>JAPQWV010000072.1:0-1200000 GCA_027422505.1 Craterostigma plantagineum | reverse complement strand
TTTAGTGCGTCGCTTTTGTCATTAATTATAATTTTATCCTTTATATAATTACAATTTAATCATGAATTTAAAATAATTTATCGTTTCACTCAGTTGTTTTTATTTATTTATTTTAATTATATCCCACAAACTAATTTTCTTTTAATATGTTTAAAATTAATATTTCATCTAACATTATGAATTATAAAAAGTAATTTATGATAACATTACTACAGTTATATTTTTAGCACACTCATAGAGTGTGCATGAATACTAGTACTATAGTAAGGGTGAGGGTGATTATAAACTGTCATTGGTCTATCACAAAAATAGTTATAAGTTAGCCCTTTAATTTTTAATAATTGAATTTAGACCGTTACAGATTACTATTTTTTATATATTGAAAAAATTCTATTTCATGTACTAAACATTAACAATTATAAATCTAAAAATTAATGATAGCATAATTACATTTTAACACACATAATGTTCAGCAGTATTATATACTCCCTCTGTCCCAAATGTTTATGGACATTTGAGAGTTGGCACGGGAATTAAGAAACTGAATATTTAATAATATAATATAATTAAAAGGTAAAAAATATATATTTTGACACGTCTTTTAAGAATATTTAATATTATTATAACGATTGTTTGTGATATTATTTTTTGCTAAATAAGGAATGCCGATTTTATAAAATGTATAAAATGGTTTGGAACGGAGAGAATATATATGCACGACACGATTATGGATTTGTTTAGGTCTAATAATAACAAATCATCACCATTAACTAACTAGTTGACTTTTCTACTATGATTAACCGTAATGTTTATATAGATAAATAGCATCTCATCTTCTCCAAGACGCGATTTGTTGGCAGCCAACCGAGCTTGATGACATGACAACTTTGCATAAATTAAATGATAGTATTACAGACAAATAATAGAAAATATAGTTGACGATATTAAAGATTCCATCAAATGTATAACAGTTGACAAGGTGTCTAGTTTATGATAATATCTCCACCGTTGGATTGGATGTTGATAGTCAACCAAAAAATTTCTCAATGATCGTCAAAAAAAATATAAATCAAATTGAAATTAATCTGTTCGATTGGTGACATATTACACGGATCAATGTGAAGACATCCATTATGGTTGGGTTTCTTATGAAATTGATGACACCAGAAATAAAAAATCCGATCGCCCTTGATCGAACTTCTCATTGGACTTCGCTTGAACTTGGGGACTCTATGGCGACTTTCAGCTTATGACAACCTGTATTTTCTTGTCATGGTTGTAAAGTGCGCAACTAAGAAATTACTAGTATTCATAATAGTAGATCAACATGATTGGTATAACTTCAAGAAATGTTTCTGGGAATGTAAGTTGTATGTTTTGAAATGCGACAACTAACTTCTAACTATTAATCTGACCCATCACATATATTTATTTAAACCAATTTGTATGAAATGAAATTATCTTCACATGCTAGTTTACCAATACAAGTGCGAGATTATCAAATCGAGCGATAGTGAGCTATGTACTTAGACCATCTCTACCGGTCAACCGCAAACGCAAACGCATTTTGCGATAATAACCATAGTTTGCAGTAAATGTTCTCCAACAGTCAACTGCAAACGCAAATGCAAAAGAATATTATATTTTCTTTCATACAAACTTTTATAACTTTTCTATATCACCCTTATATTTTGCGACTTTGCAAATTAACCACAATATTCTCTTAATTTTGATTTAGAAAATATTTAAGCACATCATTTTTTATACATATTATAAACATAAATATTGACATACACTTCGTCGTACTTATACGCAGATCAAACCGCTCTTATATACAATCATACTAATTTAAATTATTTCTTGGATTGGAGAAATGGTATCACGAACATATTTAAATGTTTAGGAGGAAGATACAATTGAATTAAAACTAGAAAAACAACATACTTTACAAATATAACAAGCTTACCGGTATATAACAAAAAAAAAAAAAAAGCAATAGCAAAATAGTACACAAAGATTGGAATTTGGAGGGAAAACGTCACCGAATATAATACAACATATGCTGGCAATAATTCTCACTGTTACCTACCGAGGATACAGATCTCTGATGTAAGAAGCATCATTCGACTGATCCGAGGAAGCGGTGTTGAGCATCTTCTTCTGATCAGACTCCGATGATCTCTTATTTGTATTATCATTATTATTGTTATCCGTTTCGCCGTAGCTTTCCACGAAAAATGCCGGCTCGGAAGGAAAAGCCAAGGTCAGCGATAAGCTACTGAGCATCAACACAACAGAGGCCATCGTAGGCCTACTTTCGACGTTTTCTTGAACACAAAGCAAACCAATGTGAATGCATCTCAGCATCTCTCTCGTCGAATCAGAAGCCAACTTCAATATCGGATCGATTATATCTGCGCCCGTTCCTTCTCGCCAATTCTTCCACGCCTGCAAAAAATGATATACATAATATAAATATATAACGGTTAAGTAATTTTTTATTTTTGGGTCAATGTAGATATATATTAGTTGCTTACGAAGCTCAAGAGATCTTGTATGCCACCGTCGTTGTTTCTAAAGCAGTTGTTTCTCTGACCGCTGACAATTTCCAGGAGCAATACACCGAAGCTGAAGACGTCAGACTTTATGGAAAATTGGCCGTGCATTGCGTATTCTGGCGCCATATATCCACTGCAAGTGCAATAATTGTTGTAGTAAAAAAATTGAGTTGTATTGTAGTAACTTGCTATGTAATAACACTTACTATGTCCCGACTATTCGACTGGTGAATGCCTGAGTTTGATCGCCTTGCACGAATAGTCTGGCCATCCCAAAATCTGCAATCTTAGGGCTCAATTCGCCGTCTAAGAGAACATTACTAGCTTTGAGATCGCGGTGAATGATTCTGAGTCGAGAATCTTCGTGCAAGTATACCAATCCTCGGGCGATTCCTCCTATGATCTTGCTTCTTCGCTCCCAATCTAGTAGTGATCTTTTCTCGGGATCTTAGAATGAAGCGATCGAAAGATTATCAACAAGAAAAAAAGAAAGAAAGAAAACCCCAATAGTAAACGTAAAAAGGCCATGCTTTTCATTTACCGAAAATGAATTGGTCAAGGCTAGCGTTCTGAACGTATTCGTACACCAAAAGCTTCTCTTCTCCTTCGAGAGAAAATCCTAAAAGTCTAACGAGGTTTCTGTGCTGAAGCCTCGCTAGTAATAACACTTCGTTCTTGAATTCGAGGTCTCCTTGTCCCGAGTTTGCGGACAGCCTTTTCACTGCTATTTCTTGTCCGTTTTGAAGTTTTCCCTGCACACCATTCATTACACTAACAATCACCATATTCTAACATAACACTATATTGACATTTTCAGTTTACCTTGTAAACGACACCGAAACCTCCTTGGCCAAGCTTATTTTCATCGGAGAAATCATTCGTTGCAGACCTAATCTTCCCAAAATCGTATTGCAGTGACTCGACTGTACTGATTTCATCACGATCTGTGATATTCAAGAGTAAGATAACATACGTTAACTTCAAGAACTAATTATTTTTGCAAAGACAAAATGCAACACATATATCATAAACATAACACTCACTCTCAATATTCACCCTTGGCTGCTGCTTTCTTCTCCTCTTAAAGATAACCCAACCACCAATCACTAATAGGAATAGCAATACCGACCCAGCAATTGAAGCAGCTATGACTATAAAATTGCTATTCTTTTTCCCTGTAAAAACCGAAAGATAATAAAACATACATCATAAACTGAGGTGGGCTTGATGTTTATTACATACCTTCCGCGGACGGCGCCGGCGCCGCCGCCGCCGGTGGAGACATTATTTGAGGTGGAGGCGCAAGCACAGAGGTAGCAGCCATGGTAACTTCTTGAATCCTCGTCTCATTATAAAAGGGAACAGTTTCGTACCTCAGAAAACAACTCTCAAGAAGAATTCTACAGCCAATCTTTCCATCGCAGTGCAACGGTATATCAGTAGCTGCACTAATCAGACAACTTGCGCAATCGTCGCGGCTCAAATCTGGCTTGCACTGAACCATGGCGAAAATTGTCTGAAAATCGGGGCCAGACGCATTCCCAGCGGCCACCTTCAACGAATCTCGGCCGTTCGATGCTTTATTGCGAAGCCCATCGAGCAAATTCCTCAGATCTTGCTTAAACTGAGGTGGGCTCGAGGCGTTCTGCAAATTCCACAGATAGTATTTGTAGCCCGTTTCTAATTTTCCGTACAAACTGTAGTTGGCGAACTTTAGAGTGCAGTATTCCTGCCAATCGACGGCCTGCTTTTGGTTCCGGCAAGAGCTTTGAAGCTCTGTAATGGCGTCTTCCGTGCAGTTCTTACATCTTTCGAGCGAAATGTCTGCTCTGCACATGACGAATGCGTCGATTCTGTCTTGGTTTTCGCCGACAGAAGCGTAGTAGAAACCTGTGTTGTTGACGTTTGTGGGCAGTGAAGAGAGGCTTCCATTGAGGTTGGTGCTGTATATGCTTCTCTGTGTGTAGTTTCCGTTGTTGATGCATGTGGACAAGGATGTAACTGATGTTGTTAAGTGTGTAATGAAGATGGTGAAGATGAAGAGTTTGCAAGGACGATCCATGAGTTTTTCTAGGATTGCAGTTGCTATTGAATGCTAGAAATATGTGTAATAGAGATCATGTAATAAACAAGTTTACATGTATGAATTTGCATAACTATGGCGACGTTCAGCTTATAGCAAGCTGTGTTTTCTTGTCATGGTTGTAATCGTGCGCAACTAGGAAATTTCAATTAATAAGATCTCATTGAGTTCTTGACTTTCGATATTTTATATGAACTGGTATTATCAGTTTAATAGCTCTGCTTGAGAATAAATCAAAAAGTTAGACAACTTCGTGAGAATAAATCATATAACAAAGATATATGGGTAACGAATGGTCAAGTATGGCAACATTATCCTATTCCTAAGTCAAAACTGTTTAACAACAAAAATGGAGAATAAACAACCGATTAGGTTCCATCTACTGATGTCCACCTCATTACATGCATATATTCTCTGTTCTGTTATATATCTATCTATACTATTTCATTAAGGGTGAGAACTTGATATAATAGGTCAAGTCAATTAGTCTGTCTATTAAGCTTTATTTTAAAAAGATAATTGCTAAATAAGGAAATGTGATAAAATTAGTGGGACGCTCGAAATGGCAAAATGTGATAAAATTAGTGGGACGGAGGGAGTAGTAAAATCCAAGATACTTATCTCATCAATTTCAGTAGGTTAATTTACCTAAAATCTGTTTTCATTTATTGGGCTTTCATTCAATATAATAAATAAAAAATCATTCAATACCTTTAATTATTATTTTTAGTTATTCAACCTTAATTTAATAATAAATTACTTTTTATATGTATGTTATAGCAGCATTGAGTATACAAAAAAAATATTACTCTTTTATAAAAGGGTGTATGATAGATAAAAATTGTAAAATTAGTCTGCCAAAAAAAAATTTCTACGTAAATAAAAACACTTCTTAACCACGTAACCTAAAACTTTTAATAACTACCTCATTATTTTTTTTATTATATCACTTATTAAAATCATCAATTAATAATTTATTTTATTTTATTGTGCACACTGGTTGTGCTGCCTGTACTAGTATATATTCTATTATATTAAGCGTGAGATGTGGTTATAAACTGCCCCTTGGTTGTCAATTTCACAAAAATATTCATATCATTTAAAAAATCACCTACTATTTTTTATTAGTATTTTTAATTTTTTTACCTTTAATTCATAACTTATGTATGCATCACTAAATTTAAATTACAATTTTAAATTAACTATTTTAAACTAAAATAAATTTATTATTATATATTTATATATGAACACGCATTTGAGTGTGCATAGAGTACTAGTATCTTTCTATTTTATTAAGGCTCATTTCATTGGAGTAAGTGCTTTGGTATGTCAATTTTGAAATTTAATTATAAATTTGTCCTTTATATAAAATTAGAATTTGATCATAAGTTTAAAATAATTATCATTTCACTCTTTTTATTTATTTTAATTATATCCACAAATTAATTTTCTTTTAGTGTGTTTAAAAGTATCATCTAACATTATAAATTATAAAAATAATTTAAAATAACATTAGCAGTAGTTACAATTTTAGCACACCGCAAGTGTGCATGAAATAGTACTACTATGTTAAGGATGAGGGGTGACTATAAACCGTTGGTGTATCACAAATATTTATAAGTTAACCCTTTAATTTATAATAGTTGAATTTTGACCCCTAAGATTACTACTACCTCAGTCCCACTTATTTCTTCCCATCTTTCTATTTCGGGCGTCCCACATAATTCTTCCCATTTCCATTTTTGGTAAAAATTATCCCACTAATTAAACTAATTACATCATTAATATTAAAAAAAGTCTTCTCGATTTGCGTGTCTACTAATAACTTTTCTCTCTCCATACCTCACAAGGTGTACTATAATATTAAAATAATGTGATTTCTTAATCTCCGTGCCCACTAATCTTCGGGAACATTTAAATGGGGCGGAGGAATTATTTTTTATATATTTAGAAAATTTATATTTCATCTACTAAACATTGAAAATTATAAATCTCAAAATTAAAAATAACATAAGTATATTTTAACACACATAGAGTGCGAAGTATTTTATATATATATATATATATATGCGCGACACGATTATTGATTTGTTTAGGTCTAATAATAACAAATCATCGCCATTACCTAACTACTTGACTTCTTCTAAAATGAATAATCGTAGTGGTTATATAAATAAATAGCATCTCATCTTCTCAAAGACGCGTTTGTTAGCAGCAAACCGAGCTTGATGACATGACAAATTTGCATAAATTAAATAATAGTATTACAGACAAATAATATAAAATGTACTAGTTGACAATATTAAAGATTCCATCAAATGACAACAGTTGACAAGGTTAGTTTATTACAAAATATCCACCGTTGGATTGGATGCTTGATAGGCAAAACAAATTACTCAATGATCAAAAAATATAAATCAAAATGAAATTAATCGGTTCAATTGGTTACATATTACACGGATCAATATGAGCATTATGGTTGGGTTTATATGAAATTGATGACACCAGAAAAATCCGACCGCCATTGATCGAACTTTCTCCGTGGACTTCGCTTGAACTCTGGGGCTCGTCCCCCGAAATAAGCAGATTGAGGGGTTGAGGGCGTTTCCCTCCTGCCGAGGTCAGAGGGTCTTTCCTTTTACGGTGGGTGAGTGGAGAATAGATAATATAGAAAGCGTGTAAGTGTGTACGATAGAGGTTCGGAGTAGCATGACTAACCTTGGAAGCTGAACGAGTAGATGTATTTATAGGAAGAGCCTAAACTGCCCTGTTGGCCTGTGGGATTGGGGCCCTTCCTTTTAACGTTTGAATTGGTCGTCGAGAATATCTCATTCAGTTGGGATTTGAATCAGTCCCTGGATATCTTATTTTCCCTTAGACTCCATTTGGTTTACGAATTTTGACGTGGAAAAGAAAAGAAAAAGTGGAATGGTACGACACATGAAGCGTAATGTACAATGATTCAATGCGTATGACCACACTTTTCTTTTCTTTTCCACATCGAATTCCACGCAGCCTTAACCTCACCATGAATGTAGGAATCAATTAGACTCCATTTGAATACACCCTGACTTGGCGGTTCAGCCCGCAGGAGTGCGTCATCGAATAGTTGGCTTCGCCTCAGCCATGGCCGCTTGAGCTTTGGCCTCGCGCATGGCTGCTTCGGCCTCGGTCAAGGCCTCGGATATGGCTGCCTTGGCCTCGGCTACGGTTGTCTCAACCTTTGAGTGTGGGAGGTTGGCCTCCATTATAAGTGCCTCGACCTCGATTGTGGTGGGCCTCATCCGTGGTGGCCTCAGCTACCTCGGCTACCACGACCGCGTCGCTCGTCTCGGCCTCCTCGGCCCCTTCAGCCGTCTAGGCCGGTTTGGACGCCCCAACCGAGTTTTGTTCACTCTGTGCCTTTGTTTTGAGCTTAGAAGTCTGAAGGATCGAGGGAGTTTACGGCTTTGGGTGACCTACGACGAGTAGTTGCATTTTTTCCGCCGAATGTTTTACCGCGGGAAAGTAACAAGAATAATTTAAATTTAGTTTATTTTTAGAAGACAATCAATATGATTGATTATTTATGACAAATTTTCTAAAAAACAATTTTAAAATAACTTTAAAGGTGTGGCTTGTAATAACACTCCAGTTGGATTCTTTCAACCCCGTAAATATAACAAAAACTGAATTCACGTTGTAATTTTTTATTACACGAGTATATGTACAGATAAGATATATTTCAGTTTGCCACCAGTTACCGATAAATTTTGCAAAACGTGAGAAAACATACAAGCGGTGTTTCTTGGATAATATATTAAGCACATTCTAATGTGTGTGCCTCAAAAGTATGTAATTTTCTTTATAGTTAAAACGTTAAATAATTTATATTTAAGATATGAATTTATGATTAAATGCTAAAGGGAATGTTTTGAAATATGTAAATTAAAAAGAAAAATTTAATTTATAAGGATTTTAATTCAAATCAATTGAAAATTAAAGGACTAACTTCTAATTATACATCAAAATTGACACAATATATTGGAGAAGTGCTCTCCCTTAAAACAATAGATAGATACGCTATGAGTTTCCAGATGAGGTTAAGTCGTCGATAGCAGTTCATTACCTACGTCTTTCCTTTACACATAAATACCCATTTGGAAAAAAACTTGTAATTTAATACCCTGACAGATTATTTTATATGTAGGTACCTAGTAGAATATTTTTTTTGCAGATAGGTACCTGATCCGCCGCACGTATGCCATACAACACATTTTTAGGTACCATATATCAACGTATTGTGGTACGTCATATGTTGAGAAAAATGGTACGCCGTATTAGCACATTTAGGTGCGCCATCTACAACACATAAGGTACGCCGTATAAACGCATTCTCTATATCAACGTGTTATGGTACGCCATACGCACACAGGAAGGTACGCCGTGTCTGAAGAAACTAGTAAACATTAAATCGGGTACCTATCTGTAAAAATTTCTGACATGGTTACCTATCTGTAAAAATTTTATTGAAGTAGGTATTTATGTGTAGATGTCACTTCCTTTTAACATCTTTCCATTATTGTTTATTTAATCTTTCTAGCTGATATTAATTTCAACGGAGCTGTTATTTGTTTATTTCGAATTAATTTTGATTAGAGAGGTGTCTCAAACCCTCTTCAATGAGCAAAAGCCCACTAGACAGACGGCTTGCCCATATGATGATAAACTTATAAATTTGGGTTACAATGTATTATCGATTTTGGGATTTTAGGTCGTCGTATCGTATCTGATGGTGACTAAAAATTGTCACTAATTATCATCTGTCGTTGTTATAATCTTGATTCTTGGTAGGTAGGCGAACTCATTCCTTATCATCTCCAAAAGATTAAGACAAGGTCCCAATCCACACACTTACAGCTCCACAAAGGCATTAAGGATAAGTCCAACACATTAATCATGCATCTTTTAAAATAATGACACGTCATTAGCAACACATTACATTACACACACTACTGAGAAGATATAGAGAGATACCCAACATATTTTAAACTTCCACGCCTCCTATTTTGCATAATACAAAAAGATAAAAATAATACTGCCCCTCTTTCTCTCTATCTCTCCCCCTCTCGAAATCCTCACCAAATTGAACTCTTTCTGCTATAATAATCATCCTTGGAAGTCCCAATTAGTTGTTTGCTTTGGTGAGGTAAGTCTTGATTTTTTCCTGTAATTAGAGAGGTATTATTTCCTCTGTTTTCTTTTTCTTTTATGCAAGAAATTTAATGCTCCTCCTAATGATGGGTTTTTCACTGAAAACTATTACATAGTTTCTTTCCCTGTTACATTGCCGCTTCCGAAATATCGGCTATATTATTTATTTTCCGTAAACTTGCCTCTTATTACAAGGAAGAAGATATGGATTTTGGTCTTCTGAATGAGAAGAATACTCAATTAGAAGAGAAAGAAAACAAAAAGAATTCGATCACTCACCACGTAAACCGATTAAAACAATCGCTCAACAAAAGTGATGGCTTTGTGGTGGATATCGAAGGGTTGTCTCATATTTTAGAGAAGAAAGACATAAATGGCAATTCAAGAATTACAGTGAGTTTTCTCATCCTCTCTTTACATAAAAGATGTTATGTTATGGTTGTTTAAGATCGATTTTATTTTTTGTACGACTGCTCTGCTCTGAGTCTCTTAAAGCTTGAAGTTCTTTGGCTTCTATTGAAAATTTTTCAGCTTTTTAACTGAATAATATCGTAAGATATTATTGTCTGTGTATTATATTATATTTATTATATTATATTTATGTACATATGCATTGCAGAGAAATTTTTCAAGGAACAGTTCGGACAGAGCCTTAAGGGACTCTAATTTGCCAGTAACTTCACCAAGAGGTAATTAATTTAAATTTATGCTATTTCTTCTCATTACTCTTGTCTTTGCCGTATTAAGAACAATATTCTCTGATTTCTCAAAGGTGGGAGTCGAATACAGAGAACCAAACCAATATGTAATAGAATTTACCAAACTAACAACAGGGTTTTAATAGTCTCTAGAAGCGTCTGTATAATTTTCGATCATTAGTTCTAATAACTTTGTTCCCTTCCCTTTCTTGGCATTATTTTCTATATGTTCCTTTTCACAAGCTAATAGATGGCATTTTGCCACCAAAATCACACTATAGCGTGCATAGACGCTTTTTGTTGTAGTAAAACTTTTCATCCTATATTGTCTGTATTACACATTCAGCTACTTTGCAAGGAATTAGCACGGGCGCACTCGAAATGCCTACGATAATGGAATCCAGCGATGAACACTTGATCGTCGTCAAGACACCTCAAATCCAAACACATCCTAATCATCATCAAATCTCAATCACAAACTGCAGCAAAACCAATACGGGTAGTAAAAGATCAAATCTCGGGCGACCTTCGATCGTCATCGGTCCCAGAAGGATATTGCTCTTCTTTGCAACATTGTAAGAACACTTTACACACACACACACACATATATATATATATATAGATGTGTGATCTCGTTCTTCTTAGTTACTAAATATATGTTCGTTTGTTCATATAACATGATGATTGTATTAGGTCGTGCATGGGAACTATTCTACTCATCTACTTCACCTTATCAATGGGCCAAGTCAACGGCAATTGAGTTGACTTCTCACCTTATCAAACGTGGAGCTTTTTCTCAGTAACATATATATAGCACACTAAAAGACAATGGCGGTGGAGAATATTCGGTTTTCGTCTTTTAATAGGCACGCCATATATATGATATGTATAGATATAGATTATGTAGGGATAGTTTTGGTTTAGTTTTTGATCAATTGATCAGAGATATAAGCGTTTACCGTTGCACTTTTTCTCTACTAGTTTGTCTGTGATTATTGACAACATATATATGAGTATATGATTATTCGTTTTGTATCCCAACTTGCCAAGAGTTAACTTTTTTGCAGCTTAGTATGTGAGGCTTTTTTGCCAAGTGTTCACGCATAGATAGCAACCATCGCTTTATTATTGTGAACATGTTTTACAAAACAACTCTAATCGCATATTAAAGTACCAACATTACTGTTACAATTAATCTCATTAGATACGTATCTTATCAACATTTTGTACGGTATTTTTTAGTCAAACTCTAACCCAAGTCCAAGCTCACAAATCAACTAATGTAATTATTGCTATGTTAACATCCACGAAACAATGACTTTGGTCTTAATTTGGATTGATAATTTTTCAAAACTGCAGTGTCATTACAAGAAATTAGTTGGATTTTTATTTTTTTAGTAGAAATTAGTTGGATGCTAGATACAGCTGTCAAAACGAGCTTGGGCCCGCGGGCCTGGGCGGGCAACCCGCGGCGGGTGCGGGCTTTGGCCGGGCGGGGCGGGGCGGCCCGCAGGTAGCTCCCCAGAATAAATAAAAAAAATTATATTATTTATAATATTACAAGTATACTATAATATTTAGATTAATATTAAAAAAGTTTATTAAATTAGATATATTTTATTTATTTTCTTTTTTTTCCAATTTTTATATTATTTTTTCTATTTTTATTAATTTTTTTACTTTTTCCTATTTTTTAATAATATTTTTCTTATTTTATTTTTTTTTTAATAATTGGAGGGCTAAGCCCGCCAGGCCCGCTAGCAGGCGGGCTTGCCCGCCCCCGCCCCGCCAGTGGCGGGCTGGCGGGCTACGGCCCGCCCCTGCCCCGCCGGCCCGTTTTGACAGTACTAATGCTAAACTTTGCTATATGAGAAATGGGCTCGGGCACACCTTGCCCGTCATTTTCCTGTCGCATATGAAATCATTTTATTTTCTTTAATATATGTACTAAGATTTTTTTTACCCGTGAAATAGTGGGTGTTGTCCAACATCGGATAATTCAAGCTCTTCGAGCCAATACATATATAAGAGGCTTTCTTCTCCTATCACCAATTTGTTTTAGAAAGGACCCCCCGATTTCTAATAATTCACGATATTAAATATTTGTAATTATTGTATGTTAATAAATAACTAAATTTTATGTTCGATATTGGGTAGTTATGATGAAATTGGTAGTTTTTAATGTTTCTATGATTATATATACTAGCACTTTTTCGCACACTCTATACGTGTGCTTAGAATATATTTTATCTTACGTTATTTTTAACTTTGAGATTTATTATTTTTCGAATAGATGAAATATAATTTTAACTATACAAAAATATAATGTTTAAGAATGTAAGTATAAGAAATAAAAAATGCAAAAGTAAAAAGTAACTAAATAAAATGAGAGACCAAATGTGCTGTTTATAGGCACCCCTACCTTTTATATAATAGAATACATGTATATCAGTTTCTACAGCAACTTCTTGGAAATTTAATAATGCATCTCAATTTCACCGCGCATTAATGTGAACTTCCGAAAAGAAGCAATGGCCAAAAAAGCGGCTACGAAATATATTATTAACTTCCATTATAAGCAATCAACTATTTCTGTACAAAGAAAATGCCTGCACGACGCTCGTTCGCTGTGTTCGTATACTGAACCTTCCATGAAATTTCGATGTAGAAACCCATAAAATAAATATAATAAAGTATTAAAAGAATCGATCCATTGTGAACTGTCCTGTAATAATATTGTTGGCTGAACTTGTCATAAACGGCTCACTTCTCAAAACTCATTGCTGGCGAAGTTTCTTGGTCCAGACTTATTAAGCATTGATTCCGTCGATATTATATATATAGACTACTACCATTTTACATTACATATCCTTCAATATTGCACACACAATATACAATATATTATATTAGATAATGGCCAAAACAAGCAAGGTTGTATTTGAATTCGAGGATTATTTTCCACAGATGATGGAGAAGCTCGGAGCAGAAGGGTTTATGAAGGAACTGTGCAAAGGATTTAATATGCTGATGGATAGAGAGAGAGGTTTGATCACATTGGAGAGTCTAAAGACTAATTCGAGCACTTTTGGTTTGGGCGATTTGAGCGACGAAGAAGCAAAGTGCATGATCACCGAAGGAGATTCCGATGGAGATGGTTGCTTGAATCCAATGGAGTTTTGCGTTTTGATGTTTAGGCTTAGTCCCGATCTTATGCATCGCGCGAGAAATATTATTGTTTGACATAGTTTTATTATTCGTAATATTACGCGTCTTCCGTATCCAGATATTTTATTATGATCGATTCTATTATATGATATTCGTGCCGTTATTTCTTATTACCTCTAGTCCTAACTCTGAAGTCATACGCGATTCCACTCTAAAATCAATTAGCAATAGACAGAACCCACAAATTTATATACGAAGCACTCATTTTGATATAATGATGTGGGATTAAGTTTGATATCCCAACAATTGGCTTCTATTACTATACAAGGGAATCAGACCAGTTTTTATCCCAAACAATCCGCTCTGGTAAAATTACGTAATATTACGCGTCTTCCGTATTCAGAGATGTTATTATGATCGATTCTATTGTCTAATGTTGGTGTGGTGATTTCTTATTGTCTCTAACCCTAACTGATAATTCATGAGATTCCAGTCTAAAATCAATTTAGCAAAAGACAAAACAACAATTTATAACACTCGTTTTGATATTCTTATGTGGGATAGAGTTTGATTTCCCAACTGTTGGCTTCTATTACTATACAAGGGAATCAAGCCACCTTTTAAAGTAAAACCTCTATAAATTAATATCTATAAATTAATAAAATCCTAAAATAATAAAATCTTCCGGTGGTCTTTGTAAATATCATTAAATTCGATAAGATAATAATATAATATTTTTTTGGAAAAATCCCTCTATAAATACTAGGTCCCATTAAAACTCTAAATTAATAATTCATAAAATTACAATTATAAATTATAGTAATTTGCTAAAATAAGAATCTATTTGTTACTAGATTTTCTGAATTTCATCCTACCTTTTTTAATTGCAGTCAATAGCTTCGATGTCGAGTTCTCTAGCTGCAACAAAAAATTATGTAGGATTGTTGTCGCCATTTTGTGTCGCTTATATCCTCATCCTTCTGAAAGTTGGCCGAACGATACTCCAGTGATACCCTGAGAGCATCTCAATTGTACCTTGACTAATTTTCAAACGATATTTTTCATTGATTCACACTTGTAAATCGTTTTGAGTACATGAATATTATTTATGAAACATATTTGAATTCATTTATCTTGAATACATTCTAATGTTGTTGAATGTAAAGAACCTCTTTTTTAATTAACATAATACTAATTTATCGATATATTAATATCTCTCTAAATTAATAAAAGGTCCCAATGTTAGAGGTTTTACTGTATCGCCGATCCGCTCTTGTACCAAACATGTAGGAATGGGTCGTGATTGATTCTTATATTTATAAGTCAGAAAAAAATAGAACAGATAAAGGTCCACATGTAAAAAAAACAAAATAGAAAAGAAAAATGAAAACGGTTTAACTAATCGGAAATCGGATCAGCTGAACAAGCAACTTTCTTCCGGTTCCGAACCAATTTCAAGACATAAGATCTGAAATGGGCATACAATCACATCGAACTGATTCTGACTTCTTGAAGAATGAAGTGGGAGAATCGGTTCGAAATTGGTCCGTTAGCTTCTATCATGGTCAAATTGTTATGATATATAAAGCATATAGTTTATAAAGGGGATAAAACTTAAAATGGTCCCGGATGTTTACCCTGTGAACCAATTTAGTCCCCGATGTTTCGTGTGAACCAATTTAGTCCTCGATGTTATCGAAAATGAACCAAATTGGTCCCTCCGTTAATCCGACCGTCAATTTAGACGGCGTTGGTATTTGCGACGGCATTAGCGACGGAATATCCGTCGCTAACTGAAAAACTGAAAAAAATAATAAATTAAATATTAAAAATAAGGAAAAAAATCCAAAAAAAGAAAAAAAAATTCAAAATATAGATAAACAATTAAAAAAGTGAATATTACTAATAAATTAAATAAAAAATAAATTATAATAAAAAATAATAAAAGTAAAATAAAAAACTAAAATTAAAATAGAAATGATAAATTAAACATTAAAAATGAGGAAAATCCAAAAAAAGGAAAAAAATTTCAAAAAATTGAGTAAAAATTAGAAAAAAAGAGAGAGAATAGTACTAATAAATAAAATGAAAAAATAAATAATAATAAAATATAACAAATAATAAAAGTAAAGTAAAAACCTAAAATTAAAATAAAAAATGATAATGATAAATTTAAGATTTAAAAATGTAAAAAATAAAATGTATTTATTTACTAAAAATTAAATAAAAAGGAAAATATATCTTAAATTTATATTTATCATTTTTATTTAATTTTAGTTTTTATTTTATTTTTATTATTATTTATTTTTTAAATTATTTATTATTTAAATTAATTTATTAGTATTTTTTTTCATTTTACTCTTTTTTTTTGAATTTTTTCCCTTTTTTGGATTTTTCCTCATTTTTAATGATTAATTCATCATTTTCTATTTTAATTTTAGTTTTTCATTTTACTTTTATTATTTTTTATTTTTTATTATTAGTTATTTTTTATTTAGTTTATTAGTATATTCACTGTTTTTTTTTGAATTTGTGCTCTATTTTTTGAAATTTTTTCCTTTTTTGGATTTTTTCCTCATCTTTAATGTTTAATTTATCATTTTTTATTTTAATTTTAGTTTTTTATTTTACTTTTATTATTTTTATTTTTTATTATATTATTTATTTTTTATTTAATTATTAGTAATATTCACTTTTTAAATTGTTTTTTGAATTTTTTCCCCTTTTTTTGAAGTTTTCCGTTATTTTTAATATTTAATTTATTATTTTTTTTCACTTTTCAGTTAGCGACGGATATTCCGTCGCTAATGCCGTCGCAAATACCATCGCCGTCTAAATTGACGGTCGGATTGACGGAGGGACCAATTTGGTTCATTTTCGATAACATTAGGGACTAAATTGGTTCACACGAAACATCGGGGACTAAATTGGTTCACAGGGTAAACATCAGGGACCATTTTAGGTTTTATCCCGTTTATAAAGCATATAGTTTATAAAATATGTCTCGAATTTGAAAATCGTATCGTCGCCGGCTCAACCTTATAATTATTTACATCTGATTTCAGTTATTCTCGAATTACATAATTGAATACATAGTGAAAGATGAGTCGAGCCAACTTGACCGAAGCTTGGCTTGGACTCGTCACAATCAAGCTCGCAGTAAAACACACTGAATCCCGCTATTAGATTGACTCTAATCCGGCGGGGTAGTTCAACCTATCTTTAGCGGTGAGTTTGTTCCGCTCGTTTACGAGTTGTCTAATCGTTCGCCCCTCGTTCAACCTAACTTAAACACATAGACATGATCGAGCTAACTAGACAATTTCAATCACATAGACATAATCAAAATCATATGCTTCGTAAACGAGTCATAACAATAACAAAACATCAAATACGCTTAAGCATATGATTGGTCGCTATAGGGTTCATCCCATCTCAAATACACAATATTTAGCTACTCATAATGATCACAACAAAGCACGTGATTAACATCGAAGATAACATAAATGCTTTCCTGAACTTGGCTTCGATATTCCCGTTCTTCGCTAAGTACTTTATCGAACACGTAGTGAGCGATTAAATATATGTTGACAAGTGTTCTTGGATCTTAGAGAAGCTACGTTGTATGCATGTGAGCTTAATGGTGTACCTTTTTACGTCCCTCACCTCCCCTCCTTTTAGTTTGAGCGTGAGTCTATATATCGGCAGAGAGCGTAGACAACTTCCCCTAATATATGCTCGCTATTTTCTATCCACGATTGCCCGTATCTTTGAAGTTGTAAAATCAGATTTTCTCAAATCTTCCCATGTTTGAATTCGGCTATGCGGGTTCAAAGGCTGCGCTCAATGACTTTTTCTCGCCTTACGAGTCTGTATTGTATGTACAATCTATCATTCCTTCATTAAAGCATGCCATTATGTTTCATGGTCTCGTCTCGTGGGTTGGTCTGGTCTTGGGCTAATCAACGGTTCAAAAATTCATATCTCCCAATCTGGAATGAAAATTACTTCGGTCAAAATCAATATCAACGAGTCTTCTATCTTTGTTTAAAATTCAGATCCGTTGGACATCGTTCTGATCTGCGAAGAATACAAAGACGCCTCAAAACTGCCGGTAAAAATGTGATTTTTTCTGTGAATCTTAATTTAAGTACTAGAATTTTCAAAACGAATTGTTTAATCACACAATCGACAACAAATACAAACTTAAAGAAAATAGGTTTATCAATTACCATGCCCTGCCCCATTCCCCATTCGCCATTCTTGTGTGTATATTATTGCAACCAAGTAAAGGTGGAAAAAATCTAAAGGATGACGATAGTTATAGAAAAAAATGCCAAGAGCTGAAACATCAGCTAAACCCCTCACAGCTCAAAGTAAAAACTCTGCTCCCAATTGGAGAATCAACGTCAAGCAAAGACAGTTCTTCTCCCTCGTTTCGACGATCATCTTACAGAGGCACTACAAGTTGATGGAGTTGCTATGCGATAAAAATGAGCTGAGACTTGTTTGGTGCTTTTATGGTTCAGTTGTTAGAAATGGGGTTTTAGGCGATGATTGCACATGGTCTATCATCGGAAGAATTCTGTGTAAAGATGGGAAGTTTGAGAGGATTTCTAGGATCTTACAATCTGGGATGTCTAACCTTGATATGTATGATTTGCTTATTGAGGGTTACAGTCAAAGAGGGGATTTTGAGTCTGCTTTTGCTTACTTGAACAAACTGTTAGAAATTGGGGTCGAACCGTGTTTTAGTACGTATAGTTCGGTGCTAGATGGGGCTTGTAGGTATCAAAATATACAAGTTATTGGGGATGTGTTGTCTACTATGATAAAGAAGGGGCATATGAAACAACATTGTGTTGCAGAATACTCTTTGATCATTGAAAAGCTATGTGATCTTGGTAAAACCTTTGCTGTCTATTTGTTTTATAAGAAGGCTTGTGATGAGAACATTGAATTACCTCATGATACCTATAGATGCATTCTCCGATCATTACTATCGAAAGAAGGAAGATTAAAGGATGTGATAGAATTATATAGTCTCATGGTGGACCGCGATATATACATGGGCGAGGCTTGCCACGAGTTAGCAACCGTTCTTAGCAAAGAGAGTCCAACTCGAGAAATTAGCAAGTTGTTGACTGATATCATTGCAAGGAAAGGATTCGTTCCCAAGGTTAAAGAACTGTCTGAATATGTTGACAAGCTATGCTATGAAAGGAGATGGGGAGAAGCTGAGGAGATTTTGAATGTGATTTTCGATCAAGGGTGTTTGCTCGATTCTGCTTCTTGTGGGTCTCTGTTGAGACATTACTGCTCAAGCAGACAAAAAGTCGACAAAGCCATGATTTTGCACAGGAAATTAGAACGATTAAACGGTGTATTGGACGTGAAAACGTACAGCGTTTTTCTCGCTTCGCTGTGGAAAGAGAAGAGAGCTGAAGAAGCAATGAAGGTCTTTGACTACATGAAAGCAAACAGTGTACTGAGCAGCGAAAGCTTTGTTGTGATGGTAAGGGGCCTATGCAATGAAAAGGAACTTAGGAAAGCCATGAATCTACATGATGAAATGTTAGAAATGGGGCTCAAACCTGATGTAAGAACATACAGAAGGCTAATTTCTGGATTCAGATGAGTGCATTTCAATTTTTGACCTGATGATTTTGAATGTTTTTGGAGGTAATTGTAGCCAGCCATTTGATTTTGTGCACAATGCGTATATTCCAAACACAATTATTGCAGTTATTGCATCACGCAGCACAACATACACGCGCAGAATTTTATTGACAAAGGTTCATTTGTAGACCAGCAAATTATTACGAATCAGTCGAAATGTTCTTCCTTTTCTTCAGAGTTCTTGACGTTTTCTTGGTAACCACGGTTAGGAGGATGAGACACAGTAACTGCAACGAGCTCATTACGATCGCCAGACTTTGCCATTTCAGAAGTCCACTGAATATCAACCGTCTCGATGAAGGGCTTGAAGCATGTCAACCTCGAAAACCTCGTAAGTCCCGACGATTCATTACAACAATCCTCCTCCAACAATGGGTGGATCAAAGCAAAAGCCCTCATCACAGCATAAGCGAACCTAAGCTCCTCCATCGTAGGAATCCTAAACTCGAGCTCATTACAAGAATTGCACCTGACAACATCGAAAACAGGGAATGTTCCTCGCCGCACATTTCCAGGGACAGAGAATCGATCATTCGTTTGTGAGAATCGAACATAAGGGACTCAGCCTCGTAGGTGACTCTCATGAGCTCAACGTTTGGGACTTTGATCGTTTCTCTAAAGCCAGTCATTTTCTGAGCATCTTCGTGGGATTTGTACATGTAAATCCCTAAATCTCCGCCGTCCCCGCCGATGAACTGCATAAACGGAAAGGGCTGCTTTCTGCCTTGCCAATCGAAATCTTTGCCTGCCTTGACCCGAAATAGGTGGGCGGGTCGCAGGCGCCTCCACGGGTCGGTTCTGTACAGAGAGGCGGCGGCTTTGTAGAGCGTTTTTACGAAGGGTTGGGAAATGCCGTCGATCTTCAGAAGGCATGTTTCGGATCCCGGGCCGAGCCCTGGGCCCGACCCGAATTGCTCTTGGAATCTTGTAAAGTACTTCTTTAGGTGGATATCCATTACCAATTTGGGGCTCACGCTCTGCCTAAAGTTGCAGAAAACATCCTTAGAATATGACGTTGAGAAATCAATGCTAGAGGATTGACTATTAATCGATTCATGAAATGGGAACTGAGAATTAGCGCTCGACGCTGAATGGGACGAAATTGATTTTCAGTATGCGTTCATTTGTAAGAGCAAGTTGAAGATAATGGATCGGCGATTGTTGAGGAATCATATACATAAACATACATACCAGTTTTGCAGACACGAAGCTTTGGTTCAGCTGTCTGAATCTGAACGAAGATGCTGCTGCGCAAGTCAAAGATGGTCAACGTGTTCTTGTAACAACACTAGTTTATATTTCGTTTTCCGCAAAACTAGCGCTTATTAAAATAAAGAAAATACATTGTCTAGTCAAATGTAATTGGTGATCCGAAAGTGTGTTTGGAAACGCTGGGACAAAAGTCCTTTAAAAATGGACTAAGTGGCTTTTTAAAAAGTTCATTTTGAGTTATTTTGTTTGGTAAATTCACATTTTAATAGTCCATTTTAAATCATGTGTGTTCTCAAAAGTCAGATTTTTGCACTTCTTCGTAATGAACTTTTGAATAAGTTGACTTATCAAAAAGTGTATTTGGAATTAATCACCAAATATTAAAGAAATCTGTAAATGGACTTTGCATTTGAAATGGATTTCCAAACAAAGCGACGATCTCCAATTACCAAAGTACATGCGCTTATCCTAAACTTTCTTGAGATAATTTGTACTAATGTCAAAATTGGTAATCATGCGAAATTCAATCAATATTTATAATAGATTCCCTTAACATAAACTATAATCAAATTTGTTATTAGAATTTTTTTCAAACATTGTATTTAATATCTTAATCTACAAATTGTCGGCCTTTAAATTTTAAAATAAATAAAGACCATACCTTTGAATGAAATCACCATTTTTTAGTGGAAAATAATTTCGACAGCCGACGATTCAACTTAAAAAGGGCCCTTTTGCCATATAAACGCAGACAAAATCTTCGGATTCTCACATGTATTTGTCCTAACTACGTGGTTGACAAAGTTTACAGCCCCTCGAATCAATCGGTATAACATAATAATCTCAACAACCAACACGAAACTGTATCGAGTAAGCATACAAAGCCCGTTAATAATAACAACATGAAGTTCTTACTTATCTCATCCTTTTGCTGATATGAATCGGTGGAAAAAGATCAATCTGGTTTCTTCAAGTTGAAGCAGCTATCTGTTGTTTGCCTGAATAGTTCTTGCACTTGACTCAGCTCCTTTTCTGGTACACGTTCAAATCAACATAACGAAAGTGCCCAAGAAAATACCAAATGGAGAAGGTTGTTATACTTCCTTAGCCGACCAACCAAGACTATATGTATGTATGTACGTTTGGTTGATGATTTTGCATTTTATGAGAATCGTACTGCAATTGAAAGATCTCAACGTATCAGCTGAGTTGTACCAATTTAATGCACTAAACTGCATCACATCATATAGTTCAACCAGATAGTTCTCACAAGATTAGAAACTAGAAGTTAACTCAAACACTATTTTGCAGTTCTATCATTCCCCAAACTAATAGAATGGCCTGCTTGGAAGTGAAGGGAAAAATGCAAAAAAGAGCTAGCATACAAGAACTGTGTAAATTCCAAAGTTTAACTTTCACATCTTCGATGTATAAGTTGGTTATATTACCTGCAGCCTCCAACTGCTTCTGTAGTTCTTGGCCTATTGCATCATTTTCAGCCTGCAGACGATTGATTTATTTAGGACAAACGTACACTATTACGCAACAAGAAACATATATTGATATTCCATTCTTTCCATAAATTAACGCAAAGGCCAAATTTCACATTCATCTATTATCATTTCATGATGACAGCAAATGTTTCACTGGACGCAGAACTTTTTAGGCCATAAGGGTTCTCATCATTGAATCAACGCTGCTGCTTTTTAAAATGACAAAAAAGAATTAAAAAACAGTAGCAACCCAAAAAATTCATAGCACAAGACTGATACAACAAAAAAACGAATACAAAATTAACAAAAAAAAGTTGCTTGCCTACCTGTAATTCTGCAATTTTCTTCAATTGAGCTTCTTCGCCTCCCTCGGACAATGGAAGTGCAGAAACCAACGCATCAAACTACGAATAGTAAGGAGAAATTCTAGTATCAAAACATACACTAACAATCCACATAACAAACCCCCAACCACAAACAACAAAAAGTCACCAATTGAGAAATTATCATACAAGGTGACCAGAACAGCATAAGCACAAAAAAACCCACAATACCATGATCCGACTCAACCTCTGCTACAAAATTTGGAAAATGAACATCAAATTCAGCACATCAATTCGAAAATTTACGCAATGCATCACAGTAAACAATCTTGAATTCTTCGAATACGAGAAATGAAGCACGATTCAGTATTCATAATGTTGTATGATTGAGGTGAATCCCTTCCGAATACAGCCTTACCCATACGAAGAAAGAAGGCAAGAACCTATAAACGCCGATTAAACACACATAATTAAATTAAAGAAGACAATGGAACAGACCTGTTTGGCGGCTTTAACAAGCTCGGCGCTAAGAACCTTCGGCTGTTCAGCGAAATTGGTCTGATCATCTGCAGCGCCCGAAGAAGCGTTTGGATTTTGTGGAGGGTCTGGATAACTGGGCGAGAGCTGAACGGGCGGCGCGTCTCTTTGAAGTGTGCCAAAGGTATTGAAGGCGAGCGATGTCAAAACGTTCACTTGCTCTTGGAGTTGTGATATTATGTCCATTTTCCAGCTTCTAATTGGCTTCTCAGATTTTGTCGAACCTACAGAAAAAACAAAAGGGGGCGAATTTGGGATGAGGTGAAGAAAAGATGAAGAATTTTGAGAAACAAAAGAAGCCCAAAGAAACGATTATTTTTAACACTGCAAGCGTATTTTATTTTTTATTTGTTTTTTTTTTTTTTTTTGTTGAATCAAAATCTTCCTATAAATTAGATCTTTGTCTTCCCTACCCACTTGGTTTAACCAAGTATAATTAAAAGTTGACAACTGACATATTAATTCAAGTGTAATGTTTTGATTGGAAGTTGGAGTGGTGTATAAACAAGATTTTATATTTATAAGATACCTCTAAATTAGAATTTTATTGAACTCTTGTATAAAGTCCTGATTATTTTTCAACCAGATTGGGAGATTGTTGGTGGATCAACTATGAATAGTCAAAGTTGGAGTTGGCACCAACTAAGCAATTTGAGTTCGAAAATGTAAAACTTTATCGAATCCTTTATAAAAGTCCTGATTGTTTTTCAATCATATCTTCAAGTGAGAGATTGTGAGTAGATCTACTTTTAATAGTCAAAGTTCAATGGTGAGCACCAACTAAGAAACATGGCTAAGCTGTATCATTCCACCAAAGAGCTAAGTATTCACCATAAAACTTTCGTTTGCTTTCTCACATCGATGCCTAGGGAAGGGCATTAGTCGTTCAACCACAAATTACCCCAGAGCATAAAAATACAAGATCTTGTGAGGTATTTTTTCTGACTATAATGAGTGTATTGCATGCTCAATCTTTATATAACTTGATGTCGTAACTCACATTGTTCATCTGTATTGAAATTTATTTTTATTGCCGTAGTACCGTGAGTTTATTTGACATTTTTAATCTTAATGTCCGAATTTATTTTCAATAGTTTTAACATTTAGCTGCTCAGAACTAATCGGCTGCACGCCAAATAGATAAGCTCGAACAAATTAAATATAATATATATATATATACTAGATATTTTTATAGCCGCGCACAAGGCGCGGCGATAAAATGCCCATATTTCTTTTATTATTGGATATAAAAATATAGCAATGACTTTAATGAATATAAAACATATATCGTAATACTAATATATTTTCTCAAGTTTGCATAAGATTTTAGTTCGAAAAGCGGATGTCGGAAAAATGGATCGATCAATTGGAAGTTGACAAATTAAACTCGTTAAGTCGGTTTGGACACCGTAGGGTTTCGAGGCTCATTTCCGGTCCACTCATATAAGCTTGTAAGGTTCCCATCTAAAACCAATTAGGACTTGGGTTTGACACCCAACAAATACAAATTCGTCAACCAAAACAAGTCAAAACCTAATAAATTATAAAGTAAAATCTAAAACTTTTTACATACCCTTAAAACTTCTAAGACAAAAATGGTTTTTCAAACTATTTTGTGAAAAACAGAAAGAAACATGGAAAATTCAAAACAATATTTCACTTTGCTAAAGCATAATGGAGGTTTGCACCTATTAATAATTTGAAATACACGATTAATTATTACGTAATATATGTAAACGAACTTATCCACCAGCAAAAATCTGAGAAATAATATTCTTTGCTTTTAGTTGGACAATACAAAGAAACTAATGAATCGTCAAATACTTAACTTATCAATACTCTTTTATCTAGTGTCATGGCTTATGAATTTGTTTTTGTTATGTCAATAAATTAATTTAAAAAATTAATATCTAATAGAAAGAAAATCATTCACCACATGATACTTTTTATAATTTAAACTTTGTCCTTTTATTTTTAGTTAATTATTTCACAATTAATATAGAGATATTTCTTATAGCACATATATTTGTGTGCAAAAAATAGTACTATTTGAATCTAGAGATGAAGTAATATTTTTTATCAAAAAAAAAAACTTTAAAATTGATTATCAGACATGAAAAACCTTGATTATCTATCATACATGAAGAACCACACATTAAAAGTTCACAACATTCCAGAAAAAACAAACATAAGTATTTAATAGTCGGAAGAAATTGATAACAATACTAAAACGTTCGCTTGGTATTGCGTGCAATTTCGTTTCTTATGCAGGCTATGACTTACAAGTCTATGATCTCTATTCCAAAAAGGCAAATGACGTCGTTTTGAGATATGAGGATATATTACAAAATGTATTGGGTAATAGGCCATCATTATGGGAAAGTAGATTACGACGAAGTTCCCTGTTCATTATCCCATACGCATATAGGACAAAAAGGCTGCTGGGATCAATGGCTTTCACTCGGTCAGGTCAACTCACTGCTTCTATCGCCTCTCCATACCCAAGCCCATAAAAAGCAAGCCATAAGTATTAAATATATTTAACCTATTTCACCCTTACTACTGCAATTGTAATCTGTCATATTTCACGTACTTGCCATCATTCGGAGGTTTTGTTAACCTTTTGTGTGAAATTAAAAAAAAAAAAGATTCTAGGGTTTTTAATTAAAAAAGGGATCGGATGTTGAAAAAAAACGAAGGTTTGATTATCTTTGATCCGCTCGACTGAAATTTCATGTCGAAATGAGTTGTTAATCGATGGGTTCGTGATTATTAAACATATTAACCGCAAATCTGAATGCATTTTCGTGTTTCTGAGCCTGAAATCGACGTTTTCGAACAGAAAACGGTTTATTCGAGTTTTTATTCGAATTATCGACCTCAGATTGAGTTACTCGAATAACATTTGGGTAGGAAAATAGCATTTATTCGGGTAAAAGGAATCGAATTGAAAATTCGAATTATTATTATTTTTTCTATTTTTTTTACTCGAATTAGTTATTCGAATTAAAAAAATAATAATTTGAGTGATTCGAATTTTTTACTCGAAAAAAATCATTTTAAGGTGAGGTATTTGGATAACTTTCGGTCCACTCCCTTTTAACCAATGTGATAGATTGGAAGGCACGAGGTGAGCATGCGCCAATTTCAAAACAAAATCTTCGAAGTTCGAAGGCCAACGTAGACCACTAACCACAATTTGATCCAAATAGAAAAACAACACACAATAGCACAAGTCAAGAACACACGGCGAGGCCAACTCTCTCTCTCTCTCTCTCTCTCTCTCTCAATTTTCCGATTGATAATCGATACGATTTTACTCATATCTTCATCTTTGAATCGTCTGTCATCAAAATTTTCAACCATGGCTTCTCTTTTACCCGGCAGAATCCTCCGCTTTCCCCCTCAGCCAGTTTCTGAGCTCTCAAAAGGGCCCGTATATCACCCGCCCCTGAAATCCCCAATTACACGGAACCCTAATTCGAGAACCTCCTTCAGAATCAAGGCCGACGTCAGCTACGAATCCAACGCCACCGCCGTCGACTCTCAAGGTACGAAATCGTCGCCCGACGATGACCCGCTTCAGAAATTCTTGAAAAGGGAATACAAATTCGGTTTCACCCAGGAAATCGACTCCTTTACGATTCCCAAGGGTTTGTCCGAAGAAACCGTTAGGCTGATTTCGTCCAGGAAAAACGAGCCCGATTGGATGTTAGAGTATCGATTGAAGTCGTATGAGAGGTTTATTAACATGAAGGAGCCGACGTGGTCTGATAATCAGTATCCGAGGATCAACTTTCAGGACATCTGTTACTACTCTGAACCGAAAAAGAAGCCAACTTTGAACAGCCTCGATGAAGCCGATCCCGAGCTTATTAAGTACTTCGATAAGCTCGGTGTTCCTCTAAACGAAAGAAATAGGTTGGCTAATGTTGCAGTGGATGCTGTTTTGGACAGTGTTTCCATCGCTACTACTCACAGGAAGACACTAGAAAAGGCAGGCGTGATATTCTGCTCTATCTCCGAGGCTGTAAGGGAGTATCCCGACTTAGTAAGGAAGTATTTGGGCAGAGTCGTTCCACCTGACGATAACTATTACGCCGCTTTAAACTCTGCTGTGTTCAGCGATGGCTCGTTCGTGTACATACCGAAGAACACAAAGTGTCCCATGCAGATATCAACCTATTTCAGGATAAATGCCATGGAGACTGGGCAATTTGAGAGGACTTTGATCGTAGCTGAAGAAGGAAGCTTCGTAGAGTACTTGGAAGGTTGTACGGCTCCTTCTTACGACACGAATCAGCTCCACGCTGCTGTTGTTGAGCTTTACTGTCACTCGGGCGCAGAAATAAAGTACTCGACTGTGCAAAATTGGTACGCTGGCGATGAAGATGGCAAGGGAGGAATCTACAATTTCGTGACAAAAAGAGGGGTCTGTGCTGGCCCACGTTCCAAGATTTCTTGGACCCAAGTTGAGACGGGTTCTGCTATTACATGGAAGTACCCGAGCGTTGTCCTTGAGGGAGATGAGTCGGTGGGTGAGTTTTATTCTGTGGCGTTGACCAATAACTGTCAGCAAGCTGATACTGGGACGAAAATGATTCACAAGGGAAAGAATACTCGGAGTAGGATTATCTCTAAGGGAATATCGGCTGGAAGGTCGAGGAACTGCTACAGAGGTCTTGTGCAAGTCATGTCTAATGCAGATAATGCTCGCAATTCTTCACAGTGCGATTCGATGCTCATTGGAAATAATGCTGCTGCTAATACGTACCCTTACATTCAGGTACTTTCAGAAACATGTGGTGATGTTAGAATTCTGGATTATGGTAATGAACTAGGTTGTAGCTCCATTTGATTTCGATGGTGTTCCATTTTGTTTCTATTTTGATGTCCAAAGAAATCTGTGTCCAAATTTTTGGCATAAGTCGAAAGAGCTCCATCAATCTTTATCTTATTTTTGGTGACAGACGAAAAACCCTACAGCTCGAATCGAGCATGAAGCCACCACGTCTAAAATAGGAGAAGATCAGCTGTTCTATTTCCAGCAAAGAGGCATAGACTACGAAAAAGCTATGGCTGCTATGATTTCTGGGTTTTGCAGGGATGTCTTCAACGAACTGCCCGATGAGTTTGGGGCAGAGGTGAATCAGCTCATGAGTTTGAAGCTTGAAGGATCTGTTGGTTAAGCTTGAGTTCAGCTGAAAGTTGAATATGGTTTTGCTGCTTCTTTCTACGTGTGTGTGTGTAATAATGTGCGTTTCTTGTTGTGTATCATAACTTTGTAAGCCTCTTTAACGATGGATGATAATGTTATATAGAAATAGATATTCAAACGCTGATCAATCGGACCAATTTTAATCCACTTGGTTATGTCAATTTTCGTCCCTATATTTTTTATGCTCCACAATTTTCGTCCTTATATTTTTACCCGTAACAAATATCGTCCTCGTATTCTTAATTGTCGACAATTTCAGTCCCTAAACTTGCTTTCTGTTAATGAAACATAGACTCCGTTAACAAAAATACACAGAAGTGAAAAATATACGGAAAAGAAAACTCTTGAAAAAGTCTTGCAAACCCTAAATCAACGTATCACTGAGTGAAGGAGAAGAACAAGATGGATGATTATGGTGGCGAAGATTTATACGAGGTTCAAGAAGAAGGCCGCTTAATTGAAGAATGTGCGGTTATGAATGAGAATGCTTTTTACGGAAGTGACTACGAAGCGAGGTACGATGAGAGGGGGTTGTTTGGGCAAGAGCAAGTTAAGGGCTAGTCTATCTTAACAGGTGTAGATATATTTGAAGGTTTATCCAATATGATGCGAAATGAAGAGGGGGATGTCGATTGTGTTGCTAGTGAAGATGAGTTGGATTCTGAAATGGGTTCTGATGATGATGGGCAGAATGGATACTCAATGTTCAACCCTCGATCGGAGGGAAAGAATCCCGAGATTAAGTTAGGATTAACCTTCGACAGTAGAGAGATTGCAAAATTTGCGATTGAGAGTCATTGCTTCAGAAGGGGGATGACTGTGATGTTCACGAAAAACGAGCCCACGAGGCTTCGGGCTAAGTGTGGAAATGAAGGATGCGAATGGGTCGTGTATGTGGTTAAGGGAGGGATGACCATTTGTGGAAGGTTAGAACTTATAACCCCAAGCACAGTGGATGCGGATGGATTACAACAACATGAGCACCAAATCAAGATGGTTGGCGAAAACTTTTACGAAAAAAGTTCAAAAAAATCCAAAATTGGGAACCGCCGAATTTCGGAGCGAGTTAAGTGCGACTATGCGCATTGATTTATCAAAATCAAAAGCTTATAGGGCAAAACGATTTGCTTTGGATGAGGTTGAAGGAACAATGGAATCGCAGTTTGCTAGAATTAGAGACTAGTGAAGAAGTTCTAAGAACCAACCCGGGGTCATCACTAATAATGAAACTTGTGTATGATGAAGGAACTAGCCGAAAGAGGTTTCATAGATTGTATATGTGCTTTAAGGCGTGCAAAGATGGGTTTAAAAGCGCGTGCATGCCTGTGGTTGGCGTTGATGGGTGCTTCTTGAAAGGAAAACACGGAAGTTGTTGACGGCCGTAGGGCTAGACGCCAACAATAATATTTTTCTAATAGCATATGCAATTGTTGAGGCGGAGACGAAGGATAGTTGGACTTGGTTTCTCATATTGCTTCACAATGATATCGAATTTGATGAACAAAACAAGTGGACCTTCATGAGTGATTAACAGAAAGGTCTGATTCCAGCTTTTGAGGATGTGCTTTTTGATGTAGAAAATAGATTTTGTGTTAGACATTTACACAGTAACATGAAGAGATATGGTTTTACTGGTGGAGCGATCAAAATAGCGTTATGGGCTGCAGCTAGAGCCACGAGAATTGAGGAGTTCAACACGAGAATGCAAGAATTGAAGGAAATCGACGAAAAAGCTTACAAATGGCTTGTCAAGAAGTCACCAAGTCATTGGACAACGTCCCATTTCAGTCCCTTTTCTAAGTGTGATATAGTGCTAAACAATATGCTTTGTTGGGTGCAAAGCAAACCCAATCCCACATCGGTTGTTTAAAGAAAGTAGGAGTGACTTACAAGCTTGTGGGTTCACTCCCTCTATTGCTAATTGGTTTTAGAGAGGAACCCCAGAAGCTTATACGGGCTTGGGCTGGAATTGGGTCGAAAAAATCCCTACATGGTGGTGAGCGTGGACGAACACGTGAGGGTGCCTTCAGATGGAGAAATTCTAGCCGAGATATGGTGTGTGTGGTGTGTCATGATCCTTGTAAGACGATTAGTGAATCTGCGATGAAAAAGAGCTTGGTGCAGTGATTGCGGTGGAAGCGCTTGGCGCAGATAATCGTCGCAAGGGAGGCTCGTTGGGTGGTCTTGAGTTTGAGGGGAGGATTGTTGGTGCGAAGCAAACCCAATCCCACATCCCACATCGGTTGCTTAAAGAAATTAGGAGTGGCTTATAAGCTTATGGGTTCACTCCCTTATGACTAGATTCCAGTTGAATAGAGAAAAGGCTTCAAAATGGACCGGCGTCATATGTCCTAGAATCAGAGTTATTTTGCTAAAAAATATGAAAGATGCAGGTGAATGTGTACCGTTGCAGTCAGTTAAGTGGACATTTTTTATTCGGGCAGCATCTGGAGATAAGATTGTGGACATTAAAGAGAGAAGTGGTAGTTGTCGAAGGTGGGAATTGACAGGAATACCATGCAAGCACGCCATTTCTACAATTTGGTGTAGACGCGAGGATCCTGAAATGTATGTGGATCAATGTTACGCTATAGAGACCTACACGAAAGCATACGAGAAAGCCGTTTTTGGCATAAATGGGTCGGATCTTTGGCCGACTAGTTCAAACGAGCCTCCACGACCTCCAAATTACAAAGACAGAAAAAGTTGGAAGGCCTCAAAAGATGAGACGACGAGAGCCGAATGAACCACCGGCTTCAAGGTCACGACCACACACAATGGTAGGGGTTAAGAGGGTGATCAAATGCAAGGCTTGTCACGGAGAAGGTCATAATTCGAAGACATGTAAGAAGAGGAAGATGAGTTAATCACAAGAATTTGGTGGCTCTATTCAAATGGCAACCCAAGGGTCAACAGAAAATGATCGCGTTCCTCAAGCCTAATCGAAAAAGGTTTACTCAACTTTCTATTTATTCTGTTATATATTGACTGGCGATATATATTATCAAATGCAGATGATCACTCCAAAAAGGACTACGAGCATGCATAAGGGTTTGAGACGACATCTGATATGTTTGCAGATTGTTTCTAGCTGATTGTTTTGAATTACTTGTCTTTTGCGACTTTTGACTAGGATTCTTGGGTTATGTAATGGATATCGGATGTGTTTTGTGAAGATTGTTGATTTATGCTATGTAGACTTGATCAGTTAAGCCTATTGATCTGATTCAATGCTCAATGTTTGATTGAGCCTTTATTTCTCTTAGCCTAAAGATGATTCGCATACTTTTTTCATATCAATTCATCACTGGGAATGGAACTTGAGTACTCATAAGCTCCCTCTTTTAAACAAAAATCAACAACAAAAATCAACCAGCCATCATATTTGACTACTCATCATCCAAGCAAAACAAAATGGTTATATCAATTTCGTAATGAATACTAAATTCCCAAAGATCTCCAATAAGCAACAACTACCACTATTGATACTAGAACTAATTACGGGTACAACAACACAGAGCTAGGCGTGTTCAAAATAACCGAAAAACCGAAAAAACCGACCGAACCGTAAATTTCGGTTTTTTCGGTTTTTCGGTCGGTTTCGGTTTAGTGTATAGAACATTTCAGTTATTCGGTTCGGTTTTCGGTTTTCTGAAAAAAAACCCGGAAAAACCGAAAACCGAATAGTATAATATATTATATGTGTATTTGTAATGGGCCATATGAATATAATAAGTAAAGCCCAATTTAATGTTACTTAAGCCCAAAGGTTATTAAACATAAAAAATAATAAAATACATTATTTCTCATTGTGGTGAACCGTGCAATTGTGATTGTGAAGAACACACACCAAACCTATTTCCTCCCAAATCGTTTTCAGCTTCTCAAATCTCAATATCCAAATCTGCTTCGAAATTTCCTTGGGTATTGTACTATCGTAGTTCTTTCTCCACAATCGGTCTCAGCTCTCAAGTCTCAACTCTCAATTGGGTCGTTTTCGTTGTTCAAGCAGTAACTATGCAATGTCAGTTGATTATTGTCAGCTAATAAATCTGAGTTGTGGTGTTTATTTCAATTGTAGATGGCTGAAAGTGATGGCAGTGCACCTGTTTCATCGTCAAGGGGTTCAATTCCGGTTGATAAAAAACGAAAAGCTACGAAATCTAGATCTATTGTTTGGGAGCACTTTGAGAGATTCACTGATTCTAATGGGGCCTCTAGAGCGAAATGCAAGTACTGTACTTCAAGTTATGCAGCTGATTCAAGCGCCAATGGCACGTCGTCGTTGAATGCTCACCTGGAAAAGTGTAAGCAAAATCCTTACAGTGTTGATACTAGTCAAGGCAGAATTGAGTTTTCAAGATATCAAAGAAATGAAACAACATTTAGTGTTTGGAAATTTGATCAAGAATTATTTAGGAAGGCTTTAACTAAGATGATTATTGTGGTGAATTACCATTTAGATTTGTGCAAGGTGAAGGATTTAGGCACTTTGTAACTACGATGCAACCTCAATTTCGGATTCCTTCTCGTACTACAGTGACAAGGGATTGTTTTCAACTTTTTCTAGAAGAAAAAGAAAAGAAATTGAAGGGTTTTTTTGTTGGTATGAATCAAAGGGTATGCCTTACAACGGATACATGGACTTCCATACCAGGAATCAACTATATGTGTATCACTGCCCACTTTATTGATAAGGACTGGAGTTACCATAAGAAGATCTTGAATTTTTGTCCGGTGTTTAGTCATAAAGGCGACGATATGGCACTTGCGATTACTAAATCTTTGATGGAATGGGGTTTGGATAAAGTGTTCACTATTACGGTTGACAATGCTAGTTCAAATGATGTTACCGTGAAGGAAATCTCGAAGCAGCTGGGCAAGTGGAATACTAATTTGATGAACGGTCAACATCTTCATATGAGATGTGTGGCTCATATTATCAATCTTCTTGTTCAAGATGTGTGAGTTATGACTTGGTGTGTGATCCTTATGACTTGTAGCTTCTTAAGTATGTTGCCTAACATCATCTTTGTTTGGTATATTGTTTTATGTTTATGATGTTTGGGCTGTATATGTCTCCAACATTTTTACTACTCCTTAAACAAATAATTTTCATTTCAATTTAAGGTTTTAATCGAAAAACCGAACCGAAAACACCGAACCGAATTATAAAAAAACCGAACCGAACCAAATTAAAATGGTTCGGATATCGGATTAAGCATACGCAAAACCGACAAACCGACAAACCGAACCGAAGTTTAAGAAAATCGAACCGAATCGACCGATGAACACCCCTACACAGAGCCGAGTAGCTCGTAAATGTAAAAACATCATAGCAAACAATACAAACGTAGTGATAACTAAATCATATAAAAGCTTAATTCTTCTATCGTAAGCTTCAATCAGATAATACAAACACAAAGCTGAGTTTCTTTGGTCTTTTCCATTCAGCTTTTAATTCTTCAATCCTCTTGTGAAGTATGGCAGCCTCTCTTTTGTTGCCAAATCTGTCATCATCTAATCCATTTTCCAAGTCGCTTAATCTCCTAAGAAGCTTAAGAATCACAGGTTTTGATCTGTCACAAAAGTCTTCATCCCACCACTCAAATTTAGAACAAGAACTCGAGTTCTACACGAAAAATAGCGAAAAAAAAATTGAGAGGCACCAATATAAAGCAGTGATACAACTTATAATATTACACAAAATCAAACCCCATAATTTGGACAAGCTTGGTATCTTCGGCCGGGATTTCGCGGGGTCCATGATGTCAACATCGGGAGCTCAAATCCACAGCCACAGAACTTTGGAGGACGCGGATGAAATGGACTTTCGAAACGACAAGGTGGTTTATAGTCCCTCGCACTAGAAGAAGAACTCGAACCCATTGTAGTATAAACAAAATTGACGGTAATTAGGGTTGCGGATTTTCAATGAAGATAAAGATATGGAAAAAAACCTTACAACAATCTGAATTTGAGGTCGTGAGCTTCGGAAGCCTGTCGAGATAGCGGTCTGCGGTTGCGAGCTTGGAGAAGATGATGCATTCTTGCTTGGTTATCATCTTCAAAATTGGGAGAAATGGCGTCGTACTTCTGCGTTTCTAAGTGTGGCTAATATAACGTTAGTTTCTAACGGCATAATGACGGAAATTGAAAATAAGGATTAAAATTGTCGATAATAAAAAGTATGAGGACGAAAATTGTTACCTCAAATAAATTAGGGACGAAAGTTGCGGAGGAAAAAAATATTGGGAAGAAAATTGAACTTTAGCCCAAAAAGTATATTCGGTAGCATGCCATAAACTAGCATCAAATAAAATCCGACCCTTAAAATATAGGAGAAAAAGAGAGTAGACGATCAATTAAAGCCACCTCAATGATATTAATAAGGTTGGAAAAAAAAATGATATTAACAAGGGTTGACTAAATATGTTGTACTTTAGTGCTCGTTTGGTTGACTGTTTTATATTTAGGAGGGTTTAAATAAGTAAGGGTTTGTATAAAATAAACTAATCGGTATAAATAAAATGTGTGTTTGGTTAGTGGATTTAAATAAACACATGTGAGGGGGGTGTTTATATAAACCCGTCTGCATGGGTTTAGAGTGGTTTTATATAAACTCATGGCTTAGATAAACCTGCAAACTAAATACACGAAGATATTATAAATCCACCTTTAAAATACTTAAACCCTCCAACCAAACAATCACACGGTCTTTTCTGAATCAAATTAATTTTGGGAAGGTTTGGGGATAAATGATCGTTTTATGGCGACCTTAAAACTTCAGCGTTTAGTATTCTTTTCCTTTTAACCTTTCGGTGTTAAGCAATTATTGACAACTAATGATATAATAACATATTTGACAAAAACGATAAATCTTCAAAAACATTGTCAGCTCAAAAGCTGCAAGGAATTCGGAGGAGTTTTTGCCGTCCATTGGGTCTCTGATCTCTTCTTTTAGTTTTTCAGGGTTTGTCTAGAATTGTCGTTTCTCTGATTGTCGTCGATTCGCAGAGGTATTGAAACCTTTTGAGATGACGTTGTTCTTCGTTGTACGCATGCTACTTTATCTTCTTGAGCTATTCATTAAATGAGTGCGATCCATAATCGGATTTTGTCTCCTATTGAATATTTAGAATCTTTGGGCTAATTGTCGAATTCTGACTGAACGTTATGATCTATTTTTAACCAGCTCTTTTTTTTTGTGTGCTATTTCTATCTGAAGGAATAGGAAACTAGCCTGGAGTAATCTGCTACTTTTGGCGTGGGGTTTCTGATCAATAGTTTTATCATACTCGTTGATTACTGTTATTGGACTTGAATTGCTTTCGCCGGTTGAATATTGGAATTAACTGTGAATTTTGGGCTTTTAGATATAAAATGAGTGTTGTGGGATTCGACATTGGAAATGAGAATTGTGTGATTGCTGTGGCTAGGCAACAAGGCATTGACGTTCTATTGAACGATGAATCAAAGCGTGAAACTCCTTCTGTGGTCTCCTTCGGATCTAAGCAGCGTTTTATGGGCGCTGCTGGCTCTGCATCTGCTACAATGCACCCAAAGTCTACCATATCTCAGATCAAGAGATTGATCGGACAGAATTTCGATGAGCCAACGGTGCAAAATGATTTGAAAATTCTTCCATTTGAGACATCGCAGGGCCCTGATGGAGGAATATTGATTCACTTGGAGTACATGGACAAGAAACAAACGTTTACCCCAGTGCAGATATTGGCAATGCTTTTTGGACATTTAAAACAAGTTGCAGAAAAGAATCTTGAGATGCATATCTCAGAATGTGTAATCGGTATTCCTTCTTACTTCACCGATTTGCAGAGACGTGCTTATTTAAATGCTGCAGAAATTGTCGGTTTGAAACCGTTAAGGTTGATGCATGATTGCACAGCAACCGCATTAGGTTACGGAATATACAAATCAGATCTGCCAAGTAGGGGTCAGATCAATGTTGTCTTTGTTGATATTGGTCATTGCGATACACAAGTTTCTGTGGTCTCGTTCCGCAACGGGTGTATGAGAGTGATATCCCATGCTTTTGACAGCAACCTCGGAGGCAGAGACTTCGATGAGATCTTGTTCGAACATTTTGTCGCTCAGTTTAAGACACAATACAATCTTGATGTATATTCTAGTGCTCGGGCTTCTTTAAGGCTGAGAGCTGCTTGCGAGAAAGTGAAGAAGGTTTTGAGTGCTAACGCGGAGGCACCGATAAATATCGAGTGCTTGATGGAGGAGAAAGATGTTAAAGGTTTTATCAAGAGAGATGAGTTTGAAAAATTAGCATCTGACTTACTCGAAAGGATTAGCGTTCCGTGTCGCAAGGCATTGGCAGACTCGAGTCTTGCTTTGGACAGGATTCATGCTGTTGAGCTTGTTGGATCTGGTTCTCGGGTACCTGCGATGACGAAGATGCTGGCATCTCTTTTCGGACAGGAGCCAAGAAGGACACTGAATGCAAGTGAATGCGTAGCTCGGGGATGTGCAATCCAATGTGCAATGCTAAGCCCAACCTTACGAGTGAAAGATTATGAGGTTTGCTTTTTATGGTCTTAAAACTCAAGTAAATTTTGGATTATGGAAGGAACATCATAAGATTAGACTCGATCATTCTTTTGTTTTAAGGAGCAGATGATATGGTTTTTTTTTTTTCTTGTGAGGTACCTATAGACTATAACTATGTATCTGTGTATTGAGAGGGGAGTAGTTTGTGCTATTGCCATTGCCAGTAAACTTATCTGTTTTGGACCATGCATTTTCAGGTACGGGACTGTTTCCCGTTTTCCATTGAATTTTCATTAGAAGAAGAGACAGGGCGTACATTAGCTAGCGAAGTGTTGTTTCGGAAAGGCAATGCTTTCCCAAGTGTTGAGATCCTTGCAATGCATAGAAACGGTATATTTCACATGAAAGCCTTTTATGCAGATCAGGATGAATTACCACCTGGTGCCTCTACAAGAATCAGTTCTTTCAAGGTGAGTCTTTTACACAAATAAAGATGAGTTACTTTCAGTGCCTGTGCCTCTACATCAGTTTGTTCAAGTTGTTGATGCTGTTTGTTTTAACAATCAAATTAACCGCCAGTTGATGTCTTGTAGTTCTGTTTTCTTCCGTTAGTGGCCTCAGTGTGCTTCTAGTTATTTAAGATCTTTAGTGTCAGGTTTGATATCACAATTAAAAAGCAAAACTGAAGCTCTCAACTAGTGTTTTGTTACTAATCTAATATTAGTTTTTTATAAAGGATGACAAAGTGCTACTAACTGTCTGCATCTTTAGTTATCATATATTGGCATGATAATGATCTACCAATTTTTTATGTCATGCACGCATTATTACTGTCAAAATTTTTTAACAAAACTAAAAATTTCAAAGTTGCTTTTGAGACAGATAGTGTATCTTTGATAATTTACATGACATCTGACTTGTATATGTAGGAACCGCTAGTTTTTAGTAGTTGGATTTAAATTTGAAATCCAATGAGGACTAACATGAATTTAATATGCATCCAGTCCTTGGCAGTAAATTTATCATGCAATCACGTTGAATTTTAATTTAACACACTATTAGAGATTTCATGCTAAATTCTATGTTGGCGATGTTTTTGTCGAGGTTCATCTGCAGACTGTGAAGTTTGTGTCTATTTTTTTTATTAAGGACTTTCAATATACTTTCTAGTTTTTTTCTTTCTCCTAATTAAAATTTGCTTCCTCTCAGATTGGACCTTTCACAGTGTCTCATGTGGGGAAAGCAAAGAACAAAATTAAAGTTCAGCTAAACCTTCATGGAATTGTTACCTTAACGGCTTCTGTAAGTGTTATCGTTTATCCATATTGGTGAATTTTTGACTTTGCCATCATGTCCGATTAATTGGATCGTACCTAATGTACTCTATAGCTTATCGAAGATCACATCGATGATTCTTCCATTAGCAACAGCAGTGATACACATGCAGAAAATGCAGAGCCAAGTAACTCTGAGTCCTCTAAAAAAGCAAATAGCCACTCTGTAAGTACTCGTAATTGATTTCTTTATACTCTGAAGTAAATGTTATGGAATATAATAGAAGTAACTGGAGACTGATTTCGAGCATTAACGTGGTCTATTTAGCTCTGGTATCATCTTATCTCCTTTTCATTTCTAAACGGATTCGTAGATTTTTTATATATACCATTTCTGTTTTACTACAAGGCGGAAAATTGCAATATAATTATCTCGTTTTTCTTGGAGGGTAATGAAATGAGAAGGCTGAAAGCTATTAGGAGGCAAGATATCTCAATTGAGATTGTTCATGGTGGAATGATGGAATCTGAAATAACTAAAGCTCGCGAAAAGGAGCATGAATTCGTCCAACAAGACGTCAAGATGGAGAGAACTAAAGAGAAGAAAAATGCCCTGGAGTCTTATGTATATGAAACACGCAATAAGGTGACTTCTTGTACTTGCACCATAGCTTGTTGCCCCTCATCTGTCTGAATAGTTAGTTTCGTTTTAGTTTGATCCCAAATGCCATTGTCTGATTGATTGACGTTGAAATTTTTTCCTTAAAAAAAAGATTAATTCACGTTGATCACACTGTTCAAGTTCCTTTTTTTTTTTTTTGCTCGGATGTATTGACGTACAAGTTACAAGATGTGTTTTGGCAGGTTGGTTTTTATTCCAAATAAAAATGCAATAGAGTGTTTGCTGTAAAGGAATATTTTGGAGAGGTGTACTGATATTTTTAAGTATTCATAATATTTGCATGCGGTTACAGATAATTTTTTATGTACTCCTTTGTGATAGTTAGATGCTAGTAATGACTTCTGTTTTAGTTTCTTGTACTTGCCTGAGGCTGAGTCATTGATCTGCATTGAAGAGAGCTCAGGCATTCTTTGCTAGGGGACCTAAGCTAGTGCACTCTCTCTGCTTCCCTTTTTTCCTGCTACACTCCATTGATCTTCTGACAATTAACATGAGATTACACAATAATGTTTGAAACACAGCTTATGAACAAATATCGAAGTTTCGCCTCAGATTCCGAAAAAGAAGGTATATCCAATAACCTACAACAAACTGAGGAGTGGCTTTACGAAGATGGAGACGATGAGTCTGAGCACGTTTATATCAAGAAGCTGGAGGACTTGAAAAAGGTAAGGTTGTAGATTAAATGTTTTTCTCTTTATCTTGTATAAAACTAAGGCTTAGTTAATCCATGACCTCTTGTTTGTAGATGGTGGATCCAATTGCAAAGCGATATATTGAAGAAGAGGCCAGAGCTCACGCAACAACAAACCTTCTAAATCTCATTATAGAGCATCGGGCAACTGCAAGATCGTTCCCGCCCAGAGAAAGAGACATGGTATGCATGTCCATACATGTAACTTGAACTTAACCATATTTATTATATACACTAGTTCTTTCAGATAATTCACTGCTTAGCGATCCCTAAGATTGCCCTGATTCATATTATTTTATGATATTTCTTTCTTTCTTAAGGTTGTTGAAGAATGCAATAAAGCCGAGCATTGGCTTAGAGAACAAAGTGAGCTCCAGGAATCGCTTGTCAAAAATGTCGATCCAGTACTATGGAGCAGTGATATCGTAACTAAAGCTGATAATCTGAATAAGTATGTTTTTGGCTAAATCTACTCATCGATTATTAATCTTATGGCTATTTTTTCCTTGGTTTCATATCGTTTTCGCTTTGCTGCCAAGTGCCATGGACACTCGCCTGAATGATCTAATCGAAGTTGTATATTTACCTCTATAACTGCCCAATAGGATAAAACCCATTGCTTGTTCGTACTTCAGCTTTGATAGAGTCGTTATTGCACATCGATCACAACGATATTATGTCTTAATATAGCAGTTCTACGGTTATATGTCTGACTCTGCTTTTATCTCCTACTTTGTCCTTTCAGGGTCGTCGAAGGTGTCATTAGATCAAAGTCTGAAGGTGATGATGATAAGAGAAGTGAGCCAGATGACATGGAAGTTGATTAGTGAGTGTTGTTCTTATGTTTTTCGCCTTTGACTATACTTACTTTCGTTGCCCTAAACATATGATCTTCGTAAGATAATGCATAAGCAATTTTGCAACGGTTGATAAACTCACATCATATGAAAGAACTGTTATTAACATATACGATCATCCTATAACCTTATGTCTCCACTCAAAACTCTGACTGATACATATATGAGCCAAAAAAACAAGAAAAAAGAATCTCCTATATCCAAGATTTCTGAGATTGTAAGAACAGAACAGTTTTTCTGTATCCTTAGTCTTCATTATACCATGTGGAATCTATTATACTTCTGTTTTCCAACTATCATGTGCTCACAGAATTGCAACTCACATAGCTAATGCAAAGCTGTTTGATAGCATAAAGGATGACTAATATAACAGGTGGAAACTTACCATGGGTACCAACTGTAGCAGCAAAGCCAAGAAATTTCCAGGTCAGATCAGCACCCAAAAAATTCGACAAAAAATTTAATAATCACTACCGTCTTCATCAAGCGGCATTATTTTATAGTTCCCCAAGAAGAAAACGATAAAGAATCGAAAAATTAGATGCAAAAAGGCACAACCTTGGAGAGAGATGTCCTTGAGGCTAATACAGCACTGACCATACACATCATCTTAAGTGATGTTAGCTTTCCTTAATCTGACTCCAAGTGTCATAGCACATGTTAAAGCCTGCAAATTCGTGACGAAGCTCTCCCTGCCTTTGAAGGCGAGAAACGTAGATCTCCAACAAAGCTCTGCTGCTGTTAATCCCAACCTTCTATGACGTTCCTCATGTCAGGGAAAGTCGAGGGGCACGCTGAAATTGGAGTCAAAGATTCGAAAGATAACAGAGTCAAAAAGGTGGTAGTTATAAAAGCTTTCGACATATGCATGCATCCTCACCTTTATTGATCCTGCAATTAGACAGCCCTCGAAGAACGTTTTTGGCATGGGAAGGCTCGAGTTTTCTCCCAAGCCACCTCATCACCACGGTCACTAATCTTATTCGACGAATGATCAGACAACTTAAAAAGGTAGTGAGATTTCTGAACCAACTTCATTGCATCGTCCAAGATTGTATTCTCACAGACTTGCTCGCAGCATTCGCTTCCAAGTCATCATATTGGAAACGACACATTGTCCTATATTGACAATACTGGTAAGTCAGCTTATACTGCCGACGAATTCTTGAAAAATAATAAAGAGGTAATGAGATGATGCAAACCAGATAACTCTAGGATTGTGCTGTTTGTGTACGGAGACAAAGGAGAAGGCGCGGAAAAGGGAAGAAATGGTAATAATGAAGATTCAGTTGGCGAAGTGAATTGTAAGAGCTCGTCGGCTTCTTTGTTGGCTAACGTAGATTTCCTTGCATTAACTGGAAAGATTTCCACAAGATTTGTGTACACCTGTATGGATAAGCCAATAAGCAGATCAAGAAAGTCTTCAAAGATTCGCAATAATCTATACGTTAACTGTGACCATCTTTTAGGCTTTACAGGATGAAGAAACACTGCTATGCAAGCTTCTGAATAAGCATATCCTGGGTTTTACAATCAATTCAATTACATGCACAGAGTAATATACTGCAATGCAAAATAGAATTTCCTAATATATCATTCACAATTATAGTCAACGTAATAAAGTTTTAGTCAGTTATTTTGATCAGTGCACCATAATCATGAAGCCCAAAACATCGGCTTCATTCTAAATGCAGTTGGACTCGGGCAGTTCTATATAATACATTTTGTATTGTAATGAATTAGGGGTGACAAAATCGTTGGGTTGTTCCCCACACGAACCGAGCCCGATGATGACTTGTACCGGACGATAATTCTCGACTTCCCGATTATAATTATCACACACACACACACATATACTAGAATTTTGTTAGCCGCACACAAGGCGCGACGATAAATGCCCATTTTTATCCTCCAAATGTTACTCTTTTATCAAGTTATTATTTAATAGTCATCAATACAGTTTAGGTGTCAACAAATAATCATCTAACTGAAACAAGTAAAGTATATATTAGATTGAAAGTAAACTCGAAGGAATGAAAGAGTTCCCAACATAATGAAATCGTTAAATCTGGTATATACAATGTATCGTTTTCAAAATTATATGAAATTAACAATGGACGCTCAAAATAATGGTCAACTAACAATTGTGATAAAGCTATAGAATTCGTCAATGTTTTGGTTTTCTCTATCATTCACGAGTGGCCTTATAGGACAGAAATTATTACCAATTATTGCTGATCGATACTCGTAAGTTTTCGATAAAGGAGAAAGAACCTATTGATGGTTGGGATATTGATCGAAAGTGAAGATTGTAGACTTAGATTGGAGACCAAATCAATTCTCGATTTAACAAACCAATATCGAGTGCTTCTGCCTCAAGCTAAGCACATGAAAAATATTAAAGAAACATACAACATATATTATGCTACCAGTTGTGGAAGTATAAGATTTTAGCTTCTGTTATTTTCCTCTCAGTTCAGGTTCTGTTATGTAGCAGCCGTTGAGTTATTTTATATTTCTGACTGATGGGCTATAATAGTAATTGGGCCTGTGTATGTGAAAGTCGGCCCAGTCGTAGGATATATATGAGAAAGAACCCTCTGTAATTTTTTGGTAATTGAATAACAGATGCGGGCGCAAAATTGAGTTTCAACAAAAGAAAATCCTTCGTGTTTCTTCCACGATTTCTACATGGTATCAGAGCTATTCTAATCGAAGGCTCAAATAATGGCGGAACAAGAAAATTCATCAACTGTGGGAGCAGGAAACAACGCTGCGACACTGAACTTCAACAATCCGATGTATATCCACCCTTCCGATACACCCAACCTCGATTTAACAACTGGAATTCTCAGAGGTTCGGATAATTACAGGATTTGGAGTATGAGTTGTTGCACTCGAAGCAAAGAATAAGATCGGATTCATTGACGGAACCTGCAAATGTCCAGGCAGTGAATCGCCACTGCTATCAAAGTGGAAAAGATGCGATGCTCTTGTCAAGACCTGGATACATCGATCGATATCTGAGGAATTGATATCAGGTATTGTTTATCATCAGAATGCGTATGAAATTTGGAATGATTTGAAGCTGAGGTTTGACAAGATAAATGGAGCAAGAATGTATGGATTATTTCGGGAAATCTATTCCAGTACTCAAGGAGTATCTTCTGTTTCTGAATATTATAACAAGCTTAAGCCTCTTTGGGACGAGTATGATTCAATGATACCAGCTCCTGCAGCAGAGGTCTCAAAGGAATACAAAGATTTCTGTTCTTGGCAAAAGATGATGCAATTCTTGATTGGATTGAATGATTGCTACCAGAATATCAGATCTCAGATTCTCTTAATGTCTCCACTTCCATCACATAGTCAAGTGTATTCGATGGTGATAAATGAGGAAGCTCAGAGAGGAATAAATCTACAAGCTGGAAATAAAGACACCTCTATTGCACTGATGTCAAACTTTACCTCCAATAACTATAATTCTGGTCAATTTGGAAAGGCTACACTCTTTTGTGACAACTGCAACATTGGAGGACACACAAGAGATACCTGCTTCAAGATTCATGGATATCCATCAAGTTTCACTCGTGGTGGAAGAAGAGGTGGTTTTGTAGGCAGAAGAGGCCAGGGTAGAGCTGGAGGAGGCAGAGGCCGAGTCAACAACATCACAGTCCCAGAAGTTAACAATGAAAGATGAAGGGGGAGAGCATGAATGCTCAGCATGGATTCACCCAGGATCAGTACACTCAGATCCTAAAACTTCTGGAAAAAACAGCCGCATCAGATGATGGGAAGGTTGCTGGCACCTCGGCCATTGCAAACACCTCAGGTATGCATCTATCTAGCATCAATCCTGGCAGCATTTGGATAATAGACACTGGTGCAAATCATCACATCACTTGCACTAGTGATCTATTTGACACAGTTGATATGGATTTTTGCAGCATCAATAGTGTTAGATTGCCTAATGGTACATGTAGTGAGGTATCTTCATCTGGTACAGTTCATATAAATGGGAGTCTCAAGCTCAGAAATGTTCTATGTGTGCCAGATTTTAAGCACAACTTGCTGTCTCTTTCTAAATTAGTAGGAGATGAAAATGTGCACTTAAAATTCTTCCATGACCATTGTGTTATACAGGAAACTTTGACTGGCAAGATCAAGGGGATTGGTAGACAAGAGAATGGTCTTTACATACTCAAGCCAATTCCCAGTATTCTGCCAGCAAAGGACATCATTACCATGAGTAGTTTATGTAATAAGGCTACTGATGATTCTCAGAATAAATAAGAGTGATAATGTTTCCTTATGGCACTATAGACTTGGTCATATGTCATTTGGAAGATTCAAGTATATGAATGACTTGCATTTGTGTGTTAATGATTCTGTCAAGTATTGCACTTTCTCTCCACTAGCAAAGCATGCAAGATCTAAATTTCCTACTTGAGAAACTAGTGCTAAGTCTATGTTTGATCTAATTCATGTGGATGTATGGGGTCCCTATAGAGAGATAACTTATGAGAATGAGAAGTATTTTCTGACTGTTGTTGATGACTGCTCTCGGGCTGTCTGGATTTTTCTGATGAAAACCAAGACAGAAGTTGCTGAGATCTTAAAACATTTTATTGAATATACTGAAAACCAGTTTGGAGTTAGGATTAAAATTATTAGGAGTGATAATGCATCTGAATTTTTCTCGCATGAGTGCAATGATCTTCTAGCTTCAAAAGGTATAATCCATCAGAGTTCATGTGTTTACACACCACAACAAAATGGTGTTGTGGAGAGGAAGCATAGACATATCCTTAATGTAGCTAGAGCTTTAAAATTTCAGTCTAATGTTCCTATTAAATTTTGGGGTGAGTGTGTGAAGACTGCAGTTATATTATTAACCGGACACCTACCCCTATATTGAGTGGCAAGACACCTTTTGAGGTGTTGTTTGGAAAGAAGCCCTCATACTCCCATATGAAAGTGTTTGGATGTCTCTGTTTTTCCAAAATCCTTACACAATAGGACAAATTTCAGTACAGATCAAGACCATGTGTCTTCATGGGGTATTCCATTACTCAAAAGGGATACAAACTGCTAGACCTAAAGTCAAAGAGCTTCATTGTATCCAGGGATGTACAGTCTTTTTAGAACATATTTCCATATACTACTAATGCTACTGATCTTGAAAGAGAAAGGTTTACCACTTGTGATAGGCAGGATTATCATGATGACTTGGTTACTCCATACCAACAACAGGAGAAAGGGAATGAGCTGAACCAAGGACAACCTGCAGCAGCTGGGGAAGGTGCTGGAGAAGCAACAGAAATCCCAGAAAGCCAACAGAACAGCCACAATACAGCTACTGATCAGAATCAGGATACAGCTGCTGATCAGAATCAGGATACAACTGCTGATCAGATTCAGGAGGAAGGGGTAAGGAGGTCAGGTAGAACTCTTAAACCTCCTCTCTGGCACAAGGACTATGTCTCTCTATACACATCAGGGGCAAATGGAGCTAAAACTGTCAAATATCCACTATCAAAGGTGATTAAAAATGACAGAGTTAGCCCTGAGTATAGAGCATTCCTTGCTGCCATCTCAAAGGATTATGTTCCTAGAATTTATGATGAGGCAAAGCTAGATAAGAATTGGATAGAAGCCATGGACTCTGAGATCAAGGCCTTAAAACTGAACAAAACATGGAAGTTAGTTGACCTTCCTGTGGGAAAAGTGTTGTTGGTTGCAAATGGGTGTATGCCATAAAATATAAATCAGATGGTAGTATAGAAAGATAAAAGGCTAGGTTGGTTGCTAAGGGTTACACACAAAAAGAAGGAATAGATTATAGTGAGACATTCTCACCTGTAGTAAAGCATGTTACCATAAGAACCGTGTTAGATCTTGTTGCATTCTTTAAATTGGCCTTTATATCAAATGGATGTCACTAACGCTTTTCTCCAAGGGGATCTTCAGGAAGAAGTTTATATGACTATTCCACAGGGATTTAACATTCCAGAAAACAGGAAAAATCAGGTCTGTAAACTCGAGAAGGCCTTGTATGGGTTGAGGCAAGCTTCAAGACAATGGAACCAGAAATTCATTCAGGTAATCTGTAAGTTTGGCTTTGTTCAATCGAAGCATGACTATTCCCTATTCACGAAGCAGGATAAAGGTAGATTTATGATCCTGTTAGTTTATGTTGATGATATCCTAATCACTGGAAATGATATGAAAATGATCAGTGAATGCAAGAGTTATCTCAATAATACATTCCTTATGAAGGACTTGGGGGAAATGAAATTTTTCCTTGGTATAGAAGTTGCAAGATCAGGAGAAGGGATTTGTTTGAATTAGAGAAAGTATATTATTGACCTTCTAAATGATACAGGCATGGCAGGTTGCAAACCTGCTCATACTCCTATGGAACAAAACAGCAGGATTATCAGGGAGAAAACTAGACCCGATGACCATGTCCTCAATGATATATCTGGTTATCAAAGGCTGGTAGGCAAATTATTGTATTTATGCATCACAAGGCCTGATATTACCTATACTGTACAGGTCCTTAGCCAACATATGCATGAGCCTAGGCAGTCACATCTTAATGCTGCATATAGAGTTCTGAGATACCTAAAAGGAAAGCTGGGACTTGGACTGTTAATGCCTGCTAACAATGAACTTAAACTTAATGTTTTTTGTGATGCGGATTGGGCATCTTGTCCCAATACCAGGAAATCTTTGACAGGTTATTTAGTGAAGCTTGGAAACTCTATTCTGACATGGAATTCAAAGAAACAGACACTGGTTGCAAAAAGCTCTGCTGAAGCAGAATATAGAGCAATGGCATTGGCAACTTCAGAAGTGGTTTGGCTACTTGGCTTATTGAAAGATCTGAAAATTGACAACCTTTGTCCTGTGCAGGTATGGTCAGACAGCAGGTCTGCAATTCTCTTGGCAGCAAATCCAATTTTCCACGAACGAAGCAAGCATATAGAAGTAGATTGCCACTTCATTCGAGACAAGATCGAGGATGGAACTATAAAGACAAATCACATATCAACATTGGATCAACCAGCTGACCTATTAACAAAACCTTTGGTGAAGTATCAGTTTGATTATCTCCTCAGCAAGTATGGTGTCATCGACCTATATGATCACCACCTTGAGGGGGAGTGTGGAAGTATAAGATTTTAGCTTCTGTTATTTTCCTCTCAGTTCAGGTTCTGTTATGTAGCAGCCGTAGAGTTATTTTATATTTTTGACTGATGGGCTATAATAGTAATTGGGCCTGTGTATGTGAAAGTCGGCCCAGTCGTAGGATATATATGAGAAAGAACCCTCTGTAATTTTTTGGTAATTGAATAACAGATGCGCGCGCAGAATTGAGTTTCAACAAAAGAAAATCCTTCGTGTTTCTTCCACGATTTCTACACCAGTGTTGCTCTCTCATTCATTAGATTTTTCCATTTTATGTATATTAGGGTTCAGAAATTTATGGATCCTCATCACTCATGTTGTCATATCAATAACAAAAGATTCGGCTCATATGGCCCGTAATTTAGCTGTCGTGAGACATTCTAAACCAAATGATTAACTCATTAAGCATATTCTTTAAGTAAGCCCATTTGAAGTAAAATTAGGGTTCCTTTCTGTCGTCCATTTTACCGTAAGGCCAAGAGTTTGGGCTTCAGAGGTTTGATCATTGGTGGGCCATACTGATGCGTGAAACAAACAAATAGCACAAGAAAGATGAATAATACGTAAGTAGGTAATGATTACGAAAAAATAGGATAAATAGGCTATCATCAAGAGAAATAGATTACGACGAAAGTGTTGGGGTTGAGCTGTAATATTTAATTCCTGGCCAACGGTAGTTGTATTTGGACTCCGCAACAATTTATCGGGATATTAATTAAAGCCGAAATGACACCGAAAGAACACCGAGATTTTTACGTGGTTCGGCCAATACCGCCTACATCCACGGAGAGACAATAGTTTTACTATATTTGAGAATATTACATCGTACAAAATAACGCTCGTGTTTAAACCCAAAATCCGAGACCCCTTATCCAGCTGGGTAATGTTTTTGTACTCACTCTCAATTACCACTGTAAAACTGTACTCGCTCTCACCCTTATCCACCCGGACAAGATTTCTCCTTTTTTTTCTTTTTCTTCTTTCTTCTCATTTTTCCCTCACTTCTCTCTCTTACTCGCTCTCTCTCAATCTGATTTGGGGTGATTAGATCGAATGTCCTCCCATGCGTATTTATAGGAAATTAACAATTAAAAAAACAAACTCCTATGTCATGGCATGCGTCATTTGAAGAAAAGAAATCAAAGATGATTTCCACCTCCACCTTCCTTATAAGTATTAATATATAAGTCAACGAGGCTTGACGTAGTGGTCTAATTGAGGTACCCAGGGTATGTTGAGGGTCAAGCCCTAAGTTATGTCTCCCTAACTAAAAAAATACTTTGAGTGAGTCCATCTCACGTGGACTCGTCATAAAATGGCCCGAGGCTTACTTTGTCACGACTATTGTTTAGGGTTAAGTAAAATATGAGGGTGTTTGGAAGCACTTCCAATCACTTTTAAAAAATGACTAAATTTGAGGAAAATAAAAGAACTTAGAGTTTAATATTGTTTGGTAAATTCACATTTGAATAGTCCATTTTAATTAAGTTGTAAATGAGCTTTTCGAAAGTAACTTTTTTCCACTTTATCAACTTATAAATAAGTCGACTTATTAATATGTGCATTTTTAATTAACCATCAAATACTACAAAATTTTTCAAATGGAGTTTATCATATTGTTAATTAAGATGTGCAGTATCGTAATTCTTTATTGTATTCAGTTGTAATTTATTTTGTTGATTACCGCTTTGGCGATGTTAATTTTTTCCTGCAAAAAACCATCATCTTCGTACATGTGATCTTCGCCACCGAACCAGATCATATAAGCTTTGAATTAGTATGGTAATTAATACATGTATCAGATATTGGCGATAATACGTCCAATGCCAACCCCCGCCCATTGTATGTGGAATTGCTTTTGACATCCAATTGTATATGTTTTTTTTGTCGGTCACGTAGGTATTCACGCAACGCCACCGTAGTACCCATTACTTCGACTAAATTCAGTCTGAATTGTCTTCGAACATTATCGTCGACTATGAGACGATCACGGCTTTTAATGGTATTAATCTTTCTAGTCCATGAAACTAACCCGAGTCCCTGATAGAAATTGAACCTTTGACCTCTCATTTGAAAGTCAGAGGCTGGCCCACCAAGTCAAGCCCTCGAGAGGGTAAGCAACCACATATATCTTGTGAGAAACTCTGAAAGAGTTCGAAAAATCAGAAAGCCAAATACATAAAATAAAGAAAAAATGCAGGAATAAAACGAACCAATTGGAACCAATTGTTAAAATGAAATAAACTTCGACATCCCTTTCTTGAAAAAGTCGAGCAAGTTGTATTTATTTTCTTATCCTTGCCCTCAATCCATTACTGTGACATCCACTAAACTTATGCCATTTCTCTGGCCCACGTCGTAACATCGCCTTCAAATGAAAAAGAAAAGGACTCCACGATGATAATTACTGACTTAATCTAAATAATCTACAAAAATCAAATGATAAGTAATCATTGTGGATGCCCTTAATTAGTTTACTCACACACCTCCGAACTTTCAAAACATTATACTTCCCAAGAGTGCCACACTCGAAAAAATAAAATTTCTTGCATAAGATGACGCATTACATTTTATTCTACTACTTAATCCACGCACCTACTTTGGACTTCACTCAAATAATTTACACGTCACATCAAATTAGAAGAATCTCTAGTACCTCTATAATTAATTACATAGTCTCTACTACCTACAAATATTCATTACACTAGTTTTGCCCCGTGCGACGCACGGGAACTATAGCTGAAAGTGGGCCGGAGCCGGTGGGGCATCTCGACCCGGTCCTGAAAAAACAACAGGCTCGGGCCTTAATTTCTACAGCCCAAAAGATAATCGGCTCATCTGGCCCGCGGGCTGACGTCCCATTGGCAAAAAACCCGACGGTTCGGGGGCCAAATTGGACCCGCTATAGTAATAATTTGAAGTATTATAGTCTTAATTCTTATGTTTTTGAATTTGTCGCGCAGTAGTATAGACGTACATTATTAAATATTACAGTCATACAAGATTACATATGCTTACATTAAGAAAAAATCAACAAATACAAATACATTTGGAGGAAACTAAATGTTGTTGAACCCGAATAATAAGTTGTTTGATATATATGACTGGAAAATATTTGATTGGAATTATCATAGAACTCTTGCTCATTATTTCCATAATATATTGAATGTAAAGAAAATCTTTAATACAAAAGTTGTACCAGTCCATGAATCAAACCCTTAAAGATCACAAAACCTACCTATCCCCAATTTCAAGAACTCTTTGAGACAAAACCAAGCTAAAAAGAAACAACAAAAGAGAAAAATAACAAATGCCGTCGGATCAGAACAACCATAACAGGCCAAAAGAAAAGAAATTGCACCGCACTACCCTGAAAAATTAGAATTATGAGGTACCTCATCATTCCCCAAAGATATCCACTTAGATTCTTCTCCAATATCAATTCATAAAAAAAAATAAGAAGAAAACGATGGATGAGTCGCAGATTCAATTCATCATTAAACACACAAACTCCACACCGAATGCACACCATAATAATGTTAAGATCTTCATGCGCAATGTTCTCGACCGAAACTTGCTTTCGCCGACCGAAACTTGCTTTCGCCACAAAATCTCTGTTATCAAATCCAAGCCCTAGTACACTTGTCTGCACGCTCCTTTCCCTATTTCATCTCCAAGCATCTTTAATTCACCAAAATTTATCCACAACGTGCGTAGCATCGATTACTCCCAAAAAAGAAACAAAACCTCGAGAATTATCAAAATCACCGAAGAAAGAAAGAAAAACTTACGTATTTGTTGTACAATGCTTGGACTTGTGAACTGCGAACGATGTCACCTGCCGAGATATCTCTCCGACTACCGAAAGACACGAAAAGAAAAATTAACAAAATCGAAAAGCGAACAACCTTTGACCTCAGCTTTAGCTGTTGCTTTGCTAGATTTTGCTGTATATCGCAAATCTTCATCTTTCTTCTCACCTTCTTTCATCCCACCTGAAAATAGAAATTCTCCAGCCGAAGAACGCCTGCCAATCTGTGGTATCTTCATCAGATTTTCTATGCTCAAGCTCATATAATCACCACGGTAGTAATCTCTTACCCATTTCAGTTCTTACCTCAATTCGTTAATCCCTTCTTAAACTGCCCTATTTCGCTCTTCTGTGTCCTAAAGACGGGGTTTAATTTCTCCTTTCTCGAAAACTGATTGTCGTTCTTGGCCATTGGGCGGGAGATAAGAGGTACATCGGATTTCGAATTGGGGATTCTGAACCTAACCCTAGCCCGGCTCTAAAAGCCACTGGAATTTCGAAACCCACCAAAATCAGATACAAAAACAGCAAACCCACCAATAGCTGAATCGATCGCAGTCGACCCAATGATATAACGGAGTCTAATCTTGCCCTCTTGGCCTTGCCCATTCTAAATCGGCGTATGAAAATGAATTCTAAATACGAAAATCAATGGGTTATAAAAGCCGAACCTTTAGCAGAATAACGAACAAAAAAACACTGCAGATCAACGGCCTTCGTTTCGTTTTTTTTTCAACTTCGAATTCAATCAATGCTGGTAACTTTATGATGGGAAAAAAGAAATCAATTCATCAGCCGGATGAAGCTATTACACCGAATAGGCTATGTGTGCTATTGCATTAACGCATATACTAAGAAAAGAAGGAATGAAAAAGTGCGGGTCCAAAATCTGTCACCTTCAGGTCTCCTCTGATAATGGGCTGCGAAATTTCGATCTGTATTCTGGCGATTCTCTGCTTCTTCTCATCTTCTTCGAAAGCAGCGTTCGATCCCAAAGATCGCTACTTCATAAACTCGGATCTCCCAGCGACTTCACAGTTGGAAACGCGACTTACGTTTCGGACTCATCTTCTTCCAAGTACCTCACAACCCCACAAGACATCTCCGCCGCCGCCGCAAACTCAATTTCGCCCGCCGACGATTCTCAGCTTTCTGCCACCGCTCGAATCTTCACAGCCCCTTCAAAGTACACCTTCTCAATATCCCAGAAAGGAAGGCATTGGATAAGATTTCACTTCTTCCCCTTCACTTTCCGAAAATAATTGCAAGACTGTTGATCTTTCGACAATATATGCGTAAGCCTTTGAGGTATATTAAAAATTTTCCTAATTATAAAAGAAAATATAGCAATAGCAGATGTAATTCCACTCTCATATGAACCCAAAATAGTCATTTGCATTGTTGTTGATGACATGTCACATTGGGATTGGCTAAAACAATGGTCACGGATCCAACTTTTATATAGTATAGATTAATCCGAAGATGGTTCCATTCGGTAGACCAAAATATACTCAGACAACGGCAAATTAACTCCGACCCGATTGCTACCCATCAAACCCGGTTCGGCTCCACACCTCATCCCGAACCCGGCTCATATCCCGACCCTTTAGGGTCCGACCCACGCCCTCAAAAACCGAGCTAGCCGCAATTCTCCGACCCAAGTATTCGTGCGGTGGAACCATTTCTTCATCATCATCGAATCCATCGTCACTACACGACCCGATCGGGTCGACCCGATAGACCTTTGACCAACCCGGCACGTTGACCGGGGCCGAGGTTGCCACGCACTGCTGACTACGGCGGATAACCTTTGACGATGATGAGTAATGAGTGCCGCCGCCGTTGGAGTCGTCGAAAGCCAGAGACAGTCCGCCGACGGCGTTCCCGTGCTGGGCGGAGAGCGGCGGCGGCTGGTGGTGACCGGTGTGTCTGGTGGCGCGTGGTTGCCACCTCGAGCGATTGTTACGGTGGTCGTCGTGGACAGCTGACCAAACATCGTCTTCTTCGAAATCCTTTTCATTATTATCGTTAACAGTTTCTCCATGTCTGTTATAATTGATGGTTGATCCTAAGTAGCGTTCGCTGAGGCTATTAGTGTTCAGCCTTCGACCTTTGGCCATTGATCAATCACTGGCTAAGAGAGAGGAGTTTTAGTTTAGGACTAAGACAATTGAAATACGTATGATTCTATGTATATGTTTAAGGTTACGTATAAGTAGAGTATGTGTGTAGTTAACTAAGTGTAACTTGTAATGATCTATTATGTGGAGGGAGGAAAGGCTGCGTTTTTTGTGTATATATATAAGGGTTACTTGCACAAAAGAGATGGGTCACCCAAATGCATTTCGTATGAATTTGAGTTTCATTTTGTCTGCGTTAGTTTTTGTAAGGACAAGGCGAGCATTGCGAGTATAGCAAATTTGAACACGAAACTGTTACTAGATAGAAAGGAACCTCTTTTTTTGGACCTTTTATTACTAACACGAGATTTTTAGTAGGGTTCTGTTCTACGAAGAACAAGGCACCGTGTGGCGTGTATAATCCCTGCTTAGTAATTTTTTTCAGTCAAAAAAGGTTGCCTAAGAACTTAGAAGCTAGTCTATTGTTAATTTTAAAACTCTTAGTTTGGTTCAATGCTTTAGAGCTTAAAAGAATTAACACGTTGAGTTACTCATCAAATTATAACTAAACCTTTCCTCTAAGCCCACAGTCCACGTAGACGTATGGAACATACAATACATCTCATATTTGAATCCATTTACAGATCAACACGTGGATCTCATCATCAGGCCGTCACAAAGGTGCCACGTGTAATGCTGACAATAGTTAACGTGCATTATAAGCAAAGGAAAAAAACGGTGTTGTAAATTAATATCTGAAGTAAATTTGCTATAATTTGTACAACCTCGTATTTACACCATTTTTCTCACTTACAACTTTTAACCTGTAACAATTGTTGTTAGAGCATTAGTGGATCCAATCCAAAATGCTATATTGCATGATCACACTCTAGCACTTTAAAACCATCTCTATCAGTCAACTGCAAACGCAAACGCATTTTGCAGTAAGTAATTGCCCCCAACAACAAAGAATATTTCTATAAGATTCCTTTTCATGAAAATTTTATAACTTTTCATTTCGATTTAGAAAATAATTACTTATATTACATAAATATAAAAAATAAATAATAAGATATAAAGTAACCATTACGAAAATAAGTGTGAAGGTTAAAATAATTATTTATATGTCAATTTAATCATATTGATTAGTACACAATTTTCAAATTCTTTAATATATTATTTTAGATTTTTATGTGTTTGATTTAATAATTCAAGACAAGTAAATGGCTTATTTTTGCAATTTAAAAAATTAAACGCAATTTGCGTCGCAAATTTGCATTCGGACAGGAGAATGCAAAAAACGCATTTTGCATTTGCGTTTGCAGTACTGTTGGAGCAGTTTTACTGCGTTTTTGCATTTGCGTTTGCGTTTTGGGAGATGCTCAGAGCAACTCCAACCGAGCTGCAAATCTCAAAAAATGGGATAAAATTACTCCAATGGATACCAAAAACCAAACTCAAAATGGGATTTATCATTTCTCTCTCCAAAAAAATCGCATCTTTGCGTTTGCAAAATGGTCCATCGCATAAATTTGTTAATCTTACAAAAGAACCCATAAAATAATTTATTTTATTAAAATACGGATGAATTCATTGATCTTCTTCATACAACGTCAGCATCAGTTGTCAGAAAAGAAGTTCTCCAAGTGGGAGAGGGAAACGTTAATTTTAAGGGTTAATTCAATTTCAGGCCCCATTAAGAAGTTTGGGTTAGGGTTTAGACCCCATTGCAGTGGGCTTTAGTATTAAGGACCCACTTTTCGGAAAACTCAGTGATCAGGCCCTAAAATGACGCAAAAAGACATATTTAACCCTGGCATATGCCAAAATTACGCTGTATACCTAAATAATCCGTTTCAGCCAATTATAACAGTTCGGCGCTGAAAAAGAACACTTTCTTTCACTTGGATAACAACAGTCTTGTATTGAGTACCATATGTCGTCTATTTAGTAACAAATGACGTCGCAGAAGTAACACAGTATTCAAAAATAATACCGATTCCTGCAACATCATTTGTAATGTGTTACTGCAGGAATCGGTATTATTTTTGAATGATGTGTTACTTCTGCGACTTCGTTTGTTACTAAATAGACATCATATGGTACTCAATACAAGACTGTTGTTATCCAAATGAAAGGAAGTGTTTTTTTTCAGCGCAAAATTGTTATAATTGTTCTTGAACCCTCCACCCGACCATCTCACTATTTTCCTAGACAGAAAATTCATCATTATAGGGAACAATGCTCGATCAGTGGAAAAAATGGGGTTCGATAGTACGATGTAATAAATATGTCTGTTAATAACATTTTACTGTCGATAAGTAACGTCTTATGACGTTAAAATAACACTTAAGGTTTTTACGATAACAAATCAGTATAATTGTGTAACAGTTATAATTGTTCTTGACCTCTCCACCCGACCATCTGCCCCCTGTTTCCCTAGACAGAAAATTCATCATTATAGGGAGCAATGCTCCTATAATGGGTTACCAATTATCAATCTCGAAACGTGTAATAAGATCGAAACGCTAATGATTCGATCTTTTATAGAAAAACGCTAATGGTCGTCACGTTGAGTTTAGGGTTTACGGTTTAGGGTTTATGGTGTAATACCGCATGATGGAAAATAAAACAAGGTGTTAACAATCGATTGTGCTCGATCTGTGTGAAAAATGGGGTTCGATAGTTCGATGTAATAAATATGTCTGTTAATAACATTTTACTGTCGGTAAGTAACGTCTTATGACGTTAAAGTAACACTTGCGGTTGTTACGGTAACAAATCAGTATAAATGTGTAACAATTCAGTATAACTGTGTAACATAAAACTGACGTCAAATACCATTCAGAAATCACTTTTATTAAGGATAATTTCGTCAAATCACAGTTTTGGGTCCTTTTTACTTAATTTTTCAAAAAAGAGGTCCTTAAAACTAAAAAAATGTCTGACAGGGCCTGATCCCTAATTTTAAAATATTCTGGGGCCTGACACAAAATTTTCCCTAATTTAATAGTTTTCCACTTTTTGTCATGTCAATGTCTGTGGTACTGTTTTTTTTTTTTTGTTGAAGTTGTCATGTGCGTTGGAATTTGGAAAGAAAAAGATGAGATACATTTTGGAAAATATAAAGGGAGCTTCACGTGTCAGGCCCCATTTCATTTTTTCATATAGAGATCAGGCCCATGTCAGATGTAATTTAGTATTAAGGACCCAATTCAGAATTTAACATAGAATAAAGGTTGATTGACGAAAATGCCCTTATAAAAGAGTAGTTATGAAGTGGTTTCCAGCGCGCATGTTCTGTTATCAAATTGCAATATCTTGTTATCAGTTATAACATAACAGGAAGTGTTATATGAAGTGGTACTGTAAATCAATGAAGTGGTACTGTAGGCCCATGAAGTGGTACGAGTGAACAGTGAAGTGGTATTGTAGACCCATGAAGTGGTACCGATGAATAGTAGTGGTACTGTAGAACCATGAAGTGGTACTGGTGAACAGTGAAGTGGTACCGCGTTGTAGACCCATGAAGTGATAATGTTGAACATAGAAGAAGTGGTATTGTAGACGCATGAAGTGGTACAGCTTTTGTAGACACATGAATTCCCAAACATTTCAATTGTACCACTTCATGGGTCTACAGTACCACTTCTTCTATGTTCAACATTACCACTTCATGGGTCTACAACGCCGTACCACTTCTTATTTCAACAATACCACTTCATCCGTCTACAGTACCACTTCACTGTTCACCAGTACCACTTCATATGTCTACAGTACCACTTCACTGTTCACCAGTACCACTTCATGTGTCTACAGTACCACTTCACTTTCACTCATACCACTTCATGGGTCTACAGTACCACTTCATGTACGGTCTATACCACTTCTTTATGTTTGCTTTGCTCGTTTGAAGAAGGCAATGGCAGTGATTCGTAATTTTTTTTGTTTATTATGGGTAAATACGTCTTTTTTCCATGGATTAGGTCCTTATTTCTAAATGAAACTTAATTTTAGGTCCTTATTTCTATTTGAAACATGAATGGGGCCTGAAATCAAAAATGAAACTACTAAATGGGCCTGACATCTAATTAACTCAAATATAAACAATACAGCCTTTAATGTCACTGCTATCAAGAAACTGACATAGCACATCTTTTAAGCTAGTTCAAGTTGTTATGCTCCGTTGCAAAATATATTAGTATATTATATATATATATATATATATATATTAAAACTCGTTTGATGCCACCTTCAAAAAATCGTTTGATGCCACCTTCAAAACAAAAATTGGGTTAATTACATCAATATTATATGCACAATATACAATATAATCGTTTAATGTAGTTCATTTAATGTTTTGGTGCTCGTAGAACTATTTAGTTACTTGAACAATAATAAAAATAAAAAGGCAAACCTAATTAGGTGTCCGATCATATGTAAAGAGTAAGATAAAATAATCATAGAATATGCCCGTGCATATGCATAGGCTAATAATAAAATAATCATAAAGAATGAAAATAAAATCATCACAAGACTTTTAATAATAGAAGTACGAAATATTGACCACGAAACCAACAACATATATTTTAGCAATCTGGCAATTAGGCGTCGCTTCCTCCGAGATTATTGAAAAAATCGCCAAATGCGTTGAAGGGAGGTGAATCTTGTTGGATTTTTTGAGCTCTTTTCTCCAAAATGCGTGTTTTTTCAGCTTCAACATAGTCTCGAACCCTGGGATCTTTTATGGAGCTTATGTCTTGAAATAATGAGGCATAAAGTTATCTAGCTTTTTTATTGTAATATTTCTATATGCATCTCGAATTAGTTTTCTTTCTCGTGTTATGTAAATGTCGTGTTTTAATAAATATTTTCGTTGCTTTATATGTATAAATATTTTGTAGTTGTCGTGTTTTCAATACACATTAATTTTCGATGCTTTTTATATGTATAAATATATTTTTATTATTAACTTTGTTAATCTTTTCGATTAAACCTAAAATAATATTTAGTAGTTTGATTTGTAAAATTGCAAATATGTGGGTAGTATTGAAATTTATAAAAATTGGTGTAGAATTGAATATTACAAAATAGTCTATTGAGTTTGAGAATGAGTTGATCGGTTGGAGTAGAATTACTGCATTTAAGTTTGAGAATGCGTTTGCGTTTGAGAATGCGTTTCTCGGTTGGAGATGGTCTCAGTGAGTATTACCATTTTACATTTACATGCTTTATTTCCGAAAGTAATGTGATAAGCACTTTCATATTTTTCCAATAATGATTACAGTTACGATTTCTTTTAGAATTATGAGACAAGCATATTGGACGGTTGAAATTTTAGCGTTGTTTATTGTTAGTTTTTATTTTCTTTGTGGGCCAAAAGAAGAAACAAAACTAGTTTGTCCTCATTGAATAACTGGGAAAGAAATTAAATTAAATCATGGTGGGGGGACATTATATTTGCACTAAGCCAAGCCAATTCAAAGGTCCCTCCCACTTTCCCTATTCTCACAAGCTACCATCTTAGAGGCAACGTCAGTGTAATTGTATTTTTTCATTACATGCGTGAGACAAGACACATGCACAAGGACATATATTAGCTATTTTGCATTATTGCATTACATTCATTAGACATGACATAGGATGTGGAAATATTAATTTTGTCCATGCAAGATATTAATTTTCGTAAACGGTGGTTTGTGTAACCACATAAACCCCATATTATTGGAGGGCCCTTAGTCGTTTTTGTCTTCGTTATATGTGTAATTGTCCTCACTACTGAGGCTTGCAGTAGTGATAAGATCGAATTACTTCCTTCATATTTTATTTACTCTTATATTTTGATGAGTAACCCATAAAATAGTAATAAAAATAATAATGAAGTGGTCATATTATTGATGTTTTTATAGTATATGGTCAATAAAAGGCTTGTCCTTTAGTAAAACGATCACGCTATTGATGTTTATTATGGACTTCTAACCTGTCCTATTATTGTACGTTTACACTGATATTTTTTTTCCTTGGCTATTTTGTCTCATTTGGAATTGGCATTTGTGAAAGCTTACGCGGAAGAGTGTCCGTAGGAGAAGTAACGAATTTAAATATTTGCACGAGTAACTAATAGCAAGACGTTTCGGACTACTATTGGTTTTCATGCCTCAAATTTTTTCAAACTGATCTTCGAATTTTAGTTACCTTCTATTATTTTATGTACGTTGCCCTTGAAAGCCATTTGGATTAAAGACCAAACTGTGGTTCGGCCACACATTAACTTTGTTAAATCTTCAACACTTTCAGTTTTTTACTATTAAGCCATCTCCAATAATTCCTCATCCTTGGCAAATGCTTTCGCTGTTGTTCGTCTTTCATAAATCCAAGAATTTCACCTCTGACTATGAAATACGAATGCCCACGACTGTCCCTGTTAATCTATAAAGTTGATGAAGTACAACCAGTGGCGGATCTACAGTGGGGGGCACGGCCCCCAGGGAAATTACGAAACTTTTACTACTATATGTAGTATATTGTGTTCTTCAGTATATGTTGATCATATTAAACATACGATACTTTAATTGTAAGTGGCGAAATGGTCAGTGCATGGGTGGTAGGTTCATCTGGAATATTTTTACATGGGTTCGATTCCACTTGGGAACATTTTTTCCAATTTTGATTACTTTTCGTATTGGGCCTGCAGATTTTGGGCCATTATGCTATTTTTTAATTCATTCAGATATTATGTTTGGAGTTCACTCCCATTTTCTTGACTTTCTTTTACGAGTTTTACTAATACATTTATATTTTTCCTCTTACGAAACAATATGATTATAACATGATTTATACGATGACAAAAATAATACCACGAGAAATATACGTTCAAATCAAGAAATTATTTGCAACATATTCGGTACGCTTGGAGCTCAGCTCAAGTATCATATCATATTTTTTATTTTTTCCCTAAAATTCACTTTATTTATGGGTCACAACTTAGGAATTTGGCCTTTGAACTTATTAATTACTTTTAGTTCCGTATGCTAAAGTTTTTATTTATAAATGAAAATATACAAAATTATATTTCAATAAAAAAATGCTATTCCACAATAGAAAAGTAAATAAAGTTAGAATCGTACAGAAAGATACTTTTTAGAATATTAATCGAAAATATCAACCATTTAGATAAAGAAAAGATGTAGTGTGACTAAAGTGAGCAGGCAAGTGGGTACATTTTCTACGTGGCTGGTTGACAAGCGGACATCGTCGATCACTTGTTTTTAGATAAAGTGATGGCCCAAACATAACCGTCGATCATACACGTGAGACTCTCAAATACTAAAAAAATGTCCTAAATTTATATGGCTCTAGATGAAAATGTCAAAATCCGACCTTGTCGACCCCCATGCGTACAATACTAGATCCGTCACTGTCTACATGGTCTCATTATCCACGCCAATTTTGGTTACGGCCCCCTGGTCAAAAAATCCTAGATCCGCCCCTGAGTACAACAATTCATCTATATTTGCAGTGTGAATAGTACTAGTTCCAACAATCTCCCCCTTTGTATTCAATTTCCAATATAGCGCAGATTATCTTCGTCTTGCAAATGGAAAGAGTCCTCGAGTCCTCGAAATCTCCTCTTTAGAATATCTTCAAGCTCACCCGGTCTTCTAGGCATCGACTTTTTTTTCAAATCTTCCTTTGAAGTTCTTCTCCTAAATGCCGTAAGATTACGAAGTATTGTTGCCGGATTTAGAAAGTTCGGGTTCTATTTCTCCCGTTGAAAGCACACGAAACTCGAAACTCCCCTATTTGGGTCAACCTTGTGTTGAGATTGGGGAGTCCGATGTGACGTTTGGAGAAGTGGACACGGTTGGCAACTTCGGTCATTGATGCAGTAGACATGGTTGGCAACTTCAGTCCTTGATGATGCTTGAGTCACTTGTCGTTCGGTCCTCGATAGTACAATCAAACTCCTACAATCGTCTATATATTTTCCTCTATATTACAATAATCTTAATATATTTACTTTTACATTAATTTATATATATGCATAATAATAGGATAATTATATTATTAAAATAGCTATCTCGTATGAAATTAAAACATAACTAGTACGTTTTCGCACACTCTGTACGTGTGCTTAAAATATAATTTTATTTGATAGTATTTATATTTTTGAGATTACTAATGTTTAGTGTTTAAGATGAAACATAATTTTTTATCATTAAAGTAGAAAAATAATGTATAAGGGTATAAGTACAATAAATAGCAAAATAGAAGTTATATGAAAGTACTCAATTAATTAAATTATAAATAGACAGACTAAATTGTAAATAAGACAGACCAAATTTGGCAGTTTACAGCCACCCTAGACCAATTATATAACAGTAGATTATAAAGATTATGTTTTTAGAAGGTGATTAACGTAATTTTTGATAGCAATGAAATGTAATTGAAAAGACAATGATTTTGGAAAAATAATTGAATTTGCAGGAAATATTATGACATTAAATAAATAACAATAATAACTTTTTACATAATCCTTAATTTCTTGTTAACTTTTTATAAGTTTAATTGTTATTGACAAATGAAGTATACTAGAAAAACCTAAATGAGTACAACAATAAAATTGAAATGGGTACTTAGAAAATCTAAATTAATTAAAACCAGAAAAAATAAATAAAATAAACTTAAAAACAGAAAAAATTATTAACTGATGGTTCTCTTCTCTCTCCTCGTCATCATCATCTTCCCCACCATCGTCCTCATTCTCTCAGTTTCAGAAAAAATCAAAATGAAAAAAAAGAGAGAAAAACTCAACGGCGGGGCATAGACGCTGCTGGTTTCGGCATTTAGTTTGGCGATGGGTTGGAGCTCCGCCCGCCAAACCTCCATGGTTCGATGTCGCAGATGCGGACGTCGATGCGGACACGAGCGATACGGATACGTTGCATTATCGCGGCGCGGTCGCGGACGATACGCAATTTTTGTAAAAAAAATACCTATAAGTAATTATAGATGTTAAATATGTTTTCATAGCCAAGATTTAAGGAATATAGAATATATTCACTTTGTGATATTCAAGTAAAAACATATACAGTGAAACATCTATAAATAATAACATCGGGACTGTTAAATTTTATTAGTTTGAAAAGATATTAATATATCGATAAATTAATATTGTATAAAATAAAAGAATTTTTTGTAAATTTAATTATTTTTTAGTCATACAATTGTCGAACCGAGTCAAATGATACATAAGTATATTATCTTCATGTTACATGCAAAAATATCATGTAACTATTTTTTCAAATTTATTATTAGAGAGAATATTAATTTATAGAATTAAAATATATAAAGTTTTAATGTATTTTGATATTAATATAGATACTTTGTATTAATTAAAATTGTGTAGGGCTATATAATCTCTATTAAATAAACATCTTTACCATTAATATTATACCCATAAATGAGAGCCCAATAAAAATAAGCCCACTATTACTAAACCATAAAATAATTATCTCTTTGCATCGTCTTCTTCCTCATCTTCTTTCCCCAAATCATTCCTCTTTCTCTCACCTAAGAAAAATAGAAAATTCAGGCTGCCGAGATCGCCGATTTATCGCCGCTGCTATCGATATCTCGGCCGCGCCGATCCGAGACGGTCGATATCTCGCCGCGACGTCCGATATCTTGCCGCGACAAACCCGTCGCCGATCTAACCCGTATTTCTGGCGCGGAGGGTGGCGAGTCCGTTACGGCGCGGCCGATACGGCCGATGTCGCGCCGATACGGCGAACCGTGCAAACCTCCAGTCTAACACCATTAATGTCGTTGGTCGGAGATGCCCTTACATGTGTAATAATATAGAACTATCTTTTCTAAAGATTATATATTGGAAAATTTTTCCTCCATGAACAGCAAAACCTGCCTTGGGTCGGGTTAGGTTGTCAACACCATACTAGCTTCACTTCATAGTTAGTTCTTCCTCACTGCTCTCACGTGTACTGCAACTAATTTTGATGATTAAACAGCATCTCCAACCAAAAAACGCATTCTCAAACCCAAATTTATTTTCAAAATTCAAACTGCAATAAGACCATCTCCTATGGAACTCGCAAATCCACAAAAAATCCTAAATCACTCCAACCGAATCCCAAAATCAATCTCAAAATGGATTTTGTACTTCTTCTCTCATCCACTAAATGCATAGAAGCTTGTGAACGCTTACAATGAGTTCTATAATTAGTACTTGCATTTAAAGTACTTTTATTTGTTTTAATAATTAAAGCATTCTTATAAAAAATGAAAATAAATAAAATCCACAAAAAAGTTATTAGAGAGTTTTATGAAGTACAAAAAATACTAATCTTTTTTTATTTATTTAGATGTAATATAATATTAAAATATTATTCATTTTGAAAGTATAAAATATGTGGGCAATATTGAAAAGTTGTAAAAGTTGGCACAGAAGTGAATATTTCGAAATTGTCCTTTGAGTTTGAGAATGAGTTCAACGGTTGGAGAAGAGTTACCGCATTTTGAATTTGAGAATGAGTTCAATGGTGGAGAAGAATTACTGCATTTTGAGTTTAAGAATGAGTTTGGATTTGAGAATGTGTTTCTCGACTGGATATGCTCTAATTTCTCTCCAATCGATAAACTCATTCTCAATCTCAATGGACTATGTTCAAAATTTTCATTTCTACACCAAATTTTACAACTCGTCAATACCGTTATCAAATTTATAACTTAAAACAAAATAACATGATATTATATTACTATCTATCTAAATAAAAAATATTGCTAATAAATTTTATAATTTAAAAAAACATTCTATTTAGTTTTATATATTTTTATTTATTTTTTATTTTTTATAAGGATGCTTTATTATTAAAACAAATAATAGGACTTAAGGTAATATAAAAATCATTTTATGCGTTCAATCAAACGCATAGAGTGTTCATTGGAGGAGATAGAAAGTGCAAAATCCATTTTTGGTCTGGTTTTGGATTCAGTTGAATTGATTTTAGGATTTTTTTTTTTGTTTTCCAGTACCATTGGAGATTGTCTAAACAACAAATAAAACATCGAAAACGAAAATGCCACAATACTAGTGATTTCTTTAAAGTGGAAAATCTGAACTAAGAAATCAGAGGATCTATCTCTGACTTGTTGGGTCGGGCAGATATTCTTGGGCTGAAGATTGACAAAGCCCATTTATAAAGAAACAGAAAAAATAAGAAGAAAAATCTAAAAACTAACCTAGGCACAAGTAGGAGTGAGCAAAACCGGATATCCGGTTTTTCGAATATCCGAACGAATATCCGGATTTTCGAATATTGAAAAATGGTATTCGTATCCGCTCCGGTTTTAATCGGATATCCGAAAATTGGATATCCGGATTATTCGGATATTTATACCGGATACCCGCATCCGGTTTTTAAACTTATTTTTCTTATATTTTTTATTATTTTCTTTCCAAAATCATTTTTTAATTTCTTATCACAATAAAAAAATTTTCTACACGTAGTAATTCACACAATAGTGAATTTATGATTCAAAATTACATAATAAATAATAAACACATTACCACAAATTTACATTAATTTCTTAACTTGTGTCTCCATGTTTTTATGTTTGTTTTTTCAATTCTCTAACAAAGTTTTTTGCGACAATAAAATAATATAAATTTAAATAATCTACTTGATGATTTTTTCCGTTTTCGACCTTCATTTTTCTTTTTGGACTATTTTAATTTTTTATTTTTTAAATATAATACCGAATACCGGATATCCGGATTTTCGACAAACCACTATCCGTATCCGATTCGGTTTATTTAAAATAAATCAGATCGGATATTCGATCCGGTTTTTAAAACTGGATATCTGTTTTTCCGGGTTTTGAAACCGGATACCGGATCAGAATTCAATTTTTTGATATTTGCTCACCCCTAGGCACAAGTACACCGTACAAAACCACGTGTGTAATTTTTGTTGTCATTTCGTTTGATGTTTCATAACATAACCATATTAATCCTCTTGTGATTTCAACTCCAACAAGATCCCAAGGAATAATCAATCCACTTCACTGAGTTTAACGGAAACAAAGACCAAACCTCTCGAAAACGTAATTCGAATTACAAACTCGGAATACAAAGAGATCAAACTAAAGTACCAACCAACAAGGTGTGAGGAGAAATTTCTGAGCGGTAGATGCGTCGAAATGAATCTCCATCCAATGTTTCAACAAAATTGAACCAATCACCTGCTTTTTGGTCATACGCTCGAGATTCAACAAATCATTATAATTATTTGGAAATTAGACTAATGAACAAATGGACCATCTGATAGCTACAATTAGAGCTGTCAAAATTGGCAGGAGGCGGGAAGGCCCTTAGCCCATCAAAGCCGCCGTTTAGCTGGGCGGGCATGGGTGCCGGGTAGGCTCGCCATTTCTTGAGCCTGAGAAATGAAGGCATGCCCTGTACATAATAATTATTAAAATATATGTATGTAGGCACCATTGGGCTGTGGAGTCCATGGACTGACTCTCAATTTTATCATTTTAATAGAAAAATATAGTGCAAATTACGTTTGAGGCCCCAAAAAGGTTTTAAAATATGTTTCAGACCCTATCAGAAAAAACTGTTGTTTAACGGACCCAATTTTTATAAAATTTAGAAATAAGGACCTAAATTTACGCAAGTGTTATAAAATGTATACTGGTATCAGATGATCGTTTTGTGTTATTTCAGAACAATGAAGTGGTACTGAAAAATGATGAAGTGGTACTGTAGAACAACAAAGTGGTAATGCAGAACAATAAAGTGTTACTTCAGAATAATGAAGTGGTTCTGCGAAAATCGAGTCCTTAAAACTATGGATTTTCTGACAGGGGGTTGAAACCTAAATGAAACTTATGAGGGGCCTGAATTGTAAAAGCCCCAAAAATATAATATCACCTAACTAAGTATATGCAAAAGCGTCCACTTAAGTAGTTCAACGGCCCCCTCAAAATAATAATATTTAAAAGATTCATTATTTTATTTACGTACAAATTTAAAGAAAATTATTTACTCTTTTTACATCTTTCCTACCTTTTACATAAATGGCAAAAGTAAGATTTTAGAGTGAAAGAAATCATTCATCCAATTCCTTGTTGGGGAACGCCGGGTGTCCCGAGATCGAATCCCGGACGCAGCGGAAGTTTAAAATTTTCCGGCAATCCCCGTAAAGTTAGCCCCGGATCACTCGGTGAGTAAACAAATAGCGCGTATGACACATAATAGGGTAAAGAGTTTTACAGTCGTAGCGAAGATCTCAAGCTCCCGACTGTAGTAAACCGTTCCACGCTTTGTTAGGAACAGAAATCAGAAAATCAACGGATGAAACCGTTGCCCAAGCCCCAAGGCTAAAACCAAAATATTCTTATTGCATGATGATCAATTAAACCCTAACTGGGGTTTAAATACATATACTAATGGGCCATACTAATGGGCCACAAATTATTCAATAACTTAATAATAATAATAATATAAGAATATAACTAAAGATTAACTCCCCAGCCCACGAACAGTGGGCTCAAGCCCGTCCCCGCCTTCGATAAACTAATATGGGCCTCGGCCCTTGCTCTTGCTCTCTATCAACTCCATCCTCCTTCGAAACAACCTTGTCCTCAAGGTTGATATCCGGAAATTGGCTCTGGAAACTAGTTTTACTTATCCAAGTAGCATCATCACTCGGCTGCCCCATCCACTTGACCAACAGTTGCTCTTCCTCGACGTTATTTTCTCGTCCCTTTCGCCATGCTATCACCTCCTCAGGTTCCCACAGCGGCTCAACTGGCAACTCCAAACTGTCCGGTAATTTTGCCTCCACGGGGTGGTCTCCCACCACCCGCCGCAGCTGCGACACGTGAAAAACGGGATGTATGCGACTGGTGGATGGCAAGGACAACTTGTATGCCACTGATCCTATGCGCGCCTCAACCAAAAACGGTCCATAGAACTTCTGTGACAACTTATGATAAGGCCGGCGAAATGCAGTAGACTGTCTATGAGGTCTCACCTTCAAGAATACCTTATCGCCTACCTGGAATTCCACCTCTCGACGATGTTTATTAGCCTGCTTGATCATGCTTTGCTGTGCCTTCTCCAAGTTAACCTTCAGGCGCACCATCATGGCATCCCGACTCCCTAGGGCATCACCAACGGCAACCACCTTGCTTTCGCCGGGCAAAATTCTGCGGATGGTGGGCGGTGGCCTCCCATACACAATCTCGAATGGGGTAATTCGAGCAGCCGTTTGGAACGCAGTATTATACCAGTATTCGGCCCATGACAGCCATCTTAACCACTGCTTCGGTTGCTCACAAGTAAAACAACGCAAATAAGTCTCCATCACACGATTTAACACCTCCGTTTGGCCGTCCGTTTCTGGGTGATAAGCCGTACTAAACTTCAACTGTGTCCCTGATAATGAGAACAACTCCTTCCAGAACGCACTAACAAAAAGTGAGTCACGATCGCTGACAATCGAGCACGGAATCCCATGCAAACGCACTACTTCCTTAGCAAACACTTCTGCCACAGAACGCGCCGTAATGGGCGGTTTGAGCGCTAAAAATGGTCGTACTTAGACAAGCGATCCACCACCACCAAAACGGACGTATACCCCTTTGATTTGGGTAAGCAGGTGATAAAATCCATCGAAATATCCTCCCAAATCAATTCCGGAATGGGCAGCGGTTGTAGCAATCCCGCTGGCGACATCGCTTCATATTCGGCCTTTTGGCAAACCAAGCATTGAGCGACATAATCTTGTATTCGACGAAACATCCCTTTCCAATACACATTAGCGCCAGCCTTCTATAAGTTCGATAGGCCCCTGCATGTCCCCCTTCTTGCGTATCGTGAAACTCCTCTAACAGTCGAGGAATCCACTTGGAGTTGGATGCTAGCACCAAACGACCCTTAAAGAATAATCTACCCCCAATAGCTCGAAGCCTGCCTTACAAGTGGGTGAACCCTCCAATGCCCGCACAATGGATCGCACAAAGTCGTCATTGTGCTGCTCTTCCGCCACATCAGCCAATCCCAACCACTCAGGGCAACTGACGACCGCCAACGAGGCCTCCTCCCCCCTTCGTGAAAGGGCATCCGCCGCGGCGTTCGAAATACCCGTCTTATACTCGATCACAAAATCATACCTGAGTAATTTCGCTACCCAAACCTGCTGCGATGGCGTTGCTATACTCTGGGTGAGGAGGTGTTTGAGGCTTCGATGATCCGTGCGCACCACAAACCGCCGCCCAATCAAATATGGCCGCCAATGTTGAACAGCCCGCCAATCCCATCATTTCTCGCTCGTAGGCTGATTTGGAAAGGGTGCGATCCGCTAAGGATTTGCTGAAATATGCTATTGGTCGCCGTTCTTGCATGAGCACCGCCCCTATGCCCGTGCCCGAAGCATCACACTCCACCACGAACTCGCGATCAAACTGAGGCATAGCTAACACAGGTGCCTCGGTCAATGCCTTCTTAAGGCGCTGAAATGCTTCCTCGGCATCTGGTGGCCATACGAAGTGAATAGAAGCCTCTTTCTTCAAAAGGGCTGTGAGAGGGTGGGATATGAGACCATATTCTCTGACAAATCTCCTATAGTATCCCGTTAACCCCAAGAACCCCCGAACCTCGCGGACCGAATGAGGCCTCGGCCAATCCACCACTGCGCTAACTTTAGCTGGGTCCATTGCCACCCCGGCATGAGATATAACATGCCCCAAGTACTCCACCTTGAGACATCCGAAGGCACACTTCTTCCAATTAGCTTTGAACTGGTTCTCCGCTAAGATGCGCAGTACTAGGTTCAACTCTTCCCGATGGTTCGCCCAAGACCGGCTGTAAACCAATATGTCGTCAAAGAAAACCAATACAAACTTCCGCAGGTAGGGGCGAAACAAGTCATTCATTGTGGATTGGAATGTCGCCGGGGCATTCGTCAAGCCAAAGGGCATTACAAGAAATTCGTAATGCCCGCTGTGTGTCCTAAATGCAGTCTTGTGGATGTCCGAACCAGCCACCCTGATTTGATGGTAGCCCGAGCGCAAATCTATCTTGGAGAACACAACCGCTCCTGCTAATTCATCCAGCATCTCCTGTATTATTTGGATCGGATACTTGTCTGGCACAGTGGACTTGTTTAACTCATGATAGTCCACACAGAAACGCCAACTGCCATCCTTCTTCTTAACCAATAGGACCGGACTTGAAAATGGGCTCGAGCTCGGCCGAATGATGCCCGCTTGCAACATCTCATCAACTAGCCTCTCAATCTCATCCTTCTGTAAGTGACCATATCTGTAAGGCCGAACCGACACGGGTTTTACCCCCGGGATTAACTCGATGCGGTGGTCCGTCGCGCGGCGTGGGGGCAACCCCTGTGGCTCCGCAAACACCTCAGCGTGCTGCTTGAGAACATCATCCAATGCTCCCGACACGGCATCAGATAGCTGTGTTGGTTCACGGTCAAAAACAACGGCCCACAATTCGATCTCGGTGGTCTTGATCAGGGTGCGAAGGCTCACCAAGTTTCGGCACATTGTCGGATCTCCTCGTAACTCCACTCGATCTCCTTCCCACTCGAAACTCATGGTTAGAGTCTCCCAATTCGTGCGGACTTCTCCCAGCGTGGCAAGCCATGCAACTCCCAGGATTAGGTCAACCCCGCCTAAAGTGAATACATAGCAGTCCGCTCTGATATCACACACCGGCAACGAGATAGGTAGCTGCCTACACACCCCTTCCGACTCCTGTCTATGCCCGTCTCCCAACTGTACCCCGAATCTGCCTGTCTTGTCCGAGTTCAGTCGTAGTAAAGAAACCAATGATGAAGAAATGAAATTATGGCTTGCGCCACTATCGATCAGTATGGTCACCGTGCATCCTCCCACGACGCCTCGAAGCCTCATAGTGCGGGGGCTGAAGATTTCGGCCATGGAGTAAACTGGAAGATCCCCACTTTCTTCGTCTGAACCCACACGTTCTTCATGCATCTCTTCTTGCCCCGTCACCTCACAATATTCATACTGTTGGAGATCCAACTCTTCGTCCTCTTCAGCCAACATCACTCTCAATTGTTTGAACGGACAATCATGCCCCGGCGTAAAAGGCTTCTTACACTTAAAGCATAGCCCCTTTGCTCTCAGGTCTTCCAGTACTCTCGGTGGAAGTCGAGTGAATCGAGATCGGGTTGTCGACTCTCCGGACGACCCTGAATTAGTTCCCAAGGATTGTCTGATGGGCTTAGAGAAATTGACGGTCGAGCCTCGCGCATGGCTGCCCCCTGTCGTCGCATTACCTCCCCCAGTCGGCCTCGAAAAATTTCCGGATCGTATTCCCAACCCACTGAAGGTCTGACTCCCTCGTCCTCCGGTCTGAAAGAATAGATTATCCTCAATATCCCTGGCTAATTCCATGGCCGTCTCCAGATCATTTGGGCGAAGCAGGCGCAATGATCCTCGGACCTCACCCTTCAATCCATTCATGAAATAGCCCAAATAATGTGCATCAGATAGTCCCGGAACTTGACCCGCCAATTGGACGAATACGAAGATGTAATCCTCCACTGTGCCTGTTTGACGGACTCCAGACAGCCACTCAAACTTGCTACCCTTAAATCGCGTATCGGAACGCGCCACCAACGCCTGTGTGAACTCGTCCCACGAAATCCCAGGCTTTCGCGCTTTCATCCATGTCAACAAGTGCAAGGCAGATCCGTCCATGGCAACTCCAGCTGCCGCCACCCTCCTTCCCGGCGGTGTGTTGTTTAATTCGAACTGTTGTTCGGCCCGTGCTATCCACCCAATCGGATCTATCCCCTCAAACGACGGTAGAAGCGTCAGGGTAGCACCCCCAAGCACCTGATTGTCCGCGGGCGGCGTTGCCTTGCCCGTGACGAACGTCTCCGTCTCCTCATCTGATGACTTCAGAATCACCTTTGACAACGCAGCCAAGGACGCCGTGATTTCGGCCAATTGCGCACCTTGTGCGTCTAGTTTCTCCCTTACATCGGCTTGATCGTTCTCCAACTTATCCATTCGATCGCTATTTGATCTCGTCATTCCGGCGGGAACGAGATCCGGCAGGTCGGACCAATTGTTAGGAACAGAAATCAGAAAATCAACGGATGAAACCGTTGCCCAAGCCCCAAGGCTAAAACCAAAATATTCTTATTGCATAATGATCAATTAAACCCTAACTGGGGTTTAAATACATATACTAATGGGCCATACTAATGGGCCACTAATTATTCAATAACTTAATAATACTAATATAAGAATATAACTAAAGATTAACTCCCCAGCCCACGAACAGTGGGCTCAAGCCCATCCCCGCCTTCGATAAACTAATATGGGCCTCGGCCCTTGCTCTTGCTCTCTATCACGCTTCCACGTACCATGCCAAAGAGAGTCACGCCGACCTCGAGACGTGCCACAAACCAAATCCCTCCCAAGGATGGCTAGAGAGGGAATGGAGTGATTATAGAGATGTGTGTGCTTGATTTACCACAAACTCGAACTCACTTAGACCTTTCCCAAAGAACAAGTCTTTTTGCTCTCAATTCTCTCTAAAACTCAAAGCTAGTGTGAGAATATGAACTTAGAATTATTAGCCACGAAGTTCATCAAGGCCTTATGTTAAAAATCATTTTTCAACTGTTGAAAATGACTTTAAATTAAATAATGTCCTACATGACATAATTCTTGTTTGATTCCCTTGTATTAGTCATCAAATGACTAGACAATGCCTCATATGTCTCACAAAACAAGGAACGAAATTGGATCTGATTTGGATCAAAATTGACTTCGAAAGCAACGCGGCATGCGTCCGACGGCTTCACGGCCTCGATCCCAAGGTTCACGCCCGTGAACGCACCGACAGAGGCCGTGGACGGCTGCAGCCGGCCTTCACGGCCAGGTGCAACGCCCTTTCACGGCCTAGGGCATGACTTTCACGGCCACGAGCCTCCCTAGTCAATCTCGTGGTACTGAATAGGGCTCATGTTGAATACGATCTTTGATCTAATCTAAATCAACGAACTGACTATAGATTATCGTCGTACGTATACACCATTCACATATGTCACGGTCGAGTGAGAGCAATGGTTACGTCAACCTCACTAACTCGACTCTATGACTGATTCGTGACAAAATTACTAAACTCCTTTCCACGTATCACGTGAGTCATTTTATTGTTCTGGCCAGAGGCTTTGTAATTTCCCATCCCCAAATATGCATAGGTCATGTACTCGTTACTAACGAGACAGTGAATCCCTCGCGACTGTCAATGCCCGACAGTTACCCTTCGTTATCAAGACCGCATATCGCGGCTGACCCATGCTCGACCCCGAACAATGCGGGCCTAGCAAACTAGTGCATAATCAAGATCCTGAGTCAACTCCGTCAAAGACCCTTTGTCTAAGGGCCATGCACACTGCTATAGTCAATCGATCAATGATGCTTCCCAGAGTAATAGGCCATGTGATCGTCGATTACGAGCTGTGTCCAAAGACAAGTTCATCCCCGATTCAACTTATATCAATGTTAAGACCTTCCACTTCCGAAGTGAATGGTTGGCACAACCATTTATGAGTCGTCAACAAATAAGTCGTGATCGACATTTAGTCACCCTACTGAAGTCTAGGACTTATGAATGTATTTAATATTCGAGAATAATAGCTCATCGGTACCTCCTATCTCATCCCATGAGAATCGTTGACTAATCTCGCAATTTATTGGCTTTATTTATTTACCGTCTAACCGGATGCCAAGAGATGACTTATGGTAAATAAATAATATGCCTATCAAGGAATAAATCATAAAAATATATATTCAATAAATAAATATTCATATACAATATTCTCATCATAGGAAATAATACAGCGATCAAATACGTGTCGTGCCCTATTTATTACATCCTCGAATGGCATTCCGATAACGCATCTCTAACATTCCTCATTATACGTTGACATCAATTAGAGAGGGATTAAAACAATTCCTATGTAAGTTATATTGTCAACAGTAGAAATCTCAATCTGCTCTTTGAATTATATTGTGTTGATTAATTTGTTTGAGTTGATTTTTTTACGAGGTTAGGTTTTAAGTTTTATGTTTTCCTTTTCGATATATATTTAAATTCTTTAAGATGCATGTCATTTTAAATTTACAAACAAATTCTCATGCAGATGTAATGAATAAATTTGTGATGAGAAGATCAAAATTATCAAAAGAATCATCTAATTTTCAAATGGGTGATCGGCATACAAAATAATGCAGGTTCGTCTTTTGTGAAATGCACAGATTTGTCTTTTTTTCCTGCGAAGTGTTGAAGCAGATAGCCAAACTTATAAGGCCATTGTTGGTCAATGTATTACTGAGAGTGTAAGTATTGATCGAAGCTAGCTTAGCATCTAACAAGTGTAAGTTTTTCTTTCCTTATTCATTTCATGGCAGCAATGATATTCTTGATGATATAATTTCAGCGTCAATAGTGTAGTTTAACCTTAACGTCATATAATGCAATGCTTAGTTCTTGGATAAGGTCAATCAAGATCACTGAGGTTTGTCTTAGAAACCAATGTTTATTTGACTATTGGACGAAAAAAGAAGAATGTTTTATCATACATTGCAGGGAAGACGAATAACGCACACCACAAACTCTCTTCAGTTATAAATGCAAACTCAACTAACACGTATATACTAAATACATGTCAATAACGTTATGATATTCCTGTATTTATTATCGCCATCTACCCAACTAAAACTAAATTGACTTGTAAAAGAAAATAAACCACAAATATGATTTGATGAGTTTGTCACATTTTCAAATCAATCGAAATTATACTCAAATTATTACTATAAAATTAAGAGTTAACTAAGTTTCAGGCCCAATTTGTATATTTTCGTTAGGGTTTAGGACCCAATAAGGTTTACATTAGAGATAAGGACCAATTTTGAAGTTTCTGTTAAAGTTAAGGACCAATTGGACGCATTTGCCCCTGCTTGTTGCGGAAATTACACAGATTTGCCATCAGCTCTTCCAAACACACGACGGTACCACTTTGTGCATTCTGGGTAACACTTCATGAATTCAGAAAAGTGTTATCCAGAAATAAGAAAGTGGTACCAGAAAAACATGATGTGGTAACAGTTCATGAATTACAGAAAAGTGTTATCCAGAAATAAGGAAGTGTTACCATAAAAGCATGAAGTGGTACGTGTGAACAGTGAAGTGGTACTGTAGACCCATGAAGTGGTACTGTAGACCCATGAAGTGGTACGGGTGAACAGTGAAGTGGTACTGTAGACCCATGAAGTGGTACGGGTGAACAGTGAAGTGGTACAAACATTTGTTGACCCATGGAGAGCTACTGTTGACCAGAGAAGAACTGGTACGGGAGACCCATGAAGTGGTATTGTTGACGCAGAGAAGTGACAACAGTTTGTAGACCCATGAAGTGGTATTGTTGAACGGAGAAGTGGTACAGAAGAATTCTTTAGTGTTTCTGCAGAAATCGGGTAAATATTTGCACAAGAAACACATAAGAGTTTTTCTGTAACACTTCTCCGTTCAACAATACCACTTCATGGGTCTACAAACTGTTGTACCACTTCTCTGCGTCAACAATACCACTTCATGGGTCTCCCGTACCAGTTCTTCTCTGGTCAACAGTAGCTCTCCATGGGTCAACAAATGTTTGTACCACTTCACTGTTCACCCGTACCACTTCATGGGTCTACAATACCACTTCACTGTTCACCCGTACCACTTCATGGGTCTACAGTACCACTTCATGGGTCTACAGTACCACTTCACTGTGCACACGTACCACTTCACTGCGATTTGATAACACAACAGTGGCGCTGGATACCACTTCTCATTCATATTTTACAGGGGTATTTTCGTCACAGGGTCCTTAACACTATGCAAACTTCAAAAACAGGTCCTTAAAACTAAACTTTTTCTGACAGGGTCCTTATCCCTAAATTCAAACTATCTTTGGTCCTTAACTCTAAGTCCCCCTAAAATTAAAATAGAAAGGAAATAGCATCATCCACTCAACATCAGTAGGACAAGTGGTGAAAGCTATTTCAAGTTAACAATTAATCACATATTATTGTTTATCGTGTCATCAAGTCGTAAACAGCTTCTTATACGAGCAAACGAATGACGATTCAATAAAATAAGCAACCACTAAACGCGATTCATATGTTAATTGACTATTTCAATGGCGATGATGATGTAATATCGTAGTTGTATTAGTATTATCAATCATGAACTAATTTTGAAGTACTCAAACTAACCTGAACAAGCAAACGTTGACGACTCATCTTTGTGGCGAATCGTCAGCTTAAGAATCTCTAAATCCAGCATTACTGACCAATGATCTCAAGTATTTGGATAAGAAAGAGAAAAACCCATACGGTATAAGTAATCAAATTTCTCTTTCCCTACTTCGAATTGATGAATATTCTTCTCTCTCTCTCTCTCTCTCTCTCGTTTCTATCGAAAGCTTCTTGTAAATAAAGGGCTCAACTCGGGCTAAGATTGTAGCACGAATTGTTTCATGTATTTATCCGTTGATTGAAGCGGAAATTGGAGTCTCGATTTTGAATCTTCTGAGGGGTAGCTTGGCCATGCGAGGTTTGTCATCGGCGAAGATCGACCTCTCGGAAGAGGACTTTGTAGTTTGCGACCATCAATCCTTTGAATTTTCTTTAGCTTCTGTTATTGAAAGAGTAGTAGTCGACTTTGGGGTTTTGAGATTTTGCGATGGTTGCCGATGCTCATCACGTCCCTAGTCCCAAGGACATTCTTTGCAACGCCGGCGCCGGCGCCGCGGCTGGTAGGGCGTTTGTTGACTATTTTTTCTGTTCCTTTTTCTTGATCTAATAAGAGTCGACTCTTTCGTAGTTTGTGTTTGATGTATCGGTTTACTTTGTGGATAACAATTGTTTCGTTTGCTAATCTGTGGGGCGGTTTACGAGTGGTTGTTACAGATGTGGTAAAGATTTAGCCTTCGGAGTAGTTTATAGTAATGATTATGTTATGCGCTTGATTTATTGGAGATGTTGGAAGTACAGTTCAAGATAGAATGAACAAGAGTGTTGAATTTAATATTGGCTGGCCTTTTCTTTATCTTTCGTGTTTTTTTATGTCAAACAATGTATGCATAAACGTGTGGATGAGTTATTCGACATGATGAATTGATTTGACGAGCGTTTAGACAGAATCTTAAGGTAGCAAAACTTATCAGGGTTTTTTTTTTCTGTAAGATGGAACATTCCTTTAACAACTAACAAGTGAGTTTTCAGAGTAGTGTCAACTTGAAACCGTGGGAAAGAGTGGCTTGCCTATGTTTTCGTTTTTTTTCTTTCTTCTACTGGTTTTGGTTATATGTTATAACGATCACTTTGCAAGAGATTATGATATTGGGTAAGAACTGATTCTGTTGTGAAATACGTCCAGGTGTTATTGCAGCTACATTTGTGTGTCCTTTAGACGTTATAAAGACAAGATTTCAGGTCCATGGGGCGTCACATCTTTCGGGTGCTAATATTAAAGGTCAGCTGATGAAGTATCTGTTAGAAAAGAAAAATTGCAGTGAATATGCTTCCATGCTTGGAATTGATAAAAAGGTTAGCGACGAATGTTTCAACTTTCCAGGTAGTGTTATATTAGGGAGTTTGGAACATCTATTTAGAAAGGAAGGATTGGCTGGTATGTACCGAGGGCTTGCCCCCACTGTACTTGCATTGCTTCCAAATTGGGCCGTAAGTCATTTTACTTTGCAATTTTCCCTTACAAGATGCTACTAAAAGCACAAATCTCGCCTGAATTTTTCCTGTTTGAAACATTTGCAGGTGTATTTTTCCATTTACCAGCAACTAAAGAGCTTTCTCGGTGCTGATGGTTAGTCTCTCTCTCTCTCTCTCCCTCCTTTAAAGAAAATGAGACTATGGCTTAACTATGGTCTTATATTTAACTATGGCTTATGTCTATTGAAACTACAGAAGCAAATCATCATATCTCTATCGGTGCCAACATGATGGCTGCTTCTGGCGCTGGGATGGCAACGACCATCGTCACGAATCCTCTTTGGGTTGTGAAGACAAGATTTCAAGTATAGTACACTCATCTACCTTGATTATTACATCCTAATTTCGGTCTTCTGTTCGATAATGAGATATTGAACTCATCTATCTTCACTTGAACTGCTGTCTCCTTCAGACGCAAGAAGTAGGAAGAGGAGTGATGCCATACAGAAACACGCTCTCCGCCCTTCAAATAATCGCACACAAAGAGGGCATTCGTGGATTATACAGGTCAGCTCCCTTCGTTATATTCTTGAGCTCGTCTGATTTATTTCGCAACATTAAATTAATTTATTGCTTTCTGTTATTCTTGCAGCGGCCTTGTCCCAGCTTTGGCAGGTACGAGCCACGTGGCAATTCAGTTTCCAATGTATGAAAAGATCAAATGCTACTTGGCTGATAGAGGTAAGAAGTAAACTAGGGTTTTTCTTTGATGACCAAAAATCTTGTGATTTTTCGAGTGATTTATCTGTGATGGGTATAATATATAGGCAATACCACGATGGATAAACTCAGCGCAGGCGATGTTGCACTTGCTTCGTCCGTGTCCAAAATATTCGCCTCCACCTTGACATATCCACACGAGGTAAATCTTTGATCGAAGGAACTAAATTTTTACTTTTTTTTCTGATTGAGAATAAATAAAAATAAAATGGGTCTCTCTAAAGGTTGTTAGGTCGAGGCTTCAAGAGCAAGGGCACCACTCGGAGAAGAAGAGATACTCGGGCGTTGTCGACTGCATTCAAAAGGTATTCCATCAAGAGGGCTTCTCGGGATTTTACCGTGGATGCGCCATAAACCTTCTCAGGACGACCCCAGCCGCTGTAATAACCTTCACGAGCTTCGAAATGATCCACCGCTTCCTCGTTACGCTGTTCCCTCCCGACCCACGTCGTCAAACCTTGTGATGAAAAGAAAGAAAAGAAACAGGATTTGTTCTCACCTCAGTTAGGGTAGAGGTTTTCTATTGTTGATGATGATGATGAGTACGATGTTATTTTGGTAAAAAAAGAAAGCCACATGTAAAAATTCGTATATTTTTTTCATGGGAACAAGGCACTATTAGAACCGAACCACCACGAAAATTAAATCCCACAACATAGCAACAAAAGTGTATATAATTTTTGTGGATGTTGTTCATCAAGGTGATATGTGGGCCCATATCAAAATATGCATTTGATTGACCACAAGCACAAACTCTACATCGTGTCTTTGAAGGACACTAGTAACCGTGCACTCCCGCATGAAAGCATCTCTCCGACAATTAGTCCCATTATATGTCCCAACGATCAGATCCGTTGAATTTTAAATTTTGTGGTTCAAAAATTTTCTTTTTTATTTATTAATTCCTTTAATTATATATTCCACCAAATCATCAAATCACCGTTATCTATTAGTACATCTAATTTATTCCTTGTTTATGATGATCACTTTGGATCGCTATCATATATGCTTCGATAATTATAAGAATTATTATAACAAAGTGGGGACATGGGACAGGGATTGTGGACAGATGATTTCAACCGACACACTCCATGCGTGTGCAAGATCTAACTACATATTGGGGACGATATGGTTTACCAGGAACAAGCACACTCGTCCAAGTAATTGTGAGATTGTTCGATTTTTTTTATTTATTGTTGATTTAATTAATTGATAAAACAATAGTAAAAGTATGGTTTTAATAATAAAAATTATTAGTTTATTTATCACATGGGAGAGTTGGTTAGATTATATTTACTTATTTTCTTTTTATTTATTTCTTTAATTAGTAAATTTGGATAAAAAATTTAAAATGAGTTTGGTAAAAATATAATTAAATACTCAACTATTTTTGTAATTTGATACTAAAATAACGCTATTTACTTAATTCTCTCGACGTTATCATTTGATCATAAGATGAAGAAATTTAATATAACGTCATCATCATCATCATCATCATCACCATACCAGGGAGCAACCAAATGAAGAATGAATTTTGTTGCTCCATGATCGATCATGTATTACATAGGATGCTTAATTTCAGTTTCCGCCGACTGTAAATCGTTGATTATGATTATTTTCGAGAAACTATTTTTCTGTCAACCATGGTGTGTTTTGCTTTGAGATTCGGTGAATAAAGCATGAGAAACTCTTGGAAAATGTTCTTTCACACATAAATTTTATTTACATCCTAAATCTTTTCTCCTCTTCCTAACTAAACCCTTACTAGAAAAATACTTCACTCGGCGAGTTTATTACCCTATCCTTCATAATCATGTTTAATTTTTTCAGAAAATAATATTATACCTTTTATACGCACGAAATACTCGTACAAAAGCTGGGTTCGACGTAAACTAAGGACAACCAAGAAGCTAGAAAAAGAATTTTGCGTCTTCGTATTACCATGAAAACCATTTCATCATCACCTGTTAAAATTGAAGCGAGGAAATGAACATGAGCTGAGTACAGAAGATCGATGATGAAATTGGCTACTGTCGCGCTTCACGGTCTCGCGACCTCAGCCTCACGGCCGTGAAGATCTAGCGTGGTCTGAAGAGACCCTTCTGTCGTATGTCACGGCTTTATGATCTCAGCCTCACGGCCGTGAGCACTGTCTGATGGCCTCTCTGCAGCAAGTCACGGCTTCATACACTCATGTCACGGCCGTGAGCACTGTCTGATGACCTCTCTGCCGACAGTCACGGCTTCATACACTTATGTCACGGCCGTGAGCTTAGCTGCTGAAGAATAGAGAGTTCTTAACAAATCGTGGGTGCTGATGACGATTTCTCCCAGGCTGTCTTTTGGCGCCAACTTCTTAAAAGGATCGATTCACCTCAGAGATTGTGTGTGAAAACACTGTGTGCGATTTTTCTTGTGTGATTGAGAGTGCGATTTCCTCTCATCTGTAAATCTCGTGTTCATCAGTAATAGAAATCTTCTATTGGCCGTGGATGTAGGATTGGTATCAATCCGAACCACGTAAAGAATTTGTTCACAACACAAACACAAATTTCTGCAAAATTTGTTATGGTATCAGAGCAAGCTGCGAAAATCAAGTTCTGAATTACAATCTTGAGAAGAATCAATCGATAATCCAAGATGACGACAGAAATTCCAGATCACAGTGCGACCAATACGTCAAGCACTGCACCAATTGGATTTGGGAATGATCCCTATTTCTTAAATGGGAATGACACGTCTGGGCAGCTGCTCGTCCACGAGCAGCTGAATGGTGACAATTACATGACGTGGAGCAGATCCATGATGATTGCCTTGATTGGGAGGAACAAAGAGGGCTTTGTGAACGGCGATTTAAAACCACCAGCGGCGACTGATCTGAGCAAAGTCAGTGCATGGAAGCGGAATAACAACGTTGTGATCTCATGGATCTTGAATTCCGTTACCAAAGAAATTTCCGCTAGTATTCTCTATAGTTTATCTGCGAAAGAGGTTTGGGATGATCTCCAAGAACGCTTTGGTCAGACTAATAAGCCACGGATCTTTCAATTGAAGAAAGAATTGGTAAATCTTGTGCAGAATTCCAGCAGCATAGCGGCCTATTACACTAAGCTGAAGACGCTATGGGAGGAACTTGCTAGCTATCGCCCGCCGTGTCAATGCACTTGCGGTGGAGCCAATGCCATGAGGGCACACCTTGATGAGGAATATGTCTTGGCCTTCCTTATGGGATTGAATGATAGCTATGCACAGATAAGGGGGCAGATCTTGCTCATGGATCCAATACCCACTATTAACAAGGTGTTTTCTCTGTTGGTTCAGGAAGAGAAACAGAGATCCATGGCTCAAGGGTTACCACGGGGAATGGATGAGCAGACAAACAACATGCAGATCTTAGCTGCGAGAAATGAACAAGAAACTGTCAAGAAGGGATTCCTCAGTTACAAAAAGGACTCGACTAAACCAGTTTGCAGCCATTGCCACAAGAAAGGGCATACTATCGATACTTGCTATCAAGTCCACGGATACCCACCGGGCTATAGGCAGAATGCCAAGTTCAGAGGAGCAAGAATGAATTTGGCACCAGTGGAAACGGCTCACAATGGAGGACACCAAGCAGATCAGACAGGATATGCTTCTTTCCCAGGGACAGATGCGTTGGTACATCTGCACCTTACACCTCTTCAGCTCAACAGCCTGAAGGCCTTGATAAGTCAATCCGTACCTGGTGTGTCGGCTGACTCAGTTGGGGTAGGGCAGCAAGGTGAGAAACCAACAGGTACTTGTCTGTCCTTTAACCTCCCTGAGAAAATCAATCCTGATATTTGGTTGGTAGATTCGGGTGCAACTAGACATGTGTGTGGTAGCTTAGGCTTATTACATGATTTGCATGAGATAGAGGAATCAAGAGTAATCCTGCCTGACAACACAGTCATAAGGGTAAATAAAGCAGGGACTTGTAAGCTTAACAGCTTTATGACCTTAACTGATATCCTCTATGTGCCACAATTCCATTTTAACTTAATCTCTGTGAGTTGCTTGGCAAATAATGGTGCTTATAAGCTTTGTTTTGAGGCTAATGTTTTTCAGATTCAGGACCATACACGACGAGTGATTGGCAAGGGTAGACAAGTGGGAGGACTTTATGTCTTGCAAGCTGAATCAGTCTACTGCTTTCATAATAATTCTGTTTCTACTAATAAACTGCCTAGTGACTTATGGCATAGGAGGCTGGGACACCCCTCTGATAGGGTATTAGACATACTTAGAACTACCTTGAGACATGATTTTAGACACAAGAGTTCTGTATGTAAAATTTGTCCTATATCCAAGCAAAAGAGATTAGCATTTCCTGTTAACGGCAAAGATGTCTGTGCTAGTTTTGATCTCATACACTGTGATATTTGGGGGCCTTTCCATATTCCTTCACATTTAGGGCATCAATACTTCATTACTATAGTGGATGACTACTCACGCTTTACTTGGTTGTTTATGATCAGACACAAGTCTGAAGTGCATGATGTGTTAACCTATTTCTTGAATATGATAGAAACGCAGTTTAGATGCAAGGTTAAGACTCTTAGGTCAGATAATGCAAAGGAATTCAACCTGGTAGATTTGTTTAGTAGTAGAGGAATCATACATCACAGGTCTTGCTTTCAAACACCACAGCAAAACTCAGTAGTGGAAAGGAAACATCAGCACCTGTTGAATGTGGCCAGATCATTGTATTTTCAATCGGGAATCCCCATTAAATATTGGTCCGAGTGTGCTTTGACAGCAGCATACCTAATAAACAGAACACCCTCAGTGACATTGAAGAACAAGACACCATTTGAGCTGCTGCATCAGAAGCCAATAGTTTACACCTTCATGAGAAGTTTTGGGTGCCTTTGATTCAGCTCAACATTGGCAGCTGGAAGAAGGAAGTTTGATCCGAGAGCAAGGGAGTGCGTATTTATTGGCTATGCCAATGGTGTCAAAGGCTACAAGGTGCTGGATCTGTTAACAGGGGAAATATTCATTTCCAGGGATGTTGTTTTCAAGGAGGATATTTTTCCCTTCAAGGAGCAGACTGCTTCAGATCGCAGGAATCCCTTCTCAGATCATGTCCTACCAAGACCTTGTGCCTTGAATGAAGAGTCGCATGAAGGATTTCAGATGTCACAATCAGAAGCCACACAGGCTACTCAACCTGATGTAACAGATTCTCAGCCGAATTCCCAAGATTCAGCAGAAGTTCAGGACTTGCCACCAGAGGAAGACAATGTGACTCAGGGGCAGTCACAAGGGGTGCAAGCAGAGGTACACACAAGGTCCGGAAGCGGCTCTAGAAGACCAGCCTATCTTAGTGACTACCATTGCAACAATCTAAGGGGAAAGGGGATCCTGTACCCTATCACAAATTTCCTATCCAATCAGAAATTCTCAAGACATTATCAGAATTCCATCAATAACATTTCAACCACAGCTGAGCCCAGAACATACACACAAGCAGCAAGGTCAGCTGAGTGGGTCACAGCTATGAATGAAGAGCTTCAAGCTCTTCAGGAGAATGAGACCTGGACAGTGTTGCCACTCCCTAAAGGGAAAAACTCTATTGGTAGCCGATGGGTTTACAAGTTAAAGTACAACTCAAATGGAGAAATTGAAAAACACAAGGCACGGTTGGTGGCAAAAGGGTATGACCAAAAGGAGGGAATTGATTACATGGAGACTTTTGCACCTGTGGCCAAGCCTAACACAATCAAGATTGTTCTTGCATTGGCAGCAAAACTGGATTGGAATCTAGCCCAGCTCGATGTCAACAATGCATTTCTAAATGGAGACCTCTCGGAGGAGGTGTATATGGACTTGCCTCAAGGACTATATAGAGAAAGAGGACTGGACGGTGGATGCAAGCTGGTTTGCAAACTACACAAGTCAATTTATGGTTTGAAACAAGCTTCAAGACAGTGGAATAAAAAGTTCACGGATGCTGTGAAGGAATTTGGTTTCAAACAAACAGAATCTGATCACACTTTGTTCACTAAAGGCAGCGGTGATCAGTTGCTTGTTTTGCTTGTTTATGTTGATGATATCATCTTGGCAGGCCTTCTACAGACCAGATACATGAGGCCAAGACGTTTCTAAACAAATGCTTCAAGGTCAAAGATCTTGGTGAACTGAAATTTTTCTTAGGAGTTGAGGTGGCAAGGAGTCCTGCAGGTATCTATGTCACACAAAGACAATACACTCTAAACCTGTTGGAAGACACTGGGTACATGAATGCAAAGCCTTTGACAACTCCTATGAATCCAAGTGAAAAGTTGACAGCGGATGATGGGGATTTGTTGCCACAGCCCTTCACTTACAGAAGACTGGTGGGAAGAATCCTCTACTTGACTTTTACCCGACCAGATATTGCCTTTGCTGTGCATAAGCTAAGCCAATATATGGCAGCACCGAGAACAGAACATCTGAAGGCAGCACCTCACCTTCTCAGGTATCTGAAGAATTCACCTGGGCAAGGTATTCTCATGACAGTTGACAAGAAACTGCAGCTGAGTGCCTTCTCTGATGCAGATTGGGGGGCCTGCCGTGACACGAGGAAGTCGGTCACAGGGATGTGCACCTTTCTTGGAGACTCACTAGTGACTTGGAAGGCAAAGAAACAGCCCACAGTCTCGAGATCTTCGACTGAGGCAGAGTATCGGGCCCTAGGATCAGTAGTAGCTGAGACATTGTGGATAAAACAGTTGCTGGAAGAGCTGAATATTAAGACTGATCAGATACCAGTGATCTATTGCGATAATTTATCAGCTCTAAAGCTAGCTTCCAATCCCAAATTCCATGAGAGATCGAAGCATATTGAAATAGACTGCCACTTTATCAGGCATCACACTTCAACTGGGACAGTCAAGTTGCTGCCAGTTAAGTCTGAACATCAGCTGGCGGACGTCTTTACAAAGGCGCTTACGGGTCCTACACTACAGCGGTTACTAGCCAAGATGTCAGTCAGGAATTTGTACCTTCCATCTTGCGGGGGCGTGTTAAAATTGAAGCGAGGAAATGAACATGAGCTGAGTACAGAAGATCGATGATGAAATTGGCTACTGTCGCGCTTCACGGTCTCGCGACCTCAGCCTCACGGCCGTGAAGATCTAGCGTGGTCTGAAGAGACCCTTCTGTCGTATGTCACGGCTTTATGATCTCAGCCTCACGGCCGTGAGCACTGTCTGATGGCCTCTCTGCAGCAAGTCACGGCTTTATACACTCATGTCACGGCCGTGAGCACTGTCTGATGACCTCTCTGCCGACAGTCACGGCTTCATACACTTATGTCACGGCCGTGAGCTTAGCTGCTGAAGAATAGAGAGTTCTTAACAAATCGTGGGTGCTGATGACGATTTCTCCCAGGCTGTCTTTTGGCGCCAACTTCTTAAAAGGATCGATTCACCTCAGAGATTGTGTGTGAAAACACTGTGTGCGATTTTTCTTGTGTGATTGAGAGTGCGATTTCCTCTCATCTGTAAATCTCGTGTTCATCAGTAATAGAAATCTTCTATTGGCCGTGGATGTAGGATTGGTATCAATCCGAACCACGTAAAGAATTTGTTCACAAACACAAACACAAATTTCTGCAAAATTTGTTATCACCTTACAAAGACAAATTGGAGAAAACAAAAAAAGGAAACAAACAAATAAAAAAACAAAAACCAGCTTTCAAGGAATCAATGTACAATTCATACGAATATGCTCATCAACTCAGCTACCAAAACTTTCTTCTTACACATCTATATGAAGGAAAGGGAAAAAACGACGCTGTACACAAACCACAACACCCAAAAAAACAAACAAACAAAACAATTCACCACTCCAATCCAAAACCATACAAACGAACAGTTCAATCCAAAAAAATTAAATGAAAAAACCAATCACAAGACTTCAACTTTAACACTCTTCAGTAAAGAAACAACGTACGAAGAAGAAGAAGACGACCTCAAAAGTTCCACGCAAGGCTCGGGCGAAACGTTGATCGAAGAACCTTCAACGTCAGCACAAAGCCAAGAACTCGATGGGTTCGACTTAACCATAAAGGAAACATTCGAAAGGCGCAACGAAGTGAAGTGAGACTCACTAATCCAACAAATTTACCAGCTTTCGTAATGTTTAAACCAACAATGTCCTCAAAGGTTATGTCTCTAACCACGGGCAATGCCCGTGGGTCGAACCCGTCGTCGGGGTGAGACTTGCTCTGACCCGTCGCCTCGATTCCCTGTTTGATGTTACGCATTTTTATATCTGATATAAAAATATTCTTGATATAGCCTCCTCTTCCTATAGCAGTTTTGAGCCCAATGCCAACTTTTGAGTCATGGATGAGAATATGTTCTATCAATACGTTCGAAATTCCCCCAGACATCTCACTGCCTATGGACATTGCAGAGCCACTGTAAGACTTTAGGGTCGATCTACGAACATGGAGGTTCGTCGTCGATCTGTTGTAAGAAATTCCATATTCGTCCCAACCGCTTTTGAGCGCAATGGCGTCGTCTGTTGTGCTCACGTTGACGTTCTCAAGGCAGACATGGTTTGAGGAATCTGAGATCATTACATGTTTTGGAGTAAATGTTTATATAATATTCGATTTCTTGATGAGAAACAAACCTGGGACTATTCCACTAGTGTGAGGAGATTCGGGCGGAGAATACACCGTAATGTTTTGGACAAGAACCTTGCTGCATGACGAAAATGAAATGATGATATACATTGTCTTGAACATTCGTCTGAGAATGAACATATACGAGGAGGTCCTAAAATTTCACCTGCAATAAATGGGATGTATGGACCAATCGGGCGCATTCAAGAACGTTAGGTTTGACACGAAGATGTTGGTCGACCCGATAAACTCTACTAAATGTGGTCGGCTGTGATTTAGCGAGTGGGAAGCAATCATTTCCCACCATATCGATCCTTGCCCATCGATAGTTCCATTATTACCTACATCATGCAAGTAAACTGCATCAGCATGAGATAACCGAAAAAGAAAAAAGAAAAATCTAGAAAAGAACAAAGACGAACTCATGTCAGTTCACCTGTAATAACAACATCAGTGAGATTTTGTCCACTGATCAAGCTACGAAACCTTCGACCAGGTAACTCAAGGCCTCGGCCATAAGAAGGCAATGGCTCCATTAAATCCCAGTGAGAGTAGTCCTACGAGAAAGAAAAATCATGTTTACCCCAAGCTAATAAATATGAATGCTAAATATGATGTGTATGTAAGTAAGTAACCTTAGAACCAAGGATAACTGCGTCTTTCTCGAGGAAAAGGGTGATGTGGCTGATGAGGTCGATGCACCCAATGAGCCATTTTCCAGCAGGGACGTAGAGACGAGCGCCGCCCTTGTCAGCAAACGACTGAAGATAAAATATGGCGTTTTGAAAAGCTACGGTGTTCAAAGTCTTTCCATCTCCTACCGCCCCGAATTCTGAGACCGAGACGCTGTGTGGCCTTGGGAATAAGGGCCATTCTGAGTTGCATACGTCGTACTTTGCAAAGGTGCTTGAAACAAGAATTAGAAGACTTGTTATTACCTGAAGAAATGAAAGTGAATAGTTAGTACGAACTTTGAAGGGTATAATACTTGCTTTGATTTCGCAGATTGTGGGGTTTAAATGGCAAGTATTCCATCAAGTTTAGGCTACTACCATTGTAGAAATAATATCAGCAAAGATCATCAAATCAAATCCATGATGTTATTACAGCTAACAACAATTGTTCATCACAGAGTAGCTAACCAACACTGAGTTATTACGGGCTTTCGAAGCTAAAACCACGGGCTTTATGCCACGAAGGTCTAACAGTGAAACAGCTCAAAGATGGATAGCGATATAGCCTTTGGATCTGTACAAGCTGCTACTATTTACCACTCCAATTACTGTTCTTACAGTCTAATTCAAGAGCTAAGGTAAGTCCATAAGTTCAACTGACTTTCCGAGTGGACTCAATGGATCGAACAAAGAAAAAAAAAGAACAAATCAGACTAATTCCAAAATCAATAATCCATGGAGTTGAAAATCGAAAAATTCCTCGAGAAGCGAAGTAAAATGAAACAGATTGGCATGTGATCCAAGAAAGCTGCTTCAGCCCATAAGCTCAAGAAAGACACCAAAAGTTACAAACTAAACCGTGAAGGGAAATGGGAATAAATTAATGAATAAATAAATGGTGGAAGTACTTACTAGCCTCTTCATTTTCTCTCGTAAAGGGAAAATGCCCAGAAACCTTTGCAAGAGAATCTTTGACGGAGGGTGAGGAGAACGAGAGAAAGGCCTATAATTAATTAATTAATTGAGTGAGTGAGTGGCAATTAAGGAGGCAAAAAAAGAGGACATTTTTTATTTAAAACATCGGTTGGAAATGAAAAATGAAAAAGAAACGGTAAATGAACAGCTAGTCGTCAGCACAAGCATACGAATGAAAGCTTTGGTAAGAAAATATTTATTGGACATTAATTTTCTGTCAAGGAGGAAACGTCACCATAATATCAAAACATCAGTACCATGATTAGGACGCGTTAATCACTCCCATAACTTGTCCGAAGTGAGGCATATAACCTTAAATGTGATGATTTACTGACAATTATTGCTTAAATGACAGTTAGTTACAAACACAGTGACAGCGTAAGAAGACTGAATTATATATATGTATATTAAACAAAAGATCAAAATTAAGTAATAATAAGAACGAGCGTGTGGGAAGTTTGGTCCACACCACAATGATGGAATGGCAAACGTATTGGGTCGCTCTTCATTTGTGTCGTTACATGCTATGGCATGCGTTATCGATTAACCAACAACTAAGTACTCAAATTATGCTAATTATATTTAAAAAAAAAAGATAATGGCGTATTAATGAATTGCATACGTTTATGCCATGTCCGTTTTCCACACTAAATGAAAATTAAATTATATAAAATAGCAAGCAATTTGTTAGTTAGAACGATCCACAAGTCAACGTTGTTCATACGAGAGAAAACAGCAGCAAGTACAGTCATTTCTTTCCTTTTACAAATTAGGGCTAGTGTCGATATTATATTTTAAATTCTTTACAACTCCTTCAATAATTGTAATTAATTTAATCAAAACTCAAAACCCTCCAAAGGATACAAACTATAAATTGCTCTTGGCAAAAAAAAAAACCCCGCAACAGGTTAGGACCATGATTCTGAAACCAGGTTCTCGAACCGGAACGAAAATTTTAATTGTTTAAGGTTTAGCAGTTTAACCGTATAAAACCGGAATCAAACATTTTCTTTAAATATAATACATAAATTTTATGAATCACTTAATCAAATAAAATGTGTTTGAAATAAAACAATATTAATTATGAATTATATTTTAAAAATAATTAATAAATTGAAAATAAAAGATTAGATAAAAATGAGTTATAAAAAAATTGTAACATGTAATATTAGATTTCGTTTTTCCTTTTTTAATAAAAAAATTAATCTAAATAAAAATTTCCACATAGGATATGAACCAAACACAATAGACTTGAAATTAGTAGTCTACTCTAAACCATCACACCACAAGCCCATTTGCTACAATTTTAGCAGCCCATGTGTTAAATAATTTTTTTATTTTTTATTTAATAATAATTTAAACCGGACCGGAACCGACGGACCGGTTCGGTCTTTAAAACTCTGGTTAGGACATTGTTCTCATCCTTTATTCGCTTTTCCTTTTCCTTTTTCTGAAATTAAGCATTTGAAAGTAACAAACGAACAAAACTGCCTTCAATACAAACAAATAGTCATTTAGTCCCATCAAGACAGTAATCACATTCATTCATTTCACAGTGACTTTAAGGCTCCGTTTGGTTACGGATTTCGACGTGGAAAAGAAAAGAAAAAGTGTAATGGTATAACAAGTGAAGCGTAATGTACAATGATTCGATTCGTACCACCACACTTTTCTTTTCTTTTCTGCATGGAATTGTGCATACCAAACGCACCCTAACTCTTCTACTCCTCCACAATAGCATTTGCCACAACAAAATTGAAGGCTTGAAGTGCTTATTGTTGGATTCAATGAGTATTAGGGTCGGGCTTTTAAGGAGAAACATTCGTGCTTGACTTGGGAATAAATAAAAAGAAAAAGAAAGAAAAAACAACTTGTCCCCCATTAATTAGAGCAAGTAATTTTCACCTCTTTATATATAGTTGTGTACTTTATTATTCTAAAGTTGCTATGCAATATTATATTACGCATGTGTTGCTCGCGTTAGCTTGAAGGAGGGGTGCAAATTCAGTTGGCTCGTGTGTGGGCGCGAATGCTGGACCAAAGCCGACAGACTTGGTCAGCCCGCCTTCTGTTCCCGATTTAATATTTTCACCAGAATATTTATAAATAAGCCCAACAGTTACCTTCTCCGAACAGGTAAATGCTCGACCAAAAAGAGCTACCTCGACAATAATACATGTTCGAAGACTGATCGAACAGCCATAACTGCTCGAACAAAAAGAGACTATGAAAAAAGGATGCTTGCCTCAACAAAAGCCTTATATGGACTCCAATCTCAGTTGAAAAAGCATTCTGAATTCACAGACGTAATCAAGTTTCGTACTCGACTGTTCAAGGTTCGTCGGTGATTTCCTCAGTGCACGACAAAATCACGCTGTTTTCGTAATATCCAGGGAGACGGATACACACACGGAAATTTGTCTTAAGGAATTTAAGACAAGAGCCTAAAAAGTTCCTTATAAGCTCTTGTAGTCTCGCAGTCTTACGATCCTGGTGCAGTCTTACGTTGCCGAAGTCAGAGTCGTGCAAATATCTGCAGGGCAGTCCCGCAGTAGTGCAATCCTGTGGTCTACAGCTTTGTAGAGATCCTTAGTAGAGCCGTACGTGCATTTACAAACTTTAGATATTAAGGAGTGAGACTGTAGCATCAGAGATGTAGTGGCGAAATTTTGCTCTAATATCCATATTCCATATTGCAAGGGAAATGAATTTTGGAAATAGAAAGTGATTATTTTTACTAAGAATGATGAAGTGTTTTGGGCTGTGTGGCGCGACGAATATCACCTCGCCCCCACCTAGGAAATTTAGTCCCTCATGGCCCAATAACTTCGGACATTAATATTGTTACCCTTACTACTACTAAAATGCTTTAATCCATTAAATACATAATAAATATGAGCCCATTTTACAAAACATATTCTGACAAAAATTGCAGGCTTTTTGACCACGTTCGCGCGCAAACACATCACGTGCTTACCATATCATATCATGCATTGCCCAGCAAAAGATGTTTTTCCTTTTTAATTTTCTCCTCTTTACCCGCCAATCGTGCCCAGAGGACAAAATATTTGCCCGCCAATTCGACATATTAATATTCTTTACTAGTCAACGACACTATTAATTCGTTGTTCTTTTTTAGTTGATTTCATCAAAAGACGAGTTGAAAATAATTATCTTACATGGAATGGACATCCTTTTCTTACATACATAAGCAAGCCAATGCCATCAGTGGGCATCATGCTTATATTAACGAATGTGGCAATCGCAATGCCCAAATTATGTACTCATCATAATCATTATTAGAGAGAAACTCAACAGCCTTAATAATGCCAAGTACTCACATAGGGCATAAACATTAACTAGATCCTTAAAACATGGCAAGAAAATGGAACTTCACTACTAAAGGACACATTACAAGTCCCAAAGCAAGTATATATATCTAAATTAAACTCCTAAATACACTCAAAAGTGTTTGCCTCATAATTAACCGTTTAAAGGCTCGAGACCAAAATTTGAAGTCCTCGGCCATTGACCGCACGCCAACACAACACCACACACCTCACAAACAATATATCGAATCGAAAGTAGCGCTAAATAATAATAATAAAAAAAAACACTGTTTCTTATTCTAAAGTTGGCCAAAAGAGTGGGCAAGATAAGCCAATGCACCCACAAACGGCGCATTGATGTAAGTAGCGGGTTCGGACTGCTCGTAATCGGATCTTTGATCAGGGAAACGGTCTTTCTGATCCGGCCCGCCCACTACCGCTCCGATCAGTAGGTTCGGGTTTGGGTATTGAGAATTCATTATGCTGAAACCCGAATTGCATTGGATCTTCATTGGGTGAGCGCCCACCGAAGGGAGGGAAGATCCTCTGTGGTGAATCCTCAGTGGAAATCTTGGACCGTAGCCCACCATGAACGACATCTTCGAAGGATTATCGCCCAGCAAGTAATCCACCTACATTCGAACAAAAAAAATGCGTTTTTTGGGCAAAAGATTCGAGAAAAAAGATTCAATTTTGCGAAATTTTCACCTGGTTCTTGGCGAAAGATCTGAGCTTTTTAGGAGTGATTATGGTTCCGCCGCAGTTTACAACTCTGTGGGCAGTGGTTAGGTACTTTGCGTATGTGACGAGGAGGAAAGACGTAGATGTCACATACTGTGAGTTGCTGTCGTTCATTTTGAACAATAGACCGCCTGAAAAAAAAAGACAGCAAATTTTAGTTCTATTACATGTTTTTGCAACGAACTGTAAGACGAGTTTGAGAGAACTAATGGAGAATGAGACCTGGTGTGTACTTGGCAGAGGTGTATGGTGTCCCTGGGATTAAAGAGCATATGTAGTTGTCTGCTTGGCTTTTGTAGTCGTGGAGAGACTGAACATTTTGAACAAGAAACGACTGCAAGAAGAAGATGAAAAGGGTGTGTGTAAATGGTGATTGATGATGATCTTAGGTATTAGCATAGATTGATTGACTGAAGATGGGACCTTCGAAATAAGGATTCTTGCACCAACGTGCTTGTTGTCCCAACCAAAGGTATAGTCTGACTCATCAGCTCCAAGAACGTGCCCATTTGATTGAATGTAGCTAAGATAACTTGGATTTCTTGTTGCTTTGTGCAGCCAAGCAGCGCCCCATAAAAGATCATCCTTTCAAATCAACAAATTATTAAGCCAATCTCAGCCCAAGACAAGCAGTTATAACAGTGAAGAAAGAAAGAAAGAACGAAAGAAAGAGTGATCATATGTATTGTATAAACCTGATAACCAGAGAAGTCACAATAGTATGGGCACACATATGCTTTCAGTCCAACACTGTATTCACCTCTGTGCTTGTCCGCAAACTCAAACACCTTCACATTCACAATGCAAGAACATTATTACAAGGGATTCATGAAAAGAGTAATCTTTTCTTTTGTTTTTCTGTGTCCCAAAACATACATACCCTAATAGCCCTTGTGACCAAAAGCTTGGAGTAACTAGGATCACATCGCCTGAAGACCAATGAAGCAGCTGCAAGGGCAGCAGCTGTCTCGGCAGCAACCTCCGTCCCAGGGGTATTTCGGTCAATCTTGTAAACACTCCTCGGCGTGTCCATGTCCTCGGGCCTCTCCCAGCAAGCATGGTCTCTCTTAGCATCTCCAACCTGCATTTTTTTTCCATAGGTTTCAATGTCAGAAAAAAGGCAGTTTTTTTTTCAGAGAAGACTGTTGATGTCTGGCTCTGCTGTACATTCATTACCTGGACATAGATAGTGTCTGGCTGAGAAGTAGCTTTAAGGAGATAATCAGTGGCCCAACGAATGGCTTCCCTCGCATTTTGAAGCTCTCCCTTCATAAGCCCACCAAACTCAATCACACTCCATGAGAGCATCGTAGTGGTGAAGGCCATTGGAAAGCCAAACTTCACATTGTCGCCTGCGTCGTAGTATCCTCCCACCAAATCGACCTATTACATTGTCCATCATCTGTGAATCTAAAGCAGAAAAAAGAATGCCCAGGAGAAGAAAACGCATCTAAAGAAACAATCTATGTTATTACACGCATCGCAGCGCCGTCTGAGAGGCCAGAGTCCTTCCTCCAAGTGATTCTCTGACTAGTTGGGAGCTTGCCCGACCTCTGTCCCTCGAAGTATAAGATGCATTTGCTGAGAGCGTCTCTGTAATTGTGAGATGCGTAGCGAGGACGACGATGACGGGGAGAAAATGGGCCGTGTTTGTATGGGTATGCATCGCCTTGAAGAAGAAGGAGGAGGAGGAGAAAAACAAGGACTAGGAAAGCTGTAGAAGTGGTGAAGTGTGAGGCTGACGAAGAAGACGAAGCCATTTGGACAGTAAAGGAGCCAAACACGGCCCAATGAAGTAGCAGAACAACGACTAACAGGCGAGGTGGTTTCAGAGAAAGCAGAGTTTTACTCACTCTTCTACATGCTCTTTCTGCAGTATTTATAAAGCTAAAGCTACGGAAAAACAGAGACTGTTTTTCAACTTTTCTACCTTCATTGGTTGGTAAGTAATAATTATCTTATGTAATGAATTGTTTTAAGTGGGGCCGGCAAGGATTTTGTTACCGTAGGGAAGGAAGGAAGGAAGAGAACGTTATTTATTTCAGTTTGGGATTTTGGCGTTTTATTATCCTACCAAACGGTAATATTGAAAAGGACTTGGTCACGTGACTTTTGTTGGTTTCATTGGTTTTTCTCAGGCTTCGAGTTGGGACAAGACGAGGCTGTGTGTAATGAAAGTCATTTCACGCGTATTTCCATTAATAAATGAGGGAACAAAACAACTACGGATGCAAACAGTAAATGCTTGTAATGAATTTGGATTGTTGTCGTTGGGTAAATTAAGAGTGTAGAAAAGGAACCAAAAGCACACAGACACACACACACACACACACATATATATATATATATATATATATATCATAAGGAACTTCTGCTTTGCATGTGTAGGTAGCAGCACACATACTTTAGTCGAGAAAAATGATGGATGAGATATGCAAAACACTACCCCCACAACTTAATCTATCTAATGTATCCCCTCATTCCCATATAAATTTTTATAAAAAAAATAGTTGATCTTCGTATCACTCTATCCATCTAATTGTGGAATAATTAAATAAAATAAATCGTATTTGTTATAATTCTTCACTAGGAGATGTATGATTCCATCTATTTGGACTAAAAGGTTGTCACCAATCAGGATAAGATATAGCTAGGTATACACCACATTTCAGCCCCTATCTATAATAAATACTACGCCCCCCATTATTAATTTTTAATCTCATTGATCCCATCATATAAATTATAAATCATAGCGTATGAGAATCAATTTAGTGGGGATTAATTGACGCACTCAAACGATTTTAGTGGGGTAAACATACTTCCTTCGTATCGTAGGAAACGATTGATGTATTCTGCAAGCGAGCAATATAGTTTAAGAGCATCTATTCTATTTTATCATGCGTGAGGGGTTAGATTAAACTTTTCTTTTGGTTCGTCAATTTCACCGAAAAAATTAATAATAAAATTAGAAAAACCACCCACTAACTCTATTTACTATATTTAGTTATTTACTATATTGGGTCCGGCCCATTTGGGTGGCCCATGTACATATTTATCTATTATGTAAAAAAACATACTAAACACACACACGCATGCGAAGAAGACGAGAAGAAAGAAAGAAAAAAAGGGAGAAGATAGGAAAGAAAAAGAGGGAGAAGAAAAGCTTCGATACTGTCAATCCGGTGCTCGGATTTGGCCGAAACTTCAGACGGAGAGTCACCTCGACGTGCTCCACATCAACCGGGTCGGACGATTCCTCACGTTGGGTGGTGACCCGTTTTCTATCTCTTCGTATTTTCCGAGCTTGTAGCTCGAGGAGTGTTGGTGTTCCGAGTTTTATAACTCGATGTTTTGTATGCTCGCCTTGTCGGCGTAGTATTTTTGGTGTGTTTGGGTTGTTGTTACCTCGAGACGTTCTCGGGAGGTGTTGCCCGTTGTATCCGTCAAATTTGGTTATAGTGGACTGTTTCCTTGGATCGGGGGAGCGATCCCGTGGTTTTTCCCGTTTTGGGTTTTCCACGTTAAAAATTCGTCGTGTTATTTTCGCTTCCGTTGATCAATTGCCGCTTATTACTTGGTCGTGATTTCGATAACCCCAACATACTATTCTTTAGTTAATTGTCATATCTTTAATCTTATAATATATATTTAAATTATAATTCCCAATTAAATATATAAAATTAAAATAAATTTAATATTCTTATTTATATATTATATAGCACACACGTTTGGGTGTGCTGTATACTAGTAGTTTTTGACGCAAACTTGAGAATCAAATTAAATTTGCATCAAACATGTACCGTATATTATATATTGATATATATATATATATGTGTGTGTAAAATACCAATTTATTTGCAGATTAAACCCTAAAGTTTAACACACCTTGGATCAATTATTTCACGTGTTCATTTTCTATCTTCTAATCTGATAATTGCTGGTTTATCCAAACGGTGAAGTAACTCGTATAAGTTAGTGGAAATGCAATCTAGTTAACGAAATATAGTGAAAGAAAAATACTAAAAACATTTATCGTTCATCAACAAAAATTCCCAACCACACTCGTTTGTTGTATCTTACTTTTCTATTTATTTTCTGGGCGCCCTTACAATTAAATATGCGAACATGTGCTCTTCTGAGAACTCTTCACATGTCAATGTGAACATTTTCAAAGTATAAAAGGAAGAAGAACGTGCCAACGAATTGCAGGAAGGAGCAGAGCATGTGAGGGATATCATATCAGACTAATCATTGAAAGCCCTTTTCACATTCTTGCCCTGCCTGCCCATCCGATCTATAATAATAACCTTTTCTTCTTCTGCTTTCTTTTTATATTTAGCAATTTGAAGTCCCGGACAAATTCTAACATTGAAAAGACATCCATCCATCTTCAATACACAAACATTAACTATGTTTAACGTTGCCCAAAAATTCAAGATCAACCTCAATTCTCAACTAAACTTGGACGGAATAAGCACTCAAAAAGTGGAGAAAGACAGAAAATTTTGTAACATTATCATCAATAGTCAAAAACAGTTTAAAAGAGTAACAGATCAAACCCTGAATCCCTTGCTGTTTCTTCGTCCTCTAGCACGTTCGAATTTCCTTCCCTTGGCTCGCACGTAAGGTTTGGTGTGGCTGTGTGGAACGCCGGGAGCTGGTCCAAAGTGCTTCACGGCTTCACGATTCTTAGGCGAACCTCTCAGTAGTACCTGAATCCACATACGATCATAACATGTGAAGCAAAGTCATGTTTCTTCCATTGATAAAATAGATTAGGTTGTGCTTGCAATGTACTTGATAAGAAACGAAGGCCAAGTTGTTAAAGCTACAACACACTAGCAATAGCATCGCAATGGAGTAACTCAATCGTGAATAGGAGCATCTCAGCCTAACTAAAACTACTTTTAGCTTGTTATCAAAAGCACAATATCTGACCAACAAACAATCATGAAAAGTGTTTTAGTTCAAATCTTTCTAATCCCATAAAGAGAAAATAAACATAATTTTGCTATCTCAGCATCTGATGAACATACACATTGAGTAAATATTTTAACTATTCATTAAAGTTGACCGATGCCCGGATTTGTGGAACTAGTTAAAAACATCCCATGTGAGAGGTAAAACTTGCAAATTGCAGTGTTGCGTGTATAAGAAAAATAAAGGATCCTGTGCATCTTAAATGTAGTAGAACATCAAAGCATGCAGGGGATCTACAAATGGAGGGCGCAGTTATGAAGTCGAAAAGACAATAACCATGTTCTGTCCAGTATCCGATGAACGTACATATCAAGGAGAATCTGGCTTGTCTTTATTTGGACAAAGATAAATTACGCCCGGATTTGCGAACTAGTGAAAATCTAATTATGTAGAGTGATAAAACTTGCAATTTGCAGAAGGATCGCATTAGCATGTGAAGGACAAATGAAGGACTTTGTCCATCTTGAGTGTAGAAGGACAGCATCAATGCATGCAGGAAATTAACAAATGGAGGGCACAAATAGGAAGTCGAAAAGGCAAATACCGTGTTCTGTCCCAGCGGGGCTTTAAGAGCCAGTTGGTCAAAAGTCAAGCATTCACCGCCAGCCTTCTCAATCCTAGCCCTTGCTGTCTCAGTGAACCTCAGAGCAGTGACTTTCAGAGGGGGGACTTCATGCACGCGATGATCATCAGTTATTGTCCCGACAATCACTGCAATCTTGTCCTCCTACAACAGACAAAGATGCAAGAAAAGAATCAGAAATCCGACATTTAAAAGAACTGAATTAAACACCATCACCACAACAAATTTTTAAGATCCCGAGCATTTAAAGACACGGAGAGACATCACGATGAAGTAACCAAGTCAATCAGTTAACATAAATACATCTAATAGCTCAAATTCATGAGAAGGATAAATCATAGAAACTGTCTCAGAGATTACTATTAACATGATATCAGCTTAGATACACCAACACCACCTCCTCAACGAATATAAAACTAACATACTAACATTAAGATTCAGCCGTCCAAATTTCATTATACTAATTTTTTGTTACGAAACTAATCAGCTTTCATCGCAAGACCCAAAGAAAAGACGTCATTGAAAGTAAAGGATGAATATAAAGAAAATTAAATGACTTATAAAGCCAACACCTACGTTTCAGCATAGGAGATACATAATGGGCTTACCTTTCCCTTGACGAGAGGAACGAGACGCGAGAGAGAGATCGGCGGCTTGTTGACCTTGCTCATGAAAAGCCTCTTCAAGATCACAGCGTTGAATCTGCTACCCGTCCTCCTGACCAAGAACCTGTACAGCTGCAGGACAGTGTTCAATTCAACCATCCACACGAAACTCAATCTCACGACGTAACACAATTCAAATAAGCAACTTCCATAACAACAAACTAAAAATGAGAAATTAAGAAACCTTCACGAGGAGTTTGAGGTAAATGTCATTGGATTTAGGTGCGGCGCGTTTGGTCTTCTTGCTCTTACCTCCAGCAACCAAATCAATCCCCTACACAACAGAAAAATAGTAAATCGGACGAAAAAATAACCTCATTGCGTAGTCTTGTTAGAGTGGCACTTGATCCTTACCATGGCTGATGCTCGGTTCCAATTAACTCGGGGAAATTCTGCAATCGACGAAGAAGACGGCAACTAGGGCTGAGTATAGAGGTGGTTTTGGTGGGCTTGGCTTAAATGCTTAAGAAGGCTTCAACTAAAGCCCAATATAACTAAATTTATAAGAATATAATTCTAATTTTTATAATTATAAGGTTAGTGACACATTTTAGGCTTGTTTTCAAAAATAATTGGTTTATAATTCGCCTATCTAAAATAATGCCAACGTGAAAAGATTTTCAAAAATAGGTTAGCGCGTTACTTGGTTTGGCGCGTTCTGAACGTGCCACTCCGTGTGGCGCGTTCTGGTGCCACACCAAGTGACGTGTTCTTCAGTCGAACGGTCAAACCCCCCTTCTTTCTCTTTTCTTCTTCTTCCTTCTTTCTTCTTCTCTTCTTTTCTTCCCCACCTCTCGGACCAAAATAATTTCGATATCTCCGACTCCAAATCCCGTTTAATATCAATGCTAGAATCTAACTCCCTTCCAATTTTGTGAGGTCTGTAATTTCTTTAGTTTTTTTGAATTGTAGCACAAAATCCGGCGAGTCCCTTCGGCGCTCGGCGGCGTGCTGACCACGGTTGTGGCCGCCGTTGTGGTGGGTGTGAATGCATTTAGTTAATTTTGTTTTTGTTTTTCCTCCGACGAATTGGCCGGATCACCGTATCTTGACCGGTGACGGTTTCGTCGTCGGCTAACTGGAGTATGTTCAAAATACCATGTTTACATGTACAAGCAACTTGTCGTAGTTTTGGACTTAATGCTCAATATGTTGCCGCGTATTATAATAAAGAAGCTTATTTGAGAACTTATGAGGTCACTTTGTTCCTTTGGACGACGAGCGTTATTGGTGACGTCGAGCTCCAATTGTTCCACAATCCGCAACGTAAAAATTGAAGGGGAGCCGGAAGGCACCGAACGACGAGGATTACAAATGAGATGGATAGATCTGAGCGGTTGAGATTCCACTACGTATTCCAACGAGCGAAAATCGATACACCCCCCGTCAAGTGTTAAAACACCCGTAAACATCATTACACCTATGAATTTCATTACAACAAGTGTATATTGATTTCTTCTACACCATATTAGAAAATACGTAATAATGAGTTTTTTTGTTTAAAAACTTGTTGTAATGAAATTCATAGGTGTAATGATGTTTACGGGTGTTTTAACACTTGACGGATGGAGGTGTAACGATTTTCGCTCGTTGGAGTGCGGAGTGGAATACTAAGAGTGGAATATGTGATCTCAACCGAGATCCGAGAGGCGTGCAAGACGAAGTGGTGGACAAGACTAAGTAAACTTATTACTATTTCGAAAGTTGCATTGTCTGATTTATGCGTGTTTAAGTAATTTTAGTTGCAATGTAATGTTTGTTTGTGTTTGGTTTGCTTAAAAAAATGTCTGATTTATGTGTGTTAATTTTATTTGCAATGTAATGTTTGGTTTGCTTCGAAAAATGTCTAATTTATGTGTGTTAATTTTATTTGCAATGTAACGTTTGGTTTCCTTAAAAACAAATTGGATTTTTAACTATTTTGTTTACTTAAAAATTTTATTCAAATGCAAAACAAGAGAAAATTTGAGAAAGTAAATACATATATATATATATATGAAATCGGCTATTTGTGATGTACATTTTTTTATATTATGATTCTATCCATCAACCAAGTTCAAGTGAAAGCAAATAAAAATGCATACCTAAAAAAAAGATAAAAAGCGCCACTTGGAGAGTGGCACGTGCAGAACGCGCCACACGGAGTGGCGTATTAACCTATTTTTGAAACGTTTTCAGTCTGCATTATTTTAGATATGCTAATTAAAATAACGATTTATTTTTTAAAAAAGCCCACATTTTACTACATACTTATATATCACGTTTATATCAGTGTGTATTGATTTCCCAGAAAATTAAATTTATATTATTTGTCTGTTAGAACGGGTATCCCTTAACTAGTATATATATATATATATATATATATATACACATATATATAAATATATCGTGCGAGTTGTATCATGTATGCTATTAGCTAATAATCCTCATGCCTTGATTTTGCCCTTACGCTATTTATTATCCTTGAAGAATTATCAACCCAAGACGAAGAGGAATTCACAAGTGCCTTTTGCAGTTCATTGAAGAACGTTGTTAGTTGCAAATTAGTTGGTAGGGTCTTTTTTGTAATTTCTAATTATGTGTAAAGTGTCATCTGTATAAATAGCGCTAAAGGTGTAAGTGTACAGTGCGACGTTTTTACTGTTCCAATCAATGAAGGATCAGTTTCAATTTTCCCTCGCATTTTCGCGCGATAGAACTCAATTCCTGAGCAATTGAGTTGGAATTCTACATGGTATCAGAGCATCAAGGTTGAATAAATTCTGATTTCAGTCGAAACTCAGTATTTTTTTCATTTTTGATCAAATTGATTGCTGATATGGCATCGTCCGAGAACACGAGTAGTGCTACTCAAGTTCAAGCTGAAGATTCTGAAATGGCTGAGGATTTCATGCTGTATGGTTCTGATAATCCTGGTATGATGATTGTATCTACTCCTTTAACTGCGACAAACTATTTGATCTGGAAAATTTCAATGATGGAAGCGCTTGAGGCAAAAATGAAAATCGGCTTCATCAATGGTAAATACCTGAAACCTGCCAGCGATTCGCCTGAGTATAGGAAGTGGCGTAAGGTAAACAGTATGGTCACTGGTTGGATCAAAAGCTCGATTTCAAAGGACATTGTGAACAGTTTTATGTTCATTCATGATGCTAGACAGCTGTGGGATGAGATTGCCGAGAGATATGGAACGTCGAACATGTCGGCGATCTATGAGATCAAAAGAGAGATTGCGTTTCTGAAGCAAGGCAATATGACTGTGGTGGAGTATTATAATAAGCTCAGAAATCTATGGGATCAGCTTGAACTGCTACGACCATTGCCAGATATTATACCTGCTGCTAGAGATAAGATTGAAGGAAGAGAAATTGAGGATAAGTCGATGCAGTTTTTAATGGGGCTCAATGATGTTTTTGAAGCAGAGAGGAATCAACTTTTGTTCCTTGAGGCTTTGCCTCCTGTTAACAGAATCTATGCAATGATAGCCAAAGCAGAAAAACACCGAGAGGTCTCAATGAATATGAGCATCTCTGGTGAGAATGCAGCAATGTTAGTTAGAAACTTTGAGCAGAAGAAATCCAGTGGCAGCAAGATCATGGCGAAGCCAAGCCGAGGCCATCTCACATGCAATTATTGCAAGAAGATTGGACACACTAAAGATGAATGCTATAAATTGAATGGTGGTCCTGAGTGCAGCTATTGCAAGAGAGCAGGGCACACTAAAGAAAGCTGCTACAAGCTTAATGGATTTCCTGAGGGTCCTACTGCTGGAAAAGGCAACGCTGTTCAGAGAGGAAATCAAAGTTACTTCAAAGCAAACTCTGTCGAAGCTCAGAATTGTGCTCCTCTGAGCAGTGAACATGAGAATATGTATATGAAAATGATGGAGGTAATGAAGGATGAATTTGCCAAGATGATGAAAGGCAAGGCTACTGACAACTCAGTTTCTGTCAACTTTGCGCATCTGGAGGATTTTGCAGGTAGTTCCATTCTGCCCAATCTTGATTTTAACATTACTAATGTGATGAATGACAATGTATGGCTAGTAGATACCGGAGCAACAGGCCACATGTGCAACAGACTTGCCCTTCTCTCTGCACAAAAACCAGTCAGAGGTTTTATTCCTGTCTTCCTGCCAGATGGAAGTGTCAGGGCTGTTTCCCACAAAGGAAATGCCATTTTATCAGATCATGTTATACTGAAGGATTGTCTCTATATCCCGAGCTTTCGTTGCAACTTGCTTTCTGTGAGAAAGCTTACAACTGACATGAATGTATGCTTCAGGTTTTATTCTAATTTCTTCTTGATAACTGAGTTGCAGAGTGATAAGATCCTTGCAGCTGGAAAGGTCCAAAAGGATTTATACATGCTTGATAGTGCCTCCTTCTCAAGACAGACCATTCTCAAGGCTCAAGAGCTCTATGCTTGCAGCCTTCTATCTGCCAAGAATAAAACCATTGCTAGTGATTCCAATAATGAGTTTGCTGCTGTTTCAATTTATGAATGGCATAGCAGATTAGGTCATCCCTCAATGCATGTTATGAAACAATTGCCCAGTGGCATAGTGAATGATAAAAGTCTCAGTGATATATCAAAATGTTCTGTTTGCCCACAGTCTAAGCAACACAGATTGCCATTCCCTTTAAGTCAGATTGACACTTCTTATTGCTTTCAGATGCTACATCTTGATGTCTGGGGCCCTTACAAGCATTCGAGTATAACAGGGTGTCACTATTTTCTAACAATTGTAGATGACTATAGCAGATTTACATGGATTTACTTGATGAAATACAAATCTCAAACCTCAGAGATGTTCAGGAAATACCTCATCTATTATGAGAGACAATATGATGCAAAGCTGAAGGCTGTTAGATCAGATAATGGCTCTGAGTTTGTCAGTTCATCCTTTCAAGATATCCTGTCAGACAGAGGGATAATTCATCAAAGGAGTTGCCCTTACACACCGCAGCAAAACGGAGTGGCAGAGAGAAAGCATAGACATATTCTTCAAGTGGCAAGATCAATCCTATTTCAATCCAAACTGCCGAAGTGTTTCTGGGGAGAATCTGTGCTCACTGCTGTGCATCTTCTGAATAGATTACCCTCTAAACTGCTGAAGTGGAAGAGTCCTTTCGAGATATTGCAGAGCAAACTACCAGATTATAGCCTTTTGAGGAGCTTTGGCTGTCTAGTCTATGCTCACAATGCTGATCCCAGTCGAGACAAGTTCGATGCAAGAGCTTTAGAAGGCATTTTTGTAGGGTACCCTGCAGGCCAAAAGGGGTACAAAATCTATTGCCCTTCCTTGAATAAAATCATTGTCTCAAGAGATGTTGTCTTTCATGAGAGCACATTTCCATCTTTGAATATCTCTGAGCATGAGACAGTTTTAGCTGATGTGTGCCTTGGAGATCTTTTTGCTGAGGATTATCCCAGTTCTGCCCCTGCCTCAGCACCTCCATGTGAAGCATCAAACACTCCACTCACCACAGTTCAAACTCTAGCAGCAGACACTCCAGTTGTGGAGGAACCTGGGCAGAGGCAGCCTAGACAGAGCACTAGATCAAGGCAGCCACCATCTTGGCTAAAGGATTTTGTGACTGCTAACTCATGTTCTGAAGGCAATCTCTCATCATCAGTTCCAGTTTCCAGTTTTCATCTCACTTCTGAGCATGAAAACTTCATGGCAAACCTGTCTACATTTCAGGAGCCATCCACTTACAATCTTGCTCGGACAGATCAATGGTGGGTTGATGCAATGGATCAAGAACTGCAGGCCTTGGAATCTAATGGTACCTGGGAACTTGTGGATCCTCCCATTGGCAAGAAGCTGATAGGATGCAAATGGGTATACCGTGTGAAATGTAATGCAGATGGAAGCATTAATAAATACAAAGCACGTCTCGTAGCAAAGGGATTTACCCAAACCGAGGGAGAGGACTACACAGAAATTTTCTCACCTGTTGCTAAGGTGGTCACAGTGAGAGCCATGCTTGCTGTTGCAGCTATCAAAGGCTGGTCTCTACACCAGCTTGATGTGAACAACGCTTTTTTGCACGGTTCTCTTGATGAAGAAGTGTACATGAAGCTTCCACCCGGTTATAAATCTGCAGACTCCTCGAAGGTTTGCAAGCTGCTCAAGTCTCTGTATGGTCTGAAGCAAGCTTCGAGACAATGGAACTTAGAGTTCACCTCCAAACTGATTTCCTTTGGTTTTGTTCAGTCAGCGCATGACCACTGTTTTTTCAAAATGGTTACAGATCAATGCCAAATATTTCTACTGGTGTATGTTGATGATGTTCTGTTGACTGGAACATGTGAGGCCAAGATACAAGAAGTTAAGGCATTTTTAGACGAGGCTTTCACCATCAAAGACCTGGGACAGGCAACATATTTTCTGGGAATGGAAATTGCACATTCTGCCGCATGTTTGTACATAAGCCAAAAGAAGTATGCCATGGACATTCTGCGTGACACTCATATGCTAGATAGCTCGCCTGCTTCTACTCCGCTGCCAGGTGGTCATATCTTTCATGCCAGTGATCAAGATTCCAGTGCTTTGCTCGACAATCCAATGCAGTATAGACGCATTGTTGGGAGGCTGCTTTATCTGAATTATACTCGGCCAGACCTCACTTTTGCGGTGCAACAGATGAGCCAATTTGTTCATGCACCGCGAGCATCTCATTGGCAGGGCATTCAGCATATCCTCAGGTACTTGAATCACACCATTTCAAATGGATTGATCTACTCCAGAACATCTGCTTTGGAACTGCACGGTTACAGCGATGCAGACTGGGGTTCTTGTCGCACCACTAGGCATTCTCTGACCGGATATTGTGTTATGCTTGGAACTAGCCTGATCTCTTGGAAAGCAAAAAAGCAATCCACCATCTCTTGCTCCACCGCTGAATCTGAATACAGGGCAATGGCTTCCACAGTTCGAGAACTTCGCTGGCTCTCTTTCCTTCTCTCAGATTTCATGCTGCACCTGCCTTAATCCCTTTGCACTGTGACAACAAAGCTGCTGTACACATCACCTCCAATCCCGTCTTCCACGAGCGCACCAAGCATATCGAAATTGACTGCCACGTCGTCAGGGATCAATTCAAAGCAGGCTTCATTTTACCTTCTCATGTCCCGTCATCAATGAATCTAGCTGATCTCTTTACCAAATCATTACATCCCCACGCTTTCCACCACGCTCATCTTGAGGGGGTTGAAGAATTATCAACCCAAGACGAAGAGGAATTCACAAGTGCCTTTTGCAGTTCATTGAAGAACGCTGTTAGTTGCAAATTAGTTGGTAGGGTCTTTTTTGTAATTTCTAATTATGTGTAAAGTGTCATCTGTATAAATAGCGCTAAAGGTGTAAGTGTACAGTGCGACGTTTTTACTGTTCCAATCAATAAGGATCAGTTTCAATTTTCCCTCGCATTTTCGCGCGATAGAACTCAATTCCTGAGCAATTGAGTTGGAATTCTACAATCCTTAGTCTTGATTTTCATCTTTATGTTATTAACTACCTTATACCTTGACTTTGCTATCTATAAATTAAATGTAAGTCCCTTTGTTCGATTCTTGGACAGACATGAGTAGACTACGTAAGAGACACGCGAGGCACGTGGCGTGGCTTCTATTATATTTTATTTCTAAGGCAGTTTCTACTTTCTAGAGCTTATGTTTTATATTATAAAATCCAATCCTAATTCCTAGATTATCTCTCTCTCTTTGGGTCCCCGTCTGCTAATTTGATGGTTATGAAACAATAACAATAGATAAGAAGATTATTACCATCATATTTATCCTCTTCGTCTTGCCTCGGTGTCATAATACTCACCAACCAACACATAACCCCCTTCTTTCCCACCTACCCAAAAAGTACAAGAATATAAGAAGGGCTTTGAAATAACATAACCTCTAACACAAACACACATACGCACAACATGTCTAAGCTCGCTTGCACCGCCGCCTTGCTCGTCTGCCTAACGCTCATCACCTCCGCCGCGTCGGAAGATACTCCGCCGTCGGTGTACGACGTACTCGAGTCGTACGACTTCCCCGTCGGCCTACTTCCGACCGGCGTCGTCACGAGCTACGAAATCGACCGTGATTCCGGCAGGTTCACGGTGTACTTGGACAAGACTTGCAGCTTCACAATACAAGGGTACAAGCTAAAGTACAAGTCGACCATTTCTGGGGCGATTTCCAAGGATAGGATAAAGGACCTCAAGGGTATTCAGGTAAAAGTACTCCTCTTTTGGGTCAACATCGTTGAGGTCACCAAGGACGGCGATGACTTGGACTTCTCCGTCGGCATAGCTTCGGCGTCCTTCGACGTCGACAATTTCGCCGAGTGCCCTCAGTGTGGGTGTGGTTTCGACTGTGTGAATGCGAGGAAGAAGAAGGGTTTGAGGGGAGGGCAATTTAGTAATCTTCTCGAAGCTGCTGCTTAGACTAGTAGGAGATAGGATAAGTACGACGCTATAGTTTACTATATTGTATAATTTCGAAATTTACTTAAGACGGTTGGCTGTTTTATGTTGCCACGTTTTTGCTGTATTATGAATCTGTTATTGTTAAGGAATAAGTTATGCATTAGGAGGAAGTTGGAGCTTATCTCATTACATATATTATTATTACATACCTTAATGTGTTAAATATTTTCCATTTTCATGCGGAAGAACATGGCACTTGATGAAGAAATTTAGGCGGGCAGTGGAGAATTAAATAAGAATTAGTCTCATTTAGTAGGTCAAAAGATGTTTAATAGGTTCAATGAAATGTTGGATGCAACTCTTGGATTCACCTATAAGATGTTTAATAGGTTGAAATGTTGGATGCAGCTCTTGGATTCACAACAAAATAAATTTTGCACCCCAATTTTAATTACATATATATAACCGTACGTTGCAAAATTTTATCCCAAGAAAATGCTCATTCAATTCAGAATTTTTTTTTCATGGTTATAATTTTATTCCTCAAAATGGCGCAAACCAACAAAATGCCAAAATCTCAACGTAAACAAACTCGGAAAGCAAGCATAATAATTCCCCGTGAGAATAAAATCAATCAATCAGTTTTGAAACTTTTGTGGTCTTTGTTATTCTTGACGAGCACTGCCCTCAGCTCGGCCGGGTCAACCTCGCCGGCCTGATTCTCGGGTCGGTAATATCCAGTGACCGGGTCGGGCACCCACGGAACACTAACGGGTTGTTCTTGGGGACGACCCTTTTTGAACATTACAACAGTCGAAGAAGCCCCACCACCTCTCACGGCGTTTGATATTCCTCCACCTTGTGAGGCGGCGGCGGCATAACCCCTTACATATGTAGATTGTATATACATACTCAATACTAAATTCAAATTCACACACATATATTAAACAACATATATTGAGACATGGATACGAACCTTGTGAGAAGGGAAGAGAATGAGATCTCTTTGGCGATGAAGGTTGAGAAGAACTTAGTGCTATTAGAGAACAACGAGCCTGCCATTCTTCTTATTATTCAAACACAAACTGAGATTTTGACACTTAAAAAAAAACGTAGCAGCTGCAGATAGAGTTGTTGTTTCCCTTAACCCACAGAGGGAATTAACTATATCTGCAGCGGCCCTAAACAAAGAGGAAAAGAGAACTTCTTATGTGTGTGTGTGTGTTTATAGGTTCGACGGCTTTCTTTTAGGGTTATGGGCAAGTTTTGATTTTGGAGATGCAGCCTTATTTATAGCGGAGAAACCATTGGGCCGCCCCTTGAATAATAAAGTTTATCTTGAAAATATAAGATAATAAAAGTCAGTATGCATTCTTAATCTTTATTGCATGGACTGTGCATGAACCGATGAGTTGATAAGTATTAAAAAGGAAAGATGAAATGAATTATGGATGCTCGAGTATAGGGGTTTTAAATAAAATGGGGCTAAATTCAAAATTAATAAAATATGGTTAATTTTAAAAAATTTACTAAAATCGAGTAAAACGCTAGTAATAACCGCGACATCGCATCCAATGGACGCGACACCGCAGGTAATGACCGCGTGTAATTGCTGCGACGTTTGCGTTTTTCTTCGCATTCCATGTGTTATAATCATATATATAAAAGTTGATGAGGGTCTCTACTGTGCTGACACGTCGGCAAAATATTCCCCCCCCCTCGATTGTTGTCATAACACGATGTCGTTTTGATGATATTTTGTCCAGATACGGTGCACGACCGTTTGGCTACCACAATTATAGCCTACGTGGCGTCCCCACGCTTATTTTATTCGATTTGTGTTATGTTTGCAGACGCAACGTCTGTTAGTCCTATCCAATCGTCTTTGTAGAAGATGCGTTCAATGTACCTGTCGCAATGGCAATATTTATTACTCCTTAATGATGTTCGTGTATTTTATGACGGTCTTGCTCTTTATTCATTGTGCCACCAAGGGGCGTCGAGCATCGTATTCGTCAGTGTACCTGGTTAGTGTTTGGGACGTATTTATTTAATGAGTCTGTTTATCTGCATTGGCGGTAGTGCACCCCGTTTAAAGGGGTCACTATTGGTCTCCCGTTTCGTTTCCTTGCCCTTTCTGGCATTTAAGATTGACTGCTCGATTGCCGGCCGTTATGAATGTTTCGTATTCTTAGTCAGCTAAGGTCGCTTCGTTATGTACTGTCCGTTGTACCGGGTCGTTTCAGTCGTACGGTATGCTGCATACTTTTCTTGGCAGTAGTGCGCGTACGTCGTGCTCTGAACCTGGAACGTTTCGTCTTCCTGATGATGTTTAAATGTTTGTTCCTCCTTCAAGCACTATAAATTCAGCCTTCTCGCTGATTATTTTGTCGGGACTTTCCGAATATTTGCTAATTGTTCCATCAACATGGGTGATGTAGTGAATTCGTGCGCCCTTGGTGAGCTGACCCCTAAGTCCGGTTTAGTCTCTGTTGTCGTGCGACTCCTCCGTTCATGGACATCGAGGAACTTGCGAAGAAATGGGGCGCCCATGAGTCTTGATCTCATTCTCTTGGATCCAAAAGAGTAAGAAAACGACTGAGGGGAAAAAGGTTCATCGCATCCAAAAAAAGACTGAGAAAACACCTCCCGTGCGCGTTACTCTGTCGTCATCGAGCGAAAATGAATCAGCCTCTGAGTCTGGTTTTGACGGCAAAATTGGATGTTCGTATAAACATTCTGATAATGAGGCTGCTAAACGACCTCCTCAAGAATATCAGCGTGACTATGGGAGTGATCGTTGCTTCCAATCGGATACTGTAATTTCTTGTGATTCGATGGCTGAATCTGGTGACGCCGATTGGCAATCAAAAACTCTGTATGAACTGTTGAATGAGATGTGGCCGGCCCTGTTGAAGGAAAAAAGGGCTTATGGCAAGGAAGCTTCTGTTGACCGTCGGGTGGCATCTCCGGATGTTGCTTTGCAATTGGAAATGGGAGGGGTTGGTGGGGTACCCGAGTGTGGTAACACGTCATCTTATGCTGGCTTTGTGCGGGAGGATCCGATCGTTCGAAGTGAGGAGCAGCGTCCTAACTATGCACATGCTGGTGTGAGCGGAATGCATCCTGAAGAAGATGTGTCCAGAACCGCTCGAAATGGTGATCAATGTTTCGGTGCGGGTGTAATAGTCAAGGACAGCGGTGCGCAGCTTGCTATCGATACAATCATGAATCCGTTATACATTGGGGAGTAACACGCTGATGACCAGAACCGTTCCAGTGCTCTTGGGCTCGACAAACATCCTACGCTCGGCGCCTTCTGTAGCGCGCTGATGACCAGAATTCACAGCGGGCTCAACATCTTTTTCAGCTCACTAATGTGTTGAAGATGGTATACAGGACTGATTGCGCAACCTGAAAAACTAAGGGTTTACATATGCCGGTATCAAGTGGCAACCCGAAAAACGGATTGGAAAATCTACCTCGGAGCAGAAGACCTGTTTGCTCTTTCAAGTAGTGCTCGATTGAACCGACTTTTCTTCCCTTATTATTGAATCGTTGAGCCAAATAACAGTCAGAAACAACGTTTTGTGTTCAACCAACATCAATGCACCTATTTATGTGTATACATGTCGTCTATATACTCGGGCTGAAAAAACCCGTGCATCGCACGGGTCTAAACCTAGTAAATAATAAAATAAGCAAGCATTATCGTCTCCCCATGTGTTATAATAAATAATAAAATAAACAAGCATTATATTCTCCCCATGTGTTATAATATATAATAAAATAAACTAGCATTGTCTTCTCCCGGTGACATCGATCCGCCATTTTCGAGAGCTTCGGCAATTCCTCAAGTCGATCTGTAATATTTTTTCTTTCAGCACATATTAACGTATCTGTAATTCCGTTAGAGATTCTTCCAGCTTCTAATGAATAAGATCAACTTAATTAGCTAGGAAACTACTATTGAAGGCCCCAACTTTGTACGATTAGTGCTGTGAGAGAGCAAAACACTTATGAGAAAGGGCGGAGAAGGTAGGCTCAGATTGTAGGAAGGAATATCTACCGCATTTTCTGTGAACAGCCCATATGAGATTGTACAAAGGGGCAAAAAACACGCCTATAGTCGATTCATTGGAAAAGATGACTAAACCCTAATAACCAGAATAAAAAACAAAAGATGATTTCCCTGCACTCGTCGAGGTCATTACCTGCGGCGTCGCGTCCATTGGAGGCGACGTCGCGATTATTACACGCGTTTTACTCGAGTTTAGTAAATTTTTTAAAATTAACCCTATTTTATTAATTTTGAATTTAAAAAGCCCTATTTTATTTAAAACCCCCTCGAGTATACTTTAATTAGGTTTGATAGCGCAAGATATTTTAGATATCGCTTGCGGAAAATAAATCACATACATTCAGTATTTTGTTTTAGTAATTGAATGATATTTGGGATAGTACGCCATTGTTGTACATAATTTAAAGGTTAGTAAAATACTGCTGGTGAGTGAGTGGTGACCACAAATTAATGAAGGTTTAATCTCCACAAAACAAAGATTTCATAAATTGTAAATTGTGAATATATATATGGTGTATATCATAAAATACAATAGAAAATGATTCCCAACAAAAAAAATAAAAATTATCATATCAAGCGAACGAATATTTATATAACATTCGTAGTTCAAAATTATTGTCGAGGATAAGTTAATGCGTTCCATATTATTGTCGCATTATCATGCTTTTTTATAACGAGAAGAGCCACTATTGCTACACATTCAATGTTTAACATCTTTCATTTCCAAGAACATCTTTCTTTTCCAAGGGCATGAGACAAAGTCGGAAATACAACATTATTACTCAGCTTTATCAACTATTGCTCCTAAAAAAAATAAAAGAACATCCTAGATATGACTTATGAGCTTAATGAACGTTTCAAAGAGTTACTGTTATGTATTAAGTTTTCGCATAACTTTAAGAGTGTATTTGGTTTAAGGAATTTAGCGAGGAAAGAAAAATAATGAAAAAGTAAAACTATTTTTTTTATTTTGTTGATAGAGAAATAGGAGTGTAAAAGAAAAGAAAACTAAACTTAAGGTTAATTTTTAAGCAAAAACCATGGAAAATATTTTCCTCGCCTGGTGAGGAAAATGAAAGAAAAACTAGTGGAAATCGTTTTCCTCCTAGTTTCTTTTCCTCACTGTTTTCCTCGATCCAAACGCTCCCTAAATCTATAGGGTCGAATGTTGTCACATTAAAATTACAAAATATCCTATTATATATTGTATATTGTGGCTTAGACTATGTTTATCAATGATCCGGACAACCGGTTGTGCAATATAATTAAATAAAAAAGTAAATATTCCCCACAACCTTACACAACCCGGTTGGTGGACCAACCTGGTGCACCAACCGGTTGTGCACAATTTTCAAAATTATTTTGTGGTTTTTTTTTGCTTTTTATGATACATTTAATTATCTATTAAAATTTTATTTTAATTTTTTTTACCAAAATATATGATTTTTTTTCTCTACAAATAGAGACTAATATTGCTACATTTTGAGTCACAATTTCAAATTATCTATATCTCTATTACATTCTATAATATATCATAATTCATATTATTTTTCTATCTCCAATAACCAAAGTATCTAAATTTTATATCATATAATGTAATCTATTTTCAAACATTTAAATACTACTAAAAATAATTATAAAAAATAAATATTATAGGTTGTGCTGGGTTATTGATAAAATATGAAAATTGTTAAGGTGTAGGCTGTGAATGTGGAGGAGAGAAATTAATATTTTATTCTCATGACCGGTTTCGAAGGTCATGGATAAACATAGTGTTAGATAAATGGGAGCTAATTGTGGTTTGAGTTTACCAAAGTCATCATCAAAGGCAAGGCCTCAAACCAAAGCTATACTAATTCGCAACTTCACTACCATAGACTCAACTCAACTATTAAACTGTGGTAATCTCTCAACTTATAATAAATTACTTACTCATCACCACTACCAAACAAGACAAGACAAAAAGAACAAAAGAAGCAGAAACTAAAAAGGCCTTAAAAAACTCCAGAAACTTTCAAAGACGAAAGCACAATAAAAACAAGCCATAGCACCATCAGAAAGGCGCTGGTAGCCCAAGCCCATACCCTCGGGCCGCCGAGCTCTGCCCCCAAAGTCAGCCGTCGAAAAACCAAAACACCAATGCAGCCCACAGAAGTACCGAAGAACACAATCAATGAGAAGCTAAGGCCGCCCGCGTTCTCTATCTTCAACGGTTCCTTATTGTAAGCCAAGTAGTTGTACATCGTATCGATCAGCCATGGCACGCCTATCCCAACATATATGTTCACCGAATTGCTGGCATTATCGAATAAACAAAAAAGATATCAACCCATTTTTCGTACGTTTGGAGAAAACGAATTTCGTATAATGAAAAGGGAATGGTTTATGGCTAAAAATTAAACCTGCATGTGATATTAGCTATGGCTGAATCAGCTGTTATTTGACGCTCGGCGGCGATCTTACTTGCAACTAAATCGGGCCATGAAGTGCCAGCGGCCAATGCAGTGAATGCTATTACGTAAGGATTTATGCCTGCATGCATTGTTAACATCATATGATGTATTAATTGTCAGACGACTAACTTAAAATGCATGGCAATAAAGCATGTGTATGTGTAAAATGATTTTGCATTCAAAAACCTGTGACACAGCTTATGATGTCTGTGAGCTTGGTCACGACATAAGCAATTCCACCGATGAATATCAGAGAGCAAACGAAGGCAATCCACCCGTGGGCTATTTGATAAGGAGGAACGAAGGCGAAGAGTAGCCTCCATGGCACAAGAAGCAATTGCCAGAAAACCTTGGCTACTCTTAGGTGTAGATTGCTCGTCTTTCTTGCCGATGGTGTCTCCAACTGTTTTCAAGAAAAGGGTATGAACATATAGAAGTACATGAAAAGGGATGAATTTCAATCGAACATAAGGTTTTAGTACCACGAGCGCATCGACGAACTGCTGTTTCCAGATTGAGAGGAAATTGTTCTCCTCAGGAGTTGTTTCTGGGCAAGATTGTCCTGAGGAAAGAGTTAGTCATCAAAGACATGGGATGTTTCAACAGCTGAGAAAATCACTGTGGACCATACTAGTTTGTACTTGCCTGAGTTTCTCGAGTGAATGGCGAAGATATCGACTATGCCCGTGTTTCTATCGCCGTCGTCAAATTCGCACATCTCTGAGTACTTGTTGTGAGTCCTATCGTGATTGTCCTCCAGTAGTCTAGTTTCTGCTGGCACCCAATCTTCAGGCCTTTCAGTTCTTGCCCTGAGAACAAATTAGAACTAGTAAGTATTTTCTTGCATCATATGATTCATGCTAACTATCTTGACATAAACAAACCACTGTCAGACACTTTACATAGGCAGAGAAACGTAAGGCCAACGTTTATCTTGGGCGTAGGCATGAATAAGCAGTAGACCGTATTGCAACACCGTGAACAATGCTTCCCATAGCGTAATAACATGAGGTGTCCATACCTGCACGGTTTTTGAAGTATTTAACTCACAGATAACTCTAATCCATGCGGTTCGAAAGAAATTTATCGACTACCTCAAGAATTATGTAAAGCCATATGTAAGCCCAGAAAGACCAAATGAGCTCCACGAGCCAAACGCCGAGATCTGATATCTTTTTCAGCTCTCCATTTTTCGGAACAACAACGCATACAGCGTGGATAGGAAATAGATCAAAAGCAGCAGAACCCACGAGCGTCCCAGGACCCAAACCTAACATTAAAAGATCCGAAAATGGAAACTAATTTAAGAAGCAGAGTGAAACATTCACTACTTAATGCTATAATACATATCCCTAGCATCACTATTTAACCGTCCACAGACAACTTTCAGGTTTAGTATGCTTTCGATAATTTTGCTGTATAACAGTAGGCTAGCAAAGATGGCATTATATGTTAGGAAACGGCGTAGAAAGAGAAAGAGAACACTAGGTAATACTAATGGGTGAAGATGAAAGAAAGCAGGGGAAAACCTCCAGCATACAAGCTTCCGATATTCCTTATTGCATCAATGGTTGCAAGAGATATCTGCGGAAAACTGGTCCCAAATGCAAGCAGAGCAATATCAGCGATGGCGTAATTCCAAACCTTCTTGTACTTGGTAACTTTGGTGTTAGTACATGGATCTATCTCCTCCACAGCACGGCTGTGCTTGACAACATTTTCCATGGAGCGAAAGAACCGATCGGTAATAGACGACAGTCCAACGAAGCAGTAAGCGAGGGCCAGAAAGTATAAGAATCCTCGAAGAACTGCTCCCATCTTCGTTTCGAAATGGAAAAGAAAATACATCAAGCATTTCGTGTGGCTAATAGTAGTGGAATCTCCATGCGATGTGTTGTTTAGGGAATCCATCCTTAATAGACCTTAAAATCGAATACGATTATATACCTGTTACAAGATTCAAAGGTCAAAAACAGTGTGATACATATGGAAAAAAAGGCAATAAGCTTTTTTATGGAGAAAGGTGGCACGTTTATCTTACGAAACAAATCTAACTAAAGTTGCTGGACACGTGTGAAGGTTAGAGATGGGAAACACGTCTTGATCGACCAAACAAGTATAACCTATGCCTAAAGAATTTACCTAATCTATCCATTTACACATTGCAGAAACACATGCTTGGATGCATAAGATGTCTTACTCGTTCCACAAACGAACTATAGTTATCAATAGATCAGAAGAACACCTAAAAGCTAAAGCTGCTTATGGAGTATCATAGATAGCCCAATAAAGCTTGCTTTTTTCACAAAATCTGCAACTTGAATAACAAAGTACACTTGTCCACACAGTGACAGGATTCATGAACTCATAGCGGAATAAAGCCGTGAAACAAACAAACAAGAAAAAAACAATATAGTAGATCATATTCACACGGCAGACACTAACTAAGGTCCCACCCACCACCCATGAAAAGTCGATGACAAAACCTATGATCAATTCCCCTCTTTTACTTTCATCGTTGTCCGTTCTTTGACGGGAAAGTTCGGGTGTTTTCGTGCACGACTTTCCCAATAATCACTCGCACAGAAGTCACGTCGTAGAGTATTTATACAGATTGGCCACAACCACCGTCCTTTCACTCACACAGAGCCAAAGAGCGTGATCGACGTAGGATTTTTGTTCAACCTCCGTAGTGTTGAAAGTTAGGATACATCAGCAAGTTTCAAAACGACGAATGGAACAGACAAGCCGAAAAACCAGGCAAAAGGGTCAAAAAACGGTTCCCCAAATTGAAAAAACAAAATAAAAATACCCACCGCTCGCTTGTCGTAGGGCAGAATCACCGTCCCAAGGAAAATATGCAAAAAGGACGGCGGCGGCTGGGTGGTGGCTGAAGGGCGGGAATCTCAGGAAACCCAGAATATGCGAATATCAATGTTCCAGGAAAATTGAGGATTTCGTTGATGGATTTTTTTATTTAATTTTTTCTCAGGAGATTTTGATAAATAGCGATGAGTCGCCTAACCTTCTTCGCGGCAACATAACTCTGTCATATGATTCATGAGATTACGTACGTCGTCTCTTCTCCGTGTGTGCTTTATTTATAGGGCAAATTCCTTATCAGTTCATAAATTCTTACTTTTAGATCATCTCCAACCGAAAAATACATTCTCAAACCCAAAATCATTCTCAAACTCAAAATGTAGTAATTCTTCTCTAACCGAGAAATCAATTCACAAACTTTAAAAAAGACCATTATTGTAATATTCTCTTCTATCCCATCTTTTAATGATGAAATTTACAACTTTACAAATCAGACCATACTATTATTTTAAGTTCGATTGAAAAAATAATTTCACAAAATTAATAATAAACTCAATATTTTTCATATAAAAAACGTAGAGAAAAAATAATTATTAATAACATGAGCGTTTTATATATTTTTATTTATTTTTTGGAATTTTTATATGGATAATTTAATAACTAAAAATAATAAAGGGTATGTATTGTAATTTTTAAAATATCTAGCGCATATTTTGGGATATCTCATTCCCAAAAGCATATATGCGTTTAAAACATGAGAGACAAAATGAAAACGCATTTTGAGTTTGCGTTGGTGTACGGTTGAAGAACTTTTAGTATATATTTTGGGTTTCTGGGTATCGAATGGAGATGCTCTTAGTACTCACTCATCTGCAAAAAAAACTTGTGTAATTAATACCCAAACGGACGAAAATTCCCTTTCCTAATATTAAATTGGACATCATACTAACTGTTTTGATCATTATGCCAACTGTTATTCTAATTATACCAACAGAATAATGTTAAATTGGAAATTATACCAACTGTTATCGTTATTATACCAACAGAATTGAACTCTAATAACGGATGGTATAATATCTACAACTTCTGGTATAATAGCAAAATTAGTTGGTGTAATCTCCAATTTTGCTGTATAAAATTAAAATAACTTTATTTATTGGTATAATAACAAAATAGATGGTATAATAACGAAGATAGATGGTATAATAAAGAAAATAGATTGTATAATTTCCACAATTTCTGGTATAATTGCAAAAATAGTTGGTATATTATTTAATTTCGTTGTATAAAATTAGAATAACAATATTTACTGGTATAATAACGAAAATAGATGGTATAATTTCCTCAAAATTTTGGTATAATAGCAAAATCAGTTGGTATAATGCCTAATTTTTTGGTATAAAATTATAATACTTTATTTATTGGTATAATTACGAAAAAGATGGTACAATTTCTATAATTTCAGGTATAATAGCATAATCAGTTGGTAAAATGTTTCATTGTATAAAATTCAAATCTCATTATTTACTGGTATAATAACGAAAATAGATGGTATAATTTCAACCTTTTCTAGTATAATGTCCAATTTTGTTGGTATAATAATGATTTTTTTGGTATAATTCATGTGAAAATAATTATTCTTTTTTGAATATGTGAGACAGGGGTATTTTCATATTTTTTACGCTGAAAAGACCATTGGGAAGAAATTTTCAAATAAATACTTATAAGTAAGAAATAATTCAAGAGGTATTTAAGAGGAATTTTAAAACAAAGGGACTGATAAGGAATTTTCCCTTTACATCATGCCGGGTAGGGGAAAAAATGTAAATTTAGTAACGTTCATAAGGTTAGCGTTAGGTTGTGTAATTCAGACAATATCGGTTGCATAAAATTAAATTTTAAATTAATGATAGTTATCGACATATCTCTGAATGTCTGTTCAGATCGTATTATTAAATGCTTGATATGGGATATGTAGCTTTTAATGAGCAAATAATTGTGTTAGTTAAACATGGAATAGTGATAGGAGCATAGAACCAATATACTACTAATTTGGGGGTACTATTCATTATATTTATTTGCTTACGTCTTAGAAGTTATGTAAATTCGATATACAGCCTATTAATTTAGAGAAGTTATCCGCGTGAGAGTACAATATTATGAGGTTTGTGTTCCAATTAGGGGTGTAGCTCATTATCTATGCTCCACCTCGGGCTCGAAAATTTAATACTAGGCTTTAAAAGCTCTGACTATAAATGATTAAGCTCGAGCTCGCTCATGAGCTCATGTGGACTGAGTCGAATTCGAGCTCATTAATTTAAAACATAACGAAGCTCACAAGAGTCATCTTTCAAACTTGCAACGGTTATTGAATCAGAGAAAAAAATGTCACGAGTTTGATTTTTATGTTCTTTTTGCAGAATATAATATAATAAGTTAATTGACTTTAAAATTGAATTTGTTTTCATGAGGTTAACAAAGCTGAGCTATGTAGTCGAGAATCTCTCTTGGAATGAAAACACATTCCTTGCCATCTTTGTCTAATTTTGGTACTACATCGAATAGTATAAGATTTTACTAGCAATATAAAAGTAAAATGGGTTGCGAAGAATTTGTTGAAAATAACGAAATTTGAAAAGTAATTAGTTTCTCCTTACGAATTATTTTCAAGATTACATTTTTTGTTATATTTGGAATCTTGGGGTGGATCATATGGACCATTGAGGATTAATCTAGCTGGAAGTCGTGGTCGTCCCATAGTCGATAGTCGATGATGAGGTTCGGATTCGATTCAAACCGAACCTTGTCGAAGTGCTGAACTACGGGGGCGTTGTATGAGGATACCTACCTGTGCCCAAAGAAAACTCTATTCAAGAATGATTATTGAATTGTGATTTGTTTTTCTCTTCTACTCAATGTTATATATTTTGTATTGGCCCAGGATCACTTCCTTATCAACCCTAACATATAATTTGAGTCCAAAATCCTACACATTAGCTAATGACATAACATTTTCGTTCTACAAACATGCATGCGCCAGTTAAAATGACTTGGTTCACAGAACAAAAAAGCACTTGTATATGAGAAGTTGCTAACTTATCTTTAGCGTTTTTGCCACTGTAAGATCAGATTGATGTCTAACTCATATTTTTAGCAGCCGAGTTAGCTACAGAGGTTTACAACCTAAACCGAGTACGATCAATCGCTTTAAGAGATAACCCCATTAACACAACAATCTAAGTATACGACGTAGCACCCCAAAATAAGATTAATGGAATAATGAAATAGGCTCACTAATAGAAGTATTTGAAACAAAAACGAAACGAAACGAACCTAGTGGTTGTATGTGTACTTATTCTTCTTCTTTGTCTCCTTCCTGTTCGGCAATGTTGAAGTAGCGCAGTTAGTAGAATTTCCTATCTTTGTTGGACGATATCACCCGAAGCCAATCCATCACGTTATGCTTCTTCAGGTACTTCTTCGTCAAATATTTGAGGAACCTGCAAATCAAGAACGTCTTACAATTGATAATAAAGTGTCGAGCCAAGAAAAAATGAGGTCGTAGTAATATATAAAATCAAAGGGGAGGGAATCACTGAAGTACTACCCATTGAGATGCAAATGATTCTATTACTGCACAACAATACCTTAAATCCTCTACTTGATATAGGGATTTTAAAGAAACTTGTTCTGCCGAATCATAATGTTGATATCATCCATTTCTTGATTCATCGAATAGAAGTATTATCTACGGTGTCGTACTTTCGTGTCCTATTTTCAGAATTAGATGATTCATTCCTATTTTCAGAATTAGATGATTCATCACTTTCAGCTACAAAATGATTCATTGTTGTTTTTAGGAACTTCAATAAAAAAGTGATAACATAAAATAATGTCAGTCCAGTCTAAATTGCTAATTTCATAGCAATTTGGTACCTCTGACTGTATCCTCAACATTTAACCATTTCTGTACATTCCATGTGATCATGTGAAGCTAAAGAAGGCCAACCTCAATTGACAACCAATTCAAATGAGCAACTATCCCTAACTAACAAATTCCGAGAAAAAGAGCAACGGGCAAGAAACCTGTTACCCTCGGGATTTTTAGCTAACGGTAAAATAACATTAACGGTAAAATAACCCGCGAGTGGGACGCGAAGAGACACCCCGAGGAGGTGGAAGGCGCCAGGAGATGGAGAATAGCCTGCCCGAGGCAGTCGAGTCTGGAAGAGGGTTGAGAAGAAGGGCTGGGAAGTCGGATCAGGACGAGGTGCCCGACAAGATCAGGAAGGGAAAAGAGCACTCGGGGATGGGTTGCCCGAGGAGGCAAAGGCCGGAAGACTGAGGCCGGGTCGGGTTAACGAGACCCCGTGAGTGCGAGACCCCGTGAGTGATTCGAGAGACCGAGAACGTGTGAGGATCGGCCCGAGGAGATGGGGTCGCCCGATAGGAACGAGGTCGGGAAAGAAACTGGCAGGAAAGGAGGAGACGAGAACGTGGGATGATGGGAAGGCCACGTTCTCTTCGTGAGGTTCGCGATAAACGTGGGCCTGGGTGGAAGACTAGGTCGCGGCGACAAGAAACAAGGTTTGTATAAATAGTTGTGGGTAATTTACTTCTCAGGTACGTGCGAAATACACAAAAACTGATTCATTAAGCCCATACACCCGTTTTTCACCCATTTTCTGACTTAAGCATCGGAGGGGATACGCCGGCACCCACTCCGGCCCCCTTCTGACGTTTTTCTGAGATTTTTGTGTTAGGCTCGACGGAGATAACCAACGGCGGACGAGGAATTCGCGCCAAAGAAGTTTGGAGGAAAGAACAACCGCTTTAGTCGTCATTTCAAAAGGTCGTTTTGCGCGGTCCGCATCATTGGCGCCGTCTGTGGGACGATATATTAATAACATGGTGGATACCGCAAACGACATTCAACCGCCACCGATGGAAGAAGTGCTGGTGACTGACTGGACGGAGGAGAACCAAGAAGAGACACACAATGATGATCAAACCGAACTGGGGAAATTGAGAGCAGAAGTAGAAATGTTAAGAGCAGAGCGAACGCGGAGAACTCGCGTGGAATCGCCACCGCGTCAGGAGACTGAGGAGGAGGAGGCAGAACGGTTGCGACGTGAGAAAGAGCACGCTCGGGCCAAAGAGCAAGAAAAGGAGACAGAGGAAAAAACATTGAGGGCGGAAATCAACATCCTGAGGGCCGAGAAGAAAAGAGCATTGGAGGAAAGACAGATAGTGGAATGGGAACGAATGAAGGAAGAAATCCAGAGGTTGAAGGAACTAGCCAATCCGCAAATGCCTCTCCCGATCCAACGAGGCTCTCCCTTCTCGGATGAGGTCCTTCGCGCTCCCTTACCGAACAACTTTAGGTTCCCGGACATGAACCGCTACGACGGATCTGGGCCGCCCGAGGACCATCTGGCCAGTTTTGATGGGAATGCGGCGCTCTATCAGTTGGGGGACTCGATCAAGTGTCGGGTTTTCGCCACGACCCTCGCGAAAGGAGCCCAGCAGTGGTTCACTATGTTACCCGCGGGGGAAATTCATAACTTCGCGGACTTCACTCGGGCTTTCTTGAGACAATTTTCCAGTAGCCGACGAAGACCTTTTTCGGCCGTGAACCTACTAAATATAAAGCAGGGAGATCAAGAGAGTCTGCGAGATTACTTGAAGCGATTCAACCGGACCATGATGGAAGTCCCGACCGCCACCTCCGATTTGCTGATCGGGGCTTTCCACAATGGGCTAAAGGAAGGAGATCTCTATCGGTCATTGGTAAAAAAGTACCCGACCACAGTGGAAGACCTGATAATCAGGGTGGAAAAATACGTGAGGGTAGAAGAGGCGCACAATTTCAAAAAGGGAGATAAGAGGAGAGCGATAGGGACGGTGGAGATCGCGCGAGAGCCAACGCGCCCCAAGGAAGAGAGTCCTCGAGTGGAAGCCCAAAGAAAGACCCGACCGAGCAATATTCAATGGAAGGTGAGTAAAGCTCGAGCGTTGGAGGTTTGCGAAGGAAGATACTATATTAAGAGACCGGCTAAAAGTAAAGAAGGACCCAGAAATCCTGTCTCAAAGTCATATTGCGAATTCCATCGAGAGTATGGCCATACGACGGAGGCCTGCTTTCACCTGAATGACGAACTTGAAAGGATCGTGGCGGCAAATCCGGAAGCCCGAGCGGAGCTAGTGGTAGGTGGTGAAGCGGACGCCCCGCGAAAGTATTTCAGGAGGGACTTCGAACAAGGACCCAGGAGAGACCATCATTACGCCAACCGTAGACCGCAAAACAGGTCCGATCGATCTCCCGAACGAAGACGAGAGGAGTACCGAAGGGGAGACAAGACCAATCAAGAGCGAGGAAACGATCGAACCACACCAGAGCGTAATCGGGCGCCCGTAGAGCCGTATGTGCCTCCACGCCGGATTAATATGATATCTGGAGGACCCGCGATTGGGGACTCAAACAGAGCCAGGAAGGCAGGGGTAAGGAAGCTCGAGAGCCTAGGAGTGTTATCAATATCAAGACGACCAGGACCCATCATTTCCTTTGGGCCCGAGGACTTTCATGGAGGAGATGACACACATGAGGATGCCCTGGTTATTCGGGCGGAGATAGCAAATCATGATGTGGGCAGAATCTTCGTCGACAATGGGAGCTCTGTGAACATCATTTTCAAAGAAACCATGGACCAGATGGAATTATGAGAATATCGTATGAATCCCGTGGAGACAGCGTTATTCGGATTCACAGGACATGCCATCGAAGCGGTAGGGTTGATTCAGCTACCCCTGACTCTGGGATCGGGGAAGTTAAAGAAAACCCGAATAGCCCCTTTCCTAATCGTCGACATGTCTTCCTCTTACAATGTTATATTGGGACGCCCGGCGCTCAGCTCCTTTGCAGCAATCGCCTCGGCCCTACATCAAAAAATAAAGTTTCCCGTGGGGAACCGAGTAGGAGAGGTACTCGGGGATCGGAAGACGGCGCGTAAATGCTATGTGGAAGAAGTGAGGATTGAGTTGAAGTCATTGAAAAGCCGCCGAGAAGGCCACCCCAGACGCCGAGAAGCTCTCTGCGCCATACACACTCTCCAAGAAGTGGGAACTGAGGGCGAAACGGAGGAAGTCGTGATCAGACTCCCATCAGAAACGGTCAAGATAGCTCGGGACTTATCCCCCGAGCTAAAGGCCGACCTCATCAAACAGTTGAAGGAGAACGAAGATGTGTTTGCCTGGTCGGCGAATGAACTCACCGTGATACCAAGGAATATAATGGAGCACCGACTAAACATCTCCCCCGAGGTCAGGCCAGTCTTCCAGAAAAAGAGACATCTCGGAGCACAAAAAGACGCGATAGTTAAAGAACAAGTGGGAGACCTCTTGAAAGCGGGATACATTCGAGAAATACAATTCCCGACCTGGTTATCAAATGTGGTCTTGGTCCCTAAATCGGCGGGAAAATGGCGTATGTGCGTCGACTTCCGAGATCTGAACAAGGCATGCCCGAAGGATTGCTACCCCTTGCCACGCATTGACCAATTGGTAGACTCCACAGCCGGGCATGAGCTCTTATGCTTCCTAGACGCTTTCCAGGGATATCACCAGATCGGGTTGGCCGAAGAAGACCAACCTAAGGTCAGTTTCATCACCTCAGAAGGAACCTTTTGCTACGTGGTTATGCCATTCGGGTTGAAGAACGCAGGAGCCACCTATCAGAGACTAATGGACCGGGTGTTTGAGGCACAGATCGGACGAAACGTGGAAGTCTACGTAGATGATATCCTGATCAAGTCCAAAACAGAGGATAGCTTCTCGGGAGACCTCCGCGAAACTTTTTCTACGGCCCGGAGGTATGGCTTGAAGCTAAACCCCGCTAAATGCACATTCGGGGTACGCTCGGGAAAGTTCTTAGGGTACATGGTCACCCGATCTGGTATCGAGGCTAACCCCGACAAAGTGAAGGCCATCGCTGACATGGCCTCCCCAAGAAATCTCAATGAGGTCCAGAGGCTGACAGGGAGGATCACGGCCCTATCCCGGTTCATCTCCAGGTCAGCAGAAAGGAGTATGCCATTCTTCAAAGTATTGAGAAAGGTCAAGAATTTCGAGTGGACGCCCGAGTGCGAAAAAGCTTTCCAAGAATTGAAGGAATATTTGAAGGAGTTACCGATATTGAACAAGCCAACTTCCGGGAAGAACTTCTCGTTTATCTCTCGGCCACTCCTCGGGCAGTCAGCTCCGTTATGGTTCGGGAAGAGGAAAAGGTGCAAAAGCCGGTCTACTTTGTCAGTCATCTCCTGAAGGGTGCGGAAGTTCGATACACTTCCCAGGAAAAATTGCTATTAGCCTTGGTGATCACAGCCAGGAGGTTGAGACCTTACTTCCTATCACACCCGATTGTAGTACCCACCAACAGTCCGTTGGGGGTAATCGTGACCCGACCTGATATCTCGGGAAGGTCGATTAAATGGGTAACCGAGCTAGGGGAATACGACATCCAGTTTCGACCCCGGACGGCCATCAAAGCCCAAGCTCTGGCCGATTTCATTGTCGAGATGACAGAAGAAGGACCGGTCGAGATGTGGAAAATCTATGTGGATGGCTCCTCTTGCCAGTTTGGAAATGGTGTCGGGGTGATAATCGTTTCACCTTGGGGCGAGGAGACTAGCTTAGGGGTGTCTGGACTTTCGAGCCTCCAATAACGAAGTCGAATATGAAGCTCTCTTGCTTGGGATGAGGACGGCGATCAGGATGGGACTGGCCCGAGTAACTTTATAATCTGATTCACAGCTGGTGGTACAGCAAATCGAGGGGAATTTCGCTATTAAGGAAGAAAGGCTAGCAGAATATGCGAAGTCTTTTCAAAAGTTAAAGGAAAAATTCGAGGAGGTTAAGTTGGAGCTCATTAATAGGAAGGAAAACGAAAAGGCAGATAGAATCGCCAAGTGGGCTAGCACGTTGAGTATGCCCGAGGAAGGTGTTAAAGTGGAGAAAGCACCCCAGATCCACCAGATCGAGGAAATGAGAGAACTAGAACCCGAAGACTGGCGATACAATATCTATCGCTACCTTGAGAAACAAGTCTTACCCGAGGACAGGATCCAGGCTAGGGTAACGCAAAGAAGGGTGGGCCGTTTTACCCTCATAGACGGAATCCTGTACAAAAGGTCTTATTCGGGTCCTTTGTTGAGGTGCTTATCGAAAGAAGAGGCCGAGGAAGCTATGGTAGATATTCACGAGGGAAGCTGCGGAAGCCATATTGGAGGAAGAGCCTTAGCGAGGAAGGCAATGTTGGCTGGTTTCTTTTGGCCTACCATGAGGGCGGACTCGATCAGGGTGGTACGAAGTTGCCTTAGATGCCAGAAACACGCAAACTTGCAAAGGGCACCAGCGGAAATGATGAAAGCTGTGGTGTCAGCCTGCCCCTTCGACCAATGGGGCCTGGACATAGTCGGGCCGTTCGAGGGTAATGCCTCGCAGAAGAAATTCCTCCTAGTCGCGATTGACTATTTCTCTAAATGGGTGGAGGCCGAGGCCTTGGCACGAATTACCGAAGCCGCGGTGATCGCCTTCTTATGGAAGAATATCTTGTGCCGATTCGGGATCCCGAGAAGATTGATTAGCGATAATGGGAGGCAGTTCAGCGGACGCAAGCTAAAGGAATGGTGCGAAGGCTATGGGATCGAGCAAATATTTACCTCTGTGGCCTACCTGCAAAGCAATGGCCAAGTAGAAGTAACCAATCGAACCATCGTCCAAGCATTGAAAGTACGGCTGGACGGGTTAAAAAGGGCCTGGTTCAACGAGCTGCAAAGTGTACTTTGGTCTTATCGAACCACTCCTCGGGCTGGGACGAAGGAGACACCCTTTAGCCTAGTGTACGGGAGCGAAGCAGTATTACCCGTGGAAATAGGCCAAGAAAGTGCTCGAGTCATAGGGTACTCGGAAGAGAACGATCGGCTCCGGGCTGATGAACTGGACTTGATCGAGGAAGGAAGACAAAAAGCCGCACTTCGGATGGCGGCCTATCAGAGAAAGATCACCCGAGCTTACAATCGGAAGGTATGCCTAAGAAGATTCGAGGAAGGAGAGCTTGTCATGAAGGAAATACAACACAAGGGAGAGCGAGGGAAGTTGGATCCTAAATACGAAGGACCATATAAGGTGATCAGAAAGACCGGAGAAGCCGCCTATTACTTGGAAGGCTTGGATGGAAAGAAGCTGGAAAGACCACACAATGCGCGGCATTTGAAGAAATATTACCCGTGAGACGTTCTCGGGATCGTACCCAATTCGTTTATCATATTCATGCTTTATCTATTTTCTTAATTAGGGAGTCTCGGTAGCACAATGTGTTTGTCCTTATTTCCGAACATTCGTGTGTTTAATGAAGTCATTTATGTCCGAAAAAGCGTGAAAGTGAAGAAAAGTCCTCGAATGAGGCCCGATCACCCATGAGGGTGAAGAAAATCTCCAAACGAAAATGAAGAAAAGTCCTCGGATGAGGCCCGATCACCCATGAGGGTGAAGAAAATCTCCAAACGAAAATGAAGAAAAGTCCTCGAATGAGGCCCGATCACCCATGAGGGTGAAGAAAATCTCCAAACGAAAGTGAAGAAAAGTCATCGGATGAGGCCCGATCACCCATGAGGGTGAAGAAAATCTCCAAACGAAAATGAAGAAAAGTCCTCGAATGAGGCCCGATCACCCATGAGGGTGAAGAAAATCTCCAAACAAAAATGAAGAAAAGTCCTCGGATGAGGCCCGATCACCCATGAGGGTGAAGAAAATCTCCAAACGAAAATGAAGAAAAGTCCTCGGATGAGGCCCGATCACCCATGAGGGTGAAGAAAATCTCCAAACGAAAAGGAAGAAAAGTCCTCGGATGAGGCCCGATCACCCATGAGGGTGAAGAAAATCTCCAAACGACCGATCACCCATGAGGGTGAAGAAAATCTCCAAACGAAAATGAAGAAAAGTCCTCGGATGAGGCCCGATCACCCATGAGGGTGAAGAAAATCTCCAAACGGAAAGGAAGAAAAGTCCTCGGATGAGGCCCGACCACCCACAAGGATGAAGAAAATCGCTGGGAAGAACGAGATTGCCGACCAAGGCTAAAATGATGGAGGATGTGTGAAAAAACAAGACTGATACTTGAAAATATGAATGCAAATACATGAAAGAGAAAAGTACACGAAAAGCTAAAACATCTATTGCCCCATCTACCGGGCATAGGGCATCCTTAGACGTCGGGGTCCCGAAGAGGTAAAGGCTTCTTCGTCTCGAGGAATCTTCGTGCGTCGCAGCGCCGAAGTCCTACCCGAGTATGGGGATGCAATACGTCTCATCCGATTAGGGGGCAAACCCGGTTACTTCTCCCTGGGAGCCTTGAATGAGTGCCTTGCTCTTCGGCAGGGGAATCAGCCAGCAACTCCTTTAGTTCAGCGATTTGGCGATCCTTCTCCCTCAAGAAGGTAGTCAATCGGGCGCAAGCACCCTCATAATGTTGAAGCAAGGCGCTTTGTTGAGAATAATGCCGAAGCCCCTCGCAAGAAAGCAAGTAAGACTAACGGAGGGCGTCAGAAAAGAAAAAAGAGAAAGGCAAACTAAAAATGGAAGTCGGCGCGACTGACCCGACTCTCGGTCAAAGCCCACCAATCCCAGAAGTCAGAATCGGAGAATCTCGCCAGACGCCGCTTCTCGTCGGGCTTCAAAAAATTCTCCATGAACTGACGGGAGGAAATGCCATCGTCCTCCAAAAGGAAATGAGGGGTGGGGCGGAATACCTCCCGAGAGGATATTCTCCGAGGGAAGGGGGCTGCAATGACCTGGCCTTCTCTGTGCGGAAAATCCGCGCTCACGTTTGTAACAAAACATGTCGCCTCCTCCCATAAGTCCCAAAGTGGGCGCAAAGGAGGATCTGGGGGGATGTTTCCCCTAAGGTGAGAGTGCCCCATTCTGGGATTCATCAGTAAGTTCAGAATATAGGGAAGAAACGAAGGTGGTGTCAGCCAAGAAGGAAAAAAGAAAGTAGAGGCCCACGTTGAAGAGATGGAATAACTTGGAGAAGGTAAATTTAATGGAGCTGAGGAAGAGAAGTAGAACGGATGAGGAGCAATTTTATAGGGATATAAACCCGCGAAGATCGGACGGTTACAAAGATCAAGTCTTGAGGCGAATTCGAAATTTGAACAAAGGAATACGAAACTCCGGGATAAAAAGAGCCGTTAAGTAATGGTTGAAAAGATGCTCGGGAAGATGAAGGGACATTTGAAGATCGTACTCGGGAAGTATAGTTTGGCTATTATCAGGAAAATACGGAAAAACAGGATAGGAAAGAAAACTCCTAGTCACAGAGAAAAATTCTCGAGCACAGTTGACTGTGTATCGTAAACTTGAGAACCAAGGGTAGCATCAGTGAACACGATATGGAAGAATTACAGATAAACTAATATAATAGAGTCTGAAAAAGAAAAAACAGGGACGGAAATGAAAAAGACACATTGTTCCTAACAAAAGACATTAAGGAAAACAGATTCATCTACACGAATGATAATTTCTTAAGGCGGAGCGGCCGATCCGGCCTGATTCAACTCCGCCATCGTCTTCTCCACCCCGACCGTCACCGACTCGACCTGGGACGTGGGTTGCTCCTCTCCTCGACTAGGAACGTCCTCCTCGGGACCAGGCTCTACAGTGTCATGAACGGGCTCGGGGACTCTGAGATTCTCGTCGGGCTGCACATCGCGTTGCTCCTCGGGCTGCTTCTCAGCTTCCTCGGGGCCTTGAGCCGGGTCGGGGGAACCTTCTCCCTCTTCTCCGCTCGAGGGCGTGGGCGTGGCCTCAGCCCCCTCAAGGACGGCATCATCAGAACCCGCCTGAGCAGCTGACTCCGGCTTATAGCCATCGGGGGGACATTCAGCAAGAGCCCGATCCGCATTTAGGAAGTCCAGCTTGAATTTGTAGCGGACAAAGCCAGCTTTCCGGAATTGGCGGAGACAACCCCAAAAGCCGTACTTAAAGTACGTAACAACTTGCCTCCCGTAAGTCTCCCGAGGAAGGTAGTCTCGCTCGAGGGCCTCTTCCAGATCGCGAAAATTCCGCTCTGCCTCCTCCCGAGCCCCAGTCTCCTTCGAAAGGGCTTTTACCGCCTTCTCCGACTCGGCGCGAGCGCTTTTCAGCTGTTTCTTCAGCTCGTCTTCCCTCGACTTGGCCTCCTCTTTGACCCGAGCCAGTTCCTCCTTCAACTTCTTTTCAGAGTTGGTAAGCGTGATGCAGTCTTCGTGCATAAAAAGCATTCTCTCCAAGGCCTCGGCACCGCAAGCAAAGCTCTGAGAAATGAAAGAAAAAGAAAGGGGGAGTTAACTCCGGGACCAATTATTTTACCGATAGCTAACGTCCAAATACTCGTTACACTCTTTTTGGACTATTTTAGGGGGGGACTATTGTTACCCTCGGGATTTCTAGCTAACGGTAAAATAACATTAACGGTAAAATAACCCGCGAGTGGGACGCGAAGAGACACCCCGAGGAGGTGGAAGGCGCCAGGAGATGGAGAATAGCCTGCCCGAGGCAGTCGAGTCTGGAAGAGGGTTGAGAAGAAGGGCTGGGAAGTCGGATCAGGACGAGGTGCCCGACGAGGTGCCCGAGAAGATCAGGAAGGGAAAAGAGCACTCGGGGATGGGTTGCCCGAGGAGGCAAAGGCCGGAAGACTGAGGCCGGGTCGGGTTAACGAGACCCCGTGAGTGCGAGACCCCGTGAGTGATTCGAGAGACCGAGAACGTGTGAGGATCGGCCCGAGGAGATGGGGTCGCCCGATAGGAACGAGGTCGGGAAAGAAACTGGCAGGAAAGGAGGAGACGAGAACGTGGGATGATGGGAAGGCCACGTTCTCTTCGTGAGGTTCGCGATAAACGTGGGCCTGGGTGGAAGACTAGGTCGCGGCGACAAGAAACAAGGTTTGTATAAATAGTTGTGGGTAACTTACTTCTCAGGTACGTGCGAAATACACAAAACTGATTCATTAAGCCCATACACCCGTTTTTCACCTATTTTCTGACTTAAGCATCGGAGGGGATACGCCGGCACCCACTCCGGCCCCCTTCTGACGTTTTTCTGAGATTTTTGTGTTAGGCTTGACGGAGATAACCAACGGCGGACGAGGAATTCGCGCCAAAGAAGTTTGGAGGAAAGAACAACCGCTTTAGTCGTCATTTCAAAAGGTCGTTTTACGCGGTCCGCATCAAAACCTTTCAATTCATTATCAACGGAAAAAATCCCATACCTGTTAGAGAAAGCAGAATCGGAAGTTACGATGATTTTGTTCTTCTCGCGCGAAATTGCAACAGAATCACCTAGAGCGTCGGGCTTGCCTCCAACCTTAAACCTCTCCTGCAAAAATTTTTCCAAAGAAGCAGTCTCTCTAATCTTACCTCAGTGGGCTTTGAGCAATGTAAGCTAACTCCTTTCTTTTTCCCACCTTTTACGGATGATGCGGACGTACCTCTTCTCATCTTCCCCGGCCCTTTCTACACCTCTCTGCATCGAAATCAAAGTACCTTTTCACTGATTGCCTTTAGTGTAAGATGGTGGATTGTGGACTGAAAAGCTACTATGGAATTAGGATTTCTACCACAGTAGCTGGGTTTGATTTGTTATTAGATAAATGGGCCTAAAATTAACGGACAGGCCCATTTGAGAGTCCAAATGGGCCAAAGTTAGGTTTTCAATTTTGAAGGTAAATGGTTAGGCATTGTAAACATTCATAATTCACCTAGCCGAGATCACCATCGTTTGTGAAAAATATTTAGTTTACAAAAGTGTTTGTAAAAAGTAAAAAAAATTAAGATTGATTGGATTGGTATTTCGGGAGCGGGCTCAAAATACGGAAATATCACGAATATCTATACTCTTATATTAATTGTCAGGGCTTTTTAAAAACTGCGGTGATATGGTGTATCAATTAGCCAATCATAATGTCAATTAATAATTATTGAAAAACACTTAAGTTAATAACCACACATATCTATTATTAGTATAATAATAAAAAATATATTTTAATACACATTAAATTTAAAACTAATTTTAATTTTTAATGAATTGATTAAATAAAGAAACACATTTTCTACATAAAAATAATTATAACATATTCTTCTATTTATATATTAGTGCACGTGAATGTGCAAATAGTACTATCATCGATAATGTCGAAGATATTTTTATTTTTGGGCCTAAAGTGCTGTTAAGCGATCTTTCTCGCGTTTTCAACTCAACTCTCAACCTTTGTGCTAGGGTTTTAGCTGCTCTTAGTTTTCGACGTGAAGCTTTTCGAAAATGAGGTAAGTAGTGCTGCTGCTTAACTTTTTCTCGATTGGTTCGATTCTTTAGTTTTGTTCTAACTTAGAATACATGGTTGTGAAATCTCGTCGCTATCTGAAACATGTTAGATGAATTGCTCTGATAAAGATGTTGTATTTGCTGCAGTTTGGTATTTTTTTCTGTTTATCCGCGAGCGTAATTCTTTGTGATTCTTGTTATGCAAATTGTTTGCAAAATCGATGGAACGCTTTTTAGTAATTTTATTCTGCATTTTCGATGGATTGTATGAACTCGCGACTGTGATGAAACCTGTTGTTTGAACTGCTTGTTGTTATTAACTGCGTATCTTATATTTTTTTTTTCGGTTTAAGTATGATTGAGATGCCTCTGTTATGTGTTTGCTTTTCCATTTTACCTTTCCGTAAGAAATCCATATTCTACTTCCTCCATGTAAATCGGAATATCAGTTCAGTGATGCCACAATTTCTCGAAACGTTAGCTTCCTGCCTCATGTCTATTTATCCTTTTCCTTAAAAATGTTGTCCTTAATTTTTCTGCTCAAATTTAGATAGTAAATAATAATGACCATGAGCAGCTTCGTACATGTCTGATTTGAGCTTTGAGCGACTCTCTTGTTTATTATCTGATCCGCCATGATCTGTGACTACATTTTTCTAACTATACGAAGTAAGGCACTAATTAATCATCATTTTCGCTTCTTTTTCTTGCAGCCGACACCCTGAGGTGAAGTGGGCGGAGAGAGAGGACAAGGTTTATCTCACCGTCCTGCTGCCCGATGCGAAGGACCCTAAGGTCAATCTTGATCCTGAAGGAGTGTTTACATTCTCTGCAACTGTTGGAGCAGACGACAATCTTTATGAGCTCAAATTGAACCTATTTGATAAGGTTAATGTAGAGGTGAGATGCGCTTTTATTATTCTTAAATTTATGTCAGGGAGCATGCTGATGTATATGCTAAACTATAGCATCATTCACCTAAAAATGCGTGTCTTTACTTTTCAAATCAGGCCATCGGATAATCTATTGTCTGGCACTGTTGTTTCATTACCATTAATCTTTATTTGGTTATCAAATATTTAGCTTGTGATTCTAGGATGTCAGAAACGTTTCTGTAAAGCAATAATTCTGTGCAAAAGATTCATCCTTCAGATCGTCGAAACTGTGATTTTCTCTGGATTTCGAAATTGTTTGGGGGGGAAATATGGATAGACAGCATGACTAAGCAATAAGCATATACCTGCATCAAATTTGTAGATACATCATGTATTATAACCTTGAAGCTCTATAAGTTTCATTTTCCAGGAATCAAAAATAAACATTGGCGTGCGTAACATTTTCTGTGTTTTGGAGAAAGTTGAAAAGAAATGGTGGAGTAAACTATTGCGTGGAGGTGAAAAGACACCGCCCTATGTGAAAGTAGATTGGGACAAATGGGTGGACGAGGATGAAGATACAGGTAAAACAATTTCATTTTTTTCCTCCTGTTATTACAGGAGTCTTCGTCATAGTTTCAGGATGATTACTGATATTTCTATTCAAAATCTTTTCAGCAGGACCAGGTGACCTTGATTTGGGTGGAATGGATTTTTCGGTAAGTTTTTCATTGCCATCCTTTATGGACAGGCTTTTATACTATACGTCTATATAACCAAGAGGGCTATGTTTATATTGTCTCAGCGTAACTAAGTAGTTTATAATCTCCTCTAGCTTATCAGCTATTCTTAAAGCTTGTTAGTTGGTGGAAATTCTTTAAAGCTCAAGGCTTTGGATGAATAATTTCGCTGGAGTCGTTCACAAAAAAAGCTCAGAATATGTTAAAATGTATACACCTTAGAAGTCGAAATAACTAGATCCTTCAGGGGAACGCTAAAAAATCAGTTTATCAGCTCCTAGGTGCTTAACTTAATCATGCAAGTTTTTTTCCCAATCTAACTTCAAAGTTCTATTCAGAAATTTGGTGATATGGGCGGGTTGGGCGGCATGGGTGGCATGGGCGGGTTGGGCGGCATGGGTGGCATGGGCGGCTTGGGCGGCATGGGTGGCATGGGCGGGTTGGGCGGCTTGGGCGGCATGGGTGGCATGGGCGGCATGGGTGGCATGGGCGGCTTGGGAGACATGGGTGGCTTGGGTGAAATGGGCAACGATTTTGAGGACAGTGATAATGAGGATGGTGAAGGTAATGCAAATAGTCCTTTCCTCTTTCTTCTGAAAAAATGCTTTTTTTATCATCGATTACTCTCTCTGTAATAATATGAAAACTGAAAACATGTGCAAGTACAATGACGTTGGTCCTAACTGTTTTCAATTTCTTGATATGCAAATATGTTCCAGTCAATAAGCCTGATGCTGAGAAGGCCAAAGCCGAAGGAGATGCTTCTAAAGTTTAGTCATATCGTAGTCCTCGATTCAAAGGGCTGTAACGTGATGTTCTCTACTTCAGGTGTTCGCTTTCCTTGATGAGTCGTTTTGTATTGTTGAGACTTTGGTCTGTGTTTTATGCTGAATCGTTGTTAGAAAATGGATAGAGGAATATGATCATCCCCACATTTTACTTTATATTGTGTGGCTTGGACTGCAGTTTTATTGGTGGTTTTCCTGCATATCTCTTTCCATGAAGTTTCCCGAAACATACTAAGCAAAGATACTTATTACCTTTTTGCCGATGAAACAGTCTCACAGAGGTAAGAAATTGCGCACGAATTCTTTTGTGGTTTGTTATATGGGGTTTTGGCGACGAAAAGTAGCTTGTTCAGGTATCCAGCGCACGAATTTGCTTGATAGAACTCTTTCGGATTTTATTTCTGGGTCATGCATGCATTTAGAGAAAAATAAGATATCACAACTGTGAGTCATCCATGATAAGAGGACGAAGGCCTTCGCTGCCATGAAATGCAGGGATTGCAATGAAGATCGAAACTTTATATCATTAAGTTCAGGTTAGAGAAAAAAAAACCCCGAAAATATCATCAATGGTAACGATTTCGTGACCTTGCATCAAGGTTGCGTTATACTTGGTCGACAAGCAGAATCCAACAGCTCAAACTAGAACGGCGGTGACAGTTTGAACCAATAATATTAACATATTATGAATAAACTATTATGGGATCCATGCTTTAGATTTAATGCGGTAGATATGGTGTGGTGGATGAAATTTTTGCCTATAAATAGGTTGTATTGTTCCAATGAAAGTATTAAAGGCTTCCATATATACCATAAAATAAATATTTTATAACATAACATTGTTTTTTTTTTATTTAATTAATTTTTGGCCCGAAATGTCGTCTTGCCTATCCACTTCAATTGGATGACCATTGGCCCTGTTGACATGAGTAATTCATTCATGTGTAATAATATCTATTGGTGTCTAATGGATTATCCAAGTTGGAACAAAATTAAAGGTAAGTACTATATAGCATTAGATGAGAACATGGGAAATAGAAATTCCGGAAAGAAGATACTCGGACACATTATTGAAACTAGTTTTTTTAAAACTAGTAATTATATTAATTAATATTTTATTTTATGGTGAATCTATAGAAAAATACCCAATTGGATAAAATTTTTACACATAGGTACTCATGTCAGAAAATTTTATAGATAGGTACCCGATTTAATTTTTACCAGTTTCTTTAGTCATGTCGTACCTTCCTGTTGTATATTGCGTACCATAACACGTTGATATAGGGTACCTAAATATAGCATACGTCGTACCTACGGCATACCTGTGTGTTACATAGGGCGTACCTAAATATAGCATATGTCGTACCATTTTTGTTATATAGGGTACCCAAATGTGTTGATATAGGGTACCCAAATGTGTCGTATGGCGTACTTTCGGGGATCGGGTACCTATGTGCAAAAAAATTATTCTGTTACGTACCTACATATAAAAAAATCCTGACATGGTACTAAATTACAAGTTTTTATCCAAATAGGTACTTATGTGTAAAGACCCCTTATGTAGTTTAATTTTTATTTTTTTAGTATCTAAAAATTAATTTTTAGAGGGTTTATCGGAATCATTTAAGATCAATGGTAAAATAGTAATATGATGATTGACATATCAATCCATTTGAGGGAAGTTACTCTAACATGTTCTCCCTTGATAAAATAGATAGATAAGAAGGAAACAACACAAAAAGTAACATCATATTCTCTCATCCATTTCTTGATGCATCTGATACAAGTATTATCTAAGCTGTTGTACTTTCGTGTCCAGCTTTAGAATTAGACGGTTCATCACTTTTCAGCTACAATTCATTGTTTTTTTAGGAACTTCAATAAAAACTAAAAACTGATAACATAAAATTATGTCAGTCCAATCTACATTTGCTGAGTTCATGGCAGTTTGATACCTCTGACTGTATCCTCAACATACACATTCCATGTGATCAGGTGAAGCTAAAGAAGCCAACCTCAATTCACAATCAATTCACATGAGCATCTTCTAATCCTCAACTAACACATAGAGGAGCAACTGGCACGAAATGTTTCAACTGACTATCAACAGAAAAAAATCCCATAACTTTTGGTGAAAGCAGAATCGGTAGTTATGATAAGTTTGTTCTTCTCGCGCGAGATTACAACAGAATCACCAAGAGCGCCGGGCTTGCCTCCAACCTTAATCCTCTCCTTAAAAAACTTTTCCAAAGAAGCAATCTCCACAATCTTATCCTCTCTTTTTTCCACCTTTTGCCGGTGTTGCGGGCGTACCTCCACTCATCTTCCAAAACCCTTCGAATTCTACTTCTCACTGCGATGAAATCGAAGAATCAATTGATAACTTACTTCATGAGCAAAATGAATGTAATCATCGTACCTTTTTACTGTCAATTGTGTTAGTGTAAGATGGTGGACTGAGTGGCTACTATATAGTAGTATTTTTACATGATAACTAGGTTTGATGTGTTATTACCATTGTAAAATTCCGGCCTATGCGGCGCCTAAGCGCTATTCGGCCAACCACGGAGGCAAAAACACCCTATACATCCAATTAATCGGCAAAACGACTAATCGGCCGAATAATCCCGAAAAGTCGGCCGTATTAATGCAAAAATCGGCCGACTAATAAAAAATGTCGGCCCACTAGAAAAATCGGCCCACTAATTTTGAAAGTCGGGGCTAATAAATAATTAATACAAAAAGATATTACTATTTTTGGATATTCCCTAAGCAGTCAAAGACTGCATTGAAATTGATAACCCGCATGAATTTAGACGAGGGTGACGTCTCTTTATATAGAAAGGCTTCCAGCAGTAGTTACTTACACAAACCAATCGATGTGGGGCAAGGGAAATAATCAAGTTCTACTACAATGCCTTGTGCATTTACAAAAGAATACATAGATTGAAATAAAAAATTAACTAAAATATAAAACTATATATAAGCAAAAGATGGAAAATATAAAAAAAACTGAAATTAAAATTATATAAACTAAAATATAATTGGAAATATAAAAAATACATGAAATGAAATAAAAAAATGGAATAACTTTCTCCAATATCATCCAAAAACATCGATTTTTTACTAATATTTTTTGCCATTGTTATGATTGATATTATTTCTCTAGAGTGTTTGGATAATTGATACACCTTAGTTTGGATAAATAGTAATATATTTGATATATAAAAAATAATAAAAATACGTATACTGTCTAATTTACGCTTAGAAACCGCCTAGGCCCCGCCTAGACCGTCTAGGCGCTAGGCCCCTCCCGAGCGACTGACTAGCACCTAGCGTATTTTACAACATTGGTTATTACATATATGAGCCTGAAAAATTAGTGGACCATTTATGAATTCAAATTGCCCAAAGGTAAGTTTTTTTAAATTGAACTTTAAGATTTGTAAACATTTATATATCAAAACCCGATGATTTGAACATTAGATAAGCTTAGTTCAAATCGAGAATCACCATGGATGTTTCCAATAGAAGAGTGAGAAAATCTCGCCGAAGCTCAATTTTCTAACTTCAAGACGTTTAATAATGATTAAAAATTAACATCGATATTTATTTTCAAAGCGGACTAAAATTAAGGAAACGTTGCCGGATGAAAGCAATTTTGATTTTACAAAAGTATTAGAGTGCGTTTGGGTTCGTATATTTGAATGAAATCGTTTGGTATTAAATTATGAATTTCAAAATCATAATTTCAAATCTAAATTCATTGTTTGGCAAACACTAGGATTTCCAAATTCGAATTTCAAAATGGAGCTTGAGCTCGACATCTAACTTTTTATTAAAAAAATTAAGAAGTACAAAATAAAATAAAAAATACTTCCTCCGTCCCACTTATTTCTTCCCATATTTCTATTTCGAGTGTCCCACAAAATTCTTCCCATTTCTATTTTTGGTAAAATATTATTCAAATAATTAAACTAATTACACCATTTATATTAAAAAAGAATTCTTAATTTGCATGCCCACTAATAGATTTTCTCTCTCATACTTTAAAAGTGTATATAAATAGAAAAATGTGGTTTCTTAATTTACATGCCCACTAATTTTTGGGAAGTATTAAGTGGGACAGAGGAAGTAAAAAATAGTAAAAAAGACAAGTTCGTAAAGCCAACTTTTAACCTGGCTTATTGAGTTTGCGAGCCGATGACGAGCACGAACCGGCTCATTGAGCTCTCGAGCTGGTTCTACTCATCATTCACAATAAATAGTAGTAACTGTTATATTATTTAATTACAGAAATTTATTACAAGTTCGCTTCTGATTTCGAAAACGGGCCATTTGTCATGGAATTCTAAATTCGAAAAATAATGAACGATTGAATTAATCTCGAATTTGGATCAATCGAAATCCAAAATGAGTGATTTGAATGAAATTTTCAAAATCGAAATTCTGGTGTCCAAACGGAGGATTAATGTATACATTTGTAGAAGTTAGGGCCTGTTTGGTACTGCGGATTCCAACGCGGAAAAGAAAAAAAAATTGGAATGATAAGCATCGTTTCATCGTACAATACGCCTCGGATATCGTATCATAATAGGTTTTCTTTTATTTCCCACACCGCATTTATACCAACCGCACATATAATACGAATATATCGATGATACTGAAGATATTTTTGTTTTTGGGCCTAAAGTGCTAGTTAAAGATCTTTCTAGTGTTTTCAGCTAAACTCTCAACCTTTGTGCTAGGGTTTTACCTGCTCTTCGTTTTCGAACCGTGAGCTTTTCGAAAATGAGGTAAGTAGTGCTGCTGCTTAACTTTTTCACGATTGGTTCGATTCTCCGGTGTTGTTCTAACTTGGAAAACATGGTTATAAAATCTCGTCGATTGTAATCCAAGCTATCTGAAACATGTTAGATAAATTGCTCTGATAAAGATGTTCTATTGACTACAGTTTTGAATTTTTTTCCTTTTTATCCGTGAGGGTAAGTAATTCTTTGTAATTCTTGGTAGGCAAATTGTTTTCAAGATCGATAGTTCTTTTGTAGTAATTTTATTCTTCATTTTTCGATTGATTGTATGAAGTCTCTGTGATAAAATCTGTTCTTTGAACTATTTGTTGTTATAACTATGTGTCTGACAACTTTTTTTTCGGTTTAAGTATTTTGATGAAATTGCCTCTGTTATGTGTTTGCATTTCCATTTGAATTTTTTCATAAGAAAACCCATATTCTACTTCCCTGTATGTAAACCGAAATCTCAGTTAAGTGATGCCACAATTTCTCAAGAACGTTAGCTTCCTGCCTCATGTCTATTTATCCTTAAAAATGTTGTCCTAAATTTTTCTGCTCAAATTTTGATAGTAAATAATCATGAGCAGCTTATTGAATGTCCGATTTGAGCTTTCAGCGACTCTCTTGTTGTTGCCTTGACTACATTTATCTAATTATACGAAGTAATGCACTAATCAGTCATCATTTTCGCTTCTTTTTTCTTGCAGCCGACATCCTGAGGTGAAGTGGGCGGAGAGAGAGGACAAGGTTTATCTCACCGTCCTACTGCCCGATGCGAAGGACCCTAAGGTCAATCTTGATCCTGAAGGAGTGTTTACATTCTCTGCAACGGTTGGAGCGGACAACAATCTTTATGAGCTCAAATTGAACCTATTTGATAAGGTTAATGTAGAGGTGAGATGCCCTTTTATTATTCTTAAATTTATGTCAGGGAGTATGCTGATGCATATGCTAAACCTATAGCATCATTCAACTAGAAATGCGTGTCTGTCTTTACTTTTCAAATCAGGCCATCGGATAATCTATTTCTGGCCCTGTTGTTTCATTACCATAAATCTTTATGTGGTTATCAAATATTTAGCTTGTGATTCTAGGATGTCGGAAACGTTTCTGTAAAGCAATAATTCTGTGCAAGAGATTCATCCTTCAGATCGTCGAAATTGTGATTTTCTCTGGATTTTGAAATTGTTTGGGGGAAAATATGCATAGACAGTATGACTAAGCATATCCTGCATCAAATTTGTAGATACATCATGTATTATAACCTTGAAGCTCTATATCATTTTCCAGGAATCAAAAATAAACATTGGGGTGCGTAACATTTTCTGTGTTTTGGAGAAAGTTGAGAAGAAATGGTGGAGTAAACTATTGCGTGGAGGTGAAAAGACACCGCCCTATGTGAAAGTTGACTGGGACAAATGGGTGGACGAGGATGAGGATACAGGTAAAACAATTTCACTTTTTTCCTCCTGTTATTATACAGGAGTCTTCGTCATAGTTTAAGGATGATTACTGATATTTCTGTTCAAAATCTTTTCAGCAGGACCAGGTGACCTTGATTTGGGCGGAATGGATTTTTCGGTAAGTTTTTCATTGCCATTCCTCCTTCATGGACAGGCTTTTATACTATACGTCTGCATAATCAAGAGGACTATGTTTATATTGTCTCAGCGTAATTAGGTAGTTTATAAACTCCTCTAACTTATCAGCTGTTCTTAAAGGTTGTTAGTTGGTGGAAATTCTTTAAAGCTCAAGTCTTTGGATGAATAATTCCGCTGGAGCTTTCACAAAAAAAGCTCAGAATATGTTAAAATGTATACAACTTAGAAGTCGAAATAAAGAATAGATCCTTCAGGGACCGCTAAAAATCAGTTTATCAGCTCCTAGGAGCTTAACTTAATCACGTAAGTTTTTTCCCCAATCTAACTTCGAGGTTTTATTCAGAAATTTGGTGATATGGGCGGCATGGGCGGGTTGGGCGGCATGGGCGGTATGGGTGGCATGGGCGGCTTGGGCGGCATGGGCGGCTTGGGCGGCATGGGCGGCTTGGGAGACATGGGTGGCTTGGGTGAAATGGGCAATGATTTTGAGGACAGTGATGATGAGGATGATGAAGGTAATGCAAATAGTCCTTTGCTGTTTCTTCTGAAAAAGATGCTTTGTTATCATCGATTGCTGTCTGTAATAATATGAAAACTGAAAACATGTGCAAGTACAATTAAGTTGGTCCTAACTGTTTTCAATTTCATGATATGCAAATATGTTCCAGTCAATAAGCCTGATGCTGAGAAGGCCAAAGCCGAAGGAGATGCTTCTAAAGTTTAGTCATATCGTAGTCCTCGGTTCAAAGGGCTGTACCGTGATGTTCTCTACTTCAGGTGTTCGCTTTCCTTGATGAGTCGTTTTGTTTTGTTGAGACTTTGATCTGTGTTTTATGCTAAATCGTGGTTAGAAAATGGATAGAGGAATATGATCGTCCCCACATTTTACTATATATTGTATGGCTTGGACTGCACTTTTGTTGCCAGCGGAGAATGTGGCATCACCTCTAACAGCTTGAGATATCATCACTTTACAAACAAATTACTGAAAAATACTACTTTCCACTTAGCATATTTGAAGTCATCAATGGTAAGTGGACGAAGATCTTCTCTGCGATGCAATGCTGGGAAATGTAACCAGTAGACCTGGGTTTTGGGCCGGGCCAACCCAGAACCGGCCCAAAACCGGCCCATTAGTCCGGCCCAGAACCGGAACCGGTAGATCCGGTTCTGGAACCGGTAGCCGGCCCAGTTAAAATGAACTGGGCCGGTTCGCGGAACTCGGAACCGCGGATTACCGGTTCCGGTTCCCGGTTTCGGTTCCTCGGTTCCGGTTCCGGTTCCGGTTCGGAACCGGCCCAAATATCTCTTTATTATTATTTTTTTAATTCGAAAAATACATTAAAAAATAAAAAAAATTAAAAAAAAAATTAAATGGGCCGGTTCCGGTTCTGGAACCGGAACCGGCCCATTTAAGGCCCGTGGTCCAGCTCCGTGGTTCTGGTCCGGTCCTGGGAAAATGGTCCCAGAACCGGAACCGGAACCGGAACCGGAACAGTGCCGGAACCGGTTGAACCGGAACCGGTGGAACCGGAACCGGTAGAACCGGCCCGGAACCGGCCCAACCCGGCCCATTACCCAGGCCTAGTAACCAGTATAGAAACATATTTTATTTTATCAAGGGAGAGAAGCTTATAGTCACTGCTCCCGAATTGATTGGTGTGGCAGCTAGAAATTACCATTCTACTCCTAATTTTAAATTTATGTCATTACTTCTCAAAATTATTTTTTAATTCTTAAAAATAATATGAAATTAAATCCAGCATTATAATTTTGCCTATTAAAATTTAAAATATAAGTTAATATTATAAATTTATACAGTCAATACACACGTCAGGTGTGTCAAAATACTAGTATAAAATAGTTCAAGTCGGAAAACGATTACGTGACCTTGAATCAAAGTCATGTTTTTACGACCCGAACCCAAAAGTTTACCCTAGAAGCGTAGTGAAAGTTTGAACCAATAACTTTTTAACCTTTATTTTTTATTTTTATTTTTTTTTATCAATTTTTTGCCCTTAAAAATAAATTAGTTTTGACCACGATTCTATTACGCTTCCAACGATTTCTTCAACGGAAGCCATTATTCCAAAACGAGATCGGAACATGCTGAACATCACTCTTTAATTATCCCCTTGTTATTTCGCCTGGTTGGACTGGGATCCTCTATTCCACTAATGTGTTCCACTATATATTCCAACTTCATAAAATCAATATTATATTTATTTTCCTTTATCTTATTCATCATTTATTACATTAAATTAAATGTATTAATATTCCTAAATTAATCTAAATAAAAATAGAAAATTCTTCCATCTCCGCTCGTCTCGTCGTCACCATCAACACTCGCCGCGATCGCAGCACTCTCTCGATGTTACCCCTTCTAAAAATCTGCGAAAATTTGTTAAAAATTGAGGATTATTTTTCCATATTCGTTCGTCGTCGGCCGTTGCCACCCCTCGGTCTTCGCCGTCCTTCTTAACCCTAAACCATAAACCACACCCTGAACCCTAAATTCTAAACCTAAACACTGAACCCTAAACCCTGAACCCATCCTAAATTCTAAACCCTGATTCCCTAAATTATAAATCCTAAACCCTGAACCATGAACCATAAACCCTACCCTGAACCCTAAATTCTAAAGCGTGAACCTTGAACCTGAGGGATGAGGAGAGTGATGACGAATGACGATAAACGAAGACGGAAGAATTTTGTATTTTTAGTTTGTGTTTAGGAATATTAATATAATTAATTTAATGTAATAAATGATGAATAAGGTAAAGGAGAATATATAATACTAATTTTATGAAATTGGTATATATAGTGGAACACATTAATGGAATAGATGATCCCATGCGTATTTCGCCAGTTGAAATCAAATAAAGGAAAAAAATTATCATTATTTAAGCATGAAATGGGAAATAAAATTCCGAAAAAAATACATGCAATAATAGATCATCGCACGCATTATTGAAGAAGGAAACAACACCAAAACATATTTAAAAAAAAGCTTCTTTTTTTTTTTAATTCGATCAGCTACCATTAACAGCCAAAGTAGCATTATCACCATCACCTTCAAACATCTTGGCAATCCTCTCAATAGGCACCAAAGGCAAGTAACTCGAAACACCATACCCTTCGTCGACCATATAAGCCACGGCCCGATTATACTTCTCGGCCCAATAAGAAGCAGTCGGCACCATTATACGGCCCACTTGAGAGAACAATGGAATCCCATCAAGCGTACGCCACGTCAGCACCAAGTACCGCTCAGCCAATGGCTCATAGGTTTCGTAAGTGGTCTTAGCCACGTTCGAAGCTGAGGTCAATAAGCCCGTTTGGTTCATTTCGGACAAGAGCTCATGAGTGGCTTGAGGTGCTTTTTTAACTGTTGTTAGGGCTTGGACAAAGATTTTCTTTACTATGGGTGGTATGTGATGGTCAAGCTTTTCCACGGATTCATCGACCTGTAATAGCAGACTGTTGTTATTACTATATGGTATTAAAAAGGGAAGCTTCCACTTAAATATAAAAAAATGTAAAAGAATGTCAGATACGTATATTGTCTGACATTTTTTTTATATGTATGTACTTATTAGAATAGATTTTTACTCCTAGATAATGTACCATGGATAAACATATTGTGTTACAACATAATACATTGAAAAAAGGTACATCACGCTTATAGATATCATCGGAATTAAGTACCACATAAACACGTAATATGATGCGTAATTTACAAACTATAAGATACATAAACGATTGAGAAAATGGTACTCTGAAGTAAATGGGTACATATGTGTAAAAATTTTATTCTACTTAGTTAGTTATTTATTAAATTTGTCTGGCAGGGAATTAATTTTGGAATTAAGGGTAGATCCATCTATGAAAAAAAGGTGATATGAATGAATAAGAAATTAATTTTTTTAAATGCCAGAATCGACCCTATTCTTTTGTCATCAATCCCAACAAACGTGGCATGCATTATTATATCATGATAACAACCTTAGATCTAAAAGAACTTCGGATAAATCAAGAAATGGATCTAACCTTAATGTCGACGAACTTGAGGAGGTCAAAAGGGATATCGTGGAACTTTTCGTACACAGGTCCGATAACGGTTTTAACGGCTGCTTCAACGGTCTGAACCCCGTTTTTGAGTGGGCCGAGTTTGCCTTTGCAGATTCGTAAAGAGTCGTAAAACACACAAAGATGTAGACGAAAGCTAGTTGAACAAATTCGAGATGCTTGAGCGTCTTCTTCTGATCATCCTCAGATTGATCAACGATTTCAACGTTGTTATTGATCTGATTGTTATTACTCTGATCCTCAATAGCTTGATCGTCGTTTTCCACGTCATTAATCTTGTAATAACAAAGGGCGATGGGAGAAAAAATCAAGGATCGAATAATAAACCCAAACAGTAACGATAATAATATTTGATAAATTAATACCTGTTGTTGATCATCAGTCGTCGACGACAATGGGACTGTAGATTCTAATTCAGCCATTTCGCGAGATTTGAACTATTCGGTAAGAGATTGAAAAGAGGATTTGATTAAATAGAGAGAATATTATGAGATGGGTTGTGAAAAAGGAGGAACAATATGATGCGTCTGTTCTACCACTTCTTTGCCTTTTTATATCTACGCAGTTAGGGTTTTGAGGCAATGAAACGTTTTTTTCACGGTTGTCATAAATGGACGCGTTTATTTTTGATGCCATCCTTTTTATTATATTAGGAAAAAGAAATCAAGACAGTTCTATTTATTTAGAAGATGGCTATATTGTGTTTTATTTTATCCAATAGATGCTACGAATTGTAATTGAATTGTACACCCTGTGCACCGAGGCATTAGATGATATGTATATTTTCTACTATAAAAGTGAATATTCTGATTTTTTGTATCAAAATTTTACAAGTTTTGTATTAATTGTGTACAATATTGCAAAAAATCTTATCAAACTCGACAGCTTCAATTAAGATATCTCATTCAAGCATGGGCGTGTCACACTGTTCGAGGTTTATGGGCCATTTTGTATAGATGTTCTAGAAAATTATGGGCTTTGAGCTATGGGCCCACTGACCACGCTTGCTTTCTGTGATGGACTAATTATTATTCAATTTAGTATGATTACGGTCTATGAGAAAAATTTACTTTTCAATTTGGCTCCTCTTGTTATTTTGCAGTTCGTCGTCTTGTAGCCATATCGTATTTGTGAATATTTTGTCGACAATTTGGTATGGCGTTTTTCGTAAAACTCAAGTGCAGCTCAGATTTTCCTAAGAAATTGAAATTCAATTTTCATTAATCATTACGTATATGGCCGGTTTGAAGTTCCCGGGTTGTGATTTGAAATCAAGTTCCGTTCAAATCATACAAAACGAAATCATAATTATTTGAAACTTGAATTTCGTTAAAATTCGAGCATTTTTAAGATAAAAGATATATTAATGGGAATTCAGCCCACACGACATTTGACATAAATTGGCTTATGCCCGTTTGGATTCCGATTTTCCATTTGAAATCCAAATTTCGCCCATATCGTCTGTTTGGATTTCGATTCGCCCAAATTCGAGGGAAAATCTAAAGTCTTATAATTCGTCGGATTTGAAATTCCATGTCAAATGGTCCGTTTTCGAAATCCAAAGCTGAGCACGTAACGAGTTTTCGTAACTGATAAAATAGTATAATAAAAATAAATAATAATAATGAAAATTAATAATAATGATAATAATAATAATATAATTAGGAGGTGGACGGTGAGTCGAGCCGATTCGCAAGCTCGATGAGCCCCCTCGAGCTCGTCATGGATTCGCGAATGAGCCGGTTCGAGCTCGACGAGCTCTTGTCGAGGTCGAGCTCGTCAGGGGTCGTGGCCGGCTCGAGCTCGAGCTCACTCGTGGGCACTCGAAAGCTCGCAAGCTGGCTCACGAGCCTTTCTTATATATTATACATGATTTTTATTTTATTTTTGTTCTCTTTATAATTTTTTTGGAAATAGTTAAAAATCGAGTTCGACGAGCTTCACGAGCTCGTCCAACTCTGTTTTGAATTCGAATTCGAAATCTAATGTTTGCCAAACGGTGAATTTGGATTTGAAATTACGAATTTGAAATTCATAATTTTAAATCAAGCGATTTCGTTCAAATACGCAAATCCAAACGCAATCTTAACAAATTACTGCTACTAATACCTTTCCCCTATCAAAACCGAATGAATAATCACGAGCCTTTACCGAAATTCACCAACATTCAAGAGGGAATTTACACGGACTTTCGAACACCGACATAACAAATATGATCTAGATAATGAATCATTATACACGTTGCATTTATTAAAGAAATGATCTATAAGTTTCATCCACGTTAGTTGGCCAAGAAAATGACAAAACCGACATAAATGCCTGTATATATGTGTGTAACTTGTCTATGGGTGTGTGCGAGTCTATATTGTCATAGTCTCTACAATGCAATATATATATATATATATAAAACAAAGGATGTGGATCTTGTATTGAGTGCGTTGTCAGTAATAATAGCAATATATCATCTCTTGTATATCCGATGTAATACTTCGGGTCAGGTTTCAGGTAGCAATATGCTACCCGATTGGGTTTATCGGGTAGTAAAAAAAGGCTTGATTTATTAAATTAATTTAACCAATTTATAAATATAAAAAATCAAAATATAGAACTGAGGTGGGCTTCCTAAGGGTCGCACACACTAAGAAATGAGGCCTCATCATGTTTATATAGAAATACTTCCACCCTAACCAAGTGAGAAATCAATGTGGGACAATTAAGTGTAAACTATTGTATCGTATTATATTACTATTATATAGAATAAACTAAAAAGCTTGCTTGGCTCAGTGGTTGAAAGTAACTGTGTAAGTGTCGCACTGCTTAGAGCTAGGTTCGAATCCCATTTTCATCCATTTAACTAATTTAAGTGTAAATTTAAAAAGTAAAAAAAAAAAAAGAAAACCCGAACCCGACCCGCGGGTACCCGATCGAATTTCGGGTACCTGACCATTGGGTACCCGAATTAGATCGGGTGGGGTAGGGTATCAAAATAACTACCCGAAGAAACCAGACCCGATCCTACCCCTAACGCCAATATGGCTTTAGAAGAAGACGCAAGTATAAAAGAACTAGAAATATTTGGAGAAACAGTAAAACATAGTGAATGAAGAAAAGCAATGAATAAAGAAAATTATGGCTCTAAAACAAAATGAAACATGTGATTTAGTACCTAAACCAGATGGAGTCAAACCCATATCTTGTAAGTGTGTTTCTAAATTAAAAGGCGAATTGATGGATCGGGGAAAGATATAAAGCTTGACTAGTAGCACGAGGATTTTCATAACAATATGGGATATATTATGATGAGACGTTTAGTCCGGTGGCAAAAATTACAACTAACCGAGTACTAATCGCTTTAGGAACAAGCAAGTCCAGGAAGTTATGGCAGATATATGTGAAAGAACGCATTTCTACATGGAGAACTCGACAAAGAAATATACATGGTCCACCCTGCAGGGTTTGAGGAGAAAGAAAATCTAAATTATGTGTGCAAATTAAAGAAAGCACTATTCGATTAAAATAGACACCACGAGCATGGTACGGTAAGATAGCTGAATTTTTAATTCAATGCGTATACTCAGTAGCGCCAGCAGATTCGAGTCTCTTCGTCAAGGCAACTGAAGGAAAACTAGCAATAGTGCTAGTCTATGTTGATGACGACGAAGAATAAGTCCGACGAACTAGGAGAAATTTATCGGTGAGATTCCAAATGAAAGAACTTAGAGAAACTAAACATCTTTTGGGGCTTGAGTTAAAAGAAACATGTGATGGATTATTAGTCTACTAGTTAAAATATGCAAAAGATTTACTAATCGATATGATTGACTGCAAGCCAATATCAACCCCAATTGAAGCAAACGCCAAGATATGTGCAATTGATGGCAGAGACTTGGATAATGCAACTATATACATGCAGCTTGTTGGGGGTCTAACTAATTTATGCTGACTCGTCCAGATATCTCATACGCAGTTAGGCTTGGCCATGGGGTGGGGCGGGGGCGGGGGGCTAATCCCCATCCCCACCCCAACACTTATCGGGGAATCCCCATCCCCATCCCTGTTAGCAAACAGGGAATTTTCTCCCCATCCCCATCATCGCGGGAATTTTCGGGATTTCTTTCTCCAGGGGGAATCCCCACCCCCATTACTTTTAGTATATTAAAAATTTTATTTTTGTATTAACAAAAAGAAAATGCTTTTGAATAAATACAAACATATATAATATTCGAATTTATCCTCAATAATAAGTTTGCTCATATCCACGAGAAATAAATTTAAAGTTAAATGTGAACTGGACTAAAAATATCCATGATCTGCAAATCAATTGAAGAGTTATGTTGGAGGTATCAAAGTCCCATGCAGTGTTCCACGTGATTTCCAACCTATTCTTAAACAAACAACCAAGAATATTGAAGTATGCAAAAGGAACGATAGATTATGGAATACTTTATGAAAAGAATAAAAATGCGAAGGTTATTGGCTATTGCAACGCAGACTATGCTGGATGTCGTGATACAAGAAGGTCTATAACTAGATACGTGTTCAACTTGGGTCAGCTGCAGTATCATGGTGTTGTAAAAGACAACCTACAGTGTCTTTATCAACCGCAGAGGCCGAGTATCGAGCAACAGCGATGGCAGCTCAAAAAGCACTTGGCTTGTGCATTTATTGAATGAATTACATTAGTCAATCAGCAATGCGGTGCTGATATTTTACGATAATCAATCTGCTATATGCATAAAAGAAAATCATGTCTGCCATGCAAGAATAAAACATGTTGAAGTGCATTAGCACTTTATACGTGAGAAGGTGCTTAAAGGGGAGATTGAGATGAAACACATCAATAACGAAGATCAAGTAGCCGACGTGTTCACAAAAGGACTCAACTTCACAAAATTCGAGGAATTTCGAACACGCTTGGAAATGGTTCAAACAGAAAACACAATGAAAGAGAATGTTGGTGCTGCGAGGGAGAATTGAATAATAATCACCAACATTCAAGAGGAGGAAATTTAAACCGACTTTCGAACACCGACATAATAAATATGATATAGATAATGAGTCACTATACACATTGCATTTATTAAATAAATGATCTATATGTTTCATCCACGTTAGTTGGCCTAGATAATGACAAACCGACTTAAATGTCTATATATGTGTGTGTAACTTGTCTATGGGTGTGTGTGCGTCTATATTGTCATATAGTGTCTACAATGCAATATATACATATATATATAAATTAAAAACAAAATGATGTGGATCTTGTATTGAGTGCGTTGTCAATAATAATAGTAATATATCATCTCTTGTATAGAACACTATTGTCCCATTTAATCTTTTACGCATTTCACCTTCGAACCAATTTGTAATATTAGTTACTTAAGTTTGAATTCATTCATAAGAGTTGTAATTATAATTTGAGATCATTTTCCATCCCGAATAGTCTCTGCCCCTAAATCCAAAATTTGAAATGCAAAAACATGCCAACTAAGATTTGATTCTACATACAGTAGAAACTCTATAAATTAATACTCATAATTTAATAAACTCTTTAATATAATATTTCCGGCCGGTCCCGACTCGGGGATAACGTACTAAATTAATAGATTTCTAAAATTATAAGATAATAGACTTTTGATAATTTCTATAGGTCCCGTATAAATTATAAATTAATAATTTTATATGTAAAAATATTATCATATTACATGAACGAAGATATATTTATTAATATTACTTAAATGTACATTAACACCGTGCAGATTATGATAGACTTGTGAGATTGAATGTTTGATCCTTAATTTGACATTCAATAAAGATATGGGAGATTGAAAGTTATTTGATGTTTGGGAAGTTTGAAAGGTAATATACACTATAAATTAATAAAATATTAATTTATCAATAAATTAATAATTATTAATTTATCAATTAATTATTTATAGAGTTTCGACTGTATCATTTTGGTGATTTCAAATCACGTAACAAGTTACGAAATACGATTGGCACAAATGTTAGTCCTTTTTTAGGGCCAGCAAATAATGAAACATAAAGGCCTATGTATATTTAAAATAGAGCCCATATTTCTCTATGTAATTTAGCCATACAATTTGACTAAAAAATTGTGTTGAGACAAGATTTGTCGCACGGATACGGACAGTCTATCGCCTTAATTCCAGCTCGATCGAAATACCAATCCCCACCGATACTGCAATCCCCTGCAAAATCATAAATCGCAATGAGAAAATTAAATAGCGTAAGGGATATATATATATATATATATTATATATATATATGTATATATATATATTATATATATATGTATGTATGCATGCATACCTTATTCCCAATTTGTGGAGATTTATCTGCTAACCAAGTTTCCTTCGTCTCAGATTGGCAGTGGATATAACAAGAGTTTATAAACAAACCGCTTTCTTGATGCGTGATAAACACTTTAATCGCATTCAACATACGAATCCTAAAACCTGTTCCATCATATATTTATATATATATATATATTATATTTATTACCTCGAAATTATACTTACATAACATCATTTTTTTTATTAAATAGGGTGCTACTATTGGCACCCCCTTCGGGGGTCCAAAAAACGTTGAAAATTGTCAAATTGTTTAGATTCATAAATAATAATTTCAAGTATTAATTTATTATTATTCTTTGCTATAATACATGATTAAAAGCAACCCATTTACCAAGTTTTCACAAAATATTAATTATTTAAATCTACGTTAAATCTACACTTTAACACTTAGCAACTAATAATATATTTAAAATTTTATCATATTATTTATTAATTTATTTCTTCTATAAATATTTCATATTAACAGACACAAAAAGGTGTAAATAAAAGTAAAAATAAAAATCAATATTAATATCATACTACCAACGTTAACTTTTAATCTTATACATTTATTTAATAAATCTGTAGAAAGATTATTAAAGTAATAGTTAAAAAGTGGTAAGTTAATTGTGTAAATGAGTAATTTAATTAATAGTTACTGTCCCTAGTGGTAAGTTAATTGTGTCAATGAATAATTTGTTTAATAGTACTATCCCTGAAAATCGAACATTAAAAAATAGTAGAGAAGAGTAATACGGTAATAAATAACTATCAATAGTAATTATGATCGGACTCAAAGATCGGCCATTTGGGTCTTGAAAACTTCTACTTTAACTTTTTGCAATATATTTAGTGCTATAATAACTTAGGTGGTGTATATAGTAATTCAGGGGAGTGCGTATAGAATTTCCCATTAAATATTACCTTGCAAAACTTGGATCTCGTGAGATGAGCACGAAGCAATGTTTTTCTTACATGCATTCCAAGTTCCATTGCGGTCAGCTTTGGGAGGAGCGATGCTTTGATATACCTGATTTATTTCTAATATATCTATCTTTTTATCAAAGAAAAAGTACATTTCGAATAATTCTACAGTGATCACCTGCCATGTATCATATGCAGCATTGAGAATGAATAGAGGCGTCTTTATATCTGCTATTAGATTTTGAGGGAAGAAGCACTGCCCAAAAAGTCAAAAAAAATCATATAATAAACACATAATTTGAATAACTAAATAAAAGCACAGTAAAGCTAAGCTAGGAATTATTACAGAAACTGGATCAAGGCGGCTGGTGCATGTCTTCGGAAGGTTCTTGGCCACGCCCTGTTTAATTTTATAAAAAATTTACTTATTTAATAATATAATTTTCTATATATATGTATATATATACATATACGCACACCTGATAGGTAACAACACCACCAAAGAAATTTCTCACCGTGTCTCCACCAGAAACATCCTTTCTGAAGAAATGAACACAACATCTAAAAAATTTACTAAAAGTAATATGAAAGTATTAATTATGGGAATATATGTTATATACGTGTCTAGAAATAATCCAGCATCGGCCAAGCACTTCACTTTGGTAGTTTCTGGAAATAAATTCCTAAATTCGTCGCAATGCAATATAGAAGCGAGCCCGCCCGCTGAGCAACCAGAAAGAAGTGCCTGAAGCAAAGTTTTTTCATAAATGTATAAACATTTGATAAATGTATAAACACTATATTCAACATAATGACGGTAAATAAAAATATCAATATATTACTTGATTAGCATCTTTCATTCCTTTGGACATTAGCTCTTCCATTGCAGCTTGCCATATGCGTTGCCCTCTAAATTGCAAGCCATTAGCCTATATAGCACGTTGAGGATTTTAATTATGTATATATTAAAAAAATGTAAATAATTTAAATAATTTGGCCCATGAAATTATATAGTACAACACCTTATCCTCACTGTCCCCAGCAAAAGAAGCCCCATCACAGTAACGGATCTTTACTCTATTCCAGTTGAAAAAATCTTTGGACATATAAAGAGAAATCAATAACACACACACATATAGGAATAATTGTTCATATTCTGATTTTTATAATTAAAAAAACCTGGATTTTCTTTTGAATTGTTGCTAAGTATCCCAGCAAATGCTATTTGTTTCTCGAAATAATTCGAAGAGCCGCGGCGAGAATTCTTACGGTATAAACACGTTCGAACGTTATTACACCAACCTCCGCCCTCCAAAGCCACGATCCATTTGTTTGAACCCGACCCGAAACCGCGATCCAAGTGATACCCGGGTAAAGATCCATCCGTACAAACTTCATTCAAAATTCCTCTTTAAGACAATCATATTGAGAAACTAATTAAAGCACATATATATATATAGAATTACCAGCTCCTTTAGCATCAGCTCCTTGGATAAGAGTTAGGCTAACCATTAAAGCTCCTTGCGCCGAAGCTCCATAAATTGATGGTTCTAAATATGACATTTTCTCTAGTGATGACGTCGCATTATTTCCGGAAAAAACCTCGTCGAAATCGAAATCGAAATCTTGTCCATCGCAATTGACGGAATAAACAGTGAGGACAGTAAAACACCAATACATAATCGATTTCATGGCCTTCATCATCAGATCGGTCTATGGTGAATTAACAGTAAGGCTTATACGTACGCGTATAAATAAATACATATTAGAGATGAATTTTTTTGACCAAAAAGTTCTAAATGGAATTGGCATTGATTATGAAATTTTTAATGATTCAGATCCTGTGAATCTGTTTGGTGAATCACAACTAAGATGGTATATTTTTTAAGAGTGAAATGTTAATTTCATTTAGTTCCATTTTTTGAGAATAATGAGGAGATCCGACAAATTTAATGTTTGTCCCGTAAGTCTTGATATTGAATGTCATGGCAACTTTTGAGTGCCGATTTCTTTTTTCCTTTTCATTTCTTTCTAGTTTTTTCTTTTCTATTTATAGACTTTATTGAAACTTTACTTGTTTTGTTAAAGTCAGGCTTGTACTTGAGTCGATAAGAGTCATATTCATATTCCTATTTTAAAACCCCCGTAATGCCCTGTCCAACTAGCAGCTACTAGGGGTGTTCAAAAGTTGGTAAACCGACCGTACCGAACCGATACCGAAAGTTCGGTACAAACCGAATACCGAAATTTCGGTTCGGTTCGGTATTCGGTATAAAAAAATTTGAAACGAAATTTTTCGGTAATTTCGGTACGGTAATCCGGTTACCGACCGGTAACCGAATTACCGAAATATATATAATAATATATAATTACAGAAATATATATTATACATAATATATATATACAATTTAAACATAAAAATAAAATAAGAAAAAATAATAAAAATAGGGAAAAATAAGAAAAATAATAAAAATAGGAAAAAATAATTTAAAAATATAAAAATATGAAGAATTAAATATATCTAATTTCATAAATATCAATTTTTCAATTTTTTTAATTTACTTAGGTTTTTCGGTTATTTACCGAAAATAACCGAAATTTTTCGGAATTACCGAACCGAACCGGGTTACTTCGGTTCGGTATTCGGTATGAAATTTCGGTTACCGGAGGTTCGGTACGGTACGGTACGGTATATACCGTTTGAACACCCCTAGCAGCTACTATCACGGCCTGTGCTAGGATAATTTAATACAAAAAATTGATAGAAAATGGTTATCGGGTTTTTAAAGTTTTGTTATCCATATAATCCTAATAAAATATTTATTGTGAGCCACTAACATAATAGTTATTGGTAGGGGTGTTCATTATTTGGGTGAGCTAATTATTCCAGCCGAACCGAATTGAATTTGGCTTATTTGATTTGGTTAATTCGGTGATCGGGTGGTTAATTGGGTCACCAGAATTATTAACGGGGAAATGGTTCGGTTATAGGGTGGGATAAAAATTCGGGGCACACCCGAAACCCGAATAACAATATATTTTTTTAATGTTTATATATGTATATAAAGTAACTTTTAAGAAGATGCTACTTGGGTTTTCTAGAGTATATCAATATTTATGTGATCGGAATTTTATTTTCTACATTGAAATTTTATTGTCTTTCTATTAGGTAATGATTTTTTATGTTATGTATTTGAAATTCGGTTTTTAACCAAACCAAACCGGATAACCCGAAACTTTATTCGGGTGGTTTGGTTTTGTGTTGTTATGGTTTGATTTGTGGCTGAGTGTCCCGAGTGTTAAAAACTCGAATAACCCAAATCGAATAACCCGAATAACCCAAACGGAACCATTTGAACACCCCTAGTTATTGGGTCAATTTCATTTCATGGATACGTTAAGATAAAGAGCTTTTAATCCATTATAATGTTGTTACACTTTGAAAATGTTAATTTGTATATAACCCGAGATAACTCGACGGCATGTTGTTATAAACCAATAAACCCATCATAATTTAACCAATGGATCTAGGCAAGATAATTATCTAACCCATCTACTAAAATATAAAATTACGAAAAAAACACCCTTGAAACATAACCCTAGTCCCTTCCATCAAACAAGTTCAACCTCAGGGTGAAAGGAGCCGGCTCGACAAAAGCTCGACATAAACGAGCTCGAGTTCATTTAAGTTGAGCTCGATAAAAATTATATGGTGTTTTCTTATCCTATGAACTAAACACAGCCACTATCATAAAGTTACGCACACTCGACTGAACAAACAAGAAGAATTAATCGACGATGACGAGGAAGAAGTAATGGTTCACCGGTCGTCGTCGCAGAATGGAGAGAAGACGAAGTTGTAAGGAATAAGAAATGGTGGGTTTATCAACCACGTCCTCACGTCTATTAGACGTGCATGGCTTCATGCCATTAGCTGTCTCATGATATTGGGCCGAAACATGGGCCCAATATAGGTTTTAATAAATAGGTCGCACGTGAGCGATACACACCACGCGTCACGTTTATTAGATGCGGTGTTATGTCTATTAGTTGCGACGTTGCTACCATTAGTAGCGATTTGCTTGAATATGTTAATGTTTTTCAAAAATAGCCCTATTTTAGTAGTATCGAAAATAAAAAAGCTTTATTTTGTTAAACAAACCCCATAAAATAAGGTGTATCTGCACTTAAATACCCAAAGTTATAGAAATTTATCATTTCGGTCCCTTGTCAAAGAACTCTTACTTGTAGGTACCTAGTAGAATAAAATTTTACACATAAATACTCGTTTGGTTGAATACCATTTTTACCGTCATTTACGTATCTTTTTTTTATGTATGTTACGTGTCATACACGTGTTTATATAGTATCTAGATATGATGTATCTGTAAGCATGACGTGTTAAGTTTCATTATTGGGCCCACTTAGGAGAAGGCTCATATAAGAGTGGGTCTACTCACTTCCCAATTATTCGATATGGTACACATGTGACTTGTTAGGGATTCTCAATCTTAAAACTCCCCCCTCACATGTGAACCACCTTTATTTTTAATTCGGACAGGAACCCGCCGTGTATTTTTTTTTAAGTTGAGTCAGAAGATGACGCCGCTTTTTTCGTACATCACAGTATGTTATAAAATTCGTTGGACGCTAGTCGGGCGCCCGACGGGGCCTAGAGCCTAGACGGTCTAGACTGATAGGCAGTTTCTAGGCAGAAATTAGACGGTATACCCGTTTTTTATTATTTTTATTTTATATGCTAATATACAAAACTAAATGTATATTAAATTTATTTATCTAAATAAATAATATCATTAATAATATTTTTATTAAAAATATTAAAATAAAAATAAACTCGGCCAAGCCCAATTAATCGACCACCGAAGCCGACTACGGTTCGACCGACTAATCCGGACGCCTAGACCGAATTCTATAACAGAGCTCACAGAACACCAATACCTTCCGCTCTGATAACATGTTAAATTTCGTTATTGGGCCTACGCAGTGGTCCACTTAGGAGAAAAGTTAGTCTACACTTCAATGTATTATGCACAAGAATACGTTTCTTTATGGTATCTAAATCTGTTACACTATAATACATGAATTCTTATAATGTACATTTGCCAAATGAGTCTACAAATTTTATTCTAATAGCTACCTACATATATAAAATTTCTGACAAGAGACTAACCTAATATTTTTTTATACATTTGAGTATTGTGCAAACTTCGGATTATATAACTATTACTAAAAAACAGGTACATATGATTCCAAATTTGATATCAATAAGAATTGAAATGAAGTCCGTTGTTGTGTCACCAAGCGATTTGTCTTACGGTGGTGTTATTGTTTAGTAATAGCGAAACAATAGTAAAATAAGTAAGCATACATCGACTTGGTAATGTAGCTCGCGACCTTATGTATAAATGTTGCTAGTATTTGTACATTAATTATATCGATTTCCATCGATGACCCTTATGCTTTACTTTTGTTTCCACACGTATGGTAATTACTAAATTTAATTGGCTTCCTAACATTCTAGTTTTTGTCATCTAGTTTTTTGGTTTTATGCTAGGCCGGACATTTTTTCTTCTTTTCTCTTTTTATTTTATCTTTCGTTTACATGTAAGGAAATATCGGAAAAGAACTGACAAGTTAAACATCAAGGATATATTCTTTTGGTTAAGGACAAACCCCCGAATCTATTACGTAGTCAATTAAGTTGCTATCGTTTATTATTGTTATTATTATTATTATTATTATTATTATTACTATTATTATTAGGTGAATCTATAGAAAAATACCCAATTGTATAAAAATTTTGCAAAACAGTACCCATGTCAGAATTTTTTTATATAAGTACCCATTCGACTGTGCGGACCATTTTTCCTGTCTTGACATTTTTTATATGTGTATTGCGTACCACGTCACGCATTTATATGGTACCTATATACGTTTACCTTGCGGGTGACTATATGATGGTACCATTTTCTAGCTGTATTACGTACCACAATACGTTTTTCTATGGTACCTAAATGTGTGATATGATGTACCTTGTGGCGGGCAGGTACCAATATGCAAAAAATTTATTTGACATGTACCTGCATATAAAAAAATACCGACAGTGTACTGGCTTGCTAATTTTTATATTAATGGGTATTTTATGTAAATCCCCTTATTATTATTTAGTATCATTATTAATTTAGCTAATAGCTTTATTAAGATTGAACCCTCCAGTTTAAAAAAAAAGGGCTCATTATCCTGCATATTTGATTTTTAACCTTGTGGCATGTGTTAAATACATCTAGTTTTATTACTAGATGTTTTTTTATATCAAGCTTAAATTTATCAGTGTCTCAGGTGAGAATTATTGTTGTTTATATGAAAGTTTAATTGTTTTTTTATGATAGTCACAGATAACAACAATGTGTTATTAAGATATCAGAAAACTTGATTGCATGCTCTTCTCAATAGGTGTCGTAGCGAAGGAAACAAGAATGTTCATGCCATTGGTTTCATCGATATTTCTTTTATCAGATAAGAACAATGTACTATTTTATTATATTTATTGCATTTAATTACTAAACTACGTTTTCACGTGGAAACTGAAAAAAAAAATATCAAGTTTATATTTGCAAATCGCAACTCATCTATAATATATCAGCGTGAAAATTAAATTAAAGAACAAAATGCTGCAAATTAATCATAGAAATGTAACTTTTTGAGGTCGATCTGTTCGAATCAAGGCTTATTACAATATATATCGGAGCGCAAAATATCTACATCAAGCTGCGGAACTTAATATAATTGAAAAACAATTGAGTCGATTCGAAAAAAATAATAATAATTAAGCAAGCCGTTTAGGAATCTTAATTACCAAAATTGTTTATTTGCATATGAGGGTGTTGATTACTTGATTATTACATTAACTAGGGTAGGGCCATGTCCTAATCAGCTGTCATATTTATATTAGCATAAAAGCCAAAGGAGTCCTCCTTTTAATTCAACGAAAAGAGCTCTCTCCTTAGCTCTATCTTAACATCAAAACAAAAGTTTTCTGCAATAGTTTTGTCTTTCCACTTACACATAACAGAAAAAAACCAGATTCTTGATTTTAAGTTAAAAACAAAAATCATACTTGTATATCTTGATTGCTCAAAAAGATCGAAAAGGCCAGAAACAGGAAATACTTGAAACTTTCACTGTATTGCTTGCTTATCTTTTCATTCAAAAAAAGAAAAAAAAGATGTCGAACTTTTCAGGCGATGAAGGAAGCTTCTCTTCTGGCGAAGTACAGCAGAACAAAGAAGCCAAAAAACAGTCACTTGCTAATAATAATTCAACCACCATTAGCGATGGCTCGAGCTCAAAGCAACAACCTGCGAAGAAGAAGAGAAACTTACCAGGAACTCCAGGCAAGTTTTAATGATTCTATCTATTCTTATTCTTTGATCGTTGTTGGATCCCTAAAATGAAGATAGTATCATGGAATGTTTTCTGCATATACTTTACAAGTCCTCCTTTTTATTAAAAAAGAAAGAGAGAAAGAAAGGTCAATATTCAAGAAAGGCTCAATAATTGCGATCAAAGACTAATCAATAATTGCGTCCACATGAGATACGAGACTGCTCCTTTTGTCCTTTCTCACAGTTTTTCATTACACGTATGTAAGAAAAAAGACATCTAAGTAAAATATTACTACATAGAACACTAACGAACTCAATTTCTTTTTTGCACAAAAAAGATCCCACGGCCGAAGTTGTTGCCCTATCTCCAACAACCCTAATGGCTACTAATCGATTCGTTTGCGAGATATGCAACAAAGGGTTTCAAAGGGATCAGAATCTTCAGCTTCACAGAAGAGGCCATAACCTTCCATGGAAGCTTCGGCAAAGAACGCCGAGCGAAGTGATAAAGAAGAGAGTGTACATATGCCCCGAGCCCACCTGCGTACACCACAATCCCTCGCGCGCTTTGGGCGACCTCACGGGGATAAAGAAGCATTACAGCAGAAAGCACGGCGAGAAAAAGTGGAAGTGCGATAAGTGTTCGAAGAAGTACGCCGTTCAATCTGATTGGAAAGCACATCAGAAGACTTGTGGGACGAGGGAATATAAATGCGATTGCGGGACAATCTTCTCCAGGTTCAATTTTTTTTTTTCGATTTGCGGTTTTTTAGGTTTTTTTTGGATTAAACCCTAAAAAATGTCTTGTTTTTTAAGCCTTCATTTGCTTCCTTGGCTGCGTTGTGTTGGTTCATGTAGGAGAAAACCCTAAGAACTTTATATAGCATGTTGTGAATGAATCCTAACATAACAATAAGTCTTGATTTAGTGATGGGAAACCCTTATCTAAGGTAGTTAATTTCCCTATCTTACAATATTGTATTAAAAATTAAATATCACTCCTACCCTACCCGTGTTGGTACCCCAACCCAAAAGTCCTTACATCGAAAATTCGAATTTCCGACCAATGTAGAAAATCCAACAAAGTTGGGTTGCTTTCCAAGTACGTAGAATAGAATAGACCATAAACTAGTTTATTAGCCGTGCATGGGTTAACTATCTATAGTTATTTTATATTAACAAATTATTTATAGTGGATAATGTGATAGTGGGTAGTTTCTCAGGTTTTTATTATATTTATTATAATTAATTATCGTGAGACACGTGGCAGCATATGAGGACACCTACAATTCTTTAGTAATATAAGATTAATTGTATTTTTTCCCCTACTATTATTGCATGCAGGAGAGACAGCTTCATCACTCACAGAGCATTCTGCGACGCGCTAGCCGAAGAGAACAACAAAATCAACAGCCAAACCCTAACGGGCCAAGAAGGTCCAAACCTACAAGCCCAAATACCCAACGTCGACTTCGTATCCAACGCGTCCATCGGCCTATGCGACTTCAACAACCCCTTAAAATCGCTCCCGCAAGAATTCATCCCGATTCCTTACAACGCCTCTCACAACATGTTTTCGTCCCCCTCGGGAACTATTTCGGGCCCGAGAAACATCCCGTCGTCATCTTCCGGGCTTCAGCTGGGCTCGAACGTCCCGAGCCCGTCAAGCTTTCCATACCACCAAGACAACAAGAATACGGGCCAACTTTCCGGGCTGGCCCAAATGTCCGCCACGGCCCTTCTGCAAAAAGCTGCCCAAATGGGCGCGACGACGGCCAGCAACTCCATAAACTCTCCGATGATGCAGAAGAGCTTCACGAGCAGCATGACAGGCCCGAATCAAGGGCCCATTTCGAGGCCCGTTATGAATTCTCAGCCCTACGACGACGGTTTTCGGGCCCAAGAAGATCAACAACACTTCATTCAGAAGGGTCACGATTTTGCTCAGCTTTTCGACGCTGCTAATAACTCGGGCGCCAACGATGACATGATGATGTACGGTGGGATGTTGATGAGCAGCGACAACAACCGTGGATTCTTGAATTCTCGGGAATTTGATGATCAAAGTAGCCGTAACGGTAATCACAATAATAGTGGTAATAACAATGTTGGGGCGAGAGATCTTGCGATATTTGGAGGAAATATGGACGACGATCGCATGACGACCGTCGATTTCTTGGGAGTGGGAGCATCTCGGCCGCACATTAACAGCGTGCATGATCAAAGGTTGGAAATTGAGGCTCAGCAGAGGATGATGCCAAGTAATAATAATGGTGGTAATAATAATAACAGTCTTTTTAATAATCATCAGCAGATCTCTTCTTCTCATGGAGATTCTGATGTGGAAAAGACTACGTCGTTATTATACAATGCTTTCTGATGACAGTTATTACATGTTGGTACTATTGTCCTTATTCACTCGATATTGAAGGTGGGTCTGAAACACGTTGTTAAGGGTGAGTGACGAGTTTTCTTTCACTGATATTTTCATTTTAGTCGATGGAATTCCAATATTATCTGATATGATGAATCTTCTTCTTTTTTTTCCTAGCAAACGTTTTCGTCTTTCCTTTTTCTACGTACTTTCTTTTCTACGTATATTTGTACAATACAAATCATGCATGTAGGCGAGAAAAAAAAAATTAAAGAAAACTGACTGTCAGGTGTCCTTGGCTAAGTATCTTTGACGCCTTGATTGTCATATTTTGTATAAGACTTAAATAACATAAATACATAACAAACCATGGAGATTAGTTACAGATATAAACTTCAACATGAACTTGGTTAAAAAACAAAAATCATATTACACTAATTAATTGAAACAAATCAATTCCTCACCTTTTAGGACAAGTGTCGGCAACGGCAAACTCTGCTTTAGTAGTTGTTGTTGTTGCACAATATGGCGGGTCGGGTTGGGTCCGCATGCAAAGACAAGAAAACTCAAATTGGACTTCACAGAATAAAGCAAGAGCACACTGCACAATAACATCCATCAAATATAATTACACAGAGATCCGTATAGATATATATATATATATATATATATATATATATATATATATATATATATACACTATTTTTTTTTGCACACTCAAAATACGTGTACATATATAAATGTATTATATTAATTTTATTTGAAAATATCTAAACAGAATGATAATTTAAATGTAATTATCCTAATTTATAAGTATTTAAAAGGATATTATGAAATTAAATGTAAAATAGTAATTCATTTAAAAAAGAAGTAAAAATGATATATAAAATTACATACTAAATTGAGAATTTACGGCAAAAGTAGTGGTGGTTTTTTCAGTTATATCAATATTTTAAAAATAAAAAAAAAGACTAATTGATTCACCAAATTGACAGTTTATAATCACCACTCAACCATAATATAATTGAATTGAACAAAGGTCCAACGATTATTTGTTATTAAAAGATAATAATTAAAAACAAACTAGAACCAAAACTATATATACGGTCGAATAGTAAAATTGAAAGCATTATTAAGATGTTATTGTTGATACGGGTTTAGAAATAATTAAATAATAGTACAAGTATGAAATTGTAGTTTTCCCAACAAAAGAGTGTGTAGAGAGAGGAGAGACCCAACCAACCAAGTTCAGAGTCGCCTTAAATACCACTCCGTACGAAAAGCAAAGCAAAAGACGTTCTTTCTATTCGACCATCAATCAGAGGACTGTACAGACGAATAGAAAGAGAAAATCACTCTCAAATCTTCACTCCTCTGTTCTCTTCTCATCAAGCACATCGTATTCAAAACATAGGTCGAACGATCGGTACAGAGAAGAAAGGGTTAAACTTCAACGGTGGAAACGTCTGCGTACAGTGTCCAAAAGTTTCGACGTATACCCATTTTGCCCTTTTAGGAATAACCAAAAGCATCGCACGCAATGGAGCTTTACGGTGATCAACGTCAAGTCGAATGGGGTCAACCGCAGGGTCTTGAAGGTGTGATTCGGCCGCTTCGAATCGTTCAGTTTGTTTATGTACAGTGCGGACATTATTTGCGAGCTAATTAGGGTTTTTTTTTGCTATTGTCTGTTTTGTAGAACCAATGCTGAGGTTAATCCCTGGGGAAGGTGAAGTGTACCCAGAGAGACCGGGTTTACCCGATTGTGCTTACTATTTGCGGACCGGGTCTTGCGGGTATGGGTCAAAGTGTCGCTACAATCACCCGCGTGATCGTCACAGCTCGGTGAGGTTTTTGTTGCAGGAAAATTTACGCTTTGTTGAGCTTAGTTGTGTGTTTTTACACATTCATGAGATGCATTCGTAAAAGACAGAGCATTCGCCTCATTGACGTCCCACATTCTATGTTGTTGTTGGCAGTATGTGATTGTTAATCATGGGTTGCATCTGCTGATATTCTGGCATAAGTTTGTTAATAATGCTAGATCTTGGGAAAAGCTGCAATAGATATTCTAGCCCCAATCATGTTTGCTTTCTTGCATGCGTATGGTTTATCTCTGTCTTTAGAGATGAGAATGTGCACTGAAGGTCCCAAGTGCAGTACATTATGTAGCAAGGATTTGGAAAATAGAGTACGTGTATAGTCAGGGATGAATGTACTGAGAATGTACAACGATGCTCGATTGGACTGGCTATGATGCTGATTAAGCTATTTTACCATATCCATCATTTTTACAATATACCCCCGATTCGACCTATCAGAACCTGTCTGAACTTGCCCGAACATGAAATACCATAACTCAAAGTTTGTCCTATCATTTCGTGTCCATTATTATTAGGATAAGTTTTTCTAATGATCCAACCAGGAAAAGTAATTTCTGAATGCATTCTTATAGACTCGGTTTACTTTTTCTTTTCAGTTCTACTTGTGATTCTTGGATCGTTTTCTTACAATAATTCATCAACTTATTAATTATTTTCAGTTGGGAGGGGTACAGTTTCCTGAGAGAGTAGGTGAACCAGCTTGTCAGGTTATCTTTTGTTTATATTCTCCTCTCATGTTGTAAGCCATATCTCAAGAGCTGAGATTCATCAACGGTCCTAACTTCGATTGAATTTGCAGTTTTATTTAAGAACAGGGACCTGTAAATTCGGCGCGTCCTGCAAATTTGACCACCCAAAAAATGCCGGTGGCTCATTGAGCTATGCTCCACTAAATATTTATGGTTATCCATTACGTCCGGTAATCATTTCATGCCTTTGAAGTTGCACTTCCAAGATAGAATTTTTAAGGTTGTTCTTCGCTCAAACAGGACGAGGAAGACTGCTCCTACTATTTGAAAACGGGGCAATGCAAGTTTGGTCTAACCTGTAAATACAATCATCCTCAACAACTACCTGCCACGTCATCTTCTATGCCAGCAGCTGCGTCTGCACGCCCATATTATCCTACCGTGCAGTCTCTCTCTACTCCTCTTTCTCCCGAGCAACTCAACGACACTTCGAGTAGCTATAAAGTTGTGAGGCCTCCTTTATTACCTCTTCCTAGTGCTTATGGTCCTCCTATGTTGCTCCCCCCCGGCGTACTTCCTGTCCAAAATTGGACTCCTTACTCCGTAAGTACTTCTCATTGCTAATTAAAAAGTAAAATCATGAGTCTTCTTCAATCATCTGTTTTTTGTCCTTCATTTTTAAGTTTAATTCGTGCTTCGCTCAGTTGGTCCATTTTTTCTTGGAAAAAAAACTGATGTTAGGGATCGATAAGCCCTGCACCATCTCCAGGTGCTCAACAGACATCTATTGGAGCAAGTTCTATGTACGGAGTTATGCAGATGGGTTCTACGCCTAACTTTGCTGGGACTTTCCCACAGTTACCTTCATATGTTGGCAATGCAGAAAATATCGTAAAAGAGCGTCGATTTCCCGAAAGGCCTGGTCAGCCCGATTGCAGTTACTACATGAAAACGGGAGACTGTAAATATGGACTATCTTGTAGGTACAATCATCCGCCAGACAGGATGATCTTGTCTGAATGTGCTCTAAGCCCGTTAGGGCTTCCTTTGCGTCCTGTATGTTTCTCACCAATTATCTTTCCCGTCTTTAATTCTTTTTTCTTGTCGTGCTAACCCTGAAGCGTTTACAAGGACATTTATTTATATGGATTACCGAACAAATCGCACTGCTCTTTAAAGTGAAAAATGGGATTTTCCTTGTCAAAGCTTGTCTGAAAACATTCAGCTGGTGATCACATAATTGTCTCGGTTTCTTTTATCTTATGAGCAGGGCATTCAACCCTGCCCCTTCTATATGCGCAATGGAATGTGCAAATTTGGACGAACGTGCAAGTTTGATCATCCATTCATGTCTTCGCCTGCAAATTATAGCCCCCCTTCATCTTATACTGAACTACCAGGTTCACCTTTACTCTCCCTCGACTCTTCTCTCTCGTCACATCTCTCTCTCTCTCTCTCTCTCTCTCTCTCTCTCTCTCAGAGTATGAGTTTGACTTTGCAGGTTGAACGTAAGGCAGCATCTGAAGCAGATTCTGAGATGATAAGTCCATTCTTGATTTGGAAAGAGAGGGGCCTCACATTCAATAAGAAATGACGAATAAATGTGAAGTCCATTATTATATCATTTATATTGTTATCTCAGAATCATGCCTAGTTCCTTTTCTATTTTATTTGCTTATTTAAATGTTCTGATGCAACTTGGTCTGTAGATCTTTGAATGTAAGGGTTCCATTCCATGTTGAATTGTTTAGGTACTCTACTGAATGTGACTTCGTCCTTCAAATATGGAATTCAAATAATGGGCCACCCTAATTACCGAGATTCATATATTCGTGATCTTTCTTTTAGAGGCTGCGAATATATTATTCCAAGAATGAATGAATGATGGAGACTCGTCAGAATCTGATATATGTATGTGTGTATATGTTATATATTTTTTCTAACTTTTGTGAGATTCTATTCTCCAACATCTTTTGAGAATTATAAAAAGGAGGTAATACGTTTTTAAGCTGTGATAAAATAAAACCGACGCTCTATTATTATATTGGCGTATGGTTTTGAATGATATCATGTGAACTAATACCGACAAGCTTTATTGTAAATTATTCTTGGCAAAATTATAAAAAAGGGTCACTAACTATACCATTTTTTATTTTGGGTCACTGTGTTTACCAGTTACGAAACTAGGTCACTAAGTATGTATATAGTAATAAATTGGGTCATTAGTTGCAAAATTAGGTCACTAAGTATGTATATAGTAACAAAATTGGGTCACACTAAGTATCTATATAGTTACAAATTTGGGTCACTAAGTATGTATTGAATAAGAAAAATAGGTCAATGACCCAATTTTGTTACTATATAATATACATACTTAGTGACCTAGTTTTGTAACTGGCAAACATAGTGATCAAAATCGAAAATTGGCATACTTAGTGACCCATTTTTATAATTTTTCCTTTATTCTTATACATAATGGTTGAGAATTGAGATTGAGCTTATTTGTACATTCGGCTCAAAAAAGAAAAAAGCATACGCTCAATATAGTAAACTAAGTTAGGTAATAAGTAACCAATTCGAGATCGGCTTATTTTCTAGGCTTGTATTCTTACTCGAATATGATCATTAAACTCTCTGCAAGCGAGGGGTAAGTCGAGGACAAAGCTTGAAATTTCAAATTTAGATATTATAATTAAAAGAAAAACTCACGAGATGAGCTTTCAAACACTTACGACGAAGCTCATGCGAATTCAGTCGAGTCTGCCTATCGAATTCTCTCATGTGTTCACCCCTACGAAGAAATGTAGAAACATAAACGATTCTCATTAGACATAAACTTGCTTTGCATCGAGACCATATTCTTTAATTGTTATTTTCGACCATCGCTTTTAGCAACAATTATTCATATATTCCGACAGCGATCTCATATTGGACTTTTGACAGTAAGAAATGCTCCCATTACAGTTCAGTTTATTCTAAAATCTTGACAAAAATCTTTTATATATTCTGATGTTCTTTGCAGAACAAGACAGTGATGTTAGTATCTTTATAGAAGAATAAATAAATAAGAAAAAGAAAAGCAACTTTACGAACAACTTTTAAATTACTACTTTCTCCTTAAGGTCTTCTTATTCTTGAAAAAAGCTGTCGATCGAACCTCCGTTCATTTTCCTTCTTATAAATAGAACATATTCATACCACTTATCGAAAAGCAAACAAGAGAAGATTACATATAGAAAGAACATTTAATATTATACGTATTTTTTGAAATACACACACACACACATAAAAGTATATAATGGACAAGGTACAAAAGATTATATCGGAAAATGGGATCGTAATCTTCAGCAAAAGCACATGTTGCTTGTGCTATTCAGTTCAGATGCTGTTCGAAGAACAGCTTAGGGTTCGTCCAATTGTTTATGAGATCGACAGAAATTCAGCCGATCAAGGAAGAGAAATTGAGCAAACCCTAATGAGAATGGGATGCAACGGCGGCGTGCCGGCGGTTTTCATCGGAGGGAAGTTGGTGGGGTCCACCAATGAGGTTATGTCTCTTCACTTGAGAGGCTCTCTCATCCCTTTGCTCAGGCCATATCGTGTTTAATTAAGAAGCATATATACAAAAAAAACAGAAATGGGATGATTAATAATATACTTAATTCAAGGAATATATTATTGTTGTGCTAGGTGATTGTTGTTTAAAATAATAAGCCTTTTGTAAATAATGTCTGTTCTTGCGTATGTTGTGATTCTACTATGTATATAGTAGTAGTATCTGATTATGGTTGTCATTGGCTATAGCTATTCGACAATGAGCTCAATGTATGTATTGAATGATTGTATGTCAGAATAAATGTAAGTCGAGATCGTTGGAAGTAGAATGTTATATATGGATATTTATTGTATAGCCAGTTAAAGTACCATTACTCTCAAATCCTTACTATTTACGTGACAAAATGTTTAATTGCAATCTACGGGTAATCGAAATTTACTCTACATATATGTAAACATAGAAATGCAGAGATGCATATATATGAAGAATTATATGGCCCTCTAGCACCAAGAAACCACAACAAATTTTATAAATATGTAATCTTTGGATAATTCTGCCGAAGCGATCAAAGGGGAAGAATAATATAAATAGGGCACCATTTTAGTGTGCTATATGTGGTCAATACTTGACAATCTTACGTAGATGTCGGCAGTCTGTTACATAAGGCAGGCATTTTATCAAGATTCACTTCAATTCCTGCAACATATAAATTTTTTTTTTTTCAACTAATTCAAAATCAAGAAGAAAACCCTTTTTTTTCTCTACGTACAGTGCAAAAAAAAAAAGAATGGAAATGCACAGATAAAACTTTCATCGAATCAACAAGAATCATGAAAGTTTTCGATCCGCCCACTGAACTGAGATTCTTAGAGCTGTTATCTGGAGAATGTGATCAATCACATATTTGATCGACATTTATTACCATTTTTTTTGCGTTTGATTTAAAGGAATCGATCAAAACCACGCCAAATGGGTAAAAAGATCGTCGTCTTCTTCAAGTCAAGTTCAGAATCTTCGATGGGACTGATATATGCGACAACTCATACTCATCGTCGCTCACTATTGGAGCCATTAAGCAGAAGCTTATCTCTCAATGGCCTCAAGGTTATTTTCCCTATTGTTTTGTCCCCTTTACGTCTGCTAAGTTATCGAAAAGAAGCGTATTAGATTTTTCGACATACTATAATCAAACTTTTATTCTGCGCAGATAAGTCAGTTGTACCAAAGTCTGAGAATGTAATAAAGATAATACACGCGGGAAAAGTTCTGGAGAATCGAAAGACGCTTTGCAGCTGCGTTAGCAGCGATCTTCACGGTGGGCTTATTACCATGCACGTGGTCGTGCAGCCTTCTCGAACCGTGCAAAAAATAGGCGAGCTTATCTGATAACTCTTTTATTTTTCGTTTTCTTATATAATTGCAATTTTTATAGTGTTTGTGAAGTATGATGATATTTGCATTGCAGGTAAGAATCAGAGTGACAAAGAAAAACACGGTTCGTGTGGTTGCACCATACTTTGAAGCTCGAACGTGCCCGACTCGTAAAGCTCGGGCCTTGGTTTCTTTTCTTCGTTTCTTTTTCCGTTCCTTCGTTTGCTTCATTCAGTGTATGATACTTGAAAGTTACTATACGATCAAGATTGAAGTAACAGATCAATCAGTATCAAGGATTTTGGTTGCTTTTTCTTATTATTGATCGATAAATGGCTTCTGTTGCAATCCTTTTTGGTGCAAAGCTGATTGATAAATGGCTTCTGTATCAAGGATTTGATTTTCCTAAAACAAAACCTTAGATAATAAATTACAAAATAAAATGTAAAAATAGCCGGTGATACTGTAAACGAAACAAGCCAAGCCGTCTCGAAACTTAAAACCGGCGGTTCTAAACCGAAACCTTAACCATGTGAATATGGGAAGTTCCTAAAGTTCATTACATTTATATAAAAAAAACCCCAAGATGGAAAACTGAGAAATAAAAGAAAGGCCTCAACTTCTGCCAGCAAAGCAAGTGAACAACAAACACTACAAGAGAAAACCTACTAAAAATACAAAACCTTTCTTTGGAAGTGAAACCTTTTTCTCAAAATCGAAACAAATATATGGTGATTGGCTTCTGACATAAATAATCTTGTTGTAGTAGTAAGCGATGATCACTTTATGCCCAAAGAAGCCCATCATATCCAATCTCAGATGTTGAAACGGGACAATCCCCGAGCTCTTGCTGATCTGCTGATTCTGGTAAGGCTAAACTTACATCTGGCACTAAAAGATCCGAAGATCTTTCAGATGGAATTCCGTACCCTTTCAAAACGGTGGTCGATGCAGATAAAGCTGATTCTCTCTCTAACACGACCATAAAGTTGTCTTCGAATTCGAATACCAAGTATTTCTCTTTGCAAGCTGATCGAGTTTACAGTATTAGTTATTTGTTAGTGTGACGTGCTGTGATGATGAAACGAGAGAGAAATGGTTGGAACTTACTATCAACTAGATGGGCCAAGTGGTGAATATTTCTAATTCGTTTTCCGTTTAGCTTCAAGACCTGTTAATGGAAGGGATAGATGTACGATGGTTATACGAATCATCGTTCCAAATTAAGAGTATAGATGCACTTGCCTGCTCGTTGCTCATATCTTCGTATCCTATGTTTACTTCGTTTGCTAAAACCTGCGAATAATGCAAATGCTCAACTTCCAACTATCAGTTTGACTTGTTACACATCGTACTTTCTTTCGAGGTCTTAAAATGGAGGAAGTGGATGTATGGTATTAACCCGATGTTATGAATCAACCAACTTGAATGTGAAGTGCTATTTGCGTACCTGTGATAGGACGACTATTTGTTCACCTTTGAATCTTGCCATGGAGTACCGTGCTTTCGTCAACAATTTCAACTGGAAATGATAAGAGAGTCATTAAATTATCAGCAAAGTAAACAAATAAACCACGATGTCGGGAAAACTCAATTCAAGAACGGAAAAAGGTTACATACCCCCATGCTATCTTCGCACTCTTCCCTGTGAAAACGATCAACAATAGCATGAGAAACTTATAAATAATACACAGTTTGAAATGTCATAGCTACACTGCAATAAATCAGAAAAAAAAAAGAGGGTTATCGCATACTCTATCAGAGGTTCTGAAAGAGGTGTAAAGACTAATCCGGCAACTATCAAATACGAAGGTTGGCCTTCGTCGATATGATAAGGAACCTACATGTAAACAAGAAGAGATATTCAGAGATAAAGATGGGAAAAGTACTTGGGAGAATATAAGAAAGAACTTTATGTTACCAAATGGACTCGTGGATTCAAAACAACTTGAACTTTCATGAACTCTCCTCCTCGGATAATGCCAAGTTCTGCTTCCTGTCCCGTAAATCTGACACATTGAGCACCAGAAAGAAACCAACATTAAGTTTTGATGAAACTAGAAATTTCATGTACTGTTTTTTCAGGTCATGCACGCCGAAGGCGTGATTTTTTCTCACATTACACTATATGTTACTTTTCAAAAGTTTGTAACAGTTGGTGTCAAAAGTATCTTATGTACAGGATAAACGAATTTCCAACTTATATCCTTGATCTACCGACGTTTAGCACATGTAAAGTGTAAAATAAAGCATGTGTAAGTGTACAAAGAGGATTTAGAAAATGAACGTGCAAATTATGAGTGATTAAAGAGAGAAATGTTTTCACGGTCGACAAAGAGGATTTACTTTTTACTAATAAGATAACGAAATGCAATGCGCTCCGATGATCGGAAAGGCACTGTTCCTTCACTCCCAACCCGAACATCGTCAAAGCTAACAATGACATCACCCTGGAATGGAATCATGAAACCAAATATTACTCGGACGACTTCAATGGATTTGCCTACTGAGCAAGAAATCTGATGACAACATTTAAGTATCATATAGCACATTTTGACGAAGAAACATTTCATTAAAAATCTGTGCAAGAATGTGCTCATCTGCCAAGCCACTATTCATTCCAACGAATGCACTGAATGATTCCAACAGATCAAACAACAGCAAGGAATCAACAACATAAGCAGCTTATGGAACCTAAGTTATCTCATAACCTCTCCAGGAATAATGAAACTATTGATACCTCCTTCAGAACGTTACTCGCATCGGAAGTTGGCTCGACTTTCCGCACAAGTACACCCTGCATAAAGAAACACCAGTTGGATCAATAAGAAAGCCAAGGCGATCAAGCAGCTGTTAGTCATCCGTCAGTGAAAAAAACCTGCTAAAGCAGGCTTTAAAAGTGAAATTTTATCAACAAAATACCATAATTGAATAATTCGTATTTTCAAATTCCAAACTATATGTTGTTGCAGTTATAATATTTATTAATTTTCGTAAAGCATCAGATTTGAGACACACAAGTATGTGAACTTCCAGACTAATGAGAAGAAAAAGAGACCTCATTGGATGGCACATTTAAGAATGCTCGCAAAGCTGGATTCTCCAGTTTCTGCAACAGCACTCCCATAGAGGGGAAACCTAACAATTCATAAGAAAAACTCTCGCATGATTCAATGATCTGTTGAGAATATAATCACAAGGTTGAACTTCACAATCTTTACAACAAAAAGATGATGCAGGAATTGATTAATAAAGCTTACCAGTGTGTTTCCCATTCCTGTCGTAGTCCTCAAGAAAATGAGAGATAACTGTTGTAGGAATCACATAGCCAATGTTCTCACTGTCATCAGATCTGTACACCTAGAAAGGAGTTTCTATTAAATATGATATATAGAATATATATATTTATATATATTCTCCACATGCAATGAGAACACATAGAACAAGCACACTGAAGTAAAATTACATTTCTGTTCAAACTTTGAAATAGAACTAAAAGTACCTACCTGGAATGCCACTCCAACACATTCTCCTTTGTCATTGAATGCCGGGCCACCACTATTACCTAATTAGCACAAGAAAATAATGAAAAGCATTCAAACATGCTTCATGCCTTCATCTATGAATGCATGCTAAGCACACTCATGATTTTTACCATAAGCTCATAAGAAAAGAATAGGAGGTTTATTGAGTTGAGGGAAACATAAATCCTTTTCCAACATCTATAAACTCTATATTCTTGTTCACGGAATTCTCACCAGGATTTATTGCAGCATCAATTTGAATACCAAGTAATTCTGAGGATCCGTGAGCATATGATGTGACCTGGAAGGGCAAGTATTCACTTTCACTACATATAAAGGAAAATTGTACAAGCATGATGAATTGCAGATTATGGAGAACGGACCTCAATCCTTGATACCACCCCCTTAGATACAGATATGGTTTCCCCTCCGAGTGGATAACCTACAACAGTAACTGAATCCTGCAAATCTCACAGGGAAAGAGATGAACTGCCTAAGCCAACTACGCTATGGTTTTGTGGTTTCCATATTTACAACAAAAAGGAGGAGCTTGATAAATCACAATATATTTAAAACAGGAGATTTATAAATCAAACCAACCTGCAAATTAGGTAAATGACCAAACTGGAGGGGCTCTACTTCTTCCCAGAACTCTTCATTTTCAACAGAGAGCAGAGCTATATCGCATTCTATGCCTCTCGCTAGAACCTGCCATTATAATATGAAAGCCAGCGTAAGCTACATGAAAAAAGTATTTGGCATGAGATTTCACCATTTAACATACAAATTAATATAAGAAGCAAAAGAATGCACAAATGACATAAATCCTCTAAATAGCAATAGATAATCGTATGAAAAAAGCTTGGTATAAGCTAGTTATAATAACCTCAATTACCACACTACAGATTTCAAGGATAATCGCACGTAAAACTAAGTCATGTCTGTTAGGAGTTGCCTGAGATGGAATATATCAAAGCAGGATCAAATAAAGTTTCTATTTTTATTGAGAGAAAAAAAATAATGATAAATTTAGTGAATTGGTGTGTGCAATAAACAGAACAGCAAGTTACGCAGTTAGATCTTATGGACCAGCAACCTTAGCAACATACTTGGTGTCATCGCCTCTTCTCTTCACTTTGACCTGCGATTAAGAACTTTTATCATCATATGGCAAACCGATATGTACATGCAATCATGCAGAACAATACACCGGATATTTTGTGAAAGTTTACATGTTACTTAAATGCAAGATACAACCATGATCATCAGAACTACCAAAAGATTTCAGACAACATAAAAAAACAAGAATCTAGTACCATCAATATAAAAAGTGCATGACTTTATCTTCATAAGATCAATAAAAAAATAGATTGTAGAAGCCAAATAACATCACATTATTCGATTGGAGAAAAATGAAAATAACCTAGTCAGCTCTGCAGAAATAAAACATTGGAGATAACCTGTGTGTCATGTTCGACGCAGTGTGCATTTGTCAAAAGTTTCCTGCCGCCTATCATAAAGGCACTGGATGGAGACAAGTATACATTAAGGAGGCAATTAAACGTATCAGTTCATGAGTGCTTCTCGTTAAGTTTCCAGGGATATATATATATATCCATTTATCAACTAAATGCAGAAAAACAGAAAAGAGAATTCTAACATGCCTCCCAGTACTTGTATACTGCCGTTGTTTCTGCCAAGGTAGGGAATAGTCGGGTGCAGTGTGTGTGCAATAAACCTAATAAGGGAAATGGTTTCAGAATGTCCACACATAATTAGATTAAATACAATCAGGAAGTCATTCACTAGGATTTACAATGCGCGATTTGCAATGTTGGTCAATAATTTCTACATCTGCTTAAGTATTAGATACATAAATGCTATTAATATCAGTCATGTAAAAAGTAGGCACCTTTACAACTGCATTGAGGAAATCTGCATCCTGAAGATTGGGCGTCTCTATCTGAAAAGAGCACATGGTTACAGATAGGGAAATAAGCAACTCGGTCATGCCAAAAGAAGAGAAAGCAGAAACATGCTAGCATCAAGTTTAAGGATAGACAGATCGAGGAAAAAATACACGACATTGATGAATAATCAGCATCTGACATACTTTCCAATTATAGCATAGCATCAGACCAAATGAAAAGTTCCATGAAACAAGAAAAGAGGAAGAAATGAAAAGCAATTGGAAACACCATCATCGGAGAGGTATGATGAGATATTTTCCCAAAGTTCTCTATTAAGGATCTGTACTGCACCTAGCTTATAAAATAACAATAGATCTGTTATATCATCTTACTCAATGGTTTTTAAGCCCATGTTTGAAAATATACCCCTAACCCAGACAAATTTAAGATGAAAGAAAAGCTAAACAACAGACTCATGAATCGGGATGACTTCAAAAGCAATCTACCATGGAAGATTAATGGGAAATGTTTCGAGCTACCTGTTGTTCCTTAGAGTCAATTACAACACCTTTATTCTCTTTCTTCTGTACACTGGATGGCTTGAATGCCATTGACCTCATCTGTCCCTTCTTACTACTTCTACCATCCAAACAATCATCATCACTTGATCTTGACGGAAACTTCGATATAACAGCTTCTTTCTGAGTACAAGAACAATATGTGAACGGACACAGAAGGTGGACTAATCTTCGAATTACAACAACACCAATGAGATATAGAAGAACATCCTCAGACACAAAACCACTTTTATTTCAACAAAAAGGTTTCACGAAGGTATCCATAGCTTCAAACTATAGGATAACGTGGGACTAGACATCTATTAAATCAGTACAACAAACTACCCATTCACCTGTCATATGCTAACATCAATCAGTCATCAGCTCGTCACAATTCAAAATGGTATATTCATTCATAAGCCATCTCACAGTAACTTGCAATACTTGATACAAACGACTCATTCGTTAATCAGATAGTTTCCCATCTATTTAACAACCCAAACTATTCAAATACGAAGCAATCCCAATGCCAAAACACGGAAACAGCGCCAACTCACGCACCTTAACTGCCTGTTTAGGCTGCAATTCGTGCTGCTGCCTTCCTTTTACTGGGCCATTATTATAGTATGTAGACTTGTGAGGCTCACTTGGATAAGATTTGCGCAATGCGCAGGAGAAACGGTGAGTACGGGTAGTGGCTGCGGTGGACGAGACGGCGGAAAGCCAGCAACTGACGGCGGCGATTGCCATTGGCACAATCGTCAACTGAGCAACTGCAACTCTATGTGTTGAGTGTGTGCAATCAAATACTAAATTGCAGATTTTGTGGTTCCTCTTCCGAGTTACGTGACCTTTTAGCAAATGCAAAATATCTATATTTGAAAATTTATTATTATTATTTTTAATTTTTGGTAAATTATTACATCTTTCAAGAAGATTTCAAGAGACGTTGATTGAACAACATAAGTTGTTTACGACACGATGATCGATTGATGGTCTAAAAATGTTGTGCAGAAACTGCAAGTAGTGTGAGGAGAGAGTTAAATATGGAACGGTTGTGTCATCTTAACTTCAGTAACTTTTAATCTTATTTTCGCTTCCACTTATTTATTTAGTTTTATTAACTATTTTTTTTAATGTTTTTTTTTTTTATTTTTAACCTCTTCTTTCTCTTTTTTGTTTATTTTATTTTTGCATTTTATTTTTATTTTATTTTTATTGTAATTTATTAGTTGTAATACATTTTATTCTTTCTTTGAAGAATAACCATCTTCGAGCTCCTCCTATTCGCTTTGAAGAAAAAAGATTTGGATAATGCATGTTAAACAAAAATACATAAAAAGCTCATTTTATTTCCAATAATCGAGTTGTTACAGAGACAACAACATAATGTCAAAATCATACGATGCTAATGTGATATCTCCATATCCAACTTGAGAACACAATTACCTGACATTCGAATAATTTCGAGCTTCAACTGTAAACTTGTCTCTGATCTTGGACAATTCTCTGACAACCTCGTTCATCGACATTCGATCCCTTGGATCCACTCTCGAACAAGCCACTCCGATGCTTAACACAGAGGATACGAACTCTCCAACCTTGTCATGGCGGACTTCTCTCATGTTATCTCGTCCTATTATTCCATTTTCTATATCCACAATCTCCACCGCGCTATCAGGCAATGCGCTGCTTACGAAGGCGTGAAGGTTGAATTGATCTCGAAACATATCATCTGTAGGCCTTGTGTTTGTGAAAACTTCCAAGAGAAGAATCCCATAACTGTAGACGTCCCCATGTGTTGAAATCCGATTAGTCGTTCCATATTCTACAAAAAAAAAGATAGCTTCAGCGTGATAAGTTTTATGGGTATAAGATGAAGGTGTAGTATTGTACCTGGAGCAACATAGCCTACGGTGCCCTTTATAGCAGCTGAACTGCTGCTTTGATGATGGGATGGGAATGTGCTCGAGATAATCTTGGCTAATCCGAAATCCGCGACGAAGGCATTCATATCGTCGTCCAGAAGAATGTTGCTCGGCTTCAGATCGCCGTGAACGATCGTTTCGTCGGTCCCGTAATGTAAGTACTCTATCCCATGAGCCACGTCGATTGCGATATTAAGCTTCTGAACCAAGTTAAGCTTCGTAACTCGTTCTGACGTCGTTTCTCTTTCTTGATCTGTATGAACCCATTTTTCTAAACTCCCATTCGCTTTGAACTCAAAGAGCAGTGCTTTGAAATCATTTCCTTGGAAATCTATGCTTTCGCATGCACTCAGTATCTTTAACAGGTTTCTGTGTCTTATGTTTTTCAATGCATTGATTTCTGCTAAAAAGCTCTTTGATGCTCCTCTGACTGTGAGCGCAAGCACTTTTTCGGCAATTAGTGTCTGCCCATCTTCGAGGATTCCCTTGTAAACTGATCCGAACTTTCCGACTCCAAGAAGATTAGCTTGCGAAAACCCTTGCGTGGATTTAAGAAGATCTGAGTAGGAAAGCCTCAAAACTTGGACACCATCGAAAGATGGAAATGCAGTTTCTTTCCCCGACATTCTCCTCTTGTAGGTGAACCAAATGAGGAATGAAGAAACGAAAATGAATATCAACCCACCGATTGCAACTGGGATCAATATTTTGATCAGATTTGGTGCGTCCTTCGACTTGAATTTCGTAACAGGGCATGGCGGAAGCTTCAACTCGGGGATACCACCACAAATATCTTGATTCCCATCGAGCGAAACTGCTGATTTGTTCGCGAAGACTCCTTCTGTCGGGACTTCTCCTAGCAAATAATTGTGCGATAAGTTTAAATATTTGAATTGGAGCTGACCGAGGAAACTCGGGATTTTACCAGTTAGCTCATTCTGCGAAAGATCTAACACTAGCAACCCTTTCAGCTCAGATAGTCCAGAAGGTATCTCGCCTACAAATGAATTGCCTTCTAAGTTCAACAGTTGTAAGCTTTTGCAACTGCCTATGGAGTTTGGAATGGCTCCCGACAAGTTATTGTGAGACAAGTTTAACTGTTCAAGGTTAGTCAAAAACTGAACTTCTTCTGGAATTGAACCAGAAAGGGCATTGTAAGATATATCAAATAAGATCGTTATGGAGGAGAGTGTCATAATCTCTCGAGGTATCGTGCTATTGAAGTTGTTATGAGATAAGTCCAACTTCAATAAGCTCGTACAGTTACCAAGTTCGTGTGGAATGCTTCCGTGGAATGAGTTCATAGACAGGGACAACTCATTCAGGGACCTCAGCATTCCAAAGGAAGATGGTATCTCTGTTTCGAATTTGTTTCCGTCTAAGTACATCCCATATAAGTTGACCAGATTTCCAATGCTCGAAGGGATCGGACCTTCGAGATTGTTTCCCACGAGGACGAGGCGAGTTAGACTAGTAAGACGTCCAATGCCAAAAGGTATATTTCCTTCAATATCAGTAACACCAATCCATAAGCTCCAAATAGTTTTGGACAAATTTCCAATGGATTCAGGCAATGAACCACTCAAGCGATTTATCCCAACTCCGAGTTCCTTGAGCTTGGTGCAATTCGCAAACGAAGAGATGATGAACTTGACGTCGTCTCTGATATGATTGTTCAAGATGTCAAAATATGAAAGGAGATACAGCTGTCCCATTTCCTTCGGCATGCTTCCGACAAAGTTGTTGTCGGTTAAATCGATTCCTTCGAGTGACGACGCATTGGGAAATGAAGTAGGAACCTCTCTGCTAAAATTATTACTGGCTAGAATAAGGAATGTCAAGTTAGGAAGTGTTACGCCTATATTAGCTGGTATACCTCCTTGAAGCTGGTTGCCGGGCATTTGGAAGTCGGTGAAGGTAGATATATTGAAGAGGCCAGGCGGGATCTCACCCCTTAAATTGTTCATCCCTAGCTGAATAAATGTCAGCCTTCTAAGCTGCGATAGAGATTCCGGGATTTCTCCTATTAGATTACAGTACGCCATAGAAAGCCCCGTAAGAGACGTTAAGTTACCAATGAAAGGTGGGATAGGCCCCATAATATTGTAATATGTTAAACCGAGGAATTCAAGTTTATGAAGAACGCCCAGTTCCTGAGGCACATGTCCAGAGAGTGTATTGTCGATAACATTAAGGACGAAAAGATTGGAACACTGAGACAAGTTCTTCGGGATTTGTCCTATGAAGGAATTGTTGCTAATCTCTAAATACTCGAGCCTACGAAGATAGCCAATCTCTTCCGGGATTATGCCCGTGAAGGTATTGTTTTGGAGATCGATGGTCCTAAGAAAGGAGAGATTACCTATGTAAGGAGAGAGTTGTCCCACCAAGCCCTGAGAATGCAAGTATAGGCCCACCACTCTATTCGAATGTTTCCTCCCGCAAGAAACTCCTTTCCAAGTGCAGAAATCGTTCGACGTTTCGTTCCAAGAACTTAGAGCTTTATGTGAATCTTCGATCATCGAACGCTTGATTTCCAGCAACGCGTGAAGATCCGTTTGATGTATAGCAGTCGTAGTGAAGCAAGTGATAAAGAAGAAGATGATGATCATATGAGGAAAATTTGCCATATTGTCTTTTTTTTTTCAAATGAGCTTCTTATGGTGTGTGGTTCGATCATCACTTCCTTTTATGTAATGCTGATCTTAGTTTAGTTTACTTTATCAAGTCTTCCACCACTTGATGTTGCAAGGACTACTAGTTGCCTATGCATGTAGTAATGATCGGCTATCAAAGTAATATGCTCAAAATTGCCCAAGGGTATAGAGCCTTCAACTTGGTATATCTTTTTTTATCAAGTCTTCCACCAACTTTATGTGGTGCTGTCTTATTTCAGTTTTTCCTTTTTTTTTAAGTTTTTTTCCTTTTTTAATGTTAATTTTTATATATGGCTAATCGTATATCGACAAGTGTGAGTTTTTCCATTTAAATTGACAGAGATCTAACGGTAGACATGCCCAACCGTCGATTAACCGTAACCGGCTGTTGATGGTTAGCCGTTCCCCATTGCCGGTTAATCTAACCACCGGCTACGGTTAAACCGCTGGTTATTTTTTATTTTTTTTTATATTTTTATTTTGCGATTTACTGCAAAGTTATATGAATTTTCGGTGTATTTTCGTTTGTATTTACTATTTTGATATAAAATTTTAAATATAATAAATACGAATCATGAAACATATTACAAAATTTTAATACAATATAAAGAACATAGTTTCATAAATTTCTAATGAATTAGTATATATTAGTAAACTTACATTGTATTTCTAATTAATTAATATTATTATGAGTATACTAAAATAGTATATTTTTTATTTTTTTTAATTTACGGTTATAACTGCTGTTAAACCGCCTAGCCGGGGGTTGGCGGTTCGGGAAAACCCCTAACCGCCCCATAATCGTCCGGTTGCCGCCGCCGGTTTAACCGTGGGCATGATCAATTTGATTCGTAATCGACAACATCAGGGACTAATTGATCCACACGAAATATCGGGAACTAAATTGATCCATGTGCAAACATCGGGAATCATTTTGGGTTTTCAACCAATTTATATTATATATAATATATGTTTTGGGAGTGCAGAAACTACAATTAATATCTGTTAAGTTATTGATGGCATTGAATTGAATCTCATGGGATAATGCAATAGTAGTAAAGCATCATCGTAGAAATCGTCATTAGACAGACATTTCAACCAGTTTTCTCATTACACCCACGCAAAGTTAAAGAAAGAGATCCCACCAAACAACACTACACCTCATATAATTATACTCCAAAAGTCTCAAAGTTCATTAGCAGGCCTAATAAATGTCACAAAAAGCTCTCAGTGCATACTTCCATCAACCACACTCACAAACTATTTAATCCAGAAAAAGAGATGACGATGATAATAAAGACAAGCTAGCCTACTACTGATTCGATTCATTTGGCTTAGCATTAGTAGGATCTGAAGTAGCATCAGCGGCTCCACTAGTTGGCGGTAAGGAAATGTTTCCTTGATACGTCGGAGGTGCAAACATTGGTGGGGGCCCACCATTTCCAGGGATCATCGGAGGCGGAGGAGGAAGAGCATTTATCGGCCTTTGAAGCCCATTCATTTGGCCCGGGGGCAAAGGGGCCCCTGGAGGCGGGGCAGTTTGTGACATTGGAGGAGCAACCCCATAGCCTGTAAGGAACACAAAAAGGAGGGAAATAATATACATCTATATATATGCATGTGAGTGCGCGAGGAAGACAATTGTTCGACAGGAAATGTTGAAACCCATCTGTTCAAAACCCTAAATGCAAGAGAAATACAGATGATATTGACGAAAACATGATCAAGTGGCATATTATGACGGCATGTTCTGGGAGTTCTTGAAAAAATTTTAACTTCCACTGTAACCTGTTGCTGATCGTAGATGGATTTGGTTGGGACGGATGGATTTGAGAATGAGAAATCCGAATGCATCGTGTATAAGGAATCTAAATCAATTATACGACCCATTTAATTTCCCAATGGTGTTTGAATCCTCTGTCACTCATATTGGATTAGTGATTCTTGATAACGAATGACTGCCCTCGAAAACTACGCCCAGATGAACTTTGACAAACTTTCACTCAATCAAGACATCACAATGAGATACAGTCAAATTATTTTTACAGGCAAAAATGAAAGGAACCTGGCATCCCAGGCAATGGTCTTGGCAATACTGGAGGTGGCCTCATCCCGGGCATCAACGGTTGTTGACCAGGTGGAAATTGGCCGGGAATTGGTAACATTGGCATGCCTGGTCTTAGCGGAGGAGGATAGGGACCAATAGGAGGCCGAAACGCCCCTATATGTTCCCTTAATCTCTGATCTAGAAGACTTTGACTCAGCTGTGCCTCATATTGCTGGTAATAAGTTCGCACGTTTGCCTGCTCAAATCATGCAAATAACAAATGACATGGTTAAATTAATAACTGCATTCGTTTGGATAAAATTAACAGGGATGATTTCTAACAAAGTACCTTGTGCTTGTATCCTGCATTGTGCTGTTTCCTCACTGAAGGCTGCAAAAAAAAATTTGAGTGATTAAAGGTTTAAAAAATAAATGAAAAAACAAATATAGTGACTGTTTTGGAATTGCAGCGAAGCGAAGTTACAGAAGATGTGTCCCAAAACATTCAATTTTAACCAATGCAAGCAACCAGAGAAAAAAAAAATAGTAGACAGGTGTAAAAGATTATGTAATCCGACTCACCGAATCGTGAGTGAGGTATGTGTCGCAATAGTCACAGTAATACCTGGGCAAAAAGGGGGAGATGAAGACGACGAATAAATATACAGTTTAAAGAATAGCACAAACAGCTCGACGATGGAAATAAGAAAACATACCTGGGCATCGCGAAATTCCGAGCTGAAATAGACAAACCTAGCGATTGATCGACACAAATAAAACGATAATTAAAACTAATTCTCGATGGGCGACCCTATATAACCTTTAAACTAACCTGAATTGATGAGAGAAACGCCCTCGATCAGCGAATCACGCTATCAATTGAGTCAACATACAAAAAGCCCTAGAAACACAATTACAATCCGAGTTGCCATATGCCTAGTATTGTCCTTTAGCGTGTTTCTACACTGATGATAGCCCATTTTATTGATGGGCCTGACGAGTGCCTTTTTTATCACAGAAGGGGGCCAAACCCGTTTTAAAACACTAGAAAATTATATTATTATTCTTATTATTATTATTACTATTCTATTCTTATTATCTATTCTATTGTTAAAAAAATTTCGGTGTATTTCTTGTTCGTATTTTAAATTTTATTATTATCATTCATGTTATTATTATTCTTATTGTCTATTCTATTGTTAAATAAAATTTTGGTGGATTTTCCGTTCGTATTTTACTATTTCGATATAAAATTTTAAATATAATAAATTTTACGAAGAGCATGAATTATATTACAAAAATTTAATACAATACAAAATACATAGTCAATTTTTCAATTAATTATTATACTATTTCTAATTTATTATTAACATGAGTACATTAAAATAGTATATTTTTTTTTATTTAACGGTTATAACCGCCGGTTAATGACCGATGGTTGGCGGTTTGGGAAAAACCCTAATCGCCCCGTAACCGGCTGATAACGGTTGCCGGTTACGGTTGCCGGCAACCGGCGGTTAGCCGGTTGTAATCGCCGGTTACGGTTAAAAGTAGGCATGTGTATGCAAGCGGTTGGCCAGTGCGATAGCAGTAGTGGAAGGCACGATCGTATCACCGTTGTAGCCTGAAACCCGCCGTGTACGAATTGTGGTGGAGAGGTGTGGTCACTGTCAGTGCACTGATTGGAGCCGAGCATGGATGTTTGTGCGAAAGCCGAGCAGATTGGAGCGGCGATGTGCAAGGCAACAGAGAGCGCATGACGGGTTTTCAGACGTGGTTTGTCGCGCTGTCCATCGATGGTCGTGACTATCCGAAGAACGGGAAAGAACTGCTAGAGACGCGCAAGGGCAGTCAAAGGCCGTGGGGGCGCAGACGATCCTAACTAGGTGAAGTTGTGCAAGGCTTGAGTTGAACAATTCAACTAAGAGGCGATTTCTGTTGAAAGACCACGATCATAACTCAATAAGGCTATGGAAGGCGGCGGTGGAGCCCTCTAAGAAGGTTGAGGCTGCAGACATTGTTGTTCAATAGAGCAAAAGATGCTATGGAAAGAGGCTGCGATTTGAATCAACGCTGCAAAGTTGAAGGATGTAGATAGAACGACGAATATGATCAATAAGATCGTAGAAATGGGTGATCGATAGAGAGGTGTGGATGAAAGAGGTCGTTGCTGAAAACGCTCGTCGAGAATGTTTAATAAGAGTTTAGCTTTGGTGAGAATTGTGAAGTCAAAGCTAAAGACTTTAATAGGGACGTGGGTTAAAGCCGTTACGAAAGGAAACTTCCCACCAATTCGACAAAAGCAACTGTTTACATCATCATCTGAAAAAAGAACAAAATAGAGAGAACAGATGTTTGTGTCGACGAGTGCGTAAATAGGTTCTTAATCTTGTAATCAGAAGAGTTAGGACCGCGTGATTTTTGTAAACGTTGTTCTCAGTGGTAGTCTCGTATCGTTGAGAATTCCAGACGACCACGTTATATTTCTTGTTTTTCGATTCGTCTATGCGTTTCAGTTGTGTGTTGTAAATATATTGATCGGTTGAATCGAGTTATTCGCTTAAATCCCAACACCGATGATGAGGTTCAGATCCAATTTAGAACGAACCTGATAGGACTACAAGTGTAGAGATGCCTATTTGTCTTAAAAAAATTTACTCGAAACAAAGTAAAACCTATTTTAATTAATAACCTTGGGAGCACTGAATTTTATTAATTTAAAGAGATATTAATTTATCGATAAATTACTAATTTATTAATTAAAAGAAAATAATTTTAAATTTAGATAATTTAGTATTTAAATATGTTTTAATGGACTATATTCATGAATAAACCAATTCTTTGTAACTAATTAAATATATTTATGTATATTTACATTTTTTGTTGCATCTAGAGAACTTGACATCGGAACTTTTGGCTGCAATTAAAAAGTTAGTGATGAAATTCAATTAAATCTACATTTTAAGAAAAAAACAAGTGACAATATATTCATATTTTAGCAAATGCCCATAATAATAATTGTAATAAATGGATTATTAATTTAGAGTTTTAATGGGACCTAATATTTGTAAAGTAATTTTCATAATAATTATTATCATATTATCTTATCGAATTTAATAATTTTTTACAAAGGTTCAAGTCGAGGCCGAAAAATTTATTATTTTAGAGAGGTTATTAATTCATCGAGTATTAATTTGTAGAGGTTTTACTGGGGAGGGGGCATGGGTAATTCTGTCAATTCGTACTTTTCAGATCTGGCTAGCTCTCGTTATCCGAATCTATTACAACAGTCATCAATCATCGTCGCCTTATTAAATCCATTTTCGTCGCAAACTGCCCGACATGCCAAAAACTGGGTTTTTTTTTAAGTAAATAGCCTTTGACTCGGTCAACTTTAAAAAAATAGCCTTCAAATGTAGTCCAGTGGTTGTGTAGTCGGACGTTTAAGTAATAGGTCGTGGGTTCAAATCCCCAATTTTTTTTTTTTATATATATATATAGCACGGGACCTGTACTATACAGCACAGGTCCCTTGCCATATAGCACAGGTCCCATGAAGCACGGGACCTGTACTATACAGCACAGGTCCCGTGCTTCATGGGACCTGTGCTATATAGCAAGGGACCTGTGCTGTATAGGACAGGTCCCGTGCTTCATGGGACCTGTGCTATATAGCAAGGGACCTGTGCTGTAGCACAGGTCCCGTGCTATATATAAAAAAAAAATTTGGGGATTTGAACCCACGACTTATTAAAGCATGAGACCCACTTGTAAAAAGACGAAAATACCCTTAAATTGAAGGCTATTTTTTAAAAGGTAGAATCGACGAGGCCATTTTTTTAAAGCTGATCGAGTCAAAGACTATTTTTTAAAAAGACCCCAAAAACTGAATCTAGTGGTAAACCCGTGAATAAACTCAATAGACAAGGTTAATCTTTTCCCCCTCAATTACCAGAAATTCCTAAGTTTCCTCCCTTGCGAGCGAAGTCTTAAGAAACTACTGAACTGACAATAATAAAAAAAAAGAACTCTGAGATCAGTCCTTAATCCTGGTCAAACTGTCCCAGAAATCTCAAAGACAGAGATAGAAATCCGAGGTGAGAACCTTCGACGCTTTGCTGCGTCTCAATGGCTGCGGGGAACGATAGCGTGAAGCTGTTCGTGGGTCAGGTGCCGAAGCACATGACCGAATCGCAGCTCGTCGATGTGTTCAAGCAATTCGCGATCGTTGAACAGGTCAACATAATCAGAGACCGAATTACCCGTGCCTCAAGAGGTTTGTTTGTTATTTTCCTGAAATGTTCGTCCGTAGTGTCTCTCTCTTATTGCATGTTTTTTTTTTCGAATCGCAATGTGCTCAGATTAAAGCCCTAGTTTCGGTGGCTAATTGCTTTCTAGGGTGTTGTTTTCTAATATGCCCGTCGAGGGAGGAAGCAGACAAGGCTATCAACGTGTGTCATAATAAGAAGACTCTGCCTGGGGTTAGTGTAAAGGCTTCACTGTATGTTAATGCCGATCGTTTTGTTTGTTTCGTGGTTAATATGTTAAGGCAATGTGGTAGCTAATTCTTCGTTTAATAAGGAATTCAAATTAATGAGCATGAGTAGTGACACTGTACCAGCCTAGGTGCGTTAAGTAATTAAGTAGATCTGGATTTGAATCTGGGTTTTGCTTTTTAATGCTTCTGTGAGTGTTTGACTAATGTAATATCCGTACAATTCTAGTGACGTGGTGAACGATCAATGCAATTTGTTGTCAGCAAAGAACGAACCTCTTGTGCGTTCTGCTTGGACATTGTTGCATCATCTGATATGTTTTGTTCCTCTTTCTGACATAAATGGAATGTGTTTGTTCTATCCAATTCAGGCGTCCAGTCCATTGCAAGTGAAGTATGCTGATGGCGAGTTGGAAAGGCTAGGTCTTACATTGATGGTCTTGTGCTAATTTCTTTTACAGTTGGTGCATTTTAGTTGTTTTGTTGCTTTGCCTTTTTTCTCTATGGAACTATTTAATGAATAACGTCTTCATGTAATCTGAAACACGTTCTTATTCACGCCATGACTAATTTGCTGTCAACTACAATAACAGAGATTAAACTGTTTGTTGGCATGCTCCCGAGAAATGTATCCGAGGATGAGCTATCTGCTGTATTTTCTCAATATGGAAACATTAAAGACTTGCAGATTCTTAGAGGTTCCCAGCAAACTGGAAAAGGTGAGTCGCTCGTCACATTTGTTTATCAGGAGCTCAATATTGTTTTACGTCATGATCTGTTATCTGTTTGCTCACTATCATAGGCTGTGCCTTTTTTAAATTTGAGACTAAAGATCAAGCCCTCAAGGCGATAGAAGCACTCAATGGGAAGCATAAGATGGAGGTGTGTCTGCGCCCAACAGTTTATGTTTATTAGCACATATTTTCTCAGTCTTACACATGTTATACATGCTTGTAATTTGTTGAGGTCATTTGATCTTCTCTAGAATTTATTCATTCTAACATATATTACAGGGTTCAATTATTCCGTTGGTGGTGAAGTGGGCCGACACAGAAAAGGAGAGACAGGCTCGGAGAGCCCAAAGAGCTCTATCAGAGTCACCTAATATACCGGGCTCAGATTCCAGGCAGCATCCATCTGTATTTGGTGCTCTCCCTATGAATTACATGCCACCATACAATGGATATGCTTATCAGGTATTGTGCTCCATGTTATAATCAGAATCTTCTGTAGTGCATTCCATCTTTATTGTTTCTTAAAAGGGTTCCCATTTCCGAATATTCCATCCTCAAATGCCGAACCTTTTGTAGAATCCAGGGCCTTATGGACTTCTGCAGTATCGCCTGCCACAATTGCAGAATCAGAATGTGTTCCCTAACGTGGTGACGCCGCTAAACCAACTTAACAATATTCGTGGATCTACAGCATCTGATTTATCACCTGGAGTGACCCAAAGAAATTATGGAACTTATTTTGGATCTAATTATCAAGCAGTACCACGGATTCGATTCCCAGGAACTTATCCTCATCAACTATCCGTTCCTTCTAATTCTTTATTGCCTTCTACTTTATCTCCTACCACTGCAAGTATTCAAGCTGCAGACTCTTCAAGTGTCAGTTCCAGTGCCCAGGTTGCAGGTTTGTAAGAATTTCAAAAACTTTGTCTCTTCTCATCCATTGTGAAAGGATAAAAAAGGTCCAGTTTGATCTTTAATTTAAAAATAGGTCCAGCTGGTGCAAATTTATTCATCTACCACATTCCTCAAGAATTCGGAGACGATGAGCTTGCGAATGAGTTTCAGCGTTTTGGTAGGATACTGAGCGCAAAAGTCTACGTGGACAAAGCAACCGGCGCCAGTAAATGCTTCGGTATGACATACTTTGCCGCTTATTCCGCTACGTATTTGACTTGGTTGTTGGCCTTGCAATGAATGAGATGTTTATGCATGTATATCTTGTCTGAGTGTAGGGTTTGTTAGCTACGATTCCCCAGCTGCAGCACAAAGTGCAATAAACACGATGAATGGGTTTCAACTCGGTGCTAAGAAGCTCAAGGTTCAGCTCAAAAGAGACAACAACAACAAGCAATTGACAACAACTACCACTCGTAGCAGTAGTAGCGACTCGTGAAAGGTTTTACTGTAAATAGCCACTGATTTATCTTCCACACACAGACGAAATACGAGCGGAAAGCTAACAAAAAGGGACCTGAGATACGATCCAAGGATCGTAGTTCAGTTTATGTTCCTTTGTTCGAGAACGTAGGTTCGGAAACTTGTATTATGTTCATTCCATTTCTTCTTCCATTTTCACTTGATAGTTTGTTTGTAGGAGATACTTTTCCCATTTATTTATTGACACCCATTTTTTCAGTTATATATGTAACATGTTAATTTGAATGTGATGAACATCTATGTTCAGGAAAAAGAGAAATCCAAGCAAGTGAATCAGATGGCATTATTTTCATAATCCATTCCAAGTTTTATCGACTCTAAAAATGTACAGACAAAATGCTAAGGGCTCGCACAGTCCACACACAGTATCCTCTCCAACTGCTTTCTAAATCCCTCCTCTGCATTCTCTTTATCCGATATTTGCCTCAGAAAACCGTACTTAGCGTCCTTCAGAGATTCTATTTCATCATCTTCATCGTCGTCAACTTCCTCATTACCCACACTGTAACGACGTCCTAAAGCAGCATCATCATCATCATTATCATCATCATCATCATCATCATCGAAGACTAACCCTATCGATTCACAACTGATGTCCCTTTCTTTCCTTGCGTCGTCATTATTATTACCATCCTCTCCCTCCTTACGGAACAAAGACGTAGGAAGATATTCAACCATCTCCTCCCCACGCTCTCGCAATCTCCTCTCTATCATCGTCCTCAGCAAATTCATCACTTTCACGGCGTGCTTCAGAGCCATCAATGGATCCAACATCATCTACAACCCCAGACATAAAAAAATTAAAAAAAAAACATAATCTCAAGACAATACATACAATTGATCCTATTGCTGCTACCTTAGTAGTCATGTTGGGCGCAAAGACGACGGCAACGTTTCGAGCGTTCATCTTGTTGAACTTTTCGAGTTCGACAACGTCGGCCATGAGATCGACGGCCCACTTGAGGAGCGAACTTTCGGTGGGCTTCAACTGCTTTACGATCTCTGAGTATTCCTCTTCGGTTTCACACAGCAGTAATTGCTCTGGCGAAAGACCATCGAGCACGCCATAAGGGAGCTCTCTGAGCCAAGATTTGATCAAGCCCGCCAAACAGTGAACGTCAATGTCTTGGGGTATAATCCCATGGTTCAGTTGGTCCCTTATGTGCTCGGCTTCGCTGTTTTCGGGGTTTATTCGAAAGATTCCTTCTGTCTGAAAAGAGAGAAAACACATCGGATTATTATGCTTATGTTAGTTGGAAAACAATCAAGAAGAAGGCAAAACTGTGGATTTAAGTTGTGTACATAGTTATATGGTCATACGTATAAACCGCCTTGCGCATATAGCTTCTCTTGCATCAGTAAGAGGATCTTTGGGACAACGTTTCCCCTTTCATTGTAAGACCACTGCATCGAATTCGCAGACACGCCACATACATTGGCACTGAACAAGGAAATCGTCAGTAATGCAAGCGGTTTGTTGTGTTCAAGAATGGAGAGAACCATCGTTTGGTGATAATCTCATGTTCTTAACTTCTATCCAAGTTGAAAAGATTAACCCAACAGCAAATGAATACCAAAAAGAGAAGTCCTGAATCCATAAGAGTCAGTAAAAGCATAGCCGTGAAAATGAATTAAGTTGCCCCAACAAGAAAAGGACAACCTTTGACTTGAAATTGAATTAATGTTCTCGAAATTAAGAATCCAAGGATGGACACATACCTGGCACTTGGAGGGTTACATGGAATCTCTACCTCAAACTCGAGGGGAAGACCCAAAAACCCATTGAATCTATCGAAGGTGACATGGGTTATGTGCTGGACATCTGTGGGCCATCCGATCTCCATATCACGGACGGCGGAGATTAGTTCTTGATCGCCTCGCCGACCATCTTCTTCTGCAACAATGCATGTTGGAACAATGGATTTTCTCACAGCTGAAAAGATCAAATCAAGAACAGAAATCTCAGCAGGCTGGTGCTGCAATTTCTTCTTGTCTTGAAGAGCAGATTTTGAGCTCTTACATCTACAGCCACCACCTCCCATTAACGTACTTGTCTTTATTATGTCTTGTAAATCCAATTTATATCAGTCAATCGCTTGATTCTCTTCTCCTAACACCTCTATTATGTGTTGTTGGTAGACTTTTGTAGAGTTTAGAGCAAGGTGTTGGGTTCCTCCAGAAACGCCGTTCTTACAAGTAATAAACTGATCATAATATTGAGTTTATTTAGTGAGAGCTTAACAGAAAAATATTCATTGGTTTTGGTGTTTGACCACTCTCTTATTGGCTACTTTCGTATATTTATTATATTAGTAGCATTTACTGACATTAATTAAGCTTGCATTTTAATCACTTCTCGAACCACACGACCATATGGAGGCAATTAATTTGTCAAGTGGGTTAAATGTCAACAGCTTCAAAACTCAGTTACAAGGAACTTTAATCATTTGTGGATTGTTTAAATCGAAATAGAGTTACAATTTCAACTTCGGATCATAGACAAAGAATAAAACTCAACTAATACGCACTTGTTTTTCCAATTAGTTGGTATATGAGCAGGTTATCAGATTTTGTAGTCTTATCCTTACGTCGTCTTTATTTGTTGAGTGCAGGTTTAGACCCCTTGGAAGCAATTAAAGTGAAGGAATAAAATAGGGCATCTCTTATTTTAAAGCCAACCTACTTATGACAAACTCTAATGTTGGTTGTTTTTTTATGACGAGTTTCACACCTTTTCCACCATTTCCAGGGAAAAAGATAACACGCTAAAGTTCTTTCATCATTGGACAATGTTAGAATTAGAACAGATGAACATCAACATAGAAAAAGAAGAAAAAAGACGTATCAATCTCAAAACGTTGGGTACATAACATATCTGTCAAAATCTCAAGCTTGGGCCAAACGGCAAATAAATAACAAACAATTCGCAATTCTCAAACGCTGATAAGACCAGAAAAAGAAAAAAACAGCAACAGTATAGCTTGGAAATGTGTTCTACATCGATCGCTTCGTCGCGATTCTCAGCATGGGGGAAATAATGCCCTGTATTTCAAGCAGAGAATGCTGTGTTCTGATCTCCTCTTCAACATCTCTCTTCATATTTCTAATATGACCTCTTAATTTATTCGACGATCTTATATCATCAGAACGCAGCTCAATCACCTTGTTCGCAAACCTTAACAAGAATCCCGCATACGCCGGCATAGACGAGTACTTTTGAACAAACTCCAGCAACAAATCGAGCTCATCTATGTCCAAATTGGACACACTCTTCAACAGCTTCTTTCGGGCCACTAATTCCTCCATTACGGCAACCACTTTCTCGGGATCTTTCCCACTCACAGCAGCCACTAAAGCATCCTTGTGCCTGAATTTCTTCAACAGCTTATCATGCTCGGCGAGCTTCACCTTTATCCTCCTCTCGACTACATAATCTCCTTCTGAAGGCTTATGGCTCTGCCCACGATGGAAGTACCTGTAATAAGTAGGCCTTAGAACCCGCTTCTCATTAGCATCCTCCACGAATCTCGCTAACCCTAAACGGTCCCCTAAATCCTCAGAATCATCAACCTTAACCTTCCTCCTCCCGATAAAAAGACTCCCCTTTGACGAACCTATAACTCTAGTGGAGCAATCAGGCGAGAACCCCACGGATAAAAGAGGTTCTTGAAACCTCATTGTGTACGTAAACTTAAACCTCGAGTAATCAAATACTTTCATGTACCCATCCAAAGAAACACTCAGCAACCTACTCTCCTCACCATTTTCAACGCTGTCGCCTCCTCTCTTATATTTCCCGACACAAAGGCCAGTCACTGTCTTGACGTGACTCTCCATGGTGTACAAAACTTTCCCGCCGCCGATCAAATCCCATATCTTAACCACATTTCCACCCGCACTTGCTACTAACCCTCCATATGGCAAATATATTACACTCTCCACAGGTTTCCCATGATCCAATTCCATCACACAGCCCACATTTCTACTGTTGTTACCACCTTCTTCGTTGTTATTCGCTGTTCTTACATCCCAAACCCTAATACGATGATCGTAACCTCCCGAAATAAACAAAACGTCGCTGACTGGAGAACAATCCCCACACCTAACATAGTCTTTATGCCCCAACAATTCACAGACAGGCTTCTCACCCACCACGTCCCAGTACTTCACCACAGAGTCATCCCCACCAGAGAAGAGGTGCAGCTTATCCCCGGCGCGTGGGTAGCGAACCACGCGCGCGGCGGCAGAGTGGGCGCTGAGGCGCCTGAGATGGGCACGCGACTTGGCGTCGAAGACGTGCACGGCGCCGGTTAGGTCCCCGGCGGCTAGGAGGCGACCGTCGATTCGGAAGGAGGCGGCTGTCGCTGTGGAGGAGAAGGCGGACGTGATTGCGGACTTTGGGGTCAGGGTTGCGGCGTTGAAGACCGTGACGGTAGCGGAGTGCGCGGCGACGAAGTGGTGCGGGGAAGCCGGCGAAAAATCGAGGGACGTGATTGGGTAGTTGAGGGATTTCGGCGGGGCAAGGTTTCCTTCCTCATCTTTGGGGGTTTTGAAGGAGGACCAGTACTTTGATTCTGGCGTCGGTGTGTTGGATTTTTGGGAGGTTGGCTTCAGTTTGGGTTTGATTTTGAAGGTTTCTGACATGGCTGATTTGTTCGCCGGAGTGAATGATCGTCGTTCGCCTTTGTTAGTGTGTTTGTGTGCGCTCCTGTTTAGGGTTTTCGGGGGTTCAGAACAGAGGAAGAAGACTTTGCGGCTTCAATTTTTCATTTTAATTTTGCATCTATTTGTATTTTATTAAGGGATCATTACATATAAATATCCATTTATATAAAAAAATTCGCAAATCAGACCATTGTCAGATATTTTTATATGCAGGTACCTGTCAGAATAATTTTTTTGCAGATTGGTACCCGTTCCGCCGCAAGTACGTCATAGAACACATTTAGGTACCATATGGAAATTGGTACGTAATACATTGAGAAAATGGTACATCATACAACATACATTAAGGTATCATATACACCGTATATAGGTACCATATGTGGGTACTATATATACGCGTGATATGGTACTTAATACACATACAGAAAGGTACGTCAAAGCTGGAAAAATGGTACGCACAATCGAACGGGTACTCATACGAAAATTTTTCTGACAGGGGGTCTGACTTGCAAAAATTTTATGTGAATATGTATTTTTTTGTTGATACACCTTTTATTAAAACCTTTTAACTCAAAAGTAGAAGATGGGTCCAGCCCCGCCCCACAATTAAAAACTAGTGGGTTGGATCGATATATTAGAGGCCCGTTTAAAAGCGGGCCGAAACAGGCTAGCCCATTTGCGCTGCAGGCTTTGACGGGTCGGGGCGGGTTGAGGCGGGCTGGCCCGCGAATAATAGATATCAATAAATAGTTTTTAATAGTAAATAGTTAATAATTAACACATTATATATGTCATTGGTCGACATCTCGGACGATGATGTGACACGTTTAAGCACACAGATCAATGCCACATAACAGGTGTCACATAAAGCAAAACATGCCACATCATCGTCCGAGATGTCGACCAATGACACCTAAAATGTGTTAATTAGTGTCACATATTATCTAATGTTGACGTGACATGTCGACGTTGCACGAAGCAGTGCCAAATCGGCAGGTGCCCGCGTAAGGTGCTCACATAAGGTGAGCACCATAAAATTCCTCTACTTAGTAAATAGTTAATAATTAATATTCGCAGGCGGGCTACTGGTCTAGTAGCCCGTTTCGTTGACGGGCTGGCCCGCCCCGCCCCATTTAGTGGCGGGTCATGGCGGGGAGGGGCGGGTTGGGGCGGGTCAGCCCGTTTGATAGCTCTACTCAAAAGCGAATGATTGATCGTAGATGGGCCTCTTAAAGCTCGACCCATTTCTTTGGGCTTGAGATCAAACTCGGGCTTGTCGAGCTTTTTTTTTTCCTGAGCTCGCACTCGATTATGATTAACTAAGTTCGAGCTCATCAACTCATCGAGCTCGATCTTGACAGTTATGGGCTCGAGCTCATGCTCGACAAATTTGAGCTCGAGCTCGACAGTAATAGCAAAAATTCAAATCCTTTAGAACCGTACCGTACGCTGGCGGTTCGAAGCATAACCTTAAACAAACCACCAAGTACAAACCATATACAATATGGTCCGAACAATCCCTAAAACCATAATTGGGAATCTGAACCACAAACATAATTGGTACTAAAACTTTTCTACACATTCTATGCGCGTGCTTAAAATATAATTGTTGATGATGCCAGAAAAAATCAGGTCGCCTTCAGTCGAACGTCCTCCGTAGACCTTGCGTGACCTTTGAGGATCATCCCCTGAAATACCCAGATCGATGGGGTGAGGGCATTTTCCCTCCTGCCGAGGTCAGGACGAGCCGACCTACCTTGAATGCTTAGTAAGTAGGAGCATTTACGAGCCGACCTACCCTGTTGGACCTGAGGGATTCAGGCCATTCCGTTGACGTTTGAATTGGTCTCCAAGAATATCTCCTTCAATTGAAATTTGGATCCGGCCCAGAAGTATCTCTTCTACCGCTGACCTTTCCACGGATGTAGGAATCAGTTAGACTATGTTTGCATACACCCTGACTTGGATGGTTCAGCCTGCAGGAGTTCTTGGGATGGCTTGTCATCGATCAAGGTGGCCTCGGCTTCGGCCCTTTACTTTTGGGTAAAGCAAGTAAAGCAAGGGCTTTGTCCCCGAGAATTTTAGGGTCCCCAAATTAGAAATAAATCATATAAATAAAATTGAGATGCATAAATAAAATATATCATATAAATAAAATTGAGCCAGAGAGAGAGATTTAGAAAGTCCATCTCACTTATTTTTGGTTGCTTGAAATTATTGTTACAACAAAAACAAGAAGTGTTAAAAATTCCAGATTAATAATGATTTTTATTAAAAAGAAACGTAGAGTAAGAAAGACCCAAGATAAATTTATTGCTTGAATTTTATGAATGCATGAGAGTGTTTAGATATTAATGGAAAAGAGTTGTTAACAACTTAAACATTTAAAGAGTATTATACTTGCAAAACACTCTAGTTGAAATATGAATTCTATTAAAAGGGCCCATTTTTCTCATATGTGTAATGTAAATTGCATATAAGGGTCCAATTTTTCCCATATGAATAAATTGTATATAAGATTATGTTGACGAATCATCGATTGTTACTTCCGCATAAAAATATTTTTCAAACTCTTATAAAAGACTATTTGAGATTGTTATGTAAAATATTCCACTAAGAAAAACAAGTTTATCTTTTTTTTTAAAAAAAATTAGCTTCCGGTTGCAAGTAGGACTGACAATGGGGAGGGGATTCCTCGCCCCCATGAGGATCTGCCCTAGGAATGAGGATCATAACCCCCGTCCCGTTCCGCCCGAGGATCCGTTACATATAAATTTAAACTATATGTATAAGTATTCATAATTATAATCTATCTTATTTTTCTATTTTATGCCTTACGTTCGATACAAGTTTTAGAATCATATATCTTAACTTATATTCACTTCGATACATACAAGAATATCACGAAAAATCTAGTTCAACATTTTCCGAGTGGTCCACCAATGCATAAAAAAATATAAAATAATGTGATCGGGGATTCTACGTGGATAATACTCCTCGATAAATATTTTTGGGGATGGAAATGAGGATAAATTTCCCCATTTGCTTAGCGGGGATGGGGCAGGATCCCCAACATGTTGGGGTGCGGATGGGGATTATTTCCCCACCCCTGCCGCGTCTCATTGCCAAGCCTAGTTCCAAAGCCCATGTGAAGGGGAATGATTGACCTAAATTGACATGAAAAATTTTGTCAACAAAAATGATTGCTAAGCCTAGTTCCAAAGCCCATGTAAAGGAGAATGGTTGCCCTCCATATTATCCTGCATGATTGGCTCGGCCTCGGCCATCGCTGCTTCGGCCAGGCCGGCCTCGGGGTCACTTACAGTCGACGTCCTTACCTTTGGAGGTCATTGTTTTGGGAGTCACTTACCTTGGAGGTCATTAACGTTATAGGTCACTTACCTTGGATGTCCTTACATTTATTACCTTTGGACGTCCTTACCTTTAGAGGTCATCTGCCTTAGCATGGCACGGCAAGGCCAGCTCGACTTCCTATGCCACTTCGGCCTCTATGCCGCCTCGACCACCTCGGCCGCGCCGGTCACCTCGGCCGAGTCTTGTTCATTCCTTGCTTGCCTTGATTTGAGCTTAGAAGGTTGAAGAATGGAGGACGTTGACGGTTTCGGATGACCTTCGACGAGTAGTTGCATTTGTTTCGCTGAATGTTTTACCGTGGAAAAATTCCAGGGTAACAATTGTGTTATTTTAATTTTGAGATTTATAACTTTTAATGTTAAGGTGATGAAATATAATTTTAAATATATAAAAGATAACTGTAGCGGCATAGATTCAATAATTAAAAATTGATGGATTATTATAACTATTGACATACCAATGACAGTTTATAGGCACCCCCTCACACTTCATATAATACTTGTAACTTTTGTACACACTATGTGTGCGCAATTAATATAATTAATTGTGAAGAGAAAAGTAGTTTACTCAACTTACGCAGTGGGTAGTTGTATTTATTTATTTGCATTTTGATTACGGTAGTTGAAAGGAAAGAATATTTAATTTAACTAAAAAATAAATAATAAAAGGGTTATAATGGTAACTATCATAAAATTAAAATTGGCATACTACGGCAGTTTATGTGACGCCATGAGCCTTAATAAAATATAAAGACATATTCTAGTATATTTAGCACATCCTATGTATGTGCAAATATATCAAGTTATTTTTTTATTTTTTTCTTAAGTTATTCACAAAATAAAATTGTAAACTAAGGATAGAATTGTAATAAATTAAAATATTAAGAGTAAAACTGTAAAAACAATATTATTTGACAAATAAAGAAACAGTTTATATTCATCTCTCACCTCTAATATAATACTAGTATTTTTAGCACACCCTATATGTCTACAATAAAATAAAAATAATTATTAATGAATTGTTTAATAAGTGACATCCTAGAAATAGAAAGAGAACATTGTTTTATTTTTTAATGTTAATAATGTAGAAAAAATCTGATTGATCAACCGACTAATAAATTTACAGTATTTTTTGATCATACTACCCTCTTTATACAAGAGTATTAGATATAGAATGGATAATAGATGAACTTGTTTACTTGAACCATAGTCCATAAGCTATTCCCCCATATTTTCAAGAATCTAACAAAACACTCTTTTAGCTATTTTAGAATTTAGATTGATGTCTCAAAGGTCATGTGGCCTAGTTGTTGAAGGGGAGGCCTCAAAGGTCATGTGGTTATGAGGTCAAGGTCGAATCCCACCCCTCACATTTCCTTTGAGAAGTCCTGGTCATATGCCTTAGGCCCATGACTATCGTTGTTGGATAGGTTTGAGACGTATTCATCTGACCCCGGAGATTAGTCCCACCTCTGGAGTGTGAGGCGATTAGCCCATAGCCGGACTGTGTGGGATACCTCAGGACCGAGAAAAAAAAAAGAATTTAGATTGATGTGATGAACATATATGTTCTCTTCCGAATTTTTCTAAGGTATTTCAGAGTAAAATAAGCTTTTTTCTAATGCTACATAGCTCAAGAAAACAATAGCAACAAAGCAGAACACAACCAATCTTACACCACCACATAGTCGCGAAACTGATCTCCCTCTTCTTCTATATAATTTGTCTTACCATAATAAACTAAGCTCTATATATCTATTCTGTGCCTTAGTTTTCACAGTTTTGCAACATAATTACCTCCGCCCCACTCCATCCATCTCTTCTATCTATACATTCGAAAATTCTCTCCTCGGCTCGCCTTTTTACACACGTACTCTAACCTTGCAACACGGCCAAGATGACGACCCAACTGTAATAAATAACAACACCATCTTCGACCGATTCTAACGCTTTTTAACTACGACGGCTTTCACTACGCTCAATTTCATATGTAAGCAAGTGAGTTGCGATCGTGATCGGGCTGTGGGCGGCCTCTCGTCGGAGTCGGCGGCCTTTGAATGTTGAGTTCCTGAAATTTTCGGACACAATAATGATAAAAGCATAAATATCCCGTTATTACAACGTAGCCATGTTTTTTTTTTCTTTTTTTTGAGTTGATTACTTTTCAGTCCTGTATGGGGTGGCGCATTCTAGGGACATAAAATTTAGGGGGTGACATTATACGTGGGAAGACGAGATTTTCCACCAAATTTTAGGTGGAAGTAAAAAAAAAATAATTAGAGCCCAATTATGTATTTACCTGCATCCATGTCTCTTCCCGTAGGCTACGCTCGGGAGAGGTCTCGGGCGATTGGATGGGAGGCGGCAGAGGATGAATAAGCTTAGGAACGACGACCAATCCTCTGCCAACCACAAGTATAGCCCCAGCATTGTTCGCCGTACCTAAAAGGGGCCATAAGCTTTCACTTTCTAACTCTTTTTTTACATTCTGAGTTTTCGAGCAGTAAATTAGTACCGCAATAGTTGGTCGCAGAGAAGAGGGTGATGAGCTGGCCTTGCGCGAACCGTTCGAAACCGTCCATTACGCACTCGTGGGCCCTTATGATCAGTTGCAGCTTGTTCTTCTTACAGAAGTCCGTCACACGGTCGGGCTGCAATAGATGAGATCGATTTAAAAAAAAAAACACGTTATGAAACTTCGAATGCAATCGCTTTTTTTTTTGGCAGTGCGTTATATTTACCCCGAAGGTTACTAGGCCAGGCCCTCTAGCATTAGGTCTCAGCCCTTCCACGCTATCGTTCTCAGTGGGATCAGACCTGAGTAAACAAGCACGAGCGGGAAAGTTTTGTAACGAGCTGATGCTATTAAGTGGAACAACCTCGTTAAGACAAGAACTTGTAATGTACCACAACAAGTCCATGAGGACAATAGAGCCAGCGTCCATTGTAATAGGTCTCTCGAGAGTTTCGATCTGCTCCACTGAGTTGATCGATCGACCTATGCCGCCGTGCATGCATATGATCTTCTTCTCTATCATTGCAGCTAAAGGGAGGTAGTTAAACAGCTGATTGAAACGCGTCCATGCCCAAATTCCATCGCTTTCTCCCTGGCGCGAGCGAATAGGGGTAAAGAAGTCTTGTCAGAATTCGGTCAGACCCAACCGCACTGTCTGGATTAAGACACAAATCTTTCGATTTTTTGAGCGTTACCATTCTTTCAATACATTCGATACGAAATCCGAATAGTGCATTGATGTCAGCTGCTTCGTGGTTCCCGCGTATCAAGTGAACGTTCTCGGGGTACTCGATCTGATGTCATCATCACAGACAAAGGATGTTTAGATGAGCCCAAAAATAGACAGTCTTTAATGTTATTACAGGGGCATAGAGGCTTGCCTTGAGGGCAAGGAGCAGAGTTATGGTCTCCAAGCTGTGCTGACCACGATCAACATAGTCTCCCAGGAACAAATAGTCGATATATCTAAAATACAATCAAGAAACTAACTTTTCGAACAAACAACATAAGACGATATCAGAAGCTTTCTTCGCAAAAATTTCATGGCATAAATATATCTTACGTGATGTCTCCAGCAGTTGAAGGAAATCCATACTCATCAAAGAGGCGCATCAGATCGCCAAACTGCCCATGGAGATCGCCAAACACTTTGACAGGAGACTTCAGCTGAAGAACAGTTGGCTCTTGCATGAATATCTGCTCGGCTGCGTAACAAAGCTCTCCAACTTCATAAGAGTCAAGAAAGAACTTTCGGTTGATGGGAGCTTTCCAGTTCCGAGGCCTCAGCAAAGTCGATATGATCTAATTGACAAACGAAAATTCTCCAAATCACCATTTGCAAAAACCACGTAAAGAAAAGGGCATTGTAGTGAGGGGATTGCCTTTTTATGCAAGCCTTGAGGAGATCTCTGCCTAATAAACTTCTTAGTAGGATAAGACATGTCATTCTGCGATGGAATCATTCGTCTGCTTTCGTTTTCGAATTGGTCCAAAGACAATTGCCTTACCATGCCACCCAAATTCCCAACAGCTTCTTTAGCTACGACGACCTGAAAATGTTTTTAAAAAGCAATAAGCTTGTAAGGATCCAGACAGATAGGTATGTTAATTATTACAAAGAGCGTGGAAAAAGACCGTACAGCTCTTGTATGAAGGCGGACATCAGCTTCTGCATCACTACCCTCGGAAGCTGTCTCTGCAGCTTGCGAGTTACTATCAGACAAAGATGTCTCTTCGTGGGTGGCCGATGATGCCTGAACCGATTGCCAGACAGCATTAGCAGCCTCGGCCTCGGCAGCAGATGCCTCGGCTAGTTTCTCCATCGAATTTTTGTCCATACTAAGAAGAGAAGAAGAAAGTATTTTTTGAGTATCATTATTACCATTGCTTCATAGTATATTCAAACATTTGAAGGAGATTTCCGCAAGAACATACCCGGGAAACACAGATGATGGTGTTCCGGGTCTGTCCTCTGTGAAGGATTCATCGGTAAATGGATTCAAATTAGGGCTGTTTGCTATCGGATTAAAAGATTCCTGGGATTGAGAATTCTCTGCAATAAGAAAATCGCCCAAAAGAATATCTGAAGAGAGACAAAAGATCAAACATTAGAGACCAGGTTAAAAAATCATTTTCATACATGGATAAGGTGGTGTTTTGTACCTCCTTTAAGTCCACCGTAGACGTATATTCGAACACCAACCGATGCAGCTGCATGTCGACACCTACGCATAAGCTCCAACGAAGGATCGATTTCACCGAGTCCTTTGCTTCCATGTGAAGTCACTAGGCCATTTTTGTCAAGCCAAACACCAGCAGCAGTATCCAGGACTTCATTAAAGGGGAAAGAAAACCAAGACCATATCAGCATTCATCGCCAGAATAACCTTGAATATACTAATAATTTAAATGATGTAAATATCACCTGCAATAACAGCGTCACCTTCCACTGCACGCCCACCTCGGAGAACACCGCCAGTAACATGCAACCTAGCACCAACAAAAACCTGTCCAAAGGAGCACTCTTAGTTAGTACAGACCCATGTCTCAGATTAAGGTGTTGCTAGTGTTTCACAAAATCTTGAATTGCGAGGCTCATCTCATGTGAGCCACGTGGAGGTAATTAAATCTTGAACTTTGAAGCACATACCAGAAAGAAGCAATCAAATGTAAAGCGAAATAAGTTCTATAGGAAAAGCAGTTGAATGATGGAAAGCTTCACAGACACGAACTCATATAGAATAAAGCAGCAAGCCCTTATTTTATGAAAGTGCATCTTCAAGGTACAATCAGTCAGCAACCAAAAAGGCTAAAAACAACGATAGCATAAAACAAGTTTATTGTGCAACGTTGCGGGAAATGGGAACGCAATGAGATGATATACGATATGAAGCCGAACAATTCTCTCACAAGCCCAAAAGAAATAGAAAGAACAAACATTGATACAACACAAGAGATTAAATAAGAAGGAAATCAGTTAGAACTCACCGCTGCATGCTGATATCTTGGTGATGGTGACACTCCTGGTGCAAGAGTCCATTCCCAAAGGCCATTCCTATGCATAAGTAATCCGTAAGCATCTGCCAATGGCTGCAAAGGCCCACAAAGTTCGGTAAGTAAACAGCCCACATGACACTTTTGATTTATCAAGGATTTCATTTAACAAAATGATTTGACTTAACAACAGAACTTCCTCTAACTTTTCAAGGTAAAAGAGATTTTGATCGCCAGAATATATGAAATACAGACAGTAAAACACTCCAAGAGAAAAAGAATCATACTGTGCCAGAAGAGTCCCTCCCACCACAAAGCAGAAACATTCCGTCTGACCTGGTGCTAGCTGTTGCATACCTATGGAACAGAAAAGCGCCACAATTTTGTTCAGTTGAAAATTCCATGGCTTATGACAATGGAAGGTACAAATTGTAAGAGATTTATTCCAGACATGTCATGAAATGTGACTCACATTCTAGCAGAAGGGCGGTCTCCTTCAGGATTAAGCCTCTGCCACGCATATGGTTTCTGAGCAGTATCTAAAGCCCAAGCATCTGATAGCACTCTTTTACCTGACGAGGAATAAAAGTATAAATAACGCAGTGCCGAAAGTCAATCACTGAGTTGTCTGAGAAATGTTTCCAACTCTTCGAACAAATCCAATGTAAGTCACGAAGGCAATAGTGAGGTGATGCTTGAAATCTCAAGAACTCGATTTATATTAGATTTGGTGCTAGGCTAGGAACATTCAATAACAAGGGTATTGAATGGAGCAGAAATAGCTAGCTTCTAATTAGGAATCTTACAACAACAAGGGTATGGAATAGGGGATAAACAGCTTCTGCATATAGCTAATCAAGAAAATTGAATACGGGCGAGAAAGCTTTTTTAATTAAATGATACCATTGATAATATCAAATGTGAAGTGTCAAGATAATCTCAAGATATTATGGAGCATTGATTACAATTGCATGGGAGACGAGATAGAACTAATAACCAATTCAAGAGCAAAGTCAATGCGATTTGACGTATTTTGCATAAATAAACAGCACAGCACAGCAGTCACCACCACAATCGCAAACCAGCAGAAGATAATGTATGTAACAGCCACAATTGCTGTATGGAGAAAAAATAGAAATCAATGTAATAAACATAACTACAGCTCTTACCATCGTTTCCACTAACAGTAACGAGGTATCTTTGTGCCACAAGATCCATAACATGCCCATATCTTGGCCCTGGACCCTGCCCTTGAACTACAACTCTGAGCTCCAAAATAAGTCAAAATCAAGTCAAAAAGCAAGCAAACAATCCCTACCACAAAAGGTACACAAAAAACAATTTCATAAAAAAAACAACGGAATTTATAAGCTTACCTATGCCACTTAAACTTGTCATTCATCAAGTCGAGCACGTATAAGTCGTCCGTTGAATGCCCTGCTGGACCGATCCCACCCTAACAGAAAAAAAAAATACTATTTTTACCAAATGGTGACACGGCAGCAAAATGGCATATGTTTTCACTTTTTTCCTTAATTGCAGTCTTAAAATCATCACCTGAAACACAACCATTGTCCCAACAGCTGCTGCTGCATGGGCCGCCCTCGGCGATGGTGGCTCACCCGCCGGCCGTAGTCTAATCAAATATGTCATAAGAAACACAAGTAATCATCCAATCAACACTTAACCAAATTTAATGTAGCAATGGTGATTCTCCATCTTATTGAACTTCAGTCGACTTATCCAAGTTCTAAAATCACTTGATCTCAGCTTTTTACCAATGGAACATTAGATCCCGGACAATAAAACCCACAGAAAGTGCAGTCACATAAGCACAAGAGACACAACAATAAGAGAGAATAAAAGCAAACGGCAAGAAAGCCAAACCTCGTCCATTTCCTTGTGAGAACGTCGTAGGAATGCACTGTATTGGTCACCCCATCTAACCCTAGACCAAAAATTGCATATCAGATCAAATATAAAACAAAAAGACCACGACATCTAGAGAACTGCGAAGGGTCAGGAGAACCCCAATTCCATACTGATTCCAGGAGCTCCGCCGTTGCCTCCTCCAATTGCGGTGACGCCGCCGAAGAGGATGAGCCTCGGACCGTGGGTCTTCGTGGCAGCGACGGCCGTGAGCGTGTGTCCGCAGCGCGGCCCAGGCGCGTCGTCTTCGGTGTCCCAGTAGCTCTCCAACGGACGATACGGCGGAGCTGGGAATAGCCAAGGCTTAGAACCCATTAGCAACGCAGCTCAGTCCTCAACCGTCGATTATCAACAAAGTGTGAATTGAAGAAAAACAGCTCATCAAATACTAATTCCAGCCATAGGTCATCATCATAAACTATTAAAGTAGGAGATCCCCACCGGACAAAAAGAAGTGGAGTAGTTGAATGGTGGGAATTTTTTCAGTTCTTCAAGTGCGTGAGATTTGAATAGAAGATTATTATGAACCGGGGAATGAAGAGAACAGTGGAATGAGATTTTCTTGCCATAACCAAGGAAAGCCGCTCTTCAATAAGTCAACGCTATACTTATTACACTACTCCATTAAACCCTTTTTTTATCCTTTTCCTCTATAAACTTGACTTGCGTATGTAAGCAAAAACTAAATGAAACCAATCTGATATCTCCAAATTTAGGTTTTAAGTTCAATGAGTCGTTCATGGGTCATGCTACGTTTAGTAAGTTAGTACATCCGTTATTGGAATTGGAGCATTCCCCAAGGTCAACTTAGGAGGGAAAGATGAGTCAGAGTCGGCTCGATAAAAGCTCGGCTCGAGCTCGACAAGAATGAGGTGGAAAGCTCGCGAACATGCTCGCGAGCTTTTTTTATTTTGTATTATTTTTTTAATTCTTTTGTATTAATTTATTAATTATTTATAAATTTTTTATTTCTTTTATAAAAAGTTCGAGCTCTACAAGCTTCATGAGCTCGAGGTCGAGCTTATTAAGGGGTAAATGAGCTCGAGCTCGAACCGTGAGCTGGAAAGCTCGACGAGCTTGGCTCATTTACACCCTAGGTTAACTAATGAATGGTGAATGGGGATGGTATTTCACATAGTTAATGTGTTCGATTTCAAGAATATCGTATTTGGCGATTTTGTGATATTTACTTATTACTTAATTCCGGAAGATTAGTTCCATCCTCGAAGTATATAGTCTCATAGCTGATTGAGTGAGGATCATCTGGATTGCTAAAAAGTAATTAGTTTGCACATGTAATATATATAGAAAGGAAGTGTTAGAAAATTAAATAAACGAACCAATAGATTTAATCTCAATCCGCCTAAAATTCTTACACTTAACTCCCCAATCATATTTTTTTCTCATGTAAGTAACAATTTGAAACATATCTTACACATAAAGATCATTCTTTGTACCCGGGAATCGACAGGGGTCTCAAAAGAAGCCGTCCGATTGCTTGGAATGGTTCCAGAAGAAGAGCCACGAATCTAGAGTTACGACAAACCACTCTGGACGTGATACGGTGTCTCGATCAAGAAAGTATGTGATTCCTTGATCGTGGTCTTATTAATATGTTTAATAAAGCGTTTGACGAAGGCCGTGTGATAGAGAGCAGAAGTTTGAGCAAAAGAGGTTTGAGTTGGAGTTTTGGGGGTCGAACACTTGAAGAGTTACAAAACCAAGGAGGTGTGTTGCAGAGTAAACTCAAAGCGCTATAGAATCTCATTGGCATTCACTGATGATCTTGAAGCTAAAGTTGAGTTCTTGGTTCAAGGTTGAGATGAGTTTGGTGGGGACACGACTCTGATCGGCTATAACGGACCAAAAGTGCATTAAAGCTGAGGCCCATTCAGTTGAGGCGCGGATCTCAGCTTCATTATGAAACCACTCAGTGATTTTCCTAATTCCTCTCGGTAGAGAAGAATTTTCAAGAAAAATGTTGCAAGTCAAGCAGAATATATAATGGCATTAGTTTGATTTATGATACAATAAACCTAACTTACGGTATTTTGTACTGTATGTTTACTTAGCCTATAATTAAATAAGTATAATAGGCTTTTCATGGCGGGATTCGAAGGTGGATTTGTATGCATGTCTTCGAAGGTGGATTTTATGCTCCAATCCATGGATGCCCAATCAACAAAAAAAAAAATGAGATAAAATAAAATACCATGTCTTTTTTGTTGATCAATATAATTAATTTTTATGTTATGGTATCCACCTTCGAATCCATGGATGCCCAACCAACATAAAAAGGCATTTTCAACCTCCAATCCATGGTATGGTATCCACCTTCGAATCCATGGCTTTTTGTTGATAAATATAATTTATTTTTTTATTTTTATGCTATGTATCCGCCTTCGAATCCATGTATACCATGATAAATCGTCCTTTTTCTTTTTTCTTTTTTTCTTTTTGTTGATTGGGCATCCATGGTATACATGTATTCACATTTTCAACGTTGTTACTTATTAGAAGCAGTGAGGTTGCTACTTATTATGCGTTTTCAGTAGCACATTTGGTTCTGTTCTGAATCTGTATGTCATTTGATCTTAACCTGTTGCATATCAAATTCTATTCTCAATTCAATGAAACATTTGATCTCATGAAATGTTTTAAGAAAGCTTATGCAGTAGCAGGTTAGCACCATACTGAGGCCTGAGAGTTATGAGGGCAAAAGGAGCATGAACGTAAGATTGGCCAAGCTCAAAAGAGAACCTTCGAAGCATAACCGCGAGCGCCACCTTAGCCTCGATCATCGCCATGTTCTGCCCGACGCAGACCCTCGGGCCAGCGCTGAAAGGCACGTAAGAGAACGGATTCTTAACCGCGCTCGAAACGCCTCCCGCGAACCTCTCGGGTCTGAACTCGTTCGCATCGCTTCCCCAAATCTCGGGATCGTAGTGGAGTTTGGCCGTGAGGAGCATTAGATACGCGCCTTTCGGTAGCGTCATGTTCCCGAGCTTCACCGTCTTTCTAGGAGAACGCGACGTCTGTGGCGCCGGCGGATACATCCTCAGAACCTCCAGGAGGATCATGTTGACCTGTGTTCACATAAGGTGAGCACCATAAGATTTCTCTATAATCCATTATATATCTTAAATAAAATCGAAAATAAATTAAACATATTATAATTCAAATATTTTAAATATAATTTATTTATATTTTTTATTGAATAAAAAGGTAAAACGATAAAAATATGTTCATATTCGAAAAGTAATCGAATGCGAATACGAATATTCAAATCGAATACGAATATAATATTATCGTATTCGACTCGATTCGTTTGCAACCCTAATCTCCACTAAATTGGTTGCGGGGTTACGCCACGCATTCCGAAGATGAGACTGATTTTTAGGGATCCAAGTGAAATATGTCACAAATACCATTAGGCCAACCCGGCGAGACCATCATTTTTGTCAATCAGCGTTATTTAGAGTTTCAGTATTTCTTACAATTTTGAGACGACTCAGTCTGTCGAAGGTCGGCTGGTCCTCGCCGAAAACTTGCTCGATTTCGTCCCTCGCGCGATCTTGCCATTCTCTGTGCCTGCAAAGCATCACCAAAGTCCAAAGGATCAAAACAGAAGTGGTTTCGGATCCAGCAAAATAGAACAGTTTGCATTCGTCGATGACTTCTTCGTCGCTCATTCCCTCCTCCACTTCAGCCTTGTTCGACTCCATCAAAGTGCTCAATAGATCGTCGTTTCGGATTCCTTCTCCGCCCTCCATCGCCTTCCTTCGCCCGTCTATTATACTCCTCAAAAGGGTTCTTATTTCTTCGTGGATCGCTTGCAGCCTTCGATTAGCTTTCGTAGGAATGTACCTGATATGAAAGCTTCATCAGTTCCTAAAATGCAAATAAGATCGATTGATTGATTGATTCGTATCTTTTTAATTACCTACCTCCATCCTGGGAAGAAAGTAAAGGGCAAGACTTCCAAAACGAGCCTTAGCTGCTCGTTTTGAAGATCGAACACCCTTTTCCCTTCTTCGTAGCTGCTGCCAAAAGCTGTTCGTGAGATCACGTCGCCCGATAGTTCTCGAGGAAAGGCCAGACGTCGATTTCAATCGATTTATCATCGTCATTGCGAGAAACCAAAGCGTCCCACTTGTCTGCCATGTTCGAGCATATCGATGAAATGTCTGGTACCATGTTCTTGAAAACATATGTAAGCTTAGTTAGTATAGTAGTAACAGAAAAGCCAACGTAACAACATAGCTAGCTAGCTATTAGTTTTCAAATTTTCTTACCTTCAACTTCTCCACGTGGAAAGTGGGATTCACAATCTTCCTATGCTTTGACCATTTCTCACCTTCGAGCATCAGAAGCCCACCAACGATTGTCTCCCCAATGGGATTAGGTTGAATCTTGTGGTACACGTCAGTTTTGGTCAGAATCTCCTTCACAAGCTCTGGCTCGGCGATGTTCACCGTCGGAATTGGTCCGAACCATAAGAAAGAAGTCTTGCCTGTCGCCGGAAAAGGCGAAGTAGCTCAGGCAAAAAAAGAAAAAACAGAGAGGTGATTCAGTCATATTACTTACCGTATTTCGACTGGATTTTGTGGTAATAAGGCAAGACGTGAGAAGTCAAATCGTCGGAGAATTGGATGGGCTTCGTCTGTCGTTGTTTTGCGACGGCGATTAGGTCTCTTAGGTCGCCGACGACGAATCTGTACGGACTTCCGTCGAGGCCTTGTTTTCTCAGCATCTTTTCGAGCTTCTTGGGTTTTAACCAAACCCAGTTCAGAAACTTCATCACACATGCTGAGAATGTCAGGTAGAACATCCATGTGAAGATCGTTGAAGAAGTTTCTACTTCCATCTTCAGCGTGAGGAACTATTGAGAACTATTGATGGAGTTGGGAAGGTCTTCGTCTTCTTCTTCGTAAAAAGTCAACCCCGCGAATGTGGAACAGGGATTTTTAAGTTAATAGCGTTTTACCTGATTAGCTTTAAAAGAATAGCTACCAATGCTACATGACTTTAATGCCCTTACTAATCGGGTCCCACATTAAAAACCAATAATGCTAAATGATTGGATTTTGTAGTCTAGTGGTTGTGTAGTCGGACGTTCAAGTAGTATGTTGTGGGTCAACCCATTTTTTATATAGCACGGAGACCCTATGGGTCTCATGCTTTACAGTAGAGGTCCCGTGCTCCATGGGACCTCTATTGTAAAGCATGAGACCCTGCTATATATAAAAAAAAAAAAAAAAAACAGATTTTGTAAAAAGACGAAAATACCCTTAAATTGAAGACTATTTTTAAAAGGTAAAATCGACGGGGCTATTTTTTTAAAGCTGACCGAGTCAAAGTCTATTTTTTAAAAAGACCCGTTTGGAACACTTGCGTTCATTCATTTGTCTCATTTAACGTGGGATGATTATTGTAATTAGTATGGTCACGGTATCCGTGCCGTGTAGTATCATAGTATGGTATCTTAGAAGTCTCTGGTTAAAAAAAAAGACATGATTAAGTATCTATTTACATTTTATTAAGCTAACTATCCCTCAATTAATTTGACCTTGACCTGTCAACTGGTATTATAATTTTATCCTTAATATTTGATATAATAATTAATTATAATAGATTTAAAATAATAAAAAAATGAAAAACTACCCACTATCACACCATCTGATAAATAATTATATATAGATGTTTGCTATGGTGCCCACCTACCGTGAGCAACCACTGTGAGCATCATAGTTGATTTCGCAATTACAACTCTTTTTCTCCCACTCCGGCGATGCCATCGCCTCCGTCGCCCCTCTTAGCTTCCTCATTACATCCGTGCATCTTCCACGCACTTATTTATCAGAAATTCATCATCCCAGCTATGTACGAGAAAATTGCAGTATAATATGAATTTATGATAATATGAATTCTAAAAAATGCATTGTTGCTATTAGTGGTTAGGTTGATGTTTTTCTGGAAAAAATAATGAATTCTAACTCGAAAAATTCTATACGTATTCCGCCGACTACACGATTGTTGCTTCCTTTTCGTTGTCGCTGTAGAAGTTTGCCTGGGTCCCTCGTCTGTCGTCGTCGGTGCCGGTGTCTCGGTCTCCTCGTAGTCGTCGTGGCCGACTTCTCGAAACGTATCTTCATGACCTGTGCGCATAAACAAATTGTCGCTCGAGTTCGTGTTTCTCGATGATGACATCATGTTAGTATTTTTATCGCTGAGGTGTACTAATACAAGGTAGTGTGTCTGATGATTTTAACATTAGAAGACTATTTTTAGAGAGAGAGTGTGTGTGTGTGCGTGAGAGAGAGAGAGAGAGAATGGGTGGTGAGAGAAAATGGTGAAATGAGGTAATATTTATGGTTTTTTGGGCAGGGGTAAAATGGCAATAAAAGTTATTTTGGTGTATATATATAATATATACGCTACGGTTGGTGAATGATTATTTTACCATTTTACCGCTATCGATTACGGTTATGGCACAGAAGCTGCCCGAGGCCATAATGTGACGCCTGGGACCGATGAGGGCGGGGAGTGATCGTCGGTGCCAGAGAGGTGCACGGACAAGGAGCGGCTTCTGGCAGGCTCTAGGCGAAGGGGTACACGAACGAACCGATCCGACACCCGAATGAGAGGGGATCTTGAGACTGACAATGTATGGGCGTGTCAGGCTAAGAATCGTATAAGAGAATTGATAGTACCCTCATATCACCAAGGTCGACCTACCTTTTCGGGAGTCCATCTATTGAAACTCCGAAGTTAAGTGTGCTTGACTTTGGACAATTTTGGGATAGGTGACCCCCTGAGAAATTTGCCCAGGCTGCGCGTGAGTGAGGACAAAGTACGCTGGAAGGTTAAGTGGTGATATAGTGGGATCAGACTATCAATCGAAGTGTGGTGGACCCAACCCCACTAGTCCCGGTAGAGACGGATGTGACAAGTAACACCCGGTATGGGACGGGACGTTACACATAACCGGCCAAGATGCGACGATGCGCCCAAATGCCATAACTATCACGGCCAAGTCTACATGGGCCGAATAATGGGCCTGGAACCGTTTGTAATTGTTCCGGTTCCAAGCCCGAATCATGGGTCAGTTCCAGGCCTACCCGGCCCATCCACCTCCACTATGTAGCAACATACATATTTATAACAAACATTCGACGTTTTTGTTATCGCTGGGTGTCAAACTCAAGTCCCACATCGGATAAATCGAAGAATTTTGACTATTATATAAGCTTATGGCTAACTCCCTCTTTCACCAATTGGTTTTAGAGAGGAACCGCACAAAGCTTATATGGGCTTGGGCTGGAATTGGGCCTAAAAATGGCTACGTTGGTGCAATGAGCGTGGACTAACACGTGAGGGTGCCTTCCGATGGAGAAATTCTAGCCCACATACGAAGTGGGTGGTGTGTCCCCAGCCCTTGTAAGGCGCTTTTTTAACTGCGATGAAAGAAAACACTTGGTGCAATGATTGCGGGAAGTGCTTGGTGCAGATAATCGTTAAAAGGAAGGTCCGGTCCAATTGGGTATGATCCTTACATAAGCTCATATAAGCTTGTGTGGTTCCTCTCTAAAACTAATTGGTGAAAGAGGGCTAACCCACGAGCTTATAAGCCGCTCATAATTTTGTCTAATTATCCGATGTGAGACTTAAGTTTGACACCCAACAATTATGCACAAAAAAAATATATTAAGAGAAGATCTTAAAATACGTATCAGGAATCATTTCTCCATATATTTAAAAAAATGTGTTTTACTTCATGATATTACGCTATTCCACTATTAACGACAAACAGGACTAGAAAATGCGGAAATATGCCTTAGTAGGCAAAATTAACAAAGCTCATAGAAAATAAGAACAAGGCATATTTCCGACCTGGCGCGTGCGCCTTACGTGTCGTAACTCGTATCCTCAGAATACGAGTTACTAACTCGTATTCTGGGGTTACGAATTAGATCTGAATTTTTAAAACCCTACCATCGCGACGAAGACGAGCCGACGAGCCGAAAACCTCACGACGACGGCGACGAAGCGACGACGACGACGAACCCGACGACGACGAAGCAGACGAAGACCTCCACGCCGCCTCCTAAGCCGTGCCTCGACGCCTCCGCCGCTTAACCCGTGCCTCCGCCGCCCTCTCTGCGAACCAGCCCGCAGCCCCGCCCCGCCGCCTCCGAGCCCAACTGCGCCGCCGCCACGCCCTGCCCCACCGGCCCGCCGCCTCGCTCTGCCCCGCCACGACGGCCTGCCCCTCTGTCCGGCTGCCTCCACGCCGTGCCCCCACCGCCCGGCCCCGCCACCACGCCCTGCCCGACTGCCCGCCGCCGCCACGCCCAGCCCCACTGCCCGCCGGCGCCACGCCCCGCCCCACCGACCCGCCGCCTCGTCTACCCCGCCACGACGGCCTGCCCCACTGCCCGGCTGCCTCCACGCCGTGCCCCCACCGCCCGGCCCCGCCACCACGCCCTGCCCACCGGCCCGCTGCCTCACTCAGCCCCGCCAGCACGCCCTGCCCCGTCGCCCCGTCGCCCCGTACGCCGAGCGCGACTGCCCCGCCGAGCACGACTGCCCGTCGTTATTCCGCTGTCCCGCCGGAACCCGCTGCCCCACTGCCCCGCCGGCCCGCCGTTCTTCCGCTGTCCCGCCGGAACCCGTTGCCCCACTGCCCGGCTGCCCCACTGACCGGCCGCCCGAGACGCTGCCCCGCCGCATAGACACCGTGATTTGAAGCGATTAAATTGGTTAGCCCGGTACGATACGAAATATTATTTTTTGCGTTAATTTCAATATTATCAATTTGATTTTTATTAATCGTTGATTTGTTTGGTTTGTTATTTTTAATTGTAGAATGGATTTCGATTCTACTTACGGCCCTATTGATAGTTCGGTGTTGACGATGCAGTCAAATCACCGTAGTAGGGATTTGTTATTAGATGAGACGGCGATAGATAGAACTATTAAGATTAGGTCGTTAGAGAATGTAGTGTGGGGTACTAGAGAAGCACCGAACATCCTTCACGGTCGCTTACTAGGAAAGTTGAATGAGATGGGTCTGTACAGCGTCTACAGCTGTATGTCGCAGAGGGTTGACCCTCATTTGATTACAGCGTTGGTAGAGCGTTGGAGGAAGGAGACCCATACATTTCATTTTTCTGTTGGGGAGGCGACAGTTACCTTACAGGACGTAGGTATCTTGTGGGGGTTGCCTGTAGATGGTAACTGTGTCTCGGGTGTGATTCATACTAGGACCCATACTCAATGGATGGACGAGTGTGAGGAGTTGCTAGGTTTTAGACCGCCGGCGGATAAAATTAGGGGGTCATCGCTTTCGATGAAGTCATTATCGAGTTGGTTGTTGCATAATCCGATAACGGATGATAGCGATGAGGAAGAGGTCGAACAAGCCGCACGGGGTTATGCGATGCTGCTCTTCGGTGCCGTGATGTTCCCCGATTGTAGCGCCAGCACCGTATCATTGAGTTACCTTCAGCTTTTGGAGGATATTGAGGAGGTGAGCGCATATAGTTGGGGCAGTGCAGTGCTGTCATTCCTATACAGAGAGCTTTGTTCGGCCAGCGAGCCGAAAAAGCTAAATATAGGCGGACCTCTACGGCTGTTTGAATTTTCAACTGTTTTAACAAAAACCTCGACACAATTGTTTTCTGAATCGGGATGTATGAAAAATTGTAAATCGTTGTCGTTGGAGATTTGAAAAAGCTGATGAAAATGGCGGGAATGTTGAAAGTATTCATTTTTGCCATGGACAATCAAGGAACAATGACTTCTATCAGCACCAGTAATTTCGAACAACAACGAAATAAAGTCGGAAAAACTGGTGTTACGACGAATTCGCCTATACCCAACTGGACAGATACTATATTTAATGGTAGAATCGGATGATTGAATTATTTCCCCGCCGAAATATACTACGACTTGTACCCGACTTGACACCATTGTTTGAGTTACTAAAAAAAACTTAGGAGTATGGTTTGTGAATTATAAGCGAACAAGTGCCTTGTTTATATAGAAAGTTAAATCGTATGATAGAGTTACGAGTTAGGGTAACTCGTACTCTGGTTTTACGAGTTACGTCTATTATTTGAGTAATTAACGTAACTCGTAATACCAGATTACGAATTAGGTCTATTATTGCCCGACACTTGCATGGCGATGCAAGTTGGTCGGGCCCTCCGTAACTCGTAACTTCAGAATACGAGTTACTATCTCGTATTCTGAAGTTACGAGATACCTTGCCAAGTAAGCTGCCATGTCATGGTCAAAGAGTCAATTGGCCAGTCGGAGTAATTCGTATCCCAGGAATACGAGTTACTGTCTCGTATTCCGGGAATACGAGTTACGGGAGCCACGTCAGGTCAATAAGTCAGCGGGCCAGAGTAACTCGTATTTCCAGAATACGAGTTACTAACTCGTATTCTGGGGTTACGAAAATTCCTATTATATTAATGCTTTTCAAAATCCGTTTATTTCGTTAATGATTCTTTTTTTTTTGTTTATTTAATTAAAAATACCGACACTTTTATTGCCGCACATTAATGTTCATTCATATGGCGCTCTCTTCCGTACCACAAAACCTCTCATGATCGTCGAGGCCAATATTCCATTTTGCCGCTCTAGCTTGGTAAAGCAATTTTTAGTGTTTCAACTTTTCCATATTATCGTGTAATATATCACATCGATCTGAATTGTGAAGCCGATAATGAAGAATAGTCGCCAAAAATTCTCATTTGATAAACAAATTTACATAGGCTAAATAGCACAACGGAGTCTCTCTGGTAACATCACGATCTGCTAGCGGACAAAGGCTCATATAAGAGCAACGACAACCAAATAACATAAAAAGAGAAAAGAAAATTGAAAGAAAACAATATTTGAGTCCAAAAACTTCATGAGATTTGGCTACTCCACTTTTTAACAACAATATGACTAATGCTTATTTCTCATAGAAATAAATATAGAAACCATCTAAACCTGCCAGCGCTTTCCTGCATTACACTATCTTACAGAAAAAAACTTGTAACGTCGCATACAATGAATCGAGTCCAAACATCATGATATTCGGGTTACACTCAATTTATTCGAATTGTAAGATCGGCTGCTATTCCGAAGGCGGTATTCAAATATATCAAATTCGAATGTTATTTATTTCTAAAAAGAAAAGAATGTAGATGAAATATCGGTTTGATATTAAGAATCCAAGTTAAAAGTCCAAAAAGCATTTATTTTATTTGTTTTCTTTAATTATTACGTGATGCGTCAAATAGGTCCCCGAGTCCCTGACAATAAGAATCCCTTGAAAAATCCCAAAATAAGATTGATATCCCAAGAAATGCAGAAAAGTGAAACGCATTTTAGAAAACTCAGCATCTATGATATGAACATGGGGAAAAAGAAAATGGATACCGATATGTACAAACTGTCTATACAAACACTACCTATGAACAAATCTAAAACGCAGCTCTTTCTGTACACTCAAAACTGGCAATGAACATTTTTCATCCTTCTCTTTAAAACTCATAAAAAACAAACTTATATCAGTCATTCTTGTTTGGTATACTCAAGCAACATATGTGGTGACCTGTAAATCTTAATCAAAGTCCAGTAAAGGACTTCTTCCACTCCAAGTTCGCCTTCTGCTCTAGCAGCATATATATCCTCACATATTGCAATTAGCCTGAAATATTCACCATATAATATAAAGAAAACAACACTAAAAAGAACCCTTCGAAAATGTCATCAAATATTCATTATAGCCTGGATTAAAGTTTCATCCTGAGGTGTCTACAAAATCAATATGTTACAGTTTGTTCATTGTTATTTAGGAAGTTATGATACTGATTGAAAACTCTTACCTGTCGCATGAAGGAAGATTCTCGTAGGGTATTCGCATACGCAGGTCCGAACATTGCATTCTAATAAACCGACCGACTGCTAAAACAAATGTGATGTAGAGACCCCAAATACTGAATTTGCTGAGCGTCTCCCCGAGGAATCCCTCTGAAAAATAAACTCTTCGCGGTTAGATAAACTAAAATGTTGCAATCGTCCCAATGTGCATATATTGTTCTACAAGATAATATTTGATTTTCATACTTACGTGGTGTCTCCTCTGATGCAACTATAGCCATGGGACCTGATAATCCACCGCAACCACCGTACGCATTGGAAGAATTCAAATCATGCATGGACCACCACTTAGAACTCTCTTGATGTAAAACAAGCTGTACACTGACATCGTTTACCTGTATCAATATTAACAATTAACTCTTCAGTATATTATCGATTCAGCACCAAGTTAGTCTTAACTAAGGACAAGAGCAAGTTAATATACAATTTGAGTAATTACAATTCGAGGGATAGGGAAAGTATGTAGTTGTTTTGATGTTAAATAAAAGCTCACCTCTTGCTCAAAGGGCCGGACATCTCCAGAACCAGTTACACGGAAAATTCTTGGATAAACATTATGAACCCTAAAGCTGCTAAAGGAGCCATTCAGAACTGATATAACTTCGGACGGTTTTGGCAAATCCAATGGATCCACATTTCGTTCATACTTAACCATCTCCTTCCCTTTCGGCCGCTCCCTCATAAATGTCCATGAAATTTTTATATCCATAGTGCTCGTGTCGAGGGACATGGTAAACTGTTTTTGGACTGCATCAGGGACGAGCCAGAGTGTGCTCGAATCAGCTTGGCAACAGATGAGTTGAATGTCATTTGCATCATACGAATCGAGGTAGTGATTAGGATCAAGATGAACATAAGCTTTCGAATTGATCTGATTCCAGCCGATTCTTTCACAAAGAGTGGTCCGGTAAAAAGTCAACCTCCCTGCATCTGTCTTGATGTTTAATTGAAAAGTGACATCATTGATTGGATTGGCTATGTTTGAAGGGTTTCCGCTGCTGTACATCTGTAGGACATAGGACATATTCTTTAATCATCGAGAAATCAGAGATTGAGAACTGATGTTTAGAGCATAATAAACGAGTAAATAGTCAGATTTTACTTCTCCTTCAACATGTCACGAAGGTTGTTATTACATTTACGTTTTGTAGACATTAGTGAAATAAGAAACCAGAACTTTGTTGCGTATAAGAGTAGCAACGAGGATTTCTTACCAGCATTGGAGCCCAAATGATGAGGATTAATATTAAGAAAAGAAATATGCCATTGCAGAACTTAGTCATCTTTTTCTGCTTCTCTCCTGGTTTGTGCATTGCTCGGTTGAGAACATTATCACAATTGACAAGGTACAAGCTTGCGTTTATGTCCTCCAACTGAATTAAAACACAAAGGCATCAATCATCTTCCACCATGAAGTTTCTGAAAAGGTATACATATACTCCTATATGTTTTCTTTACATTATAATATGTTGTTTACCAAAGAAAATGTTTTGTCCTGTGTCATACATAGAGAAAGCAGAATTAAGATGCTTACCTTCAGCCAGTCATACATTGTTAACGAAGTAGACGTGCAAGACCAGTCAAGGACACATCGTAGTTCATACAGAAAAGGCAAAGCACGGTAGAGCCTATATCCTAGATAGTTCACTTGAGAGACTCGGCTTGTCAGAAACTGGCGATACAACGTGCTCTGATGAGGAACACCATAACGGATTTGCACAGCTTGTAATGCCAGAGAAACAGCTTTGGTAAGATATATAGCTCGAAGGGCCATTCCAGCAGTTTTGTGCTGTGAAGTATCTAAATTCCAAGCATATTCCGCGACAGCATATGTGAAAAGAATGAGGTTGAATAGGTAAAAGATAACCTTTCCCGTCGCAAAGGAACAGAGGTATATGATGCGATCAACAACAATCAAGAAGAAAATTATCTGCATGAAAAAGAAAATCCAAGGAGAATAATGAACATATAAAGGAATCAAGGGGCCAGGAGATAGCAAAGGTAGTGCATGATAAATAGGAATCACTTGATAAAATAATATATAAATGGAGACATCAGATTCACAGCAACGAAGATGGCTACCATATAGCTAGAAACTTTGTTCTTACTCATCTTTTTCACTATTAACTTCATACTTCTATGTTTCTGATCACAAATAAACTACTTTAAGAAGAAACGATGGAGTGATGGATACACACCATTAGAATGACGACATATTCTATCGGGAATTGATCCTCAAGCTGATAATACTGCAGAAATTCACTCTTGTTTTTTATCACCGATTGGTAGAATATGGCCACCAAAAAGAAAACGGTTAAATCAGCACCAAATACATAAGCATAAAGGTCATTTTCTCTTCTTCCACCGCCAATCACTGACACTATCGGGTAAGGAAATCCAACTTCTTCAACGAAACCCAAACTCTGCGCTTTAAGGATCTCCTTAGCCACATCAGCAGCTGGAGTAAGAGAATTGAACTGTTCCTCGCCACTACAGTCTGTCGAAGAAGACGCATAAAGCACCTCAAAAACAGCCAAGGCAATATTTTCATTCTCAGCACTTATTTCAATGCTTTGGACTTGAACCTTGCTATAACATGAGCATTCACTAGGCACTTCCTTTTTGCAGCTTTCACCGTGTAGAAGCTGAAGCATATGATTTATTCCAGACTCAATCCTCTCGGGTTGGATCCCATCTTCAGGCCACGCTTCGACGTTCATGGATATCTGAACAAAGTATGGAGGAGACTCTGCTTCTTGCGTAAGTGATTTCCAGTATCTACAGCAGCTGCAGACCAACACTTTGACCCACCCTTTCATTAACAGGAAAAACTCTTTTGCTTTCTCGCCCCAACTAGAAACCACATGAACATTCTCTCTACTCTGCGACCACTGTCTGAAATTACTAAATCCAGTTGAAAACCACTCACCATCTTTAGCAGTTATAGAGCTCTGTATGAGAGTGAACAAATACACCAAAAACAGAGGCAGCAGACTGATCACGAATGAAGATTTTATTTTCTTCGTAGGGAAGCCCAACTCACGCAAAAGACTTGATTGGATGCTGAAACCACAATGCTGGATCATTATCTGGTACAAGTACTGAATCAAAATATACAATTCTGTGTACATTAGCATTATAACCCAGAAAATGTAATTTGGCCCGGTATTAACACAGAGAGCATAAAGATACAGCCCCGCCAAGTACACCATCGAAAGAAAGCTGAAATTCCAGAGAAAAACAAGAACAAAACAGCAGTAACAGACAAGATCGTTATTTGATCTTATCTGGGACCACATATAACGCAATATTCGTCGAACCTGTAGCACGGTGCTACTCTTGTCAGACGAAGACGAACTAGAAACCTGTGTGTGTTTAGTGTCCGAGCTTCTTAACTCCTTCGGAAGTTCATCTTCTGAAGAATTGTGCTCCTCTGGGTCTGAATCCTCCGAAGAAATGTTAAAAAAAGTAACGATATTCCCAACAGCCTGATTTCCCATAGACTGCACTTGAGATACACCGTCACCTATAAACTGCACAGCAGAAGCCAAAGGGCGTTCTTTAACCTGCTGTTTTCCCGAATCGTGAACAGAAGAATCACTTCGATGCTCCTCAAGTTCCTTTATCTCACTGAGAGAATAATCCATTGCGTGTTTCTTGGAATCCATGGAGAATGGACTTTCTGACTTCAAACGTTTGGGAGATCCGTCTGCGTTAATAGGGAAGTTCAATTCACGAATGTTACCACTATCTTTCTTCTCAAGGTTTGAATTTTCCTGGCCATTAAGGGATGTGGTCCTCCTCCTCCTCAAGCCATCATTAGAAGGCAACGCACTGTCATCTGCACCACTACCAGAATCCATATCATGGAGCTGTATTCGCAGATTGAGCATTTCTGATTTTATCTTCTCCACTTGTAAGTTGCGCTGACGTTTCATCTCCTCAAATTCACGAATATGCCGCAAAAGCTCGGTCTTCCACGCAGCTTTCTTCTCTTGCTCCTTCACGATTGCACCAATTTGTTCGGCCTCAAGGTATCGGAATACATAATCAAACTCCGAGGAGGAGAACATATATGACTGACAAGATATCAAAACAAAGATGACGATCTCTACCAATGCAGATCTTGAGGTGATCCGAAATCCGTAATCGTATTTATAAAACCCAATTACTTCGTAGATATAACCAATCGTGTTACACTTTCCTTCATTAAAATCACCAACTAAGGGACACTGATAGGCCAGAGAGAGAACAATGACAGCAAAATTGTAGATTCGGAGATACTTAAAGATCAGGTTTTTCTTTTTGAGAATGGTAAGCCTCATGCGGAAGAAAATGAGAGCGAAACCAAGGTATCCAAAGTGCAGAACGTCATATTCGAGTGTTCCAGTAATCAATATCAGAGCAAGGACAAGATCTAAGAGATGACAGTAGCAGTAAACCCTCAGATAATCAAGAAAAGTCCACATGCTTTTGGTCTCAAATGAAAGATCCCGCCAGACAAAGGCATTCTTATGCTGAGAAATCATTTGATTATATGTATATGACGCTGAAAAGCAGGATGCACGATCTGCACGGAGCTTGAAACATGCGAGAAGGAAGACCACACAGTAACTGATCAGCAGGCGAGGATCATCAACTATAATCCCTGAAAAGGAACCACCAATTGTCAACATTATTTGGAAGCAATGGACAAATATTGAAGAAATATTAAAAGCAATAAGAATAAGCGAAGAAAATTGAAGTTCAACATCTTTCACGGTAATAAGAAGGTTAAAACCTATTCCTTTCCAGAAGGTTTGAATATATTACAGACAAGAAATTAACATCAGGTTAGTGACATTATAGCGGGATGTTTCACCCTCATCAGCTTAAATTTGCAAACTTATAACAGTCCACTCAAAGTGACTAACAATTTTATAAGATCTTTTACCCTACCCAGTTCCTCTCTAACGTTCTCCACACAACAAACTCGTTGTGATCAAGGTATCTGATATAGGTAGATACTTGAAAGAATAATAGCTATTGACGGTACTCCAACTGACAAGTGACACTAATTGAGAACCATTGCTGAGTTTTCAACATCATGGCTCCAATCCCCACAATAAAGCGGAACAGAGAGAAAAAAAAAACTTGCTTATTCTATGCAATTTCTTATTGAACATGATGACAACTCAAGTAATTATATTATGCATGAAGAAGGTCACTCAAGGAAACCATAGCTTCACAGCAGTGCAAATGTTAAAGCAAGAAACATACCCAACCAACACTTGGTACAAAAGTTGAAGTATGAGCTAGATATTTTCCAGCATTCATGGCAGTGCACATTGGTATCATCTAAAGAGCGTAGGCCCAGTGACATCACATTCTTCCACATTGCGAAATATTCTGCCACAAGAATGATAGCTTGCACAAAGACAAATACTGGCCATAATTTACGTACGGTTTGGCATCCCAACAAAACGCACGTAGCAAGACATGCAATGTAGAAAATCGAAACCGCATTTAACAGAGCAAAGCTAGCCAATAAGAGTGCTATCATGTTAATCTCAAGGCCAAATAAGTTAAACATGTTTTCCATCCAAAATTTCAAATAAACTTTCAACGTTGTCTTCTGCATTTCGAATCTCTCCTGTTTCAAGGCGTTAATAGTTTTCTTATCCCACCTGTGGCTCTCCTTGATGGTTCCCCAGATCTTTAACAAACTTCTTCTACCACTCCCATTATTTGCACCTTTGGCGGTAGCAGCCAAATCTTGAGATGATTGCGAATCACAAGTAGAAACAGACAGCGATGGTTGGCTTCTCCCTACCGTTTCCGCAGGAGCTTCAGCAGTAGATATTGTCGGCTTATTCTCACTGGAAGATGTCACAAAATCATTAGGTAAATCTTCTGCTGAAATAAATAAAGGACATGGTTCCTGCAAACCACCTTCTTCCCTAATAAAGTCGGGCACTTTCTCCAACCAGTGAAAAACATTGTACTGGAGAGTACACGCAGCGATTACCAGTACTTTCGCTCTCAGGCCCACTTCACGGCCCGCAAAGCTTTGTTCGTAAACCTGTAATCCCAAGCAAAGAGACAAATTATGGTGCTTTTGTCCAGGAAACATTTGGACAAGCTTGCCCAACATCTGAAAGAGATATTCAGTCGACAACAGAAAACCCGTAAAAATCAGGAACGACTTCGATGGAATTTTGGAAGTTTTGGGCACCCGAGAGCAGAAAATGAGGCCAAGAAGATACAGAAACCCAAAAGCACAAATCGGAGATAGAGACGCATAGAAGAGCGCGGCGAACAAGATTTTGTCACTGTGCCAGATCAAAAACCGTTGAAGAAAGCCCAATATTCCCAACTGCAAAGGCTTTGGGTCATCCACTTTGACATCATGCTTGCTTTCTCTTCTTCCGTAGCTGTAAAGTTGCATGACAATCAAGATTGCTAGCGAATCCCAGAGATTTTCCAACAAAGAAGCCTCAGTCTTGTATCCGAAGCATGTGTAAAGATCAACTTTTTGAGAAATCCACACCTCGAATGAAGGGAAAACACTGAGAATATACATGAAGATAAAAACTACAGTTGCATATAATTTGAGTGGAAACCATAGACGTCGTTTCGTCATCTCCACCAGTTGCCTCCCGATGATCCAGAGAAGGAGAAGGAAAATGTAACCAAACGACACATAATTAGGCCTCACAAGGTAGACAGCAAAAAGAATTGTGAGAAATGCTATGTAGGCCCCAAACGATCTGTAAAGAGATGAAAGCTGCTCTCCAATAGCACTCAGATACGAAGCTATTCTTCTCTCTGGAGAAAGAAAAAAAGTGTAACGAAGTAACACAGGTATCCTTTAACAAAATCAAATTTTTTGTTAATGTGTACTTTAGTATGCTCTTCAAGTGGATGGATAAACATATTATTGCACCGCCAAAAAAATACAAGACGAAGGCTGACTTGATTTACCAAGGAACCAAGCCTGATCTAAGATATTTCCAAATAAACTATGGTATGTTGAGAATTGCATGAATATATATATATATATATATATATATATACTATATACATACAGTCTTGGATCATATTAGAATACCGTGGGAATTATTGCAACAACGATCACTGTTGTCTGAGGTGGCGTAAACTGTCAAGAGAACTGATTTGTTCAGACCAGCTCTCAAAATGCTGAAACCAATCGGCGGATATGGTGCGTGCTCAACAATTGCAGAAAATGAGAACAGCATTTCAAATCCGTGATTGTAAATTGCACAAATGCATGCCAAAATAGTTATTTCCAAAAAGTCCCAAGAACTCTGGGTTTCAAGCAAACCTACACAGTCATGAGATATACAAGTCAGTCAATAAAATCCAGAACTGGAGAAAATGGAAAAGGATAGATGACCATGAATCACACACCTAGCTGCGATAGAATTACCAAGCTTACGGAGCATTCCTCCTTCAACTTTCTTGAGACGAGATCAAGCTGAAGAACGTACAATATGGCAAAGTGAGCCTCACACAGAAGAACAAGGGCCTGGCGCATCTTTGTGTTGATATCGTGGCTTAAAAGGTATATAAAGAAGAATATCACTGAAAATAAAGCAGAGCAAGGTCAATCAAGGTACTCTCTCCCTAATTAGAAAAGGGAAATATGAACAAAAAAATCCTTTATTGGCATACGATAAGCAGCATGAACGAAGCCCGGTTTCGTAGCAATAAGGAAAATCAGCACCAGCAAGATAGGTCGACAGCATTTGTGTAATAACCAAGCGATTGTAGCCACAACTAAGACTATGGTATCTTCTTTAACTGCAATTCAAAGAATAGAAGTAATAGTTGGTATTAATATGGAGCAACTAAGCACGAGCTTGACATCAGAAACTGTATGTTTTCATTAGAATTCTCGAACAACAAAGTGATTCGAATTACTCGAGCACGTTAATCTGGTGGGTATCGGCGAAATCATAAATATTCACAATCTTCTAAGCAAATATTTAGAAGGATACACTCACTAGCATCTCTGCTACCTTCTTCAGATGTGTTGCCATTGGAGAATTGTCTTTCCTCATCCGATACGCACAAAAACACAGAATTGTTGACAAGATTACCGAGAGCTACAACAATCCCAAGACAGAATTGTGCTAGAAGGAAGAAACCAGGAATCGGATAATGCCATAAACCAACCATCTCCCAGATTTCCATATCCTTAACAAAAACGAAAAGGGGAAATACTCTTCAGCCAAGGCTTTACAAATTAGACTTCCAAGATTAAGAGAAATCGTACCTTTCCATGCTTCCAGTTCACATAAGTAAAAGCTATGTTGAAAATATACGTGCTGGCAGCCCACAAGAGAATGAATACAAGAAGCAATCCATTCAAGTAGTGCAACCTGAACAACGACGGGCAAGCATACAAAATGTATCCAACATATGCAAGCAATCCAAATGAACATATACTGGCAAAATGGAGGCTCCAATAAGAGAGAGCGAACAGGGAGATCTGTCAATATTCACATCTGTAAGTATCAATATTGGCACTGAATGTATATGGAATATACCTAATTAGTAAAAGAAACTACCGGGAAGCCATAAGTGAACCAGTTGATGCTGAAAAAGCGAAATACATTTCCCCGTAATAGAATATTGGTATGCCTTACACCAGATCTGCAAATCCAGGAGTCAAAATCGAACGTTTGTGAAAAGCCACTTCTCAGTTTAACACACATAAATTTATTTCGCTGGACAAAAGACAACATGCCTAGTATCAAAAGGGAAATGTCTGACAGCAAAAGTTGTTGCAGTAATAAGCTTGTCAATTAGGAAAAGTTCTTGTCTTCCATTTTCTTAATTGTACAAGCTTTCTTTTAATGAACTGCGAGATATCAATACTTTATGCGAGGTAGATAGACTTTTGTATTGCCACTGCCTCGTATCAATTCAATTGACTAAACTGATTCAAAATACTTACCTCAACTGCCGGACGAGAAAGGAATTTTTGGAAGGAAGAAGTCGTTCAGTTAAGCTGCCTTGTCTCATAGACATGATGAACTCTGTGTCTTGTAAATCATGTTTCACAAAAGAGAGCTGCACCAGTGTGTCAATGACTATTTAATCATAGCATAACCGTCAACATATCACCACTCTATATGTGGTGAGCCAGAAAGTCCATGTAAAAGGTTGTATTGCAAGAGCAAATAATGAAGAATTCAAAGATATCAATATTTCAAGAAGTGTACTGGGAACTACAGCTTGGTCAATAAACATTGAGCTAATTTATATTAGGAAGCTAATTTGGTTCTAGACGACAGGCAATGTTTCTTGTCAAGGAAAAATCAGAGTGTTGCAACAGTCACAAACATGTCTACCAAAGCCGAAATCTTGCTTTCAGATTGTAATACTCCAGCACATGTGATCATTATAGAACAAACAGGAAACTAAGATTCAACCAAAAAATCATACCATATAGTAAAATGCCACCAGAGAAATACCAGAACAAATTTCTTCCCAGTCAGAATCAAATGATTCTTGGTAAAGACCGATAGAGTCAGCTATTTCCTTGAATGCATGTTGAAAACCAAGGGGAAGCTGATAAACGTAGAGTAGGCAAATGTATGAACCAGCATAAACCCATAATATCTTCCACCATCTTCACATCATAAGAAAATGAGCACCGATAAATAAACTAAACGTCAACCATAAATTTAGGGAACTTTTACTCTGTATATGATTCGAGGCAAGCCATGTCCTATGTATTAAAATGGTTAAATACCTGAAAAGGCCTAAAAAATTGCTGGTTAAAGACCAATCAACAAGGCCAACACAGCTGCAAACGAAAAAGGGGAAAGAAAGCCAAGAAGGATTGCAGATGCCCACAACCAGCTGCACCAGAGGCAGCAAAAAGCAGGAAGCTAATCTGAGACGATAGCCTTCGATTGGAGCAAAGGAAAGAACAAAAAGATCAAGATCCAAGACAGGCTATATAATCAGATGCAAACTAATTGAAATACTGAAATCAGCTTTTTTTACGTTAAATTACCTATTCGTTCAACGAATGATGATATGTTTCCCCTCACTGAATTTCCACCATCAGCTAAGCCAAATGAATCCCGCTTGACCTCGAGAAAAGCAACAAGTCCTGCTAATAATTGTATGACTATGAAAAAGATGACCGCAGGAGATCTCCACGACTGCAGCCTATATAACGTGTAAGTTGGGCATTTAACAGGCAATGATGCCATTTAATCATCATTCAGAAAAAACTCTATTCTGCTGAATAAAATAGTCATCATAGAAGCAATGCAGATGGTACTTACTTAATAAAACCAAATAACTTCATCCACCAAGAGTCTGCAATGCTCCACCTTGGACCCAAAACAGCACATAGAAAAAGAAATATAACTTGTAGAATAACCACAAGAGCTGAGTATATTATTATACACCACAAAAAGGGGACTCTTCCTCTGAATTGAAATCCTGAGAAAACACAAGTCAGAAAAAGCAAGCGTCGGGTAAACTCTTTCCGTTATCTCATGCGTCCAGAATAAAGAATAGGCAATTCAAGTATTAAAATATAAAAAATCACCTCTTTTAGGAGAAATAATCCGTAAGAGGAGGGATATCACCAAATCAATGAAAGAAATCAAACTCCAGTTCAGCAAACCAGCTAAAAAGTCGAAAACAAGCAGTTAGAATACAAAGAAGAACAAAAAAGAACGTTCCAAGACATCGTATGGGAAGCTTACACACATAATCCAAATCAAAATCACAATACCATATACATGAATTACCAGTAAACTAATAATACTTCTGCTCAGATACTCGACGACTACCAAAAAACAAACTAACACTTTCAAACAAAAAAAAAAGGTCCCCCGTGTTCGAGAATCGAACAGAAAACCAAACATCAACTTCAAAACTTGTAAAGGAAAGAGGTAAACGATTCCTATAATACCTGCCAAAAGCAACAACGGCAGCAAAAACCCAACCATTATATTGCCCATGGTGGTTAACTCATCTACAAACCAAATTCAAGTCTCCCACAAACTCCACTGGCTTTCACGGTAACCACAAGAGAAATCCCTTTACGAACAAGAGCTTGGCCTTCAATCGAAACGCCAAGAATTCGTCTCCTTATCCTGTCTGAAGTAACTCACCAATCAATTGAAAAACACTTCTCAAAGCCTCTTCTACTGTCTGATTATCCCATTAGTGGATCAACGCCAAATCATTTGGTAGACGACAGTGACCAAATAGTTCATGTGTTTCAGCTTCGAAATTATGTACACGTGTTCATCGAAGCTTAGGGATGGATTTGTTTCAATATTTAACAGATGACTTGTGAATTACTGCCTTTGACCGCGCCATTCATTTTTCACATACTTGCAATGACTATATAACCATATCGAATTTATTTTATATAAAACAAATTAATGATTACGAATAAAATGTGTGTTTGGTTCGTGGTTTAAACTATGTGTTACGAATGGGTATTTAATAAAAGTACATTATACACTCAAGTATATTACATTACACTTACAAGCAAATTAAATATCAACAAAGCTCATTAAATGGGTCAATCATAAAAAATGATACGTTGAAGCCATTGGCCATTCCCCTTGCAATTTCGATCAAAAAATACATATATATGTTTTGTATTTAGTAATACTAAATTCAATATTATTTACATATGAAGAAGGATATAGGCGGAAAAGGAGCCAGAAACGCACAACCAAGATTTTGTGAGAAATGAACTCGAGTGAAATGTGGTCTCACATCTAGTTATTATTAATGAATATTCCTTTGAATATTTTAGTAGTTATGATTTATTATTAGTAAGTCTGCAAATGAAGTTTATGCGTGACTGTTCATTTTGAATATTTACAATCTATCGGTCGATAGAATATTATTTATATATTCAATAAATAGTTCTATAAATACAACAAATATGCACTATTGGAGACATTAATACTTTTCACCAGTACGATATGGCTCGAAATCAATGGAACTAGACCAAACATACGTGGAAGCCAGATGAAGAAAAGAGTTTGATACGAGCATTTAAGAAATAATCACAACGTTTCTAGCAGAAAAATGGCGCATGTTAAACTATTCCTTCGCATTTTGAGGAACTTGACACTTTGGCCCCAGTCCTTTAAATGATAACGAACACCCATGGAGTTAAAAACCCCTCACAATTTTGTGTATCCATTATAACATAAATAGTATTTTCCTGCATAATATAACTCTACCTACTGCATCACGCAACACCCTACTACATACAGTAGATCCTTCCATCAAGCTAAGATATAAATAAAGTTCATATCATAATTGCACACTCCAAGTACATTTGTTGTGATGGAACCTTTGCTATTTCTATATCGGGCTTTCTTGTTCTCCTTAACTCGAACACTAATATATGTCCCATCCAATGCTCCCACAAGAAGTACAAAGATAATGGTTGTGCGTACCTCCAAAAATTTAAATTTATGAGCGTTTTGTGCATTGATAGGTTTTGGCTTGACCAGGAGCACCGTGTAGGAGCACCAGCAGCTAACACGGAGTTGAAATGCGTACACATTGTTTATGTGATCTTCTAAAAGCATGTTTTTCTCACGAGTTTATTTATGGTGAGCCAAAATCCCCAAAAATATTGCCACTTTTTTGGCACGTCTACGTGTCTTGAAGGCTTCAATCCCGAAAAATGCTCAAAAAGAAAACAACCTTCTAAACACATCTTTACTCATCCTCAAATTCTCTAATGCATAACTATTATCATCAGTTATTAAACCATTGAGATAATCAACTTGCTTTGGCTTTTTTCCTACTAAATGGTAACATATTTTCTTCATTTGTCTCCAATGAGAAAGCGTGAAAAATAAAAATATTCCTCTCGTCCAACATTCATTTATGCTATTGCATGAGCAATTGCGAAAAGCAAAGATCCACTTCTTTTGTATCCATTCACCTCTTTTTCAATAAAAAATTATACGCATCAGCAAAAACTAAGATGAAACAAATGTTATACAATCGATAATTCAAACACTATACATAAGCAATCAAAACAACTTCTAGAATTTTTATTGTAAAAAGGAGGTAGCGTAAACTTCAACACCATATATCATCATAAATACCATAGCTATAACTATCAGATGCAATAAAAGTAAGGGAGGGAGGGAGAGAGAGAGAGAGAGAGAGAGAGAGATGCTTGAGAAAAAGAAAAAAAAAATACGAGGGGATATATTTGTCAAAAAGGACGAGAATAAATATGGTAGGGTGAGGGGATGATTTAACTAATACTTTATTGAGGGTATTAGGAATTTTATGATGCTCACTTTATGTGGCCACCTGTAGATGTGGCACCGATTCGTGCCATTTAAACATCTCACATTGACATATAAGGTTATGTCGTCTTAATTAACACCTTCTAGGTGCCATTAATCGACATTTCGGATGCTGATGTGGCATATTGACGCCTTACGTAACATTTTACGTGTCAATGATCGCGTCAATATGCCACATCAGCATCCGAAATGTCGATTACTAGCACCTAGAAGGTGTTAATTAAGACGGCATAACCTTAGATGTCGATGTGAGATGTTGAAATGACACAAATCGGTGCCACATCAACAGGTGTCCGCATAAGGTGCTCACATAACATAAGGTGACCACCATAAAATTCCTCTTGAGGGTATTAAGGGGGTATTAAAATAAACCATCCAACCAAGCATAACATAAACTAATCCGTACCCATCTAATCCCCTCTAATACCCCCAACCAAACTGGAACCAAACATATCATATATAGTAAACCCACGTTTAAAACTCTTAAACCATCCAACCAAACAAGGGCCAAGGGTTATAAAATGTTATTTGTGTATTTCCGATTACAAGTTGAAAAGTTCTCTTATGTCTCTTTGATTGATTTATATCAGAGAACTATAAAAAGAAAGCAAATATTCACATATCAAAATTAGGGAGGCAATGGGCGGCTTCGGGGCTGGTAATGGACATACCGTACTCATACCAAATTCATGTTCTTAATACCATTCCTACAAATTCACCGTTTAGGATGAATTGGTTCGGGGATGGGTAATCACCGTTCGGGATCGGGTCCCCCGTGGGGGATTCGGGTTCTCAATATTAATGTAGGTCCAATAAATTAAACTTTTTTTTCAAAAAGCACAAAAATAAGTAATATAGCTAAATTAATATGTAAAATATGATGTTGAGTATAAAATATTGATATAATACGTGATGCGTGTATTCTGAAGAATATATATATTGAGAGTTGACTTTTTTTAATCTACGATCTTGAATATAAAATGATGATCTATGAATATTCTTGATTCAAATTAATTTTTAATATTTTTACTAATAAATCTATTCGGGGAATAGTGAATCACCATTTGACTCAAACAGGGCCGGGTTCAGAGACGTGGATGGGTGGGAAACATGATTACCATCCACATCCCCACTCTTTCACCGACGGGGAATCACCGTCAACTCCCCCTCTCCATTTTGACGGGGGATTCCCCGTCCCAATAGCCTCGGGTACCGATGGGATGGTTCACCGTGGGAATTTTGCCACCCCTAATCAAAATTGGAGAAATTGTTATTCTAATCCTAGTACTTGAGTTTTCAGAAAAAAATTAGAAAGGTAGCATAAAGCTCGATTGGATACTAAGGACTAGACGAGGAAACCTTTGGTGATATTCATGTTCTAAATTATCAGATCAAATTAGTGTTGGTTATTTAATGAGATTCAACCTTTGCTCCAATTGGGCTAAGTAGCATATCTGTTACCCTCGGATTTCACCGACCTCGCGGCAAAATAACTGATCGGTCGTAATTAACTTAACCACCTTGCATGAAGGACGACCCTCGCCTTCAATGGGGCCTCGGGCCCATCAGAGCGATTTTACAAGCAGACCCCGAGCCCATTAAAGGGCGGCCCATAGCGAAATGCCTCGGAACCACCGGAGAATTCCTTGAAAGCTATGCCCCGGGCAGCGCCTGGAAACCCTCGAGTATTCTCCCCGAGGGGACACGTCCACGAGGCACCCCGCCAAGGCGCCTCCAGAGAAAGGGAACGCGGCCCCTCGAGATCATATCCCGAAGCGAAAACAGACACCTTCGCGCGGGAGCATGGTGTTACAACAGAACTGCCACGACTCCATCACGCGGCCATTAGCAGAACATGGGGAGAAACCGCCGAGGGCCGAGCAAACCAAAAGAACGTGGGATCGTGGGAAGATGAGGAGACAAAGGCAAATCCGAGCCCGAAAACCACGGAACGTGGGCGAAAACCGACGGAAACCGCCAAAGCTAAGGTACGCTATAAATACCACGATGCACCCCTAAGGTAAGTGATATATATATTATATATATATATATTATATATTACCATTACTCTGCTAGTTTTACGACTCACTCAAGCATTTCTATCACTTCACACCGTTTTTACATCACTTCCCTTACTATATATTACACTTCGTAAATGGAAACCACCCTCTTGACCTAGGCAAGAGGGCAAACGACCCCGCCTTAACCCTGTTTTCGAGTTTTCAGACGAATTCGAGGCGAAGTAAAGGCGGAAGAAGCTCGTTAGCCAATTCGCGGGGTAGGTCATTTTTCGACGGCATCAATATTAAATGTTGTAAATTCGGCCTAGGCGCTAGGCGGAGCCATCCGCGGCGATTTTTGGCTAGGCGTTGGATTATCCGGTCGAACCGATTATTCGGGCTAGTCAGTCGAGTTCTAATGTTTTTTTTGTTTTTTTTGAATTTTTTTTATACAAAATATATTATTAAGGATATTATTTCTGTATTTGAATAAATTAAATATACATTTACTTTGTATACTAGCATATAAAATAAAAAAATAAAAAACGAGTCTACCGTCTAATTTCCGCCTAGACCCCGCCTAGGCGTTAGGCTCCCATTGACCGCCTAGCGAATTTTACAACATTTGATATTAATATTCATTTAATTGGTTTTATAAAAATAAAGATGGCATCGTTTAACCTCGGATCAGAAACCAATCCAGAATTCGTTACGGTTTTTGCGCCACAATTATAAGTTCAAAATTCACCCAACGTGATAATCATAAGATTCGAAACCATGACATAAAAAGGATGACAATTAACTCACAAGTCGTCACAACTATGACTAAAATCCACACGCCAGAATTCAATCGTCCAAATTCAGATTACAGCATAAACAACAAGAAAAAGAGCTCTTCCAAAAACATCAAATCTATACGTTGTTTGCCTCCCTCGACCAACACAAATTACAAAGTAACAAAAACTTACAGCGCTGTACTGTCCAAGAAGAACCCCCCAATTCAATTCCCAGATTGAGAATTCCAATCTTCGCCGGCAGCACTATGCTCATCTCGCGAAGACGCTGTCAGAGCAAGACGGCGACTCCTCAGAGCGCGCGGCGGAAGATGCCTCGCGTATTTCCTCGATCCGTTCGACGCCGGCAAGAACACGCCGGTGCCGCCGTGCTGATCCTTCCGACGATTCACCATCACTTGAGGAACCGGCGCCAACGCCATGACTGGCTGTGGCAACAATCCCCATGTAGGGATAACCTTGAGATTATTAGGGATTACGTATTGATTTGGGACGCTCGGGTTGTTCCATACTGTCGTCATTATTGCTTTGGGCGAAGGAGCGAAGTCGTCGTCCTCGGCGACGTTGTTGATGTTGTGTTCTCTCTCTCTCCACACACGGAAGAAGGTTATTGTTATCCTCTTGTTGTGCGATGAACACATTGCGTGCCTCGCCGTGTCTGAGCTCTTCCCCCTCATGACCAAAAGAGACCTTCCATATTGTGGAGATCAAAAGGTAAAAATTTTGAATCATAAAACTGATTGGCAAGATAATGATGAGCATAGCCATAGACGGGCTTATGTTTATTCAACTATTATACCCTTCTTTCAGATGCAAGGAGAGGGGTCCTCTGTAATGGCCTTCATCATCTCCCCTAAGCTGGCGACCGAAAACCATAGTCGATTCTGACAGGACAAGCGTGGAAAGAGGTTGTCCCAAGTGAGGCGGTTTCACGAATGGCTGTGAATACTCGCCCTGCGACAAACGTAAATGTTCCTCGTCAGTCAATCGAATTTCATTTCATATGTAGGAGCTAAAAGTCATTGACAGGGTGTTTCCTTTTAGTACCTCATCGAAGAAGTTGATAATGCAGCTGTTTGGTTTCCTGCTTTCTGGGATCAAACGCCACTGAGTGAAGTGATCGATTACGCCTTGCAGAAGTGTTGGGATCGGTTCGATGTTTCCTGCAGCAAAGATCATCGAAGGCTTTTAGGATGATGAGATTTGCATGAACACTTTTGACGTCTCCAATAATAAAGACTGTACTTTTTGAGACGTTTGTGGATGAGTAGTAGTCTTCTTTGATCTCCCCGAAAATGGGAACGCCGAGCTGAATCAGTTCTCGCTTGTTTCCTTTCGTCTGCTGGTTGTATAATATAAACGTCTCCCCTAAAGAGGACCAATAAAAGAAAGCACGCCCATAGCTATGTCAGAACCAGGAATCACCATATTAATAAAAACGATGACTTTGCGTTGCAAATCAATCAAGTTCATCTTGCTCTCATATTCTGATGCATGCATGACATTAACGAAATGCAAATGAAGTGGGAAAGACAATTTCGATCCATAACCTCCTCGGACAAACCTATGGAAGTTGTGCCGCTACAATCTCAGAATGTCCGGCCCACCCCACAAGAGTAAACATTCAGTCATGTTTTTTTTTCAAAGTATAAAGGCATCACGAATCACGGGATCCACCTGAGAGTTCACCGTTCTGACCAGACAAACGGAGTTCATTCACAAAGTCGTTTAATTTCGAGAGCTCAACCTCGGTGAATATGTCTTCGTACAGCTTGAGGCCTCTGACAACGTTCACCTGATGATTAGAGCTCTATATGTGAGCAATGGCTTTTAATTTCTGAGGAAAAAGGTTTAGATAAAGAAAAGAATGCGTTTTTAAGTACCATGTGGCCTTTCACAGGCTCCTTTGCCACGAATCCCTTTGTGATCTTGATTTGGGAAACGCGTGCCTCGCACTGGTCGTGGTTAGAGCATATGTTGACATGTTCTTGGAAGCTATGTGTGTCTTGTGATCCTGCAATTTTAAAGGTTTAGATAGGATACAAATTAGAGTAGTAAAGTGGTACTGAGTTCATAGTTGAATGATCACATGTCGTCAACATAGCATCATTTTCACACGCACACACACACATATTTATTTATTAATATATTAGCATCATAGTTGATCGTTGTTACAAAATTTGCGAGGGAGAAATCCTTTGGGGCCTGGGGGGAGACGGACCAATGTGAAGCCACATGCTAAACCAAATTAGGTAAAAAAAAAACAAGGTACATACATAGACTTATACATGGATTGGATGCGTCTAAACTAAATAATTAAGGTCCACTACTCCAATTTTATTTTATTTTATTGTTTATCAAAATTAATAAAGAAGGTATCCAATGAATAAATTGCCCACATGCAATATAATCATTTCACCAATTCCCACATGGCTTGTGGAGAATATAATCAGCGTTACCCCAATTGATATGCCCTCCATGGACCTAACTAGCCGAATCAGATACGGATGGGAATAAAGTGATCATCTCCGATTTTCCACCGTTTATATACCATACCACTTCTAACAAGGCCGTTAAAAGAAAAGGTGTAATGATGCGGAATAAAAAAAAAAAACTACACTAGTTTTAGCATTTTTAATATTTTCTCGTCGTAGTTCAGTGAAATTACATAATATTTTCCTAATCGTTTCCCTTTGCTTTCCATACAATGTAAAATATATTAGGAGTAAAATAATAGTCAAGTCAGCTCGTAAGCTCGACGGATCTCTTTGAATTCATTATTATCTGGTCGAACTCGTGAAGGTCGAGCTCGAACTTCGTCCGTCGAGTTGATTAAAATTTAATTTTATTTATCTTTGAACTCGAGAGCATGATATTAAATTTTCAAAAAAAAAAACTCCTCATTTACACCAATAAAGCTAAATTGTAAATATTTCCGACCCATGAGAGGGTCTTCGGTTTTTATACAAAAACTATTCATAGTAATATACAGTTAGCAGGCACATTGGAATAATAGCATCTGAATATTCAAAGCCGTCGATACAAACAAAACACGAAGCAGCCAGGGAACAATAGCACGCCCCATTATGTAAGGTCAAGAAATTTATTTATATATATAAACAATTAATATTGGTGGGCACCTCACACATCTCAAGGTGGACCTCCCTGATTAGTTCATGAATGAACGAATGATCGGAATTTGCTGTTCCCCAAAAAACTAAGGCGAACAAAGCTTACACGTTTACAATTTTTATTACACGGGAAAAAAAGGTTACTTTCAATGCGATTTGACAAAAGTTTTTTTAACATTAAAATCCCCGTGATAACTAACATCAGCAGCAATGACTTTTGTTTTAGCCACAAAGAAACGGCATATGAACTTCTATTGTTGAACGTAGATTCCAGACACTTGCTTAATTCAACAGAAGTACACGAACTTTCAATAATTGATTTATGATAATTTAAAATAAGTTACTTTATATTTCTTCATTCACGGAAATTTTTAGGAAACTACGTAAAAAGCTAAATAGCCTATGTGACAATAATATACACATGAAACGTAGGATCTCTCGACATGGAGACCAAGTAATTCATTCGCTATGGAAGAAGTTTTGTAGAATTTTTATTTCTACTTTTTTACCATAACAGTCCTCCGATACATTACTGACATGCAGTGATGAACAACAAAAGAATGAATGATTAGCGTTAGAGCAATCACCGTCAGCACTCAGTAATAAGCGCTTGAGATTGACAAGACCAAACCGTAAGATCAGATCGCCAATTAATGTTAAATTGAACTTAAAATGTTTTTATATAAAAAACATCGACGAATTTAACAATTGAAAGAGGAAAAAGGGAAAGACGACAGCACAGAAATTAAATCGAAGAACAATACTCACCTGAATCAGTCACGTCGCTCTGAGGCTCGCCGGAATCAACGCTGTGGTCGTCACTCATCAAGCACTCGTCCTCGACTTTTCCAGCGATCGCCTCCTTCACAAGCACGCAGTTATTCTCCAGCGCCTCCTCTCTCTTCTTCACCTTCTTCGCCTCAGCGGCGTTTTTCAGCTCGCGTTCCACGTCAGCGATAGGGAAGAAATTCTGCTTGTTGAGAATCGGAATCCAGTTCATTCTCCTGCGGTGGATCTCGGCGAAGGCCGATTGGTAGTCCGACGTCTCTCCGTCGTGGATCTCAGCGATGTGGCCGCAGAGTGCGTCGATGATGGCGTTCGCCGCAGCGAACTCCCCACGGTACCAGGCGAGAATCGCATCCTTGGTGAAGGCCTCCGTCGCAAGCAACGTCGCCGGTGCAGCTGCCTTCATCGTCACCGGTGGCGGCTGATGCACCACCATTGGGTTCGCCGCCGGCGTCATTTTTTACTGATAGAGATAGAAAAATCGAAATAAATCAACGTTTAGATGCGTTTTCGGAGATGAAAAAGAACTGTATTCCGCTCGTTCAACGATTCGCTGCTTTGAAAATGAATTTTGGGAAGAAGCAAAAGAACAATTGAAGTGAGAATTACGAAGGCGAGAGAGAGAGGGGAAAAAAAGATGAAGAAAGCGGAGGCGTGGGGCGAGGGGGTTTTATGTAAGTGCTGAGGGTAAAATAGAAATTACGTGTTGGAAAATGCGAAATCATATGCCGACTTTTCAACTGCGATTTCTAATATTGCGTGAATGTTTAATGGTATATTAGAAAATTGCGGGAGATTTAATTTAAATGACAACATGAGCATCAATTAGCACATTCAGATGTTTGATTTGTTGCATTGCCTTATATTACCATACCTTTCTCTATATGGTACCTATGTTAATTTAAGGGTTTTTACACATAAGTACCTATTTGGAAAAAAATTTGTAATTTAGTACCCAATCAGGATTTTTTTATATGTAGGTACCTAACAGAATAAAGTTTTTGCACATAGGTACCCGATCCCCGAAAGTACACCAAACAACACATTTGGGTACCCTATCTCAACACATTTGGGTACCCTATATAACAGAAAATGGTACGACGTATGTTATATTTAGGTACGCCCTGTGTAACACACAGGCATGCCCGTAGGTACGACGTATCCTATATTTAGGTACCCTATATAAACGTGTTATAGTACGCAATATACACACAGGAAGGTACGATATGACTGAAGAACTGCTAAAATTAAACTGGGTACCTATCTGTAAAATTTTCTGACATGGGTAGTTATGTGTAAAAATTTTATTCAATTGGGTATTTTTTTATAGATTGCCGTTAATTTAATCATAAATCATAATATTATTGTATGATCATGTCCCTCCGAGAGCAAATAGAGTCGACGTCGTCTCTAACTAAAAGTAGCCACAATAATCCCCTAAACTTATTTATTCAACTATGAGATTTGTACGTAAATTTTAAGATCACTCATAAGCTTTATACTTATTATATAGTATATAAAATTTTAGAAAATGAAAGTGATGATTAGGCAGTCCACTATTACCGAACCGAGTAGGTCGCTGAGGGTTGGGTGAATATCTACCGCCAATTTGAGCACATCACATGCGCGCGATTCCATCTCGCACCATTTGTGGTGCATATTACCCAATACTATTTGGGAATAACTACAATTACAGCCCCGTACTATCAGTTAATTGTAATTCCCCATTGATTCTTACAATGAGTATGCGAATTTTGATGTAATATGTCAAACAACACCGTGGTCTTCTCGCCGCCTTATTATCACCATGTTTGTTTAGCCTAAGTGATAAGTTATCACCGCAATGACGGATCACACAAATGATGAAAATAGAGTGACATTCTAACTTCTGGATCTACACGAAAAACCTTGGTGATCAGTGATGGGGCGATCTTTCAAATTTTTATTTGGACAACAACATTACCCCTTAGTAAAGCATTTATACATAATATATTTTTATTCATATTGTAAATTATATAATTAAAGTGTTTAAATCTTAAAATAATTATTAATAATAAATAACTATATTGAATAACTGTAAATAAAAACTTGTTCAATTTTTAAAACTCGATATTAAAATAGTAATCATTGTTACATAACTATCATATATATATATATATATAATTCACGTAATCTATATAGTATTCGTAGTTTTAAATATGACATTTACGAAATATCACCTCATCTATCACCGTGGTTAGACAAACACAATATTCCAAGCTATCACCCTAAAACAAACACGGTAAGAGCATCTCCAACGGCTCTATAAACAGGGCATTGGACGCCAACAATAGCTTTGGAGTCCTCCAACGGAACTGCAAACGCCACCCCAAACCTAGAGGTCATCCGCTATCTTGTTTATTTTTTATTTTTTAATTTCTTTTATTATGTAATTGAAATTTAATTTAAGGTTTCAATATTAGAATTTTTCATTTGGAATCTGATTTTACAGGGAGACGATGAAGGAATAGTGCATTTCAATGAAGAAGACGATGAATAGCGCAAGGAGAGAGAATGTTTTTTTTTTCGATAAGAGAAAGTATTTCATCTTTTAATTTCTATTTTTCTTATACATTTTTTTTTCTAATTTTTGTTTGTATTTATTTTTTTCAACACTTATCTTTATCTATTTGTTATTGTAATAGCTCTTTTAGAAAATTCCGCCTTTTAATATTTTTTAATTTCGAAAGAATAATAATAGTTAGATAATCATATTATCATTTTTATTGTAATAGCTCCATTCGTATAGTATTAATATGTCAAAAATTAAATTATGGATTATAAAATAGATATTTCAATTTCTTTTCAATAAACTTTCCGAAATTTATTTTTATATAGCAAATTAATATTATAATTTATCGAATAATTTTATGTGAAAAACAAATAAAAACAATGATAATATTTGTTTTAGAGATAAATATTTTATTTTATAAGTATTAAACTCTAAAACGAGAATACAAATTTTATAATCTAAAAAATTAATGGAATATTTTTAGAATATTCTGTATAGAGTAAAATATAGAGGAGATGGTTGGAGTTTGTTGATATTGTTCACTCTATATCTGGAGAAATGGTACTGTAGCAGTATATATAGGAGGTGTTTGTTTTGGGGTGATCTTCCGAAACATCACCGTGATCCTCTCGTTTACCAATCACTGTGTTTGTTTAATCTAGGTGATGAGTCATCACCGGAATGTTGGATCACCTAGATGATGAAAATGGGGTGATATTTATATCACCCCAAAAAACCTAAGTAATCCAACATCACCGTGATTTGTAATGGACGAAAATACCCCTCATATTAACATTATTGCTTTATATGCCATTATAAATATATTAATTACATGATTAACATAATTAAATCAGCCGTAAATGCATTTTCTTTTTATTTTATGTTTCTCTTGATTATTTTAAAGTTCTGATAAGTCCGCCATAATTGTCAGGCAATAGATGTGCGCTGTCTTAATCGCTGTAAAATGAGAAGCTGATAGTAGTTCCTGAATTCTTATTAGTATTCTCTTCAAAGCATATATACGAAAGGCTTTCTTTTCTTTTATTTGATAGAATAAATTAGGAGAATTGAAGTGAGTGTAATGTACACGTATATTTTCTTTTGGAAAATAATTAACTTTCGAAAGATACTACAATCTTTGTCACTTTAGTTTCACTTTTCCACGCAAGTTGTTCACATACAATATTGTTTACTTTTCATATTTCTAATAGGATAGAAAAATGTTCCGTTGAATACAAATATTCTAAAGTGAAAAAAAAATAGGCAAATTGGCACAAAACAAAGTATGATTAGCTCCGAAGTAATTGAAAATGCAAAACATGAAAGTTAGAATATCATTATTTAAGAATTTAATTGTTTCGGCACGGGAAGTAAATTTTATATATTCTTACAACTTTTTAACATAATACTACTTCTGGCAAATGATTTGAAACCATTATAACGATCTCAAGTATTTTCTCGCTGTTTGATATGAAGATTAATAAAATTAGAAGGCTAAAAAATGCGAGCCACTCCATTAAATAAAACTAGTATTTCTGGCACAGGCGTACCGTACGTGTGCAATAAAATAAAGTAAATTATGATTAAATAGTTTTGGTTATGAGGTTATGGAAGCTACGTGGTTTAGTCTTCTTTTATTTTTTTTGTAGATGTAGAAAAAATCTGATTGGTTAATTGATACAGACCAAATTGATGGTATAACAGAATAGGTAAGCAGCTGTCACAAGTGCACATTGTAAGAAGCTTCAATTCCCCAGTTCTTCGAAAGTATAATTTTCAAAAAGACTAAGCTAATCAAAAGTTGCATGTTTTATTTCTTTTTTCCTTTTCCTTTTTTAATACATGGCCCGGTTCCAAAATTATAATTTAAGTCCCAAAATATAAAAATGTGCAATTTTGGTGATTGAAATTGATAAAGGAAAAATATTTTCATAAGTCAGAACAAACTAAATTTGAACTCCAACCTAATTATTTTTTTGAGAAAATGAGGCAGAAATCTTAAATCGCATTCCAAATCAACGGTCAAGTGAGGTGAGAATGTTTGAAGTCAATAAAAAAAGGCGTGTGTTGTGACTTATTTTGTTGGAAAAAAATTGGAGATTCAATTTATTCCGAATTTGGTGATCTATTTTTATTTTTTACAATAATCACAATAAATCGAGCGTGTGCGTACAAAAATATTAGTATCATAGTTGGAATTAGTCTTTTCCATATTTGAATTTGAACACACATACGAATGATGACGCATGCGGTGAGTTGTTGACTACGAAAGATTTACATATCTTCAGTAAAACTAAGGCATTTTCTATGTATAGTACAGTCACTGTGCAATGTCTGAAGGGTGAAGGCCATGCCATGCCATTCTCCATTAGCTAGCGTCACCCTTTTTGCCCATAAAATAAAAGATAATTTTGACTTTTACCCATATAGAAAAATAGTCTTGTATATATATATATATATGACTTGAGAAAGTAACTTAGTGTTGCGATCCGTAGTAGGAATGTCACTACGGTATGCCTCTCAACGACGCGTACGATAGTCTCGCGACTTTATCTGTAATTGAATCGGTTTTATCTATCAATTTAATTATAGTCATTGAAGACATTCAAACCTACAATTTTGATTTCATGTAAGAAACATTACGTGTTGATGTCAATACTCAATAGGGACTTTAATACGTGCAGAACACAACGAAGCGTATATGACGACAAATAATTTCTGAAAACCCTTTAGCATCAAGCAACGGACAAGCCAAAGTAATGACACATGACGTAATATTAATTATATTATATCAAAATATTTCACTAACGTAGCATTGAGTATTTTTACTCGTTCATTTGTTCGTTCGTCATCAGGGGAGCCATTTTTAGAACTCACGATTGTCGCGTTGAATATTTGATCCCCGATATTAATTGGATTCATTGGCTCCACAAATATGATTAACTTTGCATCGTTTTGATTTCTTTTACATGTTGGTGTCCGAAAATTAAATGGGAAGTTATTTGGAAGGTTGTCATCATGAATCATTAAGAACATCGTATATAACGTTGGCCTGACAGTAAAATCGGTTTCGAGTCGCGCGTTTATGTCCGAATATTATATGTTGTGGCCGATGAGGCTTGGCTCTACTGGTCAAGCTGAGGCGCTTAGGGTCATGTTGGGAGAGGTCTTGGGTTCGAATTTCATCCATGTGACATTTCCCTAGGCCTGCCCACATGGGCCCAGACATGTGCGATTGACCTGGTCGGCCTGCTTTGCAGGTAGTGGGTCGGCCTCGGCACCGGGGTTTCACCATCGGCTTTCCCCGGTTATCAAAAAATAAAAAAAATAAAAAATAAAAAATATTATATGTTATGTTATGTTATGTATGAGTATATATCTATATATATTAAATTTATCATTGTGCGGACAAATTATGATGAGTCGAAGCAACTCATGCTTTAGGTATAGATGGCTTGAAATAAAACTCTAAAATCATGGACGACGTCATTCAGTTGCAAGCTGCGGGACACTGAATAATTAATACAAGTTTCGTAACAAACAGACTATCATTGACTTTAAAAAAGATAATGTCCTAACAGCGACGGACTAAAAGTGGATTTGAATTTGAATTGAATATTTCTTTCGTTTTTTCTCTTAAGTTTGAGACTATAATATCTGTCTAAATCTAAATAAATACATTCAATTGTAGATGTCATCACCATGGAGGATATATTATATATAAAAACTCGTAGTTGCTCAAAGGATGACACTGAATTAAATGTATCAATCATATCGATGCGGTCGTTGTCATTCGATTTTTTCTGCTCACTTTAAGAACATTATTGATCAAACAGATCACGAAATAATTGAATTAAATTATAAAAGCTATGCCAAGTTTACACATCAGTCTCCCCTCCTACGTGTTTTGTTTCTTAAACTGATGAATGAATATACTATTCACCAAAGGTGGTTTTGCTCTTCGAGAACCCTGAAGACACTATGAACTAATCATGCATTGTTTATTTAGTTTTAATTTGTCTCTATGTAGTATGTACTTCTGTTGGCAGCTCAAGTCAACTCTAAGCACGCATGATCATTTACCATTTAATTATGGTTATTTACGAAGACAATTTGCGTATCAGATCAATAATGCATAACATATAAGTATATAGCATCTCAACGTGGAATCATTTCAGATTCTGAAATTCTTAATTTCCTGTGTCTCACTTATTTCTTCCCATTATTCTATTTCGGGTGTCCCAAATAATTCTTCCGATTTCTATTTTTAGTAAAAGATTATTCCAATAATTAAACTAATTACACCATTTATATTAAAAAAAAAGGCTTCTTAATTTGTGTGCCCACCAATAGATTTTCTCTCCCATACTTTAAAAGTGTACTATAATATTAAAACAATGTGGTTTCTTAATTTACGTGCCTACAAATTTTTGAAAAGTATTAAGGAAGTACATTTTTCTATTATTATTGCTGGTGCTTCAAACCTCTAGATTAAGGCCTCGCCATATTAGTAGAAAGCCCAAAAATTTATTTTCCGCTTCTGCATGAATAGTTTTTCGGCTGCTATGATTTTGTAAATTACATAGCCCATTCAAGAAGTATATTAGAGCATCTCCAAATGCAAATTTATTCCATCATACCCATACGTTCAATCCAACTCACTTGCCGAATCCAAATTCCCATGTAATAAGAAATTGGATTTGATGTCAAATAAAAAACAAAACGAAAATTGAATTAGCCAAATAGGGGACAGCGACGTCGTAACTCGTAACAGACAACTTAAATGACCAGAAAAGCCCTAACGAGTTTTCTTCCCTTAAACCCGTAATCCTCCAAAACCCTCTTCTTTTCAACGTCATATCCTATTTCGCAGACGCTAAGTTTGAAGTTTTAAACGTCAATACGAGAAATGGCGTTAATGGCTGCACGGAACCCTAATTCGAAGCGAGTGTTCGCTCTCTCGCCGCGAGTGTATTCGTTATCCTGCCGAGGATCTGTCGCATCGACGCCTCCCTTGGTATCTGATTCGCAGATCTCTTCCTATCAATCTTCTAACAATCCTTGGTGGAGATCTATGGCTACTTTCACTCGCACGTGAGTTTCTTAAGCTTGAACTTGTGGATTTTTCGCCTTCTTTGTTACCTGATTTGTGTTTGCGTTCTTCTGTGTCGTGTTTGCTACTCTGTGTGTGAGTGTGACGATGCTGACTAGTCTTTCTGTTTCGTTTCGTGAAATGGATTCATTACTTGTTTACACGATAACTAAGCTGCGAAGCTCCTTACGTTTTTGCTCTTGATTAAATTTTAGCAATGGCAAATTTGAGAATCCGTGACATATTGTTGGTTTTGTTTCAGTTAACCTCAATTCATTGGTGTACTTTCGCATACCTTACTACTAGCTGTTGATTTCTTTGATGGATTTAGATATGTTTGACTTACAAAACACAATCTTAAAATGCGTCTCATTCTTCAGCTTATTTCAAGAGTTCAATATATTGATGCGTCACGACTTTACCAAGACAAGTGCTAACTTGGTTATTGTATTACTTTTTTGTAGAAAACCTCATGTTAATGTCGGAACAATCGGGCATGTCGATCATGGGAAGACCACATTAACTGCTGCAATCACCAAGGTTAAGCTGAAAAAGAACAGCGATACTAAGTATATTCAGTGTAAAAGTGATCCCGTTTTATCTCTTCTGTGCTTCTACTCTCCTTGCTTGGTTTGTAATGCATTTGATATCATGAAATGAAGGTCTTAGCAGAAGAAGGGAAAGCTAAAGCTGTTGCGTTCGATGAAATTGATAAAGCCCCTGAGGAGAAGAAGAGAGGGATCACGATTGCCACGGTTGATATTTGTTATGTTTTAGGTTCTTCATTTATAGCCCGTTTGATCATTTTATCAATTTGTATTCTTTTTGTTGCAGGCCCATGTTGAATACGAAACTGCAAAAAGACATTATGCGCATGTAGACTGTCCAGGACACGCTGATTATGTTAAAGTGAGATATAAAATCCAGTTGACTTTAACTCTTTATTCTAAGATGCTTATAATTTTCACACTTTCTCTTCCGTTTTTATTACTGCAATTAGTTATCTATATTTATCTGCATCGTTAGGTAAGACCGTAAGACAAAATGCGGTACAGTGTATAGTTTAGAAGGTCACCCGCTAAAGCCCTCTTTTCCACTTTTCTTTCTCTACCTTCACACACACACATACATATTTAGTCACTATATCAGTGATCTCGCACCTTGAAGGAGTACTAACTAGAAGTACACCAAAAATGTAACTGGAATACTGCTCAGGGATTGGTGACTGGTGACATACAACCGTTGACATTCAATAGACTTTAGAGAACTCTCAAATGCATGAGAAACATAAACACTTCTCATTTACTGCTATTTAACGAAGTCATGGGAATATTAGTGGACTGGCATATCATGGTTTATGATCCAATTCTCTAATGACATTGCAGAACATGATTACTGGAGCCGCTCAAATGGATGGTGGTATTCTTGTAGTATCAGCACCTGATGGACCAATGCCGCAGACTAAGGAACATATATTGCTTGCGCGTCAGGTTTCTACCATTTCTGGATTAATATTATGCTTCTCGTTTTCCTTTTCCTTGCTCCATATTTAGCTTTAAGCTTTTTACAGGTTGGTGTTCCATCACTTGTGTGTTTCCTAAACAAAGTCGATGCTGTTGATGACCCGGAATTGCTGGAACTTGTAGAAATGGAGCTACGTGGTGCGTTAAATTTTTCTTTTTGTTTTGAATGTATATACCTTTTATCATAGAAAACTTTTGCTTTATCTTGGTAATCATCCCTGCTTGCAGAATTGCTCAGCTTCTACAAATTTCCTGGGGATGAAATTCCAATAGTGAGAGGCTCAGCTTTGTCTGCATTAGAGGGTAAAAATGAAGATATTGGAAAAAAGGCCATCTTAAAGTTAATGGATGCTGTCGATACTTACATTCCGGATCCAATTCGTCAACTTGATAAGCCTTTCTTAATGCCAGTTGAAGATGTCTTTACTATCCAGGTAATTGTCTGTACATGCTGTCTTGGGATGCACCCAGACCTGTAATTGATATATGCTGTTTTATCTGACAGGGACGTGGAACAGTTGCAACTGGCCGTGTTGAACAAGGAATCATAAAACCAGGTGAAGAAGTCGAGATTTTGGGACTGTCACAGGTGAGTGATATCCATTGATCTGAACTGGAGTTTCGCCAGTGTCTCTTCCTGGAACTAGTTGAAATACTTCTATTAAACTGACTTCTCTTTGGTTTTTGGAATTCGTTCCTCGAACTATCATCGATCAAATTGGAGATGTTTACTATTCATCTTTTTTTTCTTGGTATCGGGAATTGAAGTTAAGTTACTTCATTTAGCGAATATCTATTTTCCAAAACTTAAACTCTGTAAATCACCATAGTTGCTACTGGGGTTGTCACACAGGCTCTTGAGCTTATATTGTCTTCAGACCAGTCAAAATTTCTTTGCGGATTTCTCTTATCACATTCGCTTAACTACTACAATAATTTTATACATCTGTGCGGGGTTTATCATTCAGCTCCTTGAGCTAATCTATTATTTATTCAGAATAAGCTGAAAACAACAGCGACTGGAGTTGAGATGTTCAAGAAGACCCTGGACTTTGGCCAGGTATGATTGTTATGTTATTTGAAATTGATATTCTATGCGTGACATGCTATATATTCTGTCTTCTGTTAGGCTGGGGATAACGTTGGTCTGCTTTTACGTGGCTTGAAACGAGATGACATCCAACGTGGAATGGTGCGTGACACTGTATTTGAACTTTTATGTTAATCTTAAGGATTTTGATTTATCGCCGTTGGATGTTATACCTAACTGGTTTTCGAATCAGCTACTTTGAAGCTGCATTAGTTTTTCCACTTTGATTTTGCATTATACCATATTCACAATTTCTCTGAATTTACATTAGGAGATGAATTCTGCTAAGAACAAAGAGCTCTAAATCTTCTTTCTTGAATACCTTTTCCAGGTGATTGCAAAACCTAATACTCTTAAGACATACACGAAATTCGAGGCAGAAATTTACGTCCTTACGAAAGAGGAAGGCGGTCGCCATACTGCCTTCTTCTCAAATTATAGACCTCAGTTCTATATGAGGACTGCAGATGTTACTGGTAAAGTCGAGTTGCCGGAAAATGTGAAGATGGTAATGCCCGGGGACAATGTCACTGCAGTTTTCGAGCTCATTTACCCAGTTCCTCTAGATGCAGGTATGAATGGAATTTAATAGTGTTTTGTACTTCGAATTATTAGTCTTGTGTGCTTATTTGTTTAAACATGTTTTTTTTGTGAATAACTTGAGTGATGTGTTGCATTACTCAGGGAATACTACTTATATACGATGTATGTTCACAACATTACTTGTCGCTAGTCTGTCATATACTGTAGATGGTAGAAGCCAATGTATGGTTGTCAGTAATTTGCAAGTGAAACAGATAGGCTTATGTATTCATGCTTGGTCAGAAGTCAGTGATGATAAATTTCGCACATTGAAATGTAACGGTAAATGATTGGGCATGGTATACGATTTGCATGGTCTTCTGACGTTTGGTCTCATGATAAAAGATCAATTTTTAGCTAAAAGGTCTTCATTTTTCCTTTTATTTGGCCAGGACAAAGATTTGCCTTAAGGGAGGGTGGTCGAACAGTAGGTGCTGGAGTCGTTTCAAAAGTTATCAGCTAAGACATGTCATCCGTAGAATTATGGTAATGCGACTTTTTTCAACCTATGCTTGCATGAAGAAGGGCAAGGAAATAGAGTTGTCATCATCGTTCTACTTGTCAGATCATTAGTTGCGTTCCTAATATAATTGCCTTGATCTGATGATTTACCTGCCGCAAAAATGTCTTGACTCGGTCCCTGCAAACATTTGTTTGTTTGTTTTGTTTTACTTTAGAAGCTCAAGAGTGTACGATCAATAATCAATGAATCCATCTTTACTTGAGGATACATTTTTTTTTGTTTCTCTTCTCCTACATTGCAGCTGCGTGTCACCCCTTTGAGTTCCATTCGGATGTTTAATTAGACTTGTGCAGACATAATTTTACTTGCTCACAACGTCCTTCAAAGTAAACATGAATCTGTGATCATTAAAATAGATGACAATGAGGTTGGAGTGAGTTTTGTACTTCTATCCAACATAGTCACTTTTGAGATGGACAACTACTCGTCGACTAAGAAGTTGGTAGGATGGAGAAAACCATTGTGAAATGGGTCCGTGGTTAGAACTTGGCAGTAGGTATCTTTTTTCTGTATTAGCAGCAAAGTACGAACTTAGAAATTGTTAGCTATCTTGCTTCCACTGGGTGCAGAAGTAAAAACATGGACTTTAATGCCTTGCTACAATAATCCCAGGAACTTTACTAATCGTCATCTCAGTGTAGTAGTAGTAGACTTCCTTGTCCTCCTTACAAGTAGGATGATATTTGCTCCTCCAAGTTGCCGCCTAGTTCTTCCAACACAGCCTCGTGATCGATCTCAATAGAACCGCTGCTGCTGCTGCATCTAACTTTGTGCTTGGTTGCTGCATTATTATTATTATTATTGTTTTCTTCATCATCTGACGCTTCTCTTGGGTCCACGCCCTGAAACACTGGGTGCACGTAAGCCTCTTGGAGATAATCTTTCAAGTCCAGGCTCGGGTCGTTCGCCCTCTCCAACGCATCTCTCACGATTGCGTTCTAATTCGATAGACATAAGGAAGGAAAAAAAAACATTCACTCCTTGATTTTTTAATTTACTACTTTGTTTGTTCAAGGAAACAACTGAGGACCTCAAGTGGGAATTTGACGAACGCAGACTCGAACCGCCCCTTGCAGAACTGATGGAACCAAACGGTGAATACGGAGAGTAAGAGAAGCACTGGGGTCGATCTAGCAGCGTTCTTGGTGCTGAGCAGCCCCATGAGCAAGACTTGCGTGATGATTAAGCCTATGATCACACGCCTGTGCACGTCCGGCCAGAACTTTGCCCCGCTCTCGTACTTCTGATCGTAAACGTTGATGATCTAACCCGACACACAAAAACAAAAATTAAACGCATTCCAAAAGAAGAGCTAACTACTCTTTCCAGACATGTAATTTGAGGGAGTGGTATTATAGGGACAACGGATTTAGGAATTGGCGTAATACGTGTAATAACTTACTTTCAAAATCGTTTAATTTTGGAAGTTATTGTTTGCATTATGATAATCTTAGGGCAAAATAAATGGTTCCGGCGTCTAATGCTTCTAAATTGCTTAATTTTGCAAGTTACCCTGTTATGCTTCCCTCTAAATTACGGGACAATTTTATTTAAATGAGACGTATCACTTTCATCTCGTTCGTGCATGACCAACCGAACCATTACCTACCTGTTGGCGGAAGATGACGTAAGAGAAGGCAAAGAAGATGACGATGAAAGGCAGGATGAGGGGCGTGACCACAGAGTACACAAGTCCAAGCAAGAAGTACAACTGTATACGAGGCTCGGCCGTCGAAAACTCTACGCAGCCAGGATCCATGGCCTGCTCCCTCTCCATATCCGTCTTAACCAAGAAAGTGTTCTTTACGTGGAACATAATCAGTTCGTTCAGCCTTAGTACTTCCGCAGCCACCCCAGCCCAGCCGTCGACCATGATGTAGGTGATGAAGAAGGTCGCCTTCATTGGAATCGCAACTCCCACCGTTCTCGGGATTCTGCATAATAAGGAACGTTAAATTCGATCTATTATTTTTTTTGTCATTGGAAGTTATTAAGAGCGTGTTTATTATAATACCCTGACGGGGGCTGATTGAGGAATTTCTGAAGCTGCTCGAACGCTGCGCCGGCGATAATGCTTCCGAAGAAGACGTTGACGAGCGTGAAAAGATAGTACTTTCCCGCAGATCGCCTGTCCAAGGCGGAAAGCGACGTATGCCCTTCTGCCTTCGACATCGACTTCAGAATCCTCGGAAGGAGCATCAGAAATAGCTTGAGCGCTATCCCGGGAAGAAAACCTTGTACGATCTCCTTGAAACCCTTTCTGGGAAGAAAAAAAAATACGTTGGTAAAAGAAAATACGATGCATTAAGAGATGATTTGTGACGACTTACGCTTCGATCAAGGGTTTCAAGAAAGGAAGGACCTTTTCGATCCCATCGATGCTGGCCAGTGACTGTACGAACGCTATGGGTATCATGAAGAAGAAGGTGAGGAAGAACAATGCGATTGCCATGACGAGTTTCTTCACTGTGAGCTGAACGTATGGGACCGAAAGGTTTTCCCAGTAAACGTCGCGGGGCTCGGGCGCCCATTCGGTCAGCCATATGGTCGGGTTTTGCGACTGCTGCGTTTGGGCGCAGATCGCCGCTCCCCAGCGGGATTTGAAGGAGACGAAGGCCGCAGGGACTATTGCTTTGGGATCGTTCATCACTCTCTCCCTCTCTTCGATTTCCTGCGTTGCATTTATTTACTTTCAAGAGTGGCGTTGTAAAAAAATTGTATTAGGCTTTGTTGTCTCGCCTTACGTCTTCGGTTAGTGATTTGACTATCGTGTCGTAGTGATCGATTGCGTCGACGGATTTCCCGAATATGCCCCAGCATCCCATCTTTCAGACATGCATAAGAAGGACGGACAGCGTAAGCGCTGAGAAAAATGTTATTGCTTTCCGCAGTGCTAATAAAATACCTTTGTTCGCGGTCGCTTTTTGGGAGCTCGTTCGAACCGTGTTTGGTAATAAGTTAGCCAATTTTGCATTCTCTCCTTCTTTGCGACCAATCTAGTTAGCCTATTCGAGTTGTATACCACCTGCAAAATTCGTTTGATTCGTTCATTTTTTTTTTCTATAAGAAAGACGACTGCTTAATTGATGCGCTCAAATTGTCGTAGTCGAGCTTTAAATCGTATGTACAATACAAACCTGGTGCGTGAGATAAAGGCCGGGATGAACGAAGGAAAAGAAATGCTCGACGCTCTCGTTAACCGACAGGTCTGAGTTCGGAGGAATATTTCTTACTAGGACCTGAAAAAATAGACGATGTGAGATAAAAATCATGACGGAGTGGGAGCCACCTCATCTGGCCCGGGAATTAAACCGACAAAAAAAAAAAGGAAAAGAAAACTCGCCGTGTATTGATCTGGGCTTCGATTCTGAGAAGCCAAGAATTTCAACCTCATATTCGATATGATTTCGTACTCTTTGTAGAGGACGTAGCACGTCCATAATGTGAATACACACGCCATCGCTATGTGCGCTATGAACCTAAACGGAAGGGAAAATAATAATTTGAAAGCAAAATGCGACAAACAAGAAACAATATATAGCCAATATTATTACCTTAAAGATCCCAAAGGAACATTGGATATCGAAAGCTTGTCGATATCGCTGTACGTCAAATCCGTGATCTCATCTAACGTTTCTCCCGTCCAATTCACGGGAACTAATATCGCAAAAGCGAGAATCGTTATTGGGACGAAGATTTTCAATCTGCAGCAATTTTTCCAAATTCAGACACAGAAAGCGTATGCAGTGTATGTATGTAGAATAAAGGTAGTAAATATTACGCGAAAATCTAACCCGAGAAGATAGATCCTGACATAAACGGCAGAATCGAGGCCGGCGTGTTGTATGAGTTCGTGTTCGGGCATCCTTAGGGCTTCGGGCATCCATTTCCAGAACTTAAGATATGTTCTAATGTCCAAATTTACGAATTTTTTAACCAAGGGTTGATCGGAGGACGACTTGGGGCTCGATCTCTCGCCCTTTAAGTACCATTTAGGGAAGTAAACTCTGTCGTTTATGGGCTGTAGTCGCAAGAACGCAAAAGCTAGGAGAAACATTAGCGCAGATAGGAGATTGATAGCCGCCGATACGCCGATATCTTGTACGCTAGCCATGGTCGCGTCTTACTCACTCATGCGACGAAGATCACCCCCCTTTTTTCTTTCACCTGGGAAATTGAGATTTTAATTAAAATGATATTGGGAACATAAGAAAATATATTTACCATTGCTTGCATGTCATGGAATGCATGCAAGGACATGCAACGTAAGAAGAAAAAGATAAAATTAAATAAATACCTTGGGAGATCTTACGATATTAATTGATGCGTAGTGACAGAAACAACGTTTGATTAAGAATGGGTTCGCAGTTTTGTGGTAATATTCAAGAAACAGAGCAAAACAGAGGTTTCTTTGCAAATGGCACCAAATCGATGACTAATCCCGCCTGAAGCTTCTTGCCGTGGAATCGAATAATGATGATTTTGCCTGCCCGGAATCAGACCGTTTCTTCGCCGGCAAAATTCCGGTCAGAATATTTTTTGCAGAGGTAGCAAGAAGCTCGGGGAATGATCAATGGATCTCTGTTTTGCCTAATTTCTAAATTTCGGTTCACATTTGTCAATATATATATATATATATATATATATATATATATATATATATATATTCTGTTGCTACTTTTTCATATCATCTTTTAGTTCAGGATTAACTTGAGGTTAGGATTTTGCATGTTATTCATAAAAAACAATAAAATCTAGTAGACATTATTGAGTCATACTAAAGAAGTCGTTATATTTGAATATAATGATAAACATTATTATTTTATGCATAACTATAATAATTATAGATTGTGAGGATTATAGTCACTTTTCATTTGTTAATTCCATATAAAGAAGGAAATAATAGCAAAACCGTGAGAATTTATACATTGTTGTAAGTTTAATTTCAAAATACTTATACAAAATTAATTTTATTATTAAAGAAATAGAGCAGATTAAATTCTCATAAAGTTGAAATTAGAAATAACTCGAATTCTAATTCTTGATTTTTTTTTGTAAAGAATAAATATGATATATTAATCGAGATTCAGTATACACGACATAAGCCATAATCTAAACACTTTTTGCAAACTCAAATGTGTGTGCTATGCAATATAAATTTATACTAAAATAGAGAGGTAAAATTGGAATATCAATAACAAAGTAGTGGATAGTTTTTTTTAATTGATTTAAATTGACGGACCAAACTTTGACAGTTTATCTTGATCAATATGGTTAATAAAATAGAATAGATGGGCTGAAGTTAACCAACGTTTCCAAGGATTATCGGCATACTTATCAGAGCTGACTGAAAATTTGAATTTCATTATATTAGGAATTTAAATTGTTAAATCTGAATATTTAGGCACCTAAAATTCTGACAGTAAGAACAATTTGCATCTTCGATCATCTTTCCGACGAAACAGGTTGGAAACAAATTATCTCACTGGAAAAATAAGCTTTTCCTAGAATGAATTTATGTCGGAGCAAATTTGGCAGATTTAGATGATAATTTCACAACCTTGACATAAAAAACAACCATCACCATAAGCCACACATTTTATTTTTTCTCATCACAGCCCAAGCCAAACATAGGAGAAGAAAAAACTGGGGTTATTCGTGCAACATATAAGTATCACACAAAGACAAGCCAACTTATTCATCAAGTAAAAACGCCACCAAAGTTGTCGAAGCGATTCATTACAAACGATGCGCAATAATCAATCGCATTCAATGAGAGTACGCTGTATTTTGGTAGCCCAAGCTACAATCTCCCATAGTAACCTGCCCAGTCGTGCGAAGAGCGCACGAATTAGTCAAACTCGACTGAGCAGAAACCAAGCAAACAGCACAGTAAGAGTTTGCTAGGGTTTGGTTGCACTTAGCATGTCCGTAGGCCACCGAGGCTGTGTAAGGAGAAGAAGCGTAGTAATCGTACGTATCCCTTTTGCGAAGGAGTTACGTTTATGAGAGCTGCGAGAACGTACGCCACGTTGTTCGAATAAGGGTCGCTCGCGGCGTATGTGTTGTTACTGCACGTCTGCGATTGTATGACTGTATTTGGGATGCTTTCGACAGTCGAAATATTTAGGGTTAATATCGATAATATTAGGAAGGAGAACGCCAAAGATGGAGCTTGTTTCGTAATTAGGTTCATTTTTTTTTTCTTTCCTGAGTTGTTTGCTTTGAATAATTCTTTGGTAAGTTGGAGTGTTGATTAGGTGATTTCGTCACGGTTTATAAGGCTTGTGTACAATTTTGTTTTATTCGGCATTCTTGTTAATTGTGAGGCATTGTTGTTCTTGATTGTGTCCTTATTGTATTAGAGTTTTGTGTTTCTTGTATTAATGTTTTGTTTAGTTGTTATCGCATGCATGGCCGATGATTAATTATTTTATTAGTTTCTTCGAAAAATTAACGCCTATATGGCAATGGGAACTGCATAATATATACCATAAATAATATATTCCATCAAACAAAGCTGTTTCTTAGGCTTCAATTGTTTTATTGTCTTGTCATATTTTTGTTTTCTTGGTTTGAAATTACTAGTTTTTGCCCTCGCACGGGTCTGTTTTCTCTCCCGTTCATTTATTTCACATGAGGTAATAGTTGGAGCTGAAAATGTGTTATGGTAATAAGGTTGAAGTCTAGGAGGTAATTGATGGAGATGCACCATATATAAAAGCAGATATTTGTGTCTGGTCAATGAATGAACTTCAAATAAAAAATAATTGAACTGAGCAACCCGAACACCCGAAAGGAGTCCACTTTTGGACTCACGTCTGCAGTTCACCCGTGAATGACCTATGAATGTTGTGTAACGGCGTGATCTTGTGGTCGTGTCATTCCTCTTCAACATTCATGCTCTCTACTACCTCGATTTTGGCGACCCTTCATTCGATTTGGGAAAAAATCGTACCCACTCATGCCATTCCGCTTAATAAAAGGTGTACTCATAAGCAGAAGCTTGACATCATTCTTTGTTGGCTGTTGGATAGCACTTTGGCCATTCATTTGAAAAAGGTAAACAAAACCAAGGTTGTCTTCTCGTCCGACCGCTTACCCCAAAAGTAGAGAGCCGTGTTGATAGGCAGTTCTAATTTATATGATTGAAGTAGATTGGATGCACTTGTGGGATCTCGCCCTGAAGCGTTACCTTCAAGGTATCGACTTAGAGCACTAACACATAATTTCTTTTGTGCACGGCTACACAACAAAGTATTTGCAATCATATAGATGTGTGTGTATCTACCATTTTAAAGGAAAAAAGAGAAGACGTAGTTTAAAATTTAAAGCTAGCGAATATGAAGAAAACAAAGCAGAGCATTCATCTCGAAAGAAAATAGTGCGACATGTATTGAATTATCACCTTTAAATTTGTCATCTTCCGCAATGACGCCAAATGTTTCAGCTGTTTCTTGATCCATGATGCCATGGATATCTCTCTAAGCAACTGTCTCACAATTCACAACTCATGAATGGAAGAAAAAGTATGAATGAATAACCCAGCAGAAATTTATGTACATTCATTGTATGGCTAACCAAAATGTGACATCTTTACCTAGAATAATTGCACCATGTAGGTCGGAACTCTGAATCCGCCTGGCCAACTGATCTTTCCTGCAAGACCATTGAACACTCAGTAGTGTCGGGTGTATGATCTGTATAGTACGCCAAAACAAATTATCACAAACCCAGTATTCTTCAGAAGTTACCGGGTGGTCGATTTCCATGGGCTTAAAGTTTTCAAATCTGAAAAGGTTCAAAACATTATACTACCTCTGTCCCGGCTATTTCTTCCCAAAGATTAGCGGGCACGGAGATTAAGAAATCACATTATTTTAATATTATAGTATACCTTTTGAGGTAAGAGAGAGAAAAGTTTATTAGTAGACACGCAAATCAAGAAGACTTTTTTTAATATTAATGGTGTAATTAGTTTAATTAGTGGGATAATTTTTTACTAAAAATGGAAATGGAAGAATTATGTGGGACGCCCGAAATAGAAAAATGGGAAGAAAGTGGGACGGAGGTAGTATATCTCAATCGAAGAAAATGCCAATTTTGAACAACAAAATTACTCATGATTATGATTATTTGTTTATACTCGTGATTATTATTATTATTATTATCATCATTTAAAGGTCCGTGATTATTATTAAAGTAGTATTATATATATATATATGCGCACATATGTTATAATAATATACAACATTACATTTCGAGAATGTTAAATTTTTGTTTAAAATTTAAAATTTTAATTGTGAAATTTTAAGGATATAAAAAAATTAATTTCGGAGGATATATCTAATAAAGCTAATATCAATGGATAAAATGACAATTACTCCAACGAAACAACATTTAAAAGTTTAGAATAAAGTAGGAAATACAATTTGACATACCAAAAAAAAGTTATTATCCAACCACAAACGATAATAAATACTAAATAGGAGTATAGATTATTGCATCTCATCTCAAACAATTGAAGTCAATTCACACGCCATAGAACTCACAGTCCAGAAGCACATCTTTCCGAAGATCAAACAATTCGAAAAACGTTTTATTCTCCATCGTCCTCAATAAGACTCATCCACTTCAAGGTACAGAGAATGAGACGCAGCTAAGAGTGCCGCACCTATCCCAGACCCATCGTTAGAATGCTCGAACACAACCCTCTTAGCGGAGAACAGAACAGAACAGAAGGCTTCATAAGGAAAGAACCATGATGAGAATCAAAACTAAAACTTCAAAATTATGTGGAAAGACGGCAAATGAACAAAAATATTCAAACAACAACAACCATGTCGCCTTTGATATGATATATATCGTGCCTTTAGGTTGTGTTTGATATAAAGATTGCAATGTGGGAACAGAAAAGAGGTGTAAAAAATTATAATATTCGATCGAAAACCTAGCCACCATGCGTGATTGTACTTTTCAGTTTCGAAAACCAATTGGAGAAGAACTCCATTGGCTGTCTGCTTTGCTTAAGTCCGAAATCAGACATAAGTAATGTTTCTTGATTGTACTGTTCGGTTTCGAAAACACTTCACTCAATCATTCGTTGCAAATTCAACACCATCAGTGAGAAATTCAGATTAAAAAATGCCAAACGAAAAAAGAAAAAAGAAAACCTGGTTGACAGGTTGAAGCATCATCTGAGTATACACCTCGTCAGTTTCGGGATCAGCCTGATATAATGTATGATTTCAAAATCGTGAAAATCCTCTTTTTTTCCCACATACAAAAATATGTACACAGAGGGTAATTATTGTGATCATACATGTAGGTGACGTTGTGGAGCATGCATATCAATTTCGAAGGAAGATTGGGATAGCTAGGGATTCTGTCAGCTGCCTTCTGAATTGAAGCTGCCACCTGAACGTCGAAAGATACTAATACATGGACTATCCGAGATTCTAATAATCTCATCGGAGTTTAACAGCTCAAGAAACATAGATATAATAAAAACATACTTGCTTACCGTGACCTTGAGGAAAATAAACCACTAAACTTCCAACGGGAGGTAAGGAAACCAATGGACCAGTACAAGCATGCCATAACTCAGAATTGATCAGCTTTTTTTCACCTGCATATATAGAAAATCAACTAAATGAAGAGGATAATAAACTAACACAGAACTATTGATAGTTGGCATTTCTTTCAATGTTTGAAAGCGGGCAGATTTGTCCGAAATCGAAGTCTTCAATGAATAAATGTTATGGGGGAGGCCACATTTCTGGAAATTAGGGGATTATAATGTTTCTATATCTTGAGCAACGTGAAAAACATTGCACAACTTTGTTCTCATCTGACGATTGGCAACGTTGCAATTAATATACTCTATTTTAATTCAGTTAATATTGCAGGAACTCTATATATTATTATGTTGCACTATAGTTCACATGAATGAAACTGGAAAGTCTATAAATAACTCTAAATATGTAATCATGGAGGATGAATGTGCGTCCGTTGATGGATATTTGTATGACTGTTTGAAGCTGACATTTGTATGACTGCAAAAAGCTTGAACCATTATAGCATATACTATTGTAAGAGTTTGTAAGACTATTATGAAGCAGATTAAGTTTAATCGTTTTTCATGCTCAATACTTCCTATACATATATTGCAGCTGTATAATTACTTTTATTTCGAAATATAATAATAACACGAAGACAGGTGGGAAAGACTAATACTGGGTCACACCTGGTTATATGAAACAAATTCTGTTATGAAATATTATATTATATGTAAGTAACTTGACTAAATCGAACTCCTACCGAACAATACAACTAATGTTTAAAAACTTCATTCATTCAGCATGTGCGTAGAATGTTATTAGCCTATTGCACAGTTATATAATGCTTGTTCCATGCTCAATATGCATTTCATCAGTAATTAAATATGCTTTATTCTATTTCAGTGTTATACAACATTAACACATTTCTGCCATACAACAATTGATGTCATATCTGTCAGTGTACGACTGCTACATGCAATTATTCTTTATCACGTTGAGCACACGGATTTCAGGAATGCGGTTAATCGACCACTATTGGGAAGAAAATAATGTGGTCTTTTCATAGACGGACCCTCGAATGCATTTAAATGTAATACTTTTTGTATTAAATTACAGGAAAACACTAACTTTACATATGTCCAAATCTACATAAAGAACAAATTTTATTAAATGTTTTATCCCCAAAGAGAAAATATCAGAAATACTATATTTCATACATTTCAGTGCTGTTACAGTCGTACAGACTTTCAGTCCAGGCTGACAATAAATCTATAGACTATAGAGGGTTCTGATGGTTTTACCATGCGGTGTTCTAATAATGATATTGCAAAAGACTGTTCGATTAGGATTTATACGACATCATTGATCCTGTCGGTTCAACAACGAATCTACCTGCAGTGATACACCCCGGAATGTACATGTCGGGGCCCATTGTTGTTGTACTTTTGCGCTCATGAAACTCGAACTCATACTTTTATAGGCGCATTCCTGTTTGCAGTAATAAGTGATACGTAGGGAAGTGTCATACACAACGTAATTCATACCCGAATGAAGCTCGTAAATTCACGGAAGTCGTATTCTTATATTTCTTAGTTGTGACACCTATGGAAGTCTTCATACATTACGAAATTCACTACAGTCTTACACTTCTGTAAAGCCGTTGCTTTACCTTCTTCATTGCCCGAATTTACCTGTAGCCATACACCCCGCAATCTTAAATACTGAAGACAAATAGATGTGAACTTACGAACTCGAGACCCATTGCCTATCCTACCCGTCCTAAACCCCGAATAAGTGGGATCTGATCAGACAGACCCGCCAGACCCGATTGCTTTATAATTATCTCAGTGGCAAGTAAACTGTGATGACAATGAACCAAGTTATTCACGTCCGTTGACATGATATACTTCGTCGTGTCCTCGTCAAAAGGCTACACCAGTATAAGTCAACAAATTTGCATGACTGCGACTTCGTAAGGCTATATTGGTGTCAGACTGCGATTGGCAACTTTGTCAGACTACACCAGTGTAAGGTTGCGAATTCGCACGATTATTAATTTGCAAGACTTCCTACCAGCTAAGAGTGCCGCACCCGGTAACTTCTTGTTTCTTTTATTGTGTGATATAAAATTTTTGCATAATAAATCTTAACTTTTTATAAAAACAATAATAAAAAACATCTTCAGTCGTGCAGTCTTACAATATTTAAGTAGTACAGTTTGCTGCTAGCTGTTCATCGTACATCTATCCCGATAAAGTGATATTGATGTCAAACTATACAATTATGTAAATCTACTAATGAGGAAGATAAAAAATGCTTACCAAGTTTAGAACCATAGCTTTTGGAGGCAAATGAAGCGACAATATCACGTACTTGCAGTCTTATATTTGTGAACAACATTACATTATTGTAATAACACTTCAGTCACACATTTGGCAAGCAGTCATACAAACTTGCAGTCGTACCAATTAGCAGTATCACACTGTTGCAGTCTTAGAAATCCGCAGTCGCGCAAATTTACAGTCTTACAAATTGTCTACCTTACGAAATTATAATTTTTTTATTTTTAAAGCCAAGTATTTATTCCCCCGTCCCTGCCCCGCGGGGTAGATTAGCGGGGATTCCCCGCCCTATTCGGGGCGGATCCCCGCGGGGACGGGGAATCCCCGCCCCATTGACAACCCTATTTATTGCTTTTAGATACCATAACTTTACGCGCCTATTGTTGATAATATGTGATCATAACACACGTATAATATGGTCATCACTATGTATGCAGAACTCTTTGAATTATAACAGGCACTCATCAAGAAAATTGAACTGCAAATATTATTTTTACCGCCAACATAGATACCCAAAACTTCTTGGTGTATCGCAAAGTCTGAACAGACTGTATATAATGTATTACAATATAATATATCATAATAAAATGTAATCTCATAATAAAATGTAATATCATAATATAATATATTATAATAAAATGTAATATAGTTTAATATAATTTATTACAATGAAATGTAGTGTACTGAAAACTGCTAGACCGCAAAGTTCGAACTTCACTACGATATAATATACATTAATATAAAACAATACTATCCTATAAGATAATAAAATGTAATACTTATTGTATACTGCAAACTGCCTGAAGTCCCACAAAGTTCTATAAACAAATTTTAGACATTAAGAGTCATTAGATTCTTTTTTTTTTTCTATTTTCTACCGTGCAAGAACTTCCGTACATGCAACAGCTGGCTGCTAGCATGTTCTTCACTGGATGGAGCACGCCTTCGAGAGAGGGTACGTGGCCATCCTTGATTGCGTAGTTCCGAAAAATCTACACAAAGATAAATTACTCTCTACACCGTCTATATTACTGTAAAGTATTTCCATTTGGTTGAGAGTATTTACCGTCCCAATCGAAACACCACAATCGCCAGTCGATGTAAGAAGATCCATCCAATGAGTCGAACACTACGCAGTACCTACAAATGATGTTAGAACGATGTCGCCACGCACAACATTAAACTCGAAGATGTCGGACTGTAGCCAAATCTGGTACACCCGATAATGTCGTCTTCTCTTTTAACACAACCACTCTCTTTTAAATAATCATGTATGCACCCTTCTTTTAAAATGTGGGATATTCGACAACAATAAAGCATGTAAGGATACTGAAAATTTACCATGAAGAGGAAACACTTCTTTGACTATCCCTAGCTATTCCAATTTTCTAACTAAAAATTCTTCAGGTGCCCAATAGATGCTTTCTTTCCCATCCTTCCTCAACATTACAGCAGACATTTCTGTGTCGTCCTGCACAGTTCTTCATCTTAAGTTAATGAGCAGAATTTCAACAAAAAGACAGAAATATCTGAGTAACAACGCACAATTCCAGAGATGGAAACAAAAGATCTCCTTCAAAGCACCTTCGTCCATGGAACTTCAGACCATCTTCTCAGATGAGTCTTTCATCGTCGTTTTCGCTCGAATCGTTCTTCACCGTCCTCACTAAGCTCAGCAATCTTCAGAAGCTTTCCTTAGTCTCCTTAGGATTATGGGGACCTTTGCCTGCTAAGATCAATAGGTTTAGATCACTTCAGCTGCTTAATCTGAGCTCCAACTTCATCTATGGCGAAATACCACAATCTGTTTCTAGTTTTCAGAGCTTGCAAGCCCTTCTTCTGAGGGATAACGTGTTCAATGGGAGCTCGCCAGATCTGAGTGGGCTGACCTCGTTAGAAGAAATCGATCTCAGCAACAACGACTTAGGACCAGAGTTTCCATCTCTGGGCAGCAACCTTGTCCGAATACTGCTGAAGAACAACTCACTGAGGTCTGAAATTCCTCAGAGCTTCAAGAATCTGAACAGCGTGACAAATGGGATTTTTGGAATAAAAAATACCTTGGAATTGAAAGCGTTGTATGCGTGTGAGGTTTGTCTATCTGTCATATAATATTTAAAAAAACGAACAGTCTAAAACGACGAACAGTCTAAAACGACGAACAGTCTCTTGATAATATCTACCATTTTTCCACTGTTTAAAAAAGAACAGTCTCTTGATGATACCAACACTGAATATCTATCATAATTGAATAGTTTTTTGGACTGTCATTGCCTATTAAATGGGGACAATGAATCCGATAAATACAATGTATATTTGTCATGCACATACAAAGAACATGGACATATTAATCTGCAATGCCATATACATTCAACCAAAAAAAAATCATCCTCACATTTTTCTAGGGGGAATTGTTGCCACGTGTCATCACAATAGGGTCCCTATCCTTCTTTTATAGTATATAGATTATTGTCAAAACTAATAACCGATCGATCTTTCACAAGAAACGTTAAACCAATATATACGTCTTCTTTTTTTCGGAGGGTCAATTAATATATACATATCGTTAAAAAAAGGAGTTTAGTTTTCTTATGAATATTTTGTTGTGTCGAACTGTTAAAAATTCTAAAATTTGGTTTATATTTTATGAGTCTACTTCTACTACTATTCTAAAAGAGGGAATGCGGCCTGTTAATAAGGTAGGTTACAGGTCATTCTTTTAGTTTTATAGTTAAAATTTGAAACTTGCATTTCTGAGTTCCAGGTAATAGTTTAGGGGTGGCACGTAATAGCATAGCACAATTGAATTCTTTTTGTGGTGGGGCAGTTACGTTTCCCAGGTATCATTATTACTTTTGAGAAAAAATTTAAAGCATGTCAGTAACATATATTATGAAAATAATATCATTTGAGATACCCTTATAATATATTATATCTTCATTTTGTCAAGAAGTTAGAAGTATTAAAATTACGGTGATGGGTCGAACAACCACGTTTTACAAGATGATAATAGATGGTGGGAGAATGTGATCTCGTACATATAGTCATGCATAATATATAATATTATTATTGATCAAAGATAATGTACATTTAATTAATAACATTTACGTCTAATTAAATAATTAAATTTACGTCACCTTATATATTTACTAGCTTTGTCTCTTACTTTCCATCTTCTAAAGCAAAAAAGGCCAAAATACTTTTCCATCTTCTAGCCAATTAGAGCCTCACGTCGCCAGCTTCCCGCAAACTATTCCCGCGCCCATCATCTTAAACCTCTTCCTCGCACTCCACTGTAAACCCTAACGTTATACCTCTTCCTCGATTTGTCAGTGACTTCAATTTCGCATCTGTCGGTTCAGGCAGAGGCTCCGTTCAGTTCGATCTTTGGGACTGTTAATTCTTGTAGAGGTTTTAATTATGATAGTGGTAAACAGTCAAAGCTCAATTGAGGATGCAGACCTTATTAATTTGGCGCTTCAGCGGTTTCTTATGTGTTACTGTCCTTTTTAGTCTGACTGAAGAGAAGTGGAAATTTGAAAGATGCAACCGAAGGGACAACCGTGCAGATCGAAAGCAAAGCAGAAGTCTGTCCATTATTTCTGTATTCTGTCTTTACTCTGTTTGGGCTGATTTAGCTCGCTCTCCAAATCTAGCTTGGAGATCAATCAATAACTTACCATTTTTTTCATGAAAAAAACTTAGGCACCTAGCTCGCTGGTAGCTGCTTGTATTGCTCTTCGTTGCTAGGCCAGGTAAATCCCCGTTTTTATGGACAGGAGTTGGTGAAGAAATCATATAGCCATGTTCTGAATTATATTTCACGCTCACATACGATCCACAAATGTATATGGGCTAACTATCTTATACTATATTTTCAGGGCAGGTGCAAGTTTTCAAGTAAGAGAGATCGTCGGGTTCTTGTAAGTGGCGAGTTTTGACATTTCTTACTGCTTGTTGTTTCTAACAAAAATTTCGTACCTGAGAATCATTTTGTTTGGCTTAAAATACATGGTTTCAGTCTTTCATTTCTTTATCTGATACAGTACAAGCTTGTATATCTTCTTTGTGGCTTTTCCTAATATTTCACAACAGAATTTATGATGAGGGAGGTGATAACATCCGAGTAGCTTAGCTTCACTTTACTGATTAAATGTCAGGAACAAGGTGATTGACTTGTAGATGTGTTGATGTCGTTGTTGTTGCCTTTGTTAGAGCTCCTGTAAGTGTACATAGTAACTTCGTTCTCAGGTATATTGTGTCTAAAATATATACCTCTTTGTTGCTGATATTCTCTATATGTACTATCTGCTTTTTTTGATACATATTTATTTCTTGTTTTTGTTGGTGTATGGTAGCAAAATGATCCTTCTTTTATTTGAACTTGGAGTTAAGGTAAGTTTTTTGTTTCTCTATGATATATAATTTGAGGGCACCTACCTTTGTTTTCCACGATTAGACAACTAATTTTGAATATGTGTTACTCCCTATAGTGTGAATTCATTTAGAGGAACACCTTCATTTATGTGGCGGGGATTTTGTGCCTTGACTTTTGTTATTCTTCCCATGCATCCTTTCGATTACATACCTACTAAATAGAATGGTGCGAGGTCGTAAGAGAATATGCTTCACTTGAAGAAAAAAGACAAACAAAAAACATTCATCGCATAGAGGTGAGCAGAACACGCATGAACATAAACTCAATCAGCACGTCTCGGTTACCTGGAACAAGGGTTTTTGCTCACTGATTGGATATATTTAACGCATTTGAATATGACATACTAAATCTTTCAATCATGTTCTACAATTGTCGACCCATCACAACGTATGAAGGTTTAGTGCATTACCTTCTATCAAGGCAATCGTAACTGGATAAATTATTATGCGACAACGTTTTTGTGTATTATTTCAAATCTATCATTAAGAGAATAATTAGTGCATAGGAGTCATGGCAAATCCACCAATACACATGGCGCTGAAGTTACTCCCAAATAATCTTTTAGCTTCTTTAAGGTGCTTCCAAACACATGGGGCATAAACAACTCATTGTTTTGTTTCTCTATGAATGTTGACGAAATGTGAACCATGTCAGATACATTCTCCCTCAAGTATCTCCTTATGTGAGCCATCTTCATGTCGAAATCTCCAGGCATCAAACAATTGAAAAAAAAAATCAACACTTCGGGCCAAAGCTGCTCAACAGAGGTACATTCTATTGCAACGTTAAAAAACGAATTTTGTTTGTAGACATGGATTAATTGACGTTTTCAATATTTTTTGCAGATATTAGAGGATGATGGTATTACTTCATATGTACTTTCATGTGAGCCATCTTCATATGTACGTTTTGGTAATATTTACTTTTATATAACTTTTTAATATACGAGTACGTATCTCCATGCGGTAAAAAAAACTTATTATCGTATCTTTGTATTAGTTTATTACTGTATAGCTACTATAAGCAAAATGTATACGTTATGTATGTTTTCCTTGATATCAGAACACATTATTCTTTGGGTCAACATAGTATTCTTTATCTTCGGTTTGTCGATAATTGTCTGAAGATGTTGATCACGAGAGAACGATACGGTTTGTTCATTATCTAGATGTATTGGTAAAGAAATGACAGGAGGGTGCACATGGTTAAGGTCAAAAGCTGAAAATTCTCCACATAGCCTCTGGCGCTGATATCCATCTTGCACGTTGAAAGGCTTTTATTTCATCAACTACTGGTTCATCGTCATTTGTGTTTATAGTATATAAGATTTTATCATGACCTTTATAAATATATTTATAGATATACTTAATGGCCTGAATTGTTGAGCATATTTCTACATTGATGTGGCAATTAAATTTTACAAGTAAATATGGATTGTATGGTACGACCCAACGGTTATCAAGATGCGACGCTCGTATGTTAACGCAACGACCATCGTCTCTCCGGCGATATATTGGGTAAGTGTTCTCTCCATACCTCGTTGTTTCTGAAAAATCTTTAGAATATTTAAACTTGCACCCAACATTTTTTTTCATACACGGACACTTAGGATTCAAAGTTCCGCATGGCCCGTGCATCATATGTTTCTTGACTAATTGATATAAGTAGGAATTTGTATCTGCATCAGGCAACTCAGCGCACACTATTGTATCGAATGCTTCCGGAGCAAATATCTTCGATGCTTGACTTAGAATTAATAAGAAATGAGCGTGAGGTAAACCTCGTTTTTGGAATTCAACTACATAAGCATAGGCAACAATAGTACCAAAAATCTTATTGTTAAATAACTCATTTTTTAAGACTTCGAGCCTTGCACGAAATATTCTTGCTACAACATCGGGTCTATTTTGTATTTCATCAGAAGACAAACATAATGCTTTTATTTCAGGCCAATTTGGATTTGTAGTGATGGTTAAGAAGATATCGGGTTTTCCATATCGCTGAACCAAAGACAAAGCATCCATGTATCTTTTACGCATGTCTCTAGGTCCGCCAATGAAGGAAGTAGGTAATATTACACACTTTCCAACTTCAGAACCCCTCTGACAACCCTGAGCTACACTATCTAGCAAACCTTGATATACCTCTTTACGCAAACGGCTTTGCATGTCTTCATTTCTATAAAAATCTAACCTTGACGTCTCTATTTTAATGTACATGTCTATCACATATTGCTGCAGAAGTCTACCAACATGTAGCAAATACGAAAAATCATTTCCCTTACCTGCAACTTATAGCAATAATATTCACGACACGATATTGTTGTCTTCCCAGCAACCTTCTCGGTAGAACCTAAAAAACAAATGAAATGATGCACTTGCTAAAAACTAAATTATAAAGTGTAACCCAAACTCGCCAATCAACAATACCTTGAAGTTCACTCGTTAAAATATCATCAACCCCTTGCCTCAATTCTACACTCAACATAACTTCATTACTTGGTTGAACATTCAAACATTGTTTATTCCGTTGATTTAATCTTTCCACTTTCCGATGCCACCCAGGTTCGCCGTTAGGGAAAATAAGAGGATATTGTAGCGGGTCATAACAACCATAATAATGTTTAATAATTTGGGCTGGATGATCCTTTGGATATACTTGTATCTGGGGGCTTACATCTTGACTAACATTGTCTGATTCTAACCATACTCCAGCAACTTGAGACGTATTTGGCCTATTAAAGACACGTTCATCTACTGTAGGGTCACTGTGTAAAGCAATTCTATAGTCACTTAGATCCGGAAAATTACTGAGATTTCTTAAGAATTTGACATAAGGATTACATTGCAAAATATTAGCTACTTTTTCAACAACCGCTTCTTTAAAATTAGAATTAGCTAACATCACGGCCTCGTACAAATCCTTCACGGCCGTGACGGCCTGTCGGCCAGGCACCATCCGCGCGCTGCGGGGGCAGCATGGGCGGGCGGCCTCCGCACCGCGCGCGCACCATGGGCGGGGGCCGTGGGGACGCTGCCTGGGCGCTGGGCCTGTCTGCCAGGCACACGGGCGGGCGGCTTGGGCACCATGGGCGGGCTGCCTGGGCGGCTTGGGCACCATCCGCGCACTGCGGGGGCACCACGGGCACGATTCGAGATTTCATGATCGGTGTCATAAAAATACAATTGCAGATTTTTAGGAATGCCATTATTATTTGGAACTAACGAATCTAAATAATGGTAGAGTTGGCCTTGAACCCGAAACGTGTAAATTCCATTGTTTCTTTTAGCTAAAGAACTATCATAATGTACTCCTAATGAGGTAAATCCAAACACATTGTTATAATGACGGACATATTGGCGGAAATGCTTGGCTTCCCCAAAATTACCCAAGTACAGATCTACCAAGTCAGATGGCATTTTCGCCTCGCATAATTTCACTTCTCCCGATGAACAACAAAATCCAAGGGATTCTAAGTAAACACATCTAGCATTACAAAATATACAATTAGGCACAGTCGGTAGGATATCAGATTCTGCAGCTACGCACCTTAAACGGCTAAGAGTAGAGTTTATGGTCGTACATGTTCTGCTCAACTCTATGCGACGCATGTTTTTTGTTTGTCTTTTTTCTTCAAGTGAAGCATATTTTCTCTTACGACCTCGCACCATTCTATTTAGTATGTAATTAAAACGATACACGGGAAGAATAACAAAACTCAAGGCATAAAATCCTAGCTCACATAAATGAAGGTGTTCATCTGATCAGATTCACACTATAGGAAGTAGCACCTATCTAAAATTAGTTGTCTAATTGCGAGAAACAAAGGTAGGTGTCCTCAAATTATATATCACAGAGAAACGAAACACATACCTTTAGTCCAAGTTCAAATATAATAAGGAACATTCTGTTACCATACACCAACCAAAAAGAAAAAAAGGAAAATAAGAGACATATGGTTTATCAAATAAAAGCAGATAGTACATAATAGCAGCATCAAAGAGGTATACATTGTGGACACAATATACCTGAGAATGAAGTTACGATGTACACTTACATGAGCTCTAAATAAAGGCAGCAACAACGACAGCAACACATCCACAAGTCATTCTCCTTGTTCCTGACATTTAATTAGTAAAAATATAAGCCAAGGTACTCAGATGTTATCAACTTTCTCATCATAAATTATGTAGTGAAATATTAGGAGAAGCCACAAAGAAGATATAGAAGATGTAAATCAAATTTTATGTTGCATGAACACATGTTTAAGCTATGAACAATGCACTTTTCTAGGACACTCCACGGAAACCACTTTTGAAATGAATCAACGAAATAAACAATGAATTTTATTTAGTGCAGAAGAGTTCTTATGTGTTTTCTTTGAAAATCAGCTCAGAGGATGTTGTTTTGGTTCTTTCATACCTCTTTATCGACGATGACGACCATTTGATCCTTGACCCGAAGCGTGTGAAGCGGATCGGCGTTTTCTTGGCAACCATAACTCTTGCATGCTAAACTCGTCGCGTAGGGGATATGTCTTTTAGTAAGATATGCTTTTCCACCATGTTCTTTCGCGAAAGAAAACAAAGGTGAATTAGTTAAATTGCAACAACATCTAAAGCGCAGTGTAGCATAATAAACATTCGTCAAGGAAAAAATTAATAAATAAATTGAGTAACTTCCCTAGAAAGTCACTCTTACGATGATGACTGTTCTCCGACGGCGTTGTCGGGATAGGCGCGCCTGGACCTCGTCGGAGCCGCCGAGAACGGCCGGAGAAGATGGCCAGTCGAATTGAAAGCTGGAAGTGAAGGTTTGCTGAAGAGAGGTCACGATGCACAGGTGCCGTCCGATCAAAGTGCCCGCGAGATCTAAGGGGAGAGATTAAACGCTGGAGTTTAAATGCTGTTTGTGAGATGGCGCGCGAAAGCAATGAGCGGCCCAGATTAAAAATAATGAGATCATGCGGATGGAGGATCGTGACCGTTAAGATCGAAATCGGACGACCCAAGTCGAACGCGCCAATTCACTTAAAGAGTTGTCACGCGATTTACACTTACTCACGCGCAAAAGCAAGGACACGTGGCGCGCTGAGGGACGTCGGATCAGATACAACGAATGGACGGGATTGATCGCGCAACACACTTAAAGAATGACTTCAGCTGTATAAATATCAGATTGCTTAGTTCGACTTAGCATCTTTGAGAGCTTGTAGTTTCGTATAGAGTGAGAATCACGGTGAGGCATAAACATAGAAGTTGTAGAGGGCACGGCGGTGTGTAACTTTTGTGTTGTGATTAATACGAAAGGAAGCTCGGTTGATCCGTGGACGTAGGCCAAAGTTTGGGCCGAACCACGTAAACCTGTTTGCAAGTGTATGTGTGTGTTCATTGCAGAATTGAGCTTCGATGAGCTTCAAATTGCTCAACTCGATCCTAATTACTTTCATACACTTAAGGTACATTGAAACAACAATCGAAAGGTAGTCATTTCTCACCACGTTGCTTAAGGATTGGTTCACCGCCGAGTCCAAGATTCGAGCGGAAAATGCGATCGACGAGTTCCAAGCATCAAGTTCTGAAGACGATGAGGAGGCGACGTCGTGTGTTTTACTTAATAAGGATGTAATGTAGTATTTTTAGTAGCTTTTTTATGTTTTTTCTTTTCTTTTTGTATTTTTTTTCTTTTTTTGGTGTTTTTTTCTTATTCAGGTATATAAATAAAAATGGAGTGTTTATCATCTACTATCCCTATTTTTAGTAGTACTGTCCCTATATTTTTTGGACATTTGGGATTGGGTTCGGTTTTTAAGAAATATAATATTTTAATAGTATAGAGGAAGAAAAGTGTATGGGTGTGGCACGTCTTTTAAGAATATTTAATGTTATTATATTGATTGTGTGTGATAGTTTTTTACTAAATATGGAAATGTATAAAAGATAGTGGGACGCCCGATTTGGTAAAATGTACAAAAGTTACCGGGACGGAGGGAGTATTATTTTTATGTTTGTTTTTTTTTTTTTTTATCTTTTCTTTGTTTTTTTTTCTTCTTTCTTTTGTGTTTTTTTTTCTAATTTTTTTTAGGTATTATCAAAAAGAATTAATGGATGAACCGGTACGGACCGGTTCCGAACCGGTTCCGGGATTTAGTCCCGGAACCGGTCCGATACCATACCGATTGGAACCGGAATCGGTTTTTTGGTCTGAAACCGGTTGGACCGGTTCGCATGTCTAACTGCCCTGCGGCACGGAAAAAAAAAAGAAAAAGAAAACTATGTATTAAATTTTAACAATTAACATTTTTAAGAATAAAATTTTGCCTTTGGTATCTTAAAATTGTCGCTGCTTTCATTTCGATTTTAACCCTCCTTATTACATTCAATCAAGACACAACACAATACAGTCCCCGATCGTCTCAATTCGGGATTTGTTTTCATCGGCGGCGATGTCACGAAGACGCGATCCAAGGGTTGTGGAGTTCCACTTGTCGCCGACGAGCACCGTCAAGATTCTTAAAGCTGACATCACTCAGTGGTCAGTCGACGGGACATCTGACGCCATCGTAATATGTTCGCTTACCTTATTCAACTCTTTCCCTTTTTATTATTCTCCTCGTATTATTGCTAAATCATTTCCCTTTTAAAGATGAAGTTCTGAGGCCGAATCAGCTATAAAGAACCTTCGGATAAATATATGTTTCTGATTTGGAGTGTGGTGAGACAATTTTTTTGTTTCCTTGGCTGGCTTGAATGGATGAACGTCGCCTCCCCCAAGGATCGTTGAAAGTTTTTTGTATGAAATTTTGTATTACACAAATTGGTTATTTGGAACTTGAGGATTGTTTTGCTCTAACTTCTGTTTAAACATCTGTTATTTGCTGATTCCATCATTGGAACTTTTATCTTGGATGCTATTCAAGGATTCTTCAGAAGATACGAAACTTGGCATGAACGGACCATTGAATTAATGTTTTCTTCTCATTTTTATAATAGGTCAATCCAGCTAATGAACGAATGCTTGGTGGTGGTGGTGCTGATGGAGGTACTTTAGATTGTCTGCATATTTCTTTCCCTTGTATTTTGCACGCAGAATCACGAGATCAATTATATGAGGGAAGTTGCTATCAGTTCATCATGACACGTCATACTTTCATCGATCGTCACATAGTTTTAACATTTAATCGAAGTCCTTATACAAGTGGAACCATATACCATGGCCATATCGTCAACGCACTTTCTCGTTCAATGTTCACTTTTTTCTTTTTTCTTCATTTGAAAGCCATACATGATGCTGCTGGCATAGAGCTCCGTGCAGCATGCTATGAGGTCCCGGAAGTGAGTCGGGGAGTTCGCTGCCCCACAGGAGAAGCAAGAATTACTCCGTATGTCTTTTGTTTTCTTGATAGAGTGAAACTAATGAAATGAACTATAGACTTTACTCTGCAAATTTAATCCTGATATTTATTGAGACAAACAGAGGTTTTCGGTTGCCAGCATCTCATGTTATTCATACTGTTGGACCCATTTATGACTTGTCCAAAAATCCTGAAGCCTCTTTGAGAAATGCATATAAGTAAGTTGCCATAAGATTTGGACTCATTATATTAACTCGAGGGATCGAAGAGCACAATCATCCCTTGTTGAAAATTGAAATATGGGTTATGTTACAATTACATACAGGAACAGCTTACTGCTTGCTAAAGATAACAACATTCCGTATGTCGCATTTCCTGCTATATCCTGCGGTATCTATGGGTATGCTTTCTTCTGCACATGCATAGCGTAGACAGATTACATTTTCTTAAAGCTTACGTGGAGTTGATTGCCTTGTCCCCATTGACTTGTGATTGCTGGTGCTGCAGATATCCTTACAGTGAGGCTGCGACTGTTGCCATTTCCACAGTAGAGGAGTATGCAAAGGACTTAAAGGAGGTTTATTTCATCTCTTATACTTGCAAGATCGTTTCTTTTTTCATGCGTATGTTGAATTGCCAAGAAAATAGACAATATTTCTTTTTCGAGTTGCATATTAATATTAATTATGACGAAAGTACATTTCATCCATTAAATTGCAGGTCCACTTTGTTCTGTTCCTCGATGAAATTTACGACGTCTGGGTTCAGAAAGCAAATGAGTTGCTGCAGAACTGAAGCTGCCGTGTATTACTATATAATTTGATTTAGACAATATCATGTAAAACTAAATCAGTGTGGATTTTTTTGGCGTTGATTTTAGTTGAGGCAATTTAATGATATCAATCATACTTGCACTTTGTCTTTTTTTTTTTTGTTTCTATAAATTGAGCTGAGAATTGAGATTACCATCTCTTCAATTGAAGGCATGTTCCATGTATGGTTGTTTTTCTTTTACTTAAATGTTACACTAAATAATTTTGCTAGTTCACGGATCGGATCGGATCAAATCTTTGTAGTTCAGATACTAATTAACCACAAACAATTGTCTGAAATCCTTCCCAAGCCAAGAGTTATGTCATGATCTTTAAGCACCACTATGTAATCGACTTTGTATTAAATCCTACTCTCTAAGACCATCTTCAACCGAAAAACTCATTCTCGCCCTCAAACTTATATTCAGACTCAAATGTAGTAATTCTTCTCCATCCGACAAACTAATTGTCAAACTCAAAATACTATTTTTGTAATATTCTCTTCCATGAAAGCTTTTATAAAATTTATACTACTACCCACATGTTTATAATTTTTCAAAATGATATTATACAATTATATTTCAAAAATAAAACTAAATAAAATAATGCCTATATAATTTTGAATTAATAAACCAGATATTAGGGCTTGTATACAAGTAAAAAAACTTCTACATATTTTATTGCGAGTTCATTATCATTGCGAGTTCTTTCAAATTAATGGCTTTTACACCATATATAGTCACCTCCTTATCATTATAGTCACCATATATATTATTGCGCGTTCATTATCTCCTTATCATTGCGAGTTCTTTCAAATTAATGGCTTTTACACCATATATAGTCACCTCTAGTATGGATTCTTGTTTCTTATGGATCTTTTTTTTTTTTGTTTGTTTGCAGGGTCGATGTAGCTCTCTTTGTTATATTGGAGCTCGTCATTTTAGCACTGTTTGTGTTCTCTGCAGTATCATTGTATTTTAGGTACTTAAAACTTGCTCTGTTTTTATTATCTACTACGTTGGTACTTCTCTTATGCATGAGAATCACAAAGCAAGTAAGATTGGCTAGGAAGAAACAGAGAAGGATGCTTCTACTCTACCTCTTTCCATGTAGATCATCAAATGGAGTAGAAACCCTTTCGAACTAAACTCTGATTTTCATGTAGATTGAGAGAGCTCTTGGCCTTTTCTTTCTGGTTATCACTTTGAAGTTTTGGTGTATTTAATATCAGTTGATGAACTGATCGATATATACAGAGCTGTGCCGGTATTTACATCAAATGATTCTTCTCTAAAGTGGTTCAAATCTTAATTTATTTCCTATATATTTATTTTAATATGCTGCATTAAATCTCCGCCGTCTCCTTCATTGCGGAAGGAAATGGTTTTTCTTTTTTTCTTATCACTATCCTTCTCGTCAAGTAAATTTTAGATTATTTCCTTTTACTTTTTTCCAAGAATTATTATCTATGAACACGAAAACAATACCCGTGAACTGTTTTCGGGTCAAATGACTCTCATAAACAATTGGTAATAATTTTGTATTCAATGGACGATGCGAATCCATGCAAGAATATATTTTGTTTTCACTGGGAAACTGAAGCCGCGCGTTGCGCGGTGATCAACACGTGGTGTGTGAATGAAAAGTGCGACAAGTAATAATTAAAACGAATACCTAATTACTATCACCGACGTGCGATAGGCAGTGGACCTATCGTGTGTAGTGCAGTAAAGTGAGTAGACGAGTATCGAACACAAGGAATAAATCAAGTACTAGTAATGACCTATCGACTCGATATTTAGCCTAAATAAAATACGCAAATTGTTTTGACGACTTAACCCAACAGATTACTTCTAACTAAACTAGAGATTCAATTAGCACGCTTAAAACTGATACGAAGCTTCAGATAATAAAGATGTGCTCGGGATTCGAATCCCGCTAGGTGTGATCGCCTAAGACAATGCAATATTGTGCCTACGTGATTCTGACTAGATCGCAGTAATTATCCTACCCGCTCGCGAGTTTGCTGTCGCCCTAAACGCTCGCGGGGATCTAAGATTCAGTAATTACTAACGGCGAGGATCGAGTATTTGCTTTCGCCCTATACTCGATTCCTATCTTCTACGAACGGTCTAAACGTTATTTAGCTGTCGCCCTAAACGTTTTCCCACACAATCGCTTTAACACATAGACATATTAAAACGACGAAGCAATTTCATAGATAAATAAATAGTCTGAATACGCAAGTCACGATAAACATATGTCTTAAATACGAATAATCCTAGCGTTCATCTAATCCCAAACACATAGGGAATTTAGCTACGCATATTAGAAGGAGAAACAACGAAGAAAGTAGAGAACAGAGAAGAGGAATTCATGATCTTGAATACTGGCGAATTGTCGGTGCTCGCTTGATAAATCTTCGTTCTCTGATCAATTGGGCGTGATTGCGTCGTTGCTCCGTCTCTTCTGCTCCGGGGCGTGATTCTGCGTTCTTATCTGCTATTTTTCGTCTCTGGGATGATTAGGTTTTGTCTCTGGTAAGTTGTGTCTTTTTCTGGGTCGAATTTGGGCTTTTTAAGCTGATTTCCGTGTCGGTCACGGCCTGGGACATGGGCCGTCACGGCCGTGACCAACATCGCGCGCGTCTCGCCTTTTCTGCCCAAGGTCACGGCCAGATGCATGGACAGTCACGGCCGTGACCATCATCAGTGGGCCTCTCTGCCACGGGTCACGGGTAAGTGCATGACCTGTCACGGCCGTGACCAGGGGCAGTGATAGACTATTAGTTTCTGTCGGGCGTCACGGCTTGGAACATTGATCGTCACGGCCGTGACGTCTGGCAGTGTATTCGTTCTTGCGCTCTGTCACGGGTCACGGTCAGATGCTCTAGGTGTCACGGCCGTGACCCGTAGCAGTTTTCGTCCTTTTTGCTCCGTTTTGCTCCGTTTTCGCTCCTTTTTGCCCGAAACTCGTCCTACGCTCCTTTAATATCAACATAAGTGTAAATATATCGAATAAATGCATAATTTGATTGCTAACGCTTTATTATACCCCGAATAAATACTACGATAAACGCACTAGAATGCGTTTATCAAACCTCCCCACACTTAAGCATTTGCTTGTCCTCAAGTAAATTAGGAATTAGATAAGGCATAAATCAGGATAACGGCACAATCGTTCGCAATTTATCATCAAAGCCAGAAGGCACAAAAAGAATCAAGCAAACAATCATGGACGTTACACTAATGACTTGCACTTGTCGACCTAAACTTCCTTCGCACTGCTAATCGAGACTCATACTCTCACAAGGATTCGCTCAAATCGCTCAGTGTATAGGCTAGATTTATAGTGAATCGCTCAAATTCGTGCGCTAGTCCAACTCCTACCATAGGCTTGCAGGCTAATCGCATATCTACTACTTAAAGTGGCAAGCATAAATCTGAGGGTCTTTTCGGGAGAACATGGATCAAATGATCATGAAATGGTACGCATATATAATGAGCATGTAATCAAGAAGATTTCAGAGAGCATAGCATGATCGAATAGAAAATCACACGTTCCAGCACATGATTCAACATTCTCGCCCCGAAATCCTAGACTTTTCTGCCCGACCCCTGTCAACTCAGTTCCCTTTCATTTTCTGCCCTTTCCCTTTTATTACGCTCTAGTGCACTACCCTTATTCCCTCAAAACATCAAGGTTCGGCTTTTGTCGCAAAGAATACATCGTCACAGCGAATGCCGTGTACCTAGGGATACTTATTACCGAAACCTATATCTTGCCGAAAGGTTTATGGGCATGCTTATGAAAACGGGATCAGGTCATTTCAGAAAACGGTCAAATCAGGGGCGAGTCATTTCACGAATAACAGAGAAGAAAAATCGAACCATACACTGAAACAGTAACTCTCAAGTCCGACTTCTGCTCTATTCTAACGAATTCGGGTTCATATAATTTCTGGAGGCTTATATGAGTCAGGGGCATTTCATATCATATGAGGTACGCAACGAATAGGCTTAGGCTCAAAGGGGCTAACTATTGGGCTAGTCATGATGGGAAGTTTTGGCTCTGGACTTAGTTCCTAATGCCCTCATCATTTCTACACTAACACACCAAAAACAGTTTCAACACGCATTAGACAGGCAAGTTCTAGAGAGATATAGACTAGGCACGTCACACAGAAAAAATTGAGCATAAGCTCGTCAGGCTCAAACTCTCACAATGAAATGGGGATATGTGTACGAAGCTCTTAAAACAGTGCTATATCTATTCAGGCAAACATGATTCAGTCAGTCATGCATATCCTAATTGCTCACAAAGATTCATAATAATGCAGACTAACTCGAAATAAACGCGAAAACTCGTGCCAGCGTTCAAGAATTCATGCCTTTCTAACGAAAATTTTAGCTCAGAGACACGTCATAAAAATTTAAAAATTTTCACGTAAGTTCTCAAACTAGATTCCCCTCCCCACACTTAAACCTGACGTTGTCCTCAACGTAGAAATTGAATAAACGAAAGGAAATGTAGGTGTAAGAGAACGAAACTCCCCTGACGGTAGATGTTGACGTGGTCGTGACTAAACGCGCGATGATTGTCGTATCGTGACTCGTGGTGCCTGACATGACTAAAAGAAAAATTAAACGTAACAGAAAAATGAATGATAATAATAATAGACATAATAAAAAAAAAAGAAATACTAGATAGATAAAACCTGGGTTGCCTCCCAAGAAGCGCTTCCTTTACCGTCTTTAGCCGGACGTGCTTTCGTTCGCTTAGGGTGGCTGAAAGTCGAGATACATCATCTCTTTTCCGCTTAAGTTTCCCTCGCTTGCATCCATGCCTTGGAGGTGTCGCCTTTCGCCGGGCAGCGGTTTCAACTCTAGTGGCGATCGCTCCTTGACTGGGCTCTTGTCCTTAACTTCTTTGCTGCTCTCGTCGATGGTTATGATGGGTTCGTCGATCTCCTCCCCACACTTATCGATTTCCATAATCGTGTACCTATCATGCTTGCTGACCTGTGACAGACCTTGCACAGAAAAGAGAAAATCGCGCTCAAAGACATCTAAGAAATAGCATTTAACATCTTGCTCGTTGCTCTTTGTCATCGAATCAGCCATATTGAATGTAACTTTTTCGCCGTCTACTGTCAAGGTTAATGTTCCATTCCTAACATCTATCATGGTCTCGCCTGTAGCTAAGAATGGTCTACCTAGAATTAATGGAACATTTTCATCCTCGTCCATGTCTAAGATCACAAAATCAGCAGGGATAACGAACTTATCGACCTTAACTAGAATATCCTCGATAACACCTAGGGGGTATTTTAATGATCTATCGGCCAGTTGAATACTCATTCTAGTGGGTCGTGGTTCACCTAATCCTAAGCGCTTAAACATGGAGTACGGCATTAAATTTATACTAGCGCCTAGATCAACTAAAGCATGCTTAACAACTAAATCACCTATACGACAAGGAATAGTAAAACTCCCTGGGTCCTTGAGCTTTTTCGGTATCTTGCTCTGGAGTATCGCCGAGCACTCTCCTCGTAGGTATACCGTGGAGACATGTTCGAGCTTTCGTCGATTTGTCAGCAAGTCCTTCAGGAACTTCGCGAAACTGGGCATCTGCGTAATAGCTTCAACAAACGGTAAGTTAATATGTAATTCTTTGCACATACCCATAAATCTACTGAATAGCGCCTCGTCTTTGTCCTTCTTTAACCGTGTTGGATAGGGAACCTTCGGCTGGTACGGCCTCACTGGTGGTTGCTCGATATCCCTCGCTTTTTCCTTTTCGGGTGCGACGTCCTCCTTTGTAAGTTGGACCTTCTCTTTTTCAGGTGCAGCTTCCTTCAAACGAGCTGGGTACGGGATCTTCGGCTGGTATGGCTTCACGAATGCTCGCACCTTTTCTTTGTCATCCTTGGCCTTCTCGACTCTGTCGCCCTTGCTTTCCTCTACTTCTGGCTCGTCGTGGCCCTCGAAATGGACTTTCTCCTTTGAATTCTGCTTGGCGGGAGCTTCTTGTAATCCTCTCCCGCTCCTCAGGGTTACCGCATTACAGTACTCCTTGGGGTTTGTCTCGGTGTAGCTTGGGAGTGATCCTTGATTTCGGCCCGCCATTTGCTTTGCTAATTGCCCCACTTGCTGCTCCAACCTCTTGATCGAGGCATCTGTATTCTGAGCACGGATGTCATTCGCCTCCATGTACTCCTCCATCTTTGTCATTCGGCTTTCGTGGGCTGCGGTTGTGCTGCTGAAATTCGTGAGGAGCGCCTTCATCATATCCTTCATCTCCTTCATGTCGTCGGATCCTCCCGCGGGCGCATTCTGGTACTGTCGTGATGGCCCGTTTTGGAATCCGGATGGTCTGGGCTGAAATCCTGGCGGTCCTTGGCCCTGATGATTCTGATTCCCGTACGCCAAGTTAGGATGAGCCCGAGGTTGGAAACTCCGCTGGCCACCTTGGTAGTTGCCCATATAGTCGACGTGCTCCAATGACTGCCCAAGTTGGCATTCTGAGGTCTCGTGGGCAGCGCCGCAAATTCCGCACAAGGGCACGTACGGCGTGTGCTGCGTCGGTGTGGTGGTGGCCACGGCGTTCACGGGCTGCGCCTGCCCAGACTTGGGAAGTAATGCGCCAATCACCGTCTGCAACTGGGAGTTCGTCGAGGCAAGTTGCTGCTGAAGCGCCTCGATCTTGGCATTAGTGGCTGTCTCTTGGCTAACTCCAAATACACCGGGTGTCTTCATCCTGGTATTGCCCCTCATGAAGCTGTTCCTCGAATAGTCCTCGATTAAATTCCACGCGTCGGTGGCATTAAGCTTCACGAGTCCTCCTCCTGCGGCTCCGTCTAACATATGAACAGTCTGATCGTTGAGCCCCTCATGGAATCGGTTGATCTGGGCTGCCTTCGACATCCCGTGCTGTGGGCACCTCTTCAATAGCGCCTTATAACGCTCCCACACCTCATACAAGTTTTCGGAGTCCTTCTGGTGGAACAGAGAAATCTCCGTCTTCAATCTTAACACCTTCGAGAGTGGGAAGTAATGGTTGATGAAAGCGGCTCGCATCTCCTCCCACGTAGTGATCGATCTGGGCGGCAACATATCCAACCAGTCCTTCGCCCTGAACTTGAGCGAGAACGGGAACAGCATCAGCTTGATTGCATCGCCCGGGACACCGTTGATCTTGATGGTGTCGGTCACCGTCAGAAACGCCTTCAGATGGGAGTAAGGGTCGTCATCGGGGTTTCCCTCGAACTGGGCCGTCTGGAAAATCATCTGAAGCCATGAGTGCTTCAGCTCGAAGTTATTGTTCTCTATCGGCGGAATGACAATCGCCGACTCCGTACCGCCTAGCGCGGCGTTCTTGAGAAGGTCCTGAAGTGATGGTTCCTCCTCGGGAATGTTATGGATGGGCACTCGGTGGTCCGCCATGTCTACTTCTGTGTAGGGGCTATCTACGGCTGTCTCTACACGTGAATTCTGGATGGATTCCTGCGAACTATCCTCTGAATAACAGACTAATGGATCCTGAGAGCTGGTGGATGCTCCTTCGGTATCGTACTTAAGCTTCCTTCGCAACTTTCGCTCAAAATCCGGATCTGCGTCAACGATGGGGCCCGATGGATGGCTTCGGGTCATTCACCGCTGAATCGTACCTACAATGAGTGAGAAACGAAAATTAGCGAAGAAGTAAACAAATACGTAGAATAATGATACGAAATCAATAGCGACGCAGGAAGACAACTAACGCAAATAACACAAATAACGCAAATAGTAAAAAAAAGAAAACGTCAAAATAAAAGTGGCTAAAGTACCGAACTACGGTGTTCCTAATATCAATTTATTCCCCGGCAACGGCGCCAAAAACTTGATCAACACGTGGTGTGTGAATGAAAAGTGCGACAAGTAATAATTAAAACGAATACCTAATTACTATCACCGACGTGCGATAGGCAGTGGACCTATCGTGTGTAGTGCAGTAAAGTGAGTAGACGAGTATCGAACACAAGGAATAAATCAAGTACTAGTAATGACCTATCGACTCGATATTTAGCCTAAATAAAATACGCAAATTGTTTTGACGACTTAACCCAACAGATTACTTCTAACTAAACTAGAGATTCAATTAGCACGCTTAAAACTGATACGAAGCTTCAGATAATAAAGATGTGCTCGGGATTCGAATCCCGCTAGGTGTGATCGCCTAAGACAATGCAATATTGTGCCTACGTGATTCTGACTAGATCGCAGTAATTATCCTACCCGCTCGCGAGTTTGCTGTCGCCCTAAACGCTCGCGGGGATCTAAGATTCAGTAATTACTAACGGCGAGGATCGAGTATTTGCTTTCGCCCTATACTCGATTCCTATCTTCTACGAACGGTCTAAACGTTATTTAGCTGTCGCCCTAAACGTTTTCCCACACAATCGCTTTAACACATAGACATATTAAAACGACGAAGCAATTTCATAGATAAATAAATAGTCTGAATACGCAAGTCACGATAAACATATGTCTTAAATACGAATAATCCTAGCGTTCATCTAATCCCAAACACATAGGGAATTTAGCTACGCATATTAGAAGGAGAAACAACGAAGAAAGTAGAGAACAGAGAAGAGGAATTCATGATCTTGAATACTGGCGAATTGTCGGTGCTCGCTTGATAAATCTTCGTTCTCTGATCAATTGGGCGTGATTGCGTCGTTGCTCCGTCTCTTCTGCTCCGGGGCGTGATTCTGCGTTCTTATCTGCTATTTTTCGTCTCTGGGATGATTAGGTTTCGTCTCTGGTAAGTTGTGTCTTTTTCTGGGTCGAATTTGGGCTTTTTAAGCTGATTTCCGTGTCGGTCACGGCCTGGGACATGGGCCGTCACGGCCGTGACCAACATCGCGCGCGTCTCGCCTTTTCTGCCCAAGGTCACGGCCAGATGCATGGACAGTCACGGCCGTGACCATCATCAGTGGGCCTCTCTGCCACGGGTCACGGGTAAGTGCATGACCTGTCACGGCCGTGACCAGGGGCAGTGATAGACTATTAGTTTCTGTCGGGCGTCACGGCTTGGAACATTGATCGTCACGGCCGTGACGTCTGGCAGTGTATTCGTTCTTGCGCTCTGTCACGGGTCACGGTCAGATGCTCTAGGTGTCACGGCCGTGACCCGTAGCAGTTTTCGTCCTTTTTGCTCCGTTTTGCTCCGTTTTCGCTCCTTTTTGCCCGAAACTCGTCCTACGCTCCTTTAATATCAACATAAGTGTAAATATATCGAATAAATGCATAATTTGATTGCTAACGCTTTATTATACCCCGAATAAATACTACGATAAACGCACTAGAATGCGTTTATCACGCGGCATTCATAAAAACATAGCTCGAACACCGAGTGAATTAAATAACATTGTTATAATATCAACTATCAAGAAATCACATCAAGTATACATTTGGCTTATAGTAGCCATACATTAACAAATTAATATAAGGATATTAGAATAAGTTTTTACCGCACGAAGATACGTATTCGTCTACAAAAATATTATATAAAGGTAAAATATTCCGAAAAAATTTAATTTACAATTTACAAGCAAACTACTACCCGAGCATGAAGTACTATGAAGTAACACCGTCCGTCATCCCTTAATATCTTACATATCTGCAAAAAAAATATCGAAAAAGTCCATTAATCCATGTCTACAAACAGAATTCATTTTTTAAGTTTGCAACACAACTGCAAACTAAATTACTCGACCCGAGAGTATCTTGTCGATATTATTATAATTAGTTACCTGCCGCTGTGAGGATTTCGTCGTAAACAATATTTTTGGTACGATTGTTTATTTGTGCTTGTGGCGATAGTGGTCTAGCAGTACTTTTACTTCGTTAGCCGATTTAGCTCTTGATAGCGCAACATAAAGCTGCCCATGTGAGAATACGGGTTCTTTCAGATAGATTCAAACAAAATCTAACGTTTGTTCTTGCGCTTTATTAATCGTCATCGCAAAACATAGACGGATTGGAAATTGTTTACTTTTAAAATGAATAGATGAAAAATTATTTTGTGGTGATTCTAAGGTTATGCGCGGAATAGACGAAAAACATACCCTTGAGTTCAAGTTCAAATAGAAGAAGGATACACCGTTTATAAGGTAGGTTACAGGTCATTCTTTTAGTTTTATAGCTAAAATTTAAAACCGGCAATTCTGAGTTCCAGGTTATAGTTGATGTCAGAGCATTTAAGGCATTGCGTAAAAGCATAGTACAATTGAATTATTTTTTGTGGTGGGCAGTTAGGTTTCCCAAGTATCATTATTAGTTTTGAGAAAGATTTTAAAGCATGTCAGTAATATTTTCTGTAATATTTTATAAAAATTATATCTTCAAGATACGCTATAATATATTGGTACTTGTTTTGTATTGATGTCAAGAAATTATGTATTAAAATTACTATGATGGGACAACCACATTTTACAAGATCGTAATAGATGTGGGAGAATGTCAGTGTCTCACTCATATATACATGTATAATATATAGTATAATTATTGGTAAAAGATTATATATATTTAATTAAGGAATAAATCTACGTCACTCCCTACATATTTCTATTTTGCTTTATCTCTTCCATTCCATCTTCTAAAGCGAAAGGCCCAAATACTCTTCCATCTTCTTCGTTATATCTTCCAACTCACAGTGTTCTTGGTCCACACGAGCCATTAGTCAATTAGAGCCAAACAAGTCGCCAGCTTCCCACAAGCTATCCCCGCGCGCATCATCAAGTCTCTTCCTCGCACTCTACTGTAAAACCTAACATTATACCTCTTCCTCGATTTGTAGTGACTTCGATTTCGCAGATGTCGGTTTCAGATTTCAGGCAGCTCTTTGCAGCCCGTGGTCGCTAGATTTCGCGCTGATTCTCTCCGATATGAGGCAGATTCCGTTCAGTTGCAACCAAAGGTACAATCGTGCAGATCCAAGAGTAGAAGTCCGTCCATTATTTTGTATTCTGTCTTGACTCTGTTTGGGCTGATTTAGCTCGCTACTGCAAATCTAGCTTCCACATCAATCGCTTTCCATTTTTTCAGGGAAAAGACATAGGCACCTAGCTCGCTGGTAGCTGTTTGTATTGCTTCGTTGTTGGGCCAGGTAAAATCCCCGTTTTTATGGACATGAGTTGGTGAAGAAATCATATAGTCATGTTGTAAATTATATTTCGCCTTACGTCATGGTTCGCCAGAACCCCGATAAAACGCCCTGAACGGCCGCATCGGAACTGGAACGAAGGCCTCCGTGCCAAAGTTCCGGCCTTTTGACGTTCTGCTTTATCGCGGCCGTTAAATCGGCCGGGACGGCGTTTTAGCGGCCGGATCGGAGTTGGAACGGGGGAAACGGCGTTTTATCCGTGTTAATGGCCGATTTTTCGGAATTAGTGATATTAGGGTTACAGAGCTTCTGGGTGATGGTGGGATGGGAGGTAGAAGAAGACGATCTAATTTTATTGGAGTTGACTATTTTATCCTTAAAGGTTTATTTTCTATTGGACTTTTCTTATACTTTGCCTTGAATTTACACCAAGGCCCATTAAGCTCCATATAAGGCTTGTAGATAATTATTTCATGGTCCAACTTGATATTTTAAGTTTTTATTCAAATAAAAACAATTAAATTTCAATTTATTAATTATATCTAATTGTAAATAAACAATTTAACATTTTTCACATCATATAATTTTTAATATCATATATTTAGGAAATTCACAAATCAATTGAAATAGCTTATTATTAGATTCAAATATATAATTTTAGATATTCAACCTCATAAGTTATGAAGGTATTTATTATATTTTTAACTTTGACAAATTTATTATGTTATTTTAATTTACATGTATAATTGCTTATATGTATATATTTATAAGAAAAATAGTGGAACGTCCGTTACCGCTCCGCGATGATGCAATGGAACTGGAACGCTTGTGTCCTATCCGTTGTCCGTTCTCATTTCGGCGAACCATGGTTTTAGTCCTTCATTCCTTTATATGATACAATAAAAGCTTGTTCGAGAGTTATCAAATAATATCGGTCACTCACTTTTTCAGTCAAAAGTGGCTCTCGTCGAGTGTCATAGAAAAGTGCCTTGTTCATAGCTTAAACATGTTTTCATGAAAATAAAATTTGATTTACATCTTGTATATCTTCTTTGTGGCTTTTCCTAATATTTCACTACAAAATTTATGATGAGAGATGTGATAACATCTGAGTAGCTAAGCTTATATTTTACTGATTAAATGTCAGGAACAAGGTGATTGACTTGTGGATGTGTTGCTGTCTTTGTTTAGAGCTCCTGTAGTGTACATCGTAACTTCACTCTCAGGTATATTGTGTTACTCCCTATAGTGTAAATCCATTAAGAGGACCACATTCATTTATATGGTTGGGATTTTGTGACTCGACTTTTGTTATTCTTCCTGTGTATCGTTCCGATAACATACCTACTAAATAGAATGGTGCGAGGTCGTAAGAGAAAATATGCTTCACTTGAAGAAAAATGACAAACAAAAAACATGCGCCGCGTAGAGGTAAGCAGAACACGTTCGACCATAAACTCTAATCTTGGCCATTTAACGTGCATAGATACATAACCCGATATCCTACCGACTGTATCTAATTGTATGTTTTGTAATGCTAGACGTGTTTACTTAGAATCCCCTGGATTTTGTTGTTCATCGGGAGAAGTGAAATTATGCGAGGCGAAAATGCCATCTGACTTGGTAGATCTGTACTTGGGTAATTTTGAGGAAGCCAAGCATTTCCGCCAATATGTCCGTCATTACAACAATGTGTTTGGATTTACCTCATTAGGAGTACACTATGATAGTTCTCTAGCTAAAAGAAACAATGGAATTTATACGTTTCGGGTTCAAGATCAACTCTACCATTACTTAGATCCATTAGTTCCGACGAATAATGCCATTCCTAGAAATCTTCAATTATATTTTATGACACCGATCATGAAATCTCGAATCGTATGTTGGCTAATTCAAATTTTAAGGAAACGGTTGTTGAAAAATTAGCTAACATTTTGCAATGTAATCCATATGTCAAATTCTTCAGAAATCTCAGTAATTTTCTGAATCTAAGTGACTATAGAATTGCTTTACACAGTGACCCTACAGTAGATGAACGTGTCTTTAATAGGCCAAATACGTCTCAAGTTGCTGGAGTATGGCTAGAATCAGACAGTGTTAATCAAGATGCAAGCCCTCACATACAAGTATATCCAAATGATCATCCAGGTCAAATTATTAAACATTATTATGGTTGTTATGACCCGCTACAATATCCTCTTATTTTCCTAGCGGCGAACCTGGGTGGCATCGGAAAGTCGAAAGATTATATCAACGAAATAAACGATGTTTGTCCGAAGTACAAAGTAATGAAGATATGTCGAGTGTAGAATTGGGACAAGGTGTTGATGATATTCTAACGGGTGAACTTCAAGGTATTGTTTGGCGAGTTTGGGTTACACTTCATGATTTATTTTTTTTAGCATATGCATAACTAGATTTGTTTTTTAGGTTCTACTGAGAAGGTTGTTGGGAAGACGACAGTGTCATGTCGTGAATATTATTGCTACAAGTTGCAGGTAAGGGAAAATGATTTTTCGTATTTGTTACACGTTGGTAGACTTCTGCAACAATATGTGATAGACATGTACATTAAAATAGAGACGTCAAGGTTAGACTTTTATAGACATGAAGAAATCCAAAGTCGTTTGCGTAAAGAGGTATACCGAGGTTTGCTAGATAGTGTAGCTCAGGGTTGTCAGAGGGGTTCTGAAGTTGGAAAGCGTGTAATATTACCTACTTCCTTCATTGGCGGACCTAGAGACATGCGTAAAAGATACATGGATGCTTTGTCTTTGGTTCAACGATATGGAAAACCCGATATCTTTTTAACAATTACTACAAATCCAAATTTGCCTGAAATAAAAGCATTATGTTTGTCTTCTGATGAAATTCAAAATAGACCCGATGTTGTAGCAAGAATATTTCGTGCGAAACTGGAAGTCTTAAAAACTGAGTTATTTAAAAATAAAATTTTTGGTACTATTGTTGCCTATGCTTATGTAGTTGAATTCCAAAAACGAGGTTTACCTCACGCTCATTTCTTGTTAATTCTAAGTCAATCGTCGAAGATATTTGCTCCAGAAGCATTTGATACATTAGTTTGCGCCGAATTGCCTGATGCAAATACAAATTCCTACTTATATCAATTAGTAAAGAAACATATGATGCACGGGCCATGTGGAACTTTGAATCCTAAGTGTTCGTGTATGAAAACAAATGCTGGGTGCAAGTTTAAATATCCTAAAGAATTTTCAGAAATAACGAGGTATGGAGAGAACTCTTACCCAATATATCGTCGGAGAGATGATGGTCGTTATGTTAACATACGAGGGTCACATCTTGATAACCGTTGGGTCGTACCATACAATCCATATTTACTTGCAAAATTTAATTGCCACATCAATGTAGAAATATGCTCAACAATTCAGGCCATTAAGTATATCTACAAATACATTTATAAAGGTCATGATAAAATCTTATATACGTTGAACTCAAATGATGATGAACCAGTAGTTGATGAACTAAAAGCCTTTCAACGTGCAAGATGGATATCAGCGCCCGAGGCAATGTGGAGAATTTTCAGTTTCGACCTTAACCATGTGCACCCTCCTGTCATTTATTTACCAATTCATCTAGATAATGAACAAATCGTATCGTTCTCTCGCGATCAACATCTTCAGACAATTATCGACAAACCATCGATAAAGAATACTATGTTGACCCAATTCTTCTACATGAACAAGCACGATAACTATGCAAGATCAAAGAATTGTTTATATATTGAGTTTCCAGAAAATTTTACTTGGTATGCCAATATAAAAGAATGGAAACAGCGTAAGAAACGAACTGTAATTGGGCGTATATTAACCTGCCATCCATCTGAAGGAGAGAGGTTCTATCTAAGGTTATTATTAATGCATGTTAGAGGACCAACATCTTTTGAGCATTTAAGGACTATTAAAGGAAAAATACTCAAAACCTTCAGGGAAGCTGCACAGATGTTAGGACTAATGGAGGACGACAACACATGTGAGGAATGTCTCGCAGAAAGCATAACATACTTGATGCCTGGTGCTTTGCGGCAACTATTTGCCACAATACTTATTTATTGTTCTCCGAAAAATCCAAAGGATCTATGGGTGAAGTTCGAACACTATCTTTCAGAGGATTTTAAAAAAGATAAAACTCTTGCTCCTGAATTAACAAAACTAAAAGCAATTGAGTCTATCACTTATCATCTGTATTCAATGGGCAAAGAATTGAAGATTTCCCTTTTCTAAGCGAAGACGTACAATTGAATTCCACTCATAATCTAGCAAAAGAATTGCAGGCTGAACAAAATATTACCGTAAGTGAGGAAGATATTTCAGCATTTGCGAAACTAAATAGAGAACAACGTATGGCTTACGATAAAATCTTATATCACGCCAATAATAATTTGCCGAGAGTATTTTTCATCGATGGGCCGGGGGGTACCGGGTTGTACAAAGCTCTGCTTGGTACAATAAGGTCTTCGAAACATATAGCCCTTGCCACGGCGACTTCTGGCGTTGCTGCATCTCTTCTTCCTAGAGGACGTACTTCACATTCAAGATTTAAAATTCCATTAGATGAAAGTGGCTCGAAATCGTGTAACATCAGTAAACAGAGTACGCTCGCTTGTTTACTTCGAATAACAAAACTAATTATTTGGGATGAAGCCACGATGGCAAAACGCGATGTTATCGAGAAGTTTGACGAAATACTGAGAGACGTCATGGATTCAAATGTTATATTTGAGGGCAAGGTTATTGTGTTCGGAGGTGATTTTCGCCAAACATTACCAGTTGTTGCAAGGGGCACCAAAGAAGACATTATAGACGCGTCCATAGTTATGTCGCCCTTGTGGAATCAATTTGAGAAAATAAAGCTCCACCAAAATATGCGGGCATTGCACGACCCTGAATTTTCATCATATCTATTAAGAGTTGGCAACGGCACTGAAGGCGTTGATGATACTGATCAAATTCAGATTCCATCTAATTCGAACATTTATTTTGAAGATGATGAAACATCGCTAAATAAACTAATAGATGCAGTTTTTCTGAGTATCGAACATAACTTTCACCCCCGGTCATTCGTGAAAAGAGCAATATTAACTACAAGGAATGATTTTGTACACGAGATAAATGATGTGCTACTAAGTAAATTCTCTGGTGAAGAAATAGTGTACTTAAGTAATGACGAAAGTTTTGGTGCTTGTTCTATTCCAGATCAAGAAGAACTCTTTCACTCTTTAACACCAAATGGCCTCCCGCCGCATAAGCTAATACTAAAAAAAAATGCACCAATTATATTGCTTCGAAACCTTAATCCTACTGAAGGTCTTTGTAATGGAACACGTCTTATATGTAGAGATTTTAATAGTAACGTAATTTATGCTGAAATTTCAGTTGGAACACATACTGGAAAGCCTGTGTTTATTCCACGCATAACCTTAGAATCACCACAAAATAATTTTTCATCTATCCATTTTAAAAGAAAACAATTTCCGATCCGTCTATGTTTTGCGATGACAATTAATAAAGCACAAGGACAAACGTTAGATTTTGTTGGAATCTATCTGAAAGAACCTGTATTCTCTCATGGGCAGCTTTATGTTGCGTTATCAAGAGCTAAATCAGTTCATGAAGTAAAAGTATTGATTAGACCACTATCGCCACAAGCACAAATAAACAATCGTACCAAAAATATTGTTTATCACGAAGTCCTCACAGCGGAAGTTAACTAATTATAATAATATCAAACGAATACTATCAGGTCGAATAATTTAGTTTGAAATGGTGTCAAGGGTTTGTGCTCACTGATTGGATATATATAATGCACTTGTTGCATTATGACATACTAAATCTTCAATCATGTACTACAATTGTCGACCCATCACAAAGTATGAAGGTTTAGTGCATTACCTTCTATTAAGGCCATCGTAACTGAATAAATTCTTCTGCAACAATGTTTTGGTGTATGATTAAAAACCTATCATCGTTTAAAAGAATAATTAATGCATAGGACTCATGGCAAATCCACTAATACACAAGGCGCTGGAAGGTACTTTCAAATAATCTTTTTAGCTTTTTAAGGTACTTCCAAACTCAGTGTTTTGTTTCTCCATGAATGTTGACGGAATGTGAACCATGTCAGATGCATTCTCCTTCAAGTATCTCCTTATGAGCCATCTTCATGTCGAAACCTCCTGGCATCATATCAAACAATGATAAAAATGAACACTTCGGGCCAAAACAGCTCAATAGAGGTACATTCCATTGCAAAGATAAAAAACGAATTTTGTTTGTAGACATGGATTAATTGACGTTTTTCAATATTTTTTGCAGATTAGAGGATGCTGTTATTACTTCTTATGTTTTTTCATGCTCGGGTGGTAGTTTGCTTATATATTGTTATTAAACGTTTCCGTAACATTTTACTTTTACATAATTTGTTTACGTACGAGTACCTAATGTATGTTTTTCCTTGATATCAGAACACATTATTTAAATCACTCGGTGTCCGGGCTATGATTTTATGAATGCCGCGCAACGCGCGGCTTCACTTTCCTAGTAGTATAGTAATACGGAAAACCCAATGAAAGCCTTTTTTTTAAATGCCTTTCAACATCATCCTAATTAATGATTACTGTAGGATTTCATTGACACAGCTATTTGTAAGTAGTGTTTGTACCTTTTAAATGGTTCAGTTTTTCCTGAATAAACCAGCATCGAGTTATCATCACTCATATTATATAGAATATGATTGCTGTATTGTCCCTAAGTTAATATATTTTTTTTCCAAATTCCCCTCTCCAGTCCTGACCCATGGAAAATATTGTATCACGACTATTTAAAATATAAATCGTATTAACTTTCTCATAAACTATGATTAAATATTTAAGTGACAATTCTCAGTAGGTAACAAAAAGAGAGAATACACAAAAGACATTACACACACATACAAACATGTTAGAAAGATTATTCCAGCCTCATCATATGCTTATTTTCGAATGTTAATAATCTTTATTAGATTAATACAGTTTAAACTCGCAATTTCAATTAGAATAAGGCAAGTTCTGATAGCTCATGGTACAATCCCCCAAAGCGACTTGGCCACTGATCGACACGTGGTGCTAATATAATTTGCAAGTGCGACAAGTGATAATATAAAACGAATACCTAATTACTATCACCAACGTGCGGTAGGCATGGAACGTATCGTTTGTAGTGCGTAAAGTGAGTAAACGAGTATCGAACACAAGAAATAAATTAAGTACTAGTAGTGACCTATCGACTCGATATTTAGCCTAAATAAAATAAGCAGATAGTTTTACGAACTATCCTAACATATTACTCCTAAATCAACTAGAGATTCAAAGAACACGCCTAAAACCGGTAAGAGAGCTTTCAGATAATAAAGATGTGCTCGGGATTCGAATCCCGCTAGATATTACCGCCTAAGACAGTAAATTATCGTTCTTACGTGATTCTGACTAGATCGCAGTAATTTCCTACCCGCTAACGAGTTTGCTGTCGCCCTAAACGCTCGCGGGGATCTAAAATTCAGTAATTACTAACGGCGGGGATCAAGTATTTGCTTTCGCTCTATACTCGAATCCTATCTTCTACGAACGGCCGTTGTTTAGCTGTCGCCCTAAACGATTTTCTACACGATCACTTTTACACATAGACATATTAAAGCGACGAAACAATTTCATAGATAGATAAATAGTCATAATCACGAGTCACGATAACATACGTCTTAAATACAAAATAACCTAGCGTTCATCTAATCCCAAACACATAGGAAATTTAGCTACTCATAATAGACGGGAAAACAACGAAAGAAATAGAGAACAGAGAAGGAAGACTCATGATCTTGAATATTGGCAAATTAGGGATGGTAGCGTGGATGAATCTTCGTTCTTCGTTCAATTGGGCGTGATTGCAACGTTGATTCGTCTCTCGTGATCCGGGATGCAATTCTGTGTTCTTTAAGGCTCTTTTTCGTCTCTTCAGGGATTATGGTTGATATCTGGTAAGTGTCCCCTCTTTTTGAGTTGAATTTGGGCTTTTATACTGATTTTCGCAAGTGTCACGGCCTGGGACATCGGCTGTCACGGCCGTGACACTCTCAGGGCACAAAATGAGCTCACTGTCATGCGTCACGGCCTCGTGCAGTAGTGTCACGGCCGTGACACTTTTAACAGCTTTGCTTCAGTTTCGTATTCCTCCCAGATGGAGAGGTAAACGATGTCCGATTGACCTGAAATTTTAATAATAGATAGAAGACTTACCAATCTTGATTCTGACCAAAGGGATTCTCAATCCGAGGTCTAGAGATATGAATTTTTTAGTCCATTGCTACTTTTCAGTCGGGCTTCACGGCCGTGACTGTGCTCTGCATCGCTTGGCTTCCTTTTCTGCCTCTTGTAACGGCCTGGTGCAGTGTGTGTCACGGCCGTGACGGAGACCAGTGTCCTTTGGCTTCGGTTCTGTCCATTGTCACGGGCTGGTGCAAGGAGTGTCATGGCCGTACACATGACTGATTTCTTCATACTTGCTTCGTTTTGCCTCATTTTCGCTCCTTTTCGCCCTACATCCATCCTAATGTCCTTCAATATCGAAAGAAGTGTAAATATGGCGAATAAATGTATAAAATTATGGCTAGAGCTCTATTTAACCCAATTAAATACTACGATAAACGTAGTGAAACACCCATTCGAAGAGAACACGAACTAGAAAGACTACTCCAAGCCGAAATCAAGCAAACAGCACAATCTGAGCTCGACAATGCTTGGCTACAACTCCCATGTCTGTAGACTTGTGATGCTTCAATTTCGAAATAAGGCGAAGAAGCATAGTAATCGTATCCTTGCTGAGTAGGTTTCATTACCATCAAATAATTTAATACGTCATACTGTAACCATAGCTGTAAAATTCGGCCTAGGCAGCACCTAGGCGCTAGTCGGAGGCCGCCTAGGCAGCACCTAGGCGCTAGTCGGAGGCCAAATTCGGCCTAGGCAGCACCTAGGCGCTAGTCGGAGGCCAAATTCGGCCTAGGCAGCACCTAGGCGCTAGTCGGAGGCCGCCTAGGCAGCACCTAGGCGCTAGTCGGAGGCCACCGCACCTAAACGGCCGAGTAATTGGCAAAACGATTAATTGCCAACTATTCGGCCTAATCGGGCGATTATTAAGCCTAATCGGCCGATTATGCGGCCTACTTTTAGCCGACTTTAAGCCCAAACAAAATTTTACTATATCAAAGCCCAAGAAGCTAGACCATATTAAATTAAAATAAATAAAATAAAATTTTTAACTAAATGAATAAGCGAGGCACTTCATAATTATGGCGGCCTCACAATGAAAATTTTAACTGAAGCTGTTGCTTTATATAGACACGCATCCTAGAAAATTCCAGTGCACCAATCGGTGTGGGACTAAATTACCAATAGAAGCATAGAAAGAACTTATTCACATGTTTTTACTAGTAAAAGATGTGTATAAAGTAATACAAAAAAATACGTTTGGTCCAGTGGATGAACATTAAATTTAAGAATCTTGTCTATTCTTGGCGTGGGTTCAATTCCATATAGCTTAATATTTTTTGCTATTTTTATATGTAATATAAATCATATTTAGTTGCAATATAACATGAAATCCACTTTAAATAAAAAATGTTAACCCTTCTTTGTTATTGCATCTTTTAAGTATTATATATTTCGATTCTAACTTCATATTAATTTGATATATTGATGGAAAAATAGGCGAACCGTATAATTTCCGCCTAGGTGCTAGGCCCCCCTCCGGCGCCTAGCTACCGCCTAGCGTTTTTTACAACCTTGACTGTAACCATATAAGTCGGTCTGAGCGTATGTGTCATCGCTGCATGACGATGCTTGCATTTCCATGTTTGGTTCGCTTCGAACACTAATAGTATTATCTGTCGACGGTAACAATGTAATGAGAAAAGGAAGGAGCAGTTTGTTACCCACGCCCATTCTTGGAACTTGTCTTAGAGCATCTCCAATGGAGCTGCAAATCTCATAAAATAGGATAAAGTTACTCCAATGGAACCCCAAAATCAAACCAAAAATGCGAATAAATCTTCTCTACTAATTAAAACGCATAGTTGCCTTTGTAGCGGTTTATGCGATGTAACTTTTCAATTTACACTGAACTCCCGAATTTTCCCATTTTGTCGGAAAAAGCAGCCGGACTGTGAAAAAGTTGACATATCAAGAAAAAGCAATCGAGAAATATCATTAAAAAAATATGATAGGAGATACAAATATGGTTTTGGTCATGATGACAGCTTTTGACGTGACTTTATTTCCTTGAATAACTAGATGTACTATAGTCGATTAGCTATTTTTCTTTTTGATCTTTTTTTCGATGTTGTGTAAATATATTGTAGTTTCTCGGTTAACTAGATGTACTATAGTCGATTAACTAGATGTACTATAGTCGATTACTGCATTTTGAGTTTGAGTATGCGTTTAAGTTTGAGAATGCGTTTCTCGGTTGGAGATGGTCTTAGTGATTTTTCTTTGAGCTCCTTTTAGGGTTTTCTGATCATATATTCATTAATGCATATATATAATATATATATATATATATATATATATATTATAAGGAGGTGGATCGTTGTTTACTAGATTATCTCGTTGGTCGAGACGGCATATATATTGTAATGCGAAAATAATGTTCGAGCGAATGATGTGTGTGCGTTTTGGCGTTGTTTATACTCAAAGACTTTGGATTTTCTGTACCTCAAGTCCCTATCATAGTTTTCTTGGTTAAACTATACTCGGTTGTATTTTTCCAAAAAAATCAAATTGGTTGACGAAGAATAACATAGATGAAACTAATATGCTCCATAGTAATCGAAGTCATCGTCACGATAAGTATACTATTGGATGATTCTATTTGAAAAAATAATAATAAAAAGTTGGATGCAAAGGAGGTTTATTTGGGTACTGCAATAAATTAAGTTTGTTCGGAACAACTTCATAAAAGCCTAAATGACATGATAGAGCGCAAGAAATGTGTGGTTCGAGAAATAACGACTACCTCTAGCTCCATGAATAGATAATAATTTCGTACAAATTAAATTTTCATGAGTTAACCCAACCAAAATTTTCACGTGTTAACCCAACCTGAGATATATAAGTTAATTATAATATGTAAACCCATGTGATATCGAAGGGATAGGATTCATTATGCTCGTGGGGGAAACGAACCGAGCCGCTTGTTAGCTGCTCGCAAGCTGCTCGGTCAAAGCTGAACTCGAATTAGGTTTGACCAAAGCTTGGTTCGAGATCGAGTTCCGTTCGTTAATAATCAAGTTAAACTCAAGCTAGGGAATGTTCGGCTCGACTCGGTTCGAAGATCGATTAAGTTATATATTATTATATATTATATATCTCGTGAGACTTAAATAAATAGAAAAATTATTGACTTTGATTTCCAATATTATCAAATAAATCATTTGATCTAAATTATAAAATATTATTATAAATTGCGTGAGGAATGACCGAACATCAAATCGAGTATTAAAAGTTTTAAGAAAAAGTCAAAAACTCAAAGGTATATAGAACGTGTAAATAAACGGTGTGTTCCATCACAGCTTGGGAGCAACTCGTGAGCAGCTCGACTCGGTCAAAGCTCGACTCGAGTTCGAGTTGACCAAGCTTCGTCTCGTAAGTTATCAAGTCAAACTCAAGCATACTCAAGTTCGGGCTCGGCTCGACTCGACTCGTCACCTCTTTGTCTGTCATTAGTTTGAGATATAAGTTAATTTTACTAGAAATTAAAATAATATCAAAATATTATACAACTTGAATTGAATTCCATAGCACGATATTTTAATGTAGCTTATCTGGGCCCAAAGTTACTAAAGCCCATATCTATTTAAATCGGATTTTTATGAGAACGCATATGGACCATTATTTTTTATAATGCTTCAAGTTCTTTCAATTTGCTTCGGTAGTATCTGATTTTGCAATTACGAAAGCTGACCAGACATGTGATCACATCCAATTCGTAATCACACTGAATATTTCACCCTGACATTTAAGAGGTTGTTTGGAAACACATTTGAAATGGGACTTCTAGTCCAAAAGTCCATTTTGGAAAATAATATGTGTTTGATATGACCTTTTAAAATAAGTTACTTATCTAAAAGTCTATTTCTGAGAAGCAACTTTTAATCACTTTTTGGAATTACTTCATGTCCACTTTTTTCAAAAGTCCATTTTCACCAAACACTACCGAAAAATAAATCTACATTTAAAAAGTTAAATCTAAAAAAAGTTCATTTACCAAAAGCACTTATGATTCAAAAGTGGAACCAAAATTCGTATTAGTAACGGTGATAATGCATTTCTGATATCATTACATGCAACGAAGTTGGTATATGAAATTTTCAGGCGTACAATAGTACTTTGTTATCACATGATGAATTTGGCACCAAGATAATTATAAATCTCTTGCCAGGGCCGTAGCTTCCATAAGGCCAGTGAGGCGGTCGCCTCGGGCCCAGTTTTCGAAGGGGCCCAAAAAAATTTATCATATCTATATGTATATATATATCGTCGCAGTTGGATATATCTCATCCATAACTTTTGAAATTAGGTGTCGTGAGGTAGACGACGACTAATTAGGCGTTTCTGGTATTCTATTTTATGGTTCTTGGGCTTCTCAAATGTTTGGCTCAGTTTTTAACAAGCCTTTGTTAGTTAGAATATAGAAAATAACATATATTGTCAAAATGCATTAAGCAATGTAAATGAAGTTTAAAAAAAGAGGAATAGCTTGAAAGTTTATTTATCTCATTAAATACTTTATTATTAGTCTAGATATTATGATAGTCTTATAGTTCTATTATTTAAATTTTTGTACATTGTTTAACTTTGTTGAATATACGCGTTTGAACATGCTTATTGATGTTTGACTTGCATTATTTTCCATTTTTTCTTAATGATTTTTTTCATACTAATAAGAATTTTCAAAATATTTGTAATATATGTAATATAATAGAAAATTTGGAAATATATGTAATATAAAGAAAATTTTGTAATATGCATATGTGAATTGTGATATAAACTTATTATGTATTTTCAACCTCTTTATAAATATAATCTAGTATAGTTGCAAAGAAACTGATATATTTTACATTTTCTTAAGAAAAGTGCGTATCGTCCGCGACCGCGTCGCGACAATGCAACGTATCTGTATCGCTCGCTTCTACATCGACGTCAGCATCTGCGACGGCGAACCATGCCTATAAAACACCTAGATGGTCTTTAATTCGGTTTAAATAACTTACATTTACGGTTAAATTTATGTTAGACTACGTATGTTACTTAAAAAATTACATAAAAAAATTTAGGGCCCGAATCGCCTCAGGTCCCGACTTCGTGAGCTACAGGCCTGTCTCTTGCAAAGATTTAAATGTATATATTTTCCCAAACTAGTAAAATGCACGCAAGGGATACACACGTTTCCCCTCGTCAAAGTAACACACGACTCAAGTTAATTACTTTATTTCCAGTTTATTTTATTTAATTTTCTATTGCTAACAAGTTTTGAAGTTATTGCTGATGAGTATTGAGTTGTACTTTGTATAATAATAACTCAGACAGCAATTAACAGCACGAGGAAGCTTCTTTCTCGCCGACACGAAAAACTGTAGTAACTCTTTTATTTAACTATTACAAAGATAGTTAGTACTGCACTTTCATACTGCCGACTTGTGACATGCATGTGTGATGTTGACTTCTACGGTTAAATTAAGGGGAAATTACGTTTCAGGCCCCTGTCAGGGTCTGAACTTAGGTTTCAGGCCCTGACTGAAAAATAATTAGTTTTAAGGACCCGATTTCTGCAATAACATTTCATTGTTCTGCAATAACACTTAATTGTTCTGCAGTAACAATTCATTGTTCCTCAATAACACTTCATTGTTCCTCAGTAACACTTGTTTGTTCTTCAATAACACTTCATTGTTCCCCCAGTAACACTTTATTGTTCTGAAATAACACTTCATTGTTCCTCAGTAACACTTCATTGCTCTGAAGTAACACTTGTGTAACTTTAGGTCCTTATCTCTAAAATTTACGAAAATTAGGTCCTTTAAATTAATGATTTTTCCAAAGGGCCTGAAACCTATGTTATAACATTTTTGGGGCCTGAAACATAATATACCCTTAAATTAAACGTACATATATATAAATTTAAATAAATATATATTGCCGTGTGCATGTATGTGCCGACTATAATAATAGACGAGGTCACGTCACAGCAAATACATGGTGGCATTTTTGTCCTGCCCCAGCGTTTTACGTTTTCCTTTTTATACTTTTTATTCGGAAATTTCAGGTGTATAAAGGGCTTTTAATTAAAATAGGGTTACTTTAACCCAAATTCGTTAAAATAGGGTCAATTTAGCGGAAATTAATAAAATCGAGTGGAACGTTGCTATAAGACGCGACGTCGCATCTATTGGTAGCGACGATGACGTGGAAATTAATAACCATCGCGAAAATACAGGTGGGCCCGGCTGGGCCCGCAAGTGGCCCGCGTCGCAGTTATTGGACGCGACGTCGCGTTTAATAAGCGCGACGTTTGACCTAGACACAGTAACGGCCACTAAACCCACCACTAAACCCACTAACGACCCACTAACGACGGCCCATACGATAATGGGTCACCATCGCTGTTAATGGACGCGTCGTCGCGGCTATTGCCCGCGACGTCGCCTTTAATAAATGCGGCTTTTTCCCCTATTTAAAGCCGCTCGATTTTCGATTATCAATTCATAAAATTTCATACATATCCAATATGGTGTCTAGAAAAATTCAAATAGTTGTTTATTATGGCGGTGAAATCATACACGGATCAAACACCAATCAGTATAGTCTTCAACCCATCGGTTATCGACGAATTCGTCGCGATACCAATTTCGAGCAATTTCTTAGTATGCTGTACGACATGACTTCTGTCGACAACAATGTTTTTTTTGTAATCGTTCGTGCGAAGAACGAATACTATCAACACTCACAACTGTATCATAATCTCCTGCTATTGTCTAGTGATGCCGACCTGTCATACTTCTTGGATCCCGACAGCGAGCTCGATTACATCGAGGTCTTTGTCGAGGCAACCGAGATCGTTCAGTCCCAGCGCAACGTATATCCTCCCGACGAGTACACGAATCCCGCGCCGAGCTTTTCGATTCCTGACATTGCTTCAGTTACTGAAGGATTGACGAATATTTCGTTTGCCCCTGACGAAGATATACCTTCGAGCAGCCGTTGCGTTCCTATTAGTTCGACGGTGGCGCAGCCTGAGATCGATCACGACGCCGTCCAAGATGACGTCAGTGACTCTGAAGCCGATGACGAGGGTGGGCACTAGACGATTTGCCAGATCCCGCAAATGCCGATGATGAAAATGACGATGAACCAATACCAAGTGAGCTAGAAGAGAATAGAGCATTATACTAGTCGGTGCCGTTTAATACCTCTTATCAAATGGCTCCCACAGAAGCTGACGAAACTGGTGGTGATTTTTACGACACGGACGATCCCGCATTTTACGTAGGTATGACGTTTAATAGCAAAGAACAATTGAAATGTGCTGTTAACGATTACCAGGGAACGTTCCATCCACTCGAGGACGAGCGATATTGGCATGCGACTGATTTTTTCCTTGTGCATAATGAAGACCGATGTGAAAGAAGACGATCGGGTAGGCCAAAGACAACTCGTATTCGAAACGAAATGGATGAGGGTAGTTCAAGTCGGAGATCGAGACAGAGAGGTCGTGGGCGTTGATGTAATATGTCGTTGTATCTGTTGGTTGATGTAGAATGTCGTTGTACGAATTTCGGGCGATTTACGACTAAAAAAGTTACTAGAAATATAAAAACATGTGGCAAACATAACAGCAAGAAACACAAATAAAAATCAACAGCAGTCCTAATTAGATAAAAAGTAAAGAAAATAAAAACTAAGGTATATAATGCCCTCCTGTGCCACATCTACGTGGTCGTCTATTCCTGTGCAGATGGCCACGGTCAACAGGAGCTTCGGGCTGCTCAGGGCGACGACGTCGCTGCTGGGGTCGCGGCGGTGACTCCTGCACAAATGGCTGATACGGAGGTGTGGCCTCGTCGTCATCATCATCATCAGCATCGCCGTAGCCGAGATCAAACCCCGGCGGTGTAAAATAACTACCATCACCGTACTGTGACGTACGACCACGTGAAGACGACGGGCCAGGGTCCTGCGTCCGACCACGTGAAGATGACGGGACATGCATGTGTGTCGAGGGGACATCGGCGAACGACATGTGTCTTCGCTGTCGTCTGTCAAGGATAAGACCCTGCATCTGATGTATGAGGTCCAATCCTCCTACCATATCTCCTCCTGTAAATATCACCTCGGCCCTATCGACGTGTTGTGCCTAATAGGTAACAATTCACGTCTTAAATAACACGTCCAAAATAAAATAAAAACCTTCTTTAGTACCATGTCAGCCTAAAGAAGGACAGGTAACTAATCATAACGTCGATAAATGCACTATCTCCCATCTGGAATCCTCGGTTCATGTGGATCGTCGATGGAGAGATGTAACGACGGGTGACCCTCTAGTACCATGGATAGTAATCTGGAGTGCACTGCGCACCACCAACTATCTCCATCGCACCGACTATCCTCTCGTAGCGAGACACCCACAAGGCTTCGTACTGCTCGTGGAAGGCCCTCCAATCCCTTCCCGCGACATTACGTGTACTGTGTCGATGAAGATCAACGTCGAGCTGTCTCGGACGTTGCGGGACGGACTGAACCATCCCGAACTGTCGTAGCACGCGATCGGGATAGTGTCACTCAACGATGTTATAGAAGATGAGTGGACACGACGATCGAACGCATGCTGGTCGAGAGTCGGCTCTCAACGCCATAATCTCTGGTGCCTGATCGTCGTAGGGTGCCCAGACGAACTGCTCCCAAGACATGCTATCGATCGACTCACGAATCGCACGCAAATTCGAGTGCGTCGATGTCGTATGATCGAAAAGCGCATTCCACCTGAAATAAAAAAATATAAATATTTAAATATAAAATATATTAAAAAAATAAATACTCTTAACATTCAAGAAATATATATTAAATATAAAATTTTAGGAACAAAATATTAAATATTTTAGTAAAAAGCTACGTAAAATATATTAAATAAAAAAACAGAATATATATTAAATATATTAAATATTTTAATAAAAAATACCCTACCTCGCAGGATGTGGCGGCATGGGCAACTGAATTCCATCTTCTTCGGTGGGCATCATCCGAACTCGCGGACGGATAATAACGGGCTGCACAGGTAATATACGAATCCATGCCCATACCTACACAAAATTTAAATTAGTATGTATACACCTCAAGACAATTCAATTACACAAACTAACGCACCTGAAGCAACCGTAGAGCTCCACCGATGTTCATCTTCTGACGCTGACACGAAGTACATAGCTCTCTGTACAAGAAAGCCAGCACGGCACTGCCCCAACTGTACGTGTGCACGGCGTCTATGTCTTCGAGCAACGGGAGTAAGGTCATGGACGTCGAGCTGCCGCTGGAGTCGGGGAAACCGATCCCATGAGTAATAGCGCATATGCACGTGCCCGCTGATCGACCTCATAATATGAGCTGTGATCATCGATCTCGTTGGCTTCTAGCCAGTCTGCAAATTTCCTCAGCGACACCTTCGTCCCGGTGTACGCCCCCACAGCAGGTCTGTAACCAGTCAGCTCCTCCAAGTAATCGAGCCACTGATCCTGCGTCCTGTGCTGGATAACACCACTGACCGAGTGACCATCAGCGGGGAGTCCCCACAGCACACCGACGTCCTCAAGAGTGACGGTGGCCTCACCCACAGGCAAGTGGAACGTATGCGTCTCCTTCCTCCACCTCTCTACGAGGGCCGTGATCAAGTGTGGATCTAACTTCTGAGATCCACAACTATACACCCCGTAGAAGGACATAGTATCCAACCTCTCCAGAATACGACCATGCAACCGCACCGGTCGTGAAAGCTTACCCCATACGACACTCTCCAAACCCCTAACGGTCAAAGACGTGTCGAGGGCACGGCGTTGGATAGTACATCGTTACAACGATGACTATCCTGGAATATCAGAAGTGATCTGTCGATCGGACCATAATATTCGTACGTATCCATCCTAAATTAGCATTTCAAAGTCAATATCGCAACAATAACAATAAACTAAACACATAAATTGACTTATGTACTAACAATCGAATCAAATAACCTAAAAACCCTAATTTCAAAATTAGGTTTCTAAATTAGGGAAAATTTCTAAATCGGATCAATTATCTAAAATTAACGTGTTATATCAACATACTAAGCAACCCACCCTATCTAGAGCACAAATTTTTCCAAAACACAAACATAAACGAAAGAATTTGACGAAATCTAACGAAACATCAAAAGGAAGATTTAAACAAATTAGGAGTTTCATACCAAACGAAGCTTAATCGACGATGACGAGGAATAACGGATCTATCACTATTCCAAAACGCGCAGCAATCGCCCAGAAAAATCGCCGGAGGAATCGAGGAGAGGAGAAGAGAAGAAATGAGGAAGAAAAGAATCGGTGCGGCTTTATTCAATGCGTCGTCACGGGCATTAAGCGCAACGACGCATCCATTAGCCGCGACGCCCAGTTAATTGGGCCGTTAGTCGGCCCAATTGATCTTTTACAAAAAAGGCCCGCGTTAAGCCCGATTGAGCCCGCGTTAAGCCCGATTGAGCCCGCGTCGTGTTTAATGGGCGCGTCGTCGCGGCCATTAAGAGCGTTTCACCCGATTTTATTAATTTCCTCCACATTTGCCCTATTTTATTGAATATGGGCTTTAATTGCCCTATTTTAATTAAAACCCCGTGTATAAATCTGGGATTACAAGTGAATTTTTATTTAAATCACTTGTATGTCGAAATCAGGGATTAAAAGAAGCATTTATTTTTTAAATTGGGCTTATTGGATAGGAAGTGGGACGATTTCAAGCGAAATTAGGGGTGTTAAAAAAATGTAGTTATTCCGATAATTTTGTCGATTTTATTTGAGGAGAAAGCTCGGTAACCTTTGTGACGCCCGGGGTCGAAGAGGGCGGGGAGTGATCGCCGGTGCCGGGGTGCACGGACAATGAGCGGCTCCTGGCAGGCTTCTAGGCGAAGGGGTACATGAACGAACCGATCCAACACCAGAATGAGAGGGGATCCTGAGACTGACAATATATGGTGTTAGGCTAAGAATCGTATAAAAGAATTGATAGTACTACTCATATCACCAAGGTCGACCTACCTTTTCGGGAGTCCAGCAACAGGAGGATTTTCCGTATATAGTGATGCATCGAAGAATGGGCTGGGATGCGTTCTAATGCAAAACGGAAAGGTTGTTGCGTACGCTTCGCGACAGCTAAAGGATTACGAAAAGAATTACCCAACACACGATCTGGAACTCGCAGCAGTTGTTTTCGCTCTGAAGATCTGGAGGCATTATTTGTACGGCGAACGCTGTGAAATATTCACGGATCACAAGAGTTTAAAGTACTTCTTCACTCAGAAGGAGTTAAATATGAGACAGCGACGGTGGCTAGAACTTGTTAAAGACTATGACTGTGTAATAAGCTATCATCCAAGGAAACCAAACGTTGTGGCGGATGCTTTAAGTAGGAAAACCGCAAGTGCAGAGTTGCAACAACTCGGAGTAGAAATTATACCAATGGGCGAAATCGAAACAAGGCTAGCAGCTTTAACCCTCCGACCAACATTGATGGAGCAAATCACAAAAGCGCAACAGAACGACAAATTATATTTAAAGCTCAAGGAAACTCAAGTAGAACAAAGGCCATCAGACTACAAGATACGAGAAGATGGAAGCTTATACTATAGCAATCGAATATACGTTCCCAATGACACGGAGCTTCGGAAGACGATTATGAAGGAAGTGCATGTTACGGTTTACTCAATCCACCCAGAAACGACAAAAATGTACAGAGACTTACGAACCAATTATTGGTGGTCAGGGATGAAAAGAGAAATAGCGACCTTCGTTAGTCAATGTCTAACCTGTCAGCAGATAAAGGCGGAGCACCAACGACCAGCAGGGACTTTGCAATCCCTGCCAGTACCCGAATGGAAGTGGGACCACATTACAATGGACTTCGTCGTTGGCTTGCCAAAAAACTGTGAAGGGCCACGACGCTATCTGGGTCATCATTGACCGACTGACCAAGTCTGCCCACTTTTTGCCAATTAACTCAACATTCTCTTTAGAACGATAAGCTGAATTGTATGTGCAAGAAATAGTACGACTCCACGGAACCCCAATTTCGATCATTTCCGATCGCGGTTCGAGATTCTTATCAAAATTTTGGATGAGCCTGCAGAAAGCAATGGGTACCAAATTATCATTCAGTACTGCCTATCATCCCCAGACCGACGGGCAGTCGGAACGGACTACCTCAGCAGTTTAACCCGAACCAGGGGAGACCCCCGATGGCACCAATCTGGCCGAAGTGCACTCGACGACATATGGGCATCTGCTTTTCAGAAAACGCCAGGTGCTTTAGGTGTGGCAAGTCAGGCCATTTTGCAAGAGCATGCCCTGGAAAAGCATCTGGGAGTCAAACGACTGTACAGGCCAGACCACCAACAGTACCTGCCAGAGTTTACACGATAACATCAGAAGAGGCGGAGACAGACCCATCGGTAGTAGCAGGTACCCTATCTATCCATCATGTCCCGACATACATATTAATAGATTCAGGATCCACGCATTCATTTGTATCATCTAAGTACGTGACGTGACTCGGGATTACGCCTCAACAATCCGACTGTGAGTATAGTGTAACCATTCCGCATGGGGCTTCAACCCGAACTAGTTTAGTTTTACGGGATTGCCCAGTGTTAGTTAACGATAGAAAATTACTCGTTGACCTTATAGTTATCCCTATGAACGACTATGAAGTAATCCTAGGAATGGATTGGCTGTCTAAGTATGGAGCTGTGATTGATTGTAATCATAAGACAGTCACGTTCAGTACAGAGAGAAATGAACCGTTCATCTTTATGGGAACCAGTAAGATCAACAAGATTCCCAAAATTTCTGCGGTAAAAGCGCAACGGCTAATCAAGGCAGGATGTGAAACGTACCTTGTTTTCGCCATAACATCAGAAGAGCGCCAAATCCCGAAGCTAGAAGAGGTTTCAGTGGTACGAGAATTCCCCGATGTTTTCCCAGAAGATTTACCAGGACTTCCCCCTGATCGTGAAATCCAGTTCACAATTGATTTAGTACCCGGGGCTGCACCTATCTCAAAAGCACCATATCGTTTAGCTCCAACAGAAATGAAAGAACTGAAAGAACAATTGGACGAGTTGCTACAAAAGGGATTCATTCAGCCAAGCTTTTCACCCTGGGGAGCACCGGTTCTATTTGTCAAGAAGAAAGATGGACCGATGCGGCTATGCATCGATTACAGAGAGTTAAATAAAATCACTATCAAGAACAAATATCCCCTTCTGGGGATTGACGACCTGTTCGATCAACTACAAGGAGCCACGGTGTTCTCAAAAATAGATTTGCGATCGGGATATCATCAGCTGAAGATTCGCGAAGAAGATATTCCGAAGTCGGCCTTTAGTACTCGATACGGGCACTACGAGTTCTTAGTCATGCCTTTCCGGCTGACTAACGCGCCGGCAGCATTCATGGACCTGATGAACCGCATATTCAAGCCATTCCTGGATAAGTTCGTCATCGTATTCATCGATGACATCCTTATTTATTCAAAAACGAGGGAGGAGCATGAGCAACATTTGAAGAACGTCCTTGAGATACTACGCGAGAAGCAATTGTATGCTAAGTTCAAGAAATGCGAGTTTTGGCTGGATCAAGTCGCATTTCTTGGACATATTATTTCGGGAGCAGGAATTTCAGTAGACCCGAGAAAGATAGAAGCTATCAATAATTGGCCCAACCGACGAATGTAACTGAAGTACGAAGCTTTCTTGGACTAGCTGGATACTATAGAAAATTTATTAAGGACTTCTCGAAGATCGCATCAACGTTGACGAAGCTGACTAGAAAGGATACTCCATTCCATTGGAACGATGAGTGCGAGCGAAGCTTTCAAGAATTAAAAAGACGATTCACTTCGGCCCCAGTCCTGACGATACCCACAGGAACAGGTGGTATCAGAGCTTCGGTTGAAGTTTCTGTAGACTGTTCATGTACACGCACTCAAAAGTACGGAAGCGGCCTTGCTAGTAAGTTTCTATTACTGTGAATTCTTGTTTGTGTTGCATAATTTATTGGCCGTAGGGTCTATCAGGGTAAATAAGAATGGGTAGAACAAGAGGTGATAGCAGTGGGAGTTCCAATCGGGGCAAGGAACCCGAGATACCAACTGATAATCGCGACACGGCGATTATCCAACTTACTGAATTAGTGCGTCAACAGTCCGCTCAGATTCAAGAATTAATTCAACAGCGGAACACTGGCGGACAGCAAAGCAGTGGGCTTTCTCAAGCCGAAAGAATAGAAATAGTAGGAGAAAGATTTCGGAAGTTAAATCCTCCAACTTTCGAAGATGCGGTTGACCCAACTTCGGCTGAAGATTGGCTAAGGACCTCGGAGAGCATGTTCCAATATAGCATAATTCCCGAAGAAGAGAAGGTCCTATGCGCTGCCTTCCTGTTGCGAGGGAGTGCAGGTCACTGGTGGGACACAATCTTAGCCATTGAAGACCCTCTTACAATGAGTTGGGATCGTTTCAAAGAACTATTCAGGAGTAAGTACTTCACCGCTCCAGTACGGGCCCAACGAATGAACGAGTTCATTAACTTACGCCAGGGCACGATGACAGTGGCGGAGTACATCCGGAAATTTGAACAGCTGTCTAGGTTTGCAGCTCATATGGTGAGTACGGATGCATTAAAAGTTGAACGCTTTTTGGAAGGCCTGAAGCCGGAACTCTACCGAGAGGTAAATATGGCCGGGCTTCAAGGAGATACGTATGCTCAAGTCGCTGAACGTGCTTAACTTCGGAGTTTCTATATATCCGACGACGTACCGGGTCGTCATGGTGTCATAGAAGCAGTCCAGACTCAACTGTGAGTCGACATCAGATGCCTATATCGGCAAATATCCATCGCTTTCAAGCGACATTATACCATTCATACTCTCATCTCACAATTCTCGTGCATGCCGTGTATGCATGTGTTCATGTTCATGTAAACAATACTAAAATGCATGCTATATCATCATATATAGCAAATAATTCACATAATCTCATATGAGCAGATAGCCACATAATTCATGTTAGTACAAACAATTTATGTGTTGTAGTTGAAATTCCCACTTACTGAGCTTTATAGCTCATCCCACGTATTATGTGTTGTAGGTACGCGCGACCACGGTACGTGATCGCTTATGACGGCAAGGCTATCTTTTGAAGCTTTCAGTGACTTTTGTGGGTGGTGTGTACATGAATGCGACCCGTGGGGACAGGAGATAGGCTTTCTTTTGTTACAATCATGAAACCATCCTATGTAAATAGGTCGGGAGCGATATTTTGATTTGTACAGAATGAATTATATAAAAGGAAAGATTTTACCCACGTTTTCGCATATTAATTATTTTATATTGACATTAGCCACGTAAGTTAGCATTAGAAATGGTAAGTAGATGGCGGGGCGCCACAACCTTGAATTAGATGGTATAACATCTCCAACGAGACCCAAAAATCCAAAAAATAGACTAAAAGTTCTCCAACCATACCAACTCAAAATGCGTTTTTCATCTTTTCTCTCATGTTTAAACCCAGTATGCGTTTGAGAATGAGATATCCAAAAAATTGAGTTTAATATTATAAAAAATTATATTAGGACTCATTATTAATTAATATTTTATTCTATGTTTTTCTATGTGAAAACAATATTGAGTTTATTATTAATTTTGTGAAAGTATTTTTTCAATCGAATCTAAGATAATAATGTTGTTTAATTTGTAAAGTTGTAAATTCCAATGGTATATTTTAAAACCGGGTAGAAGAGAATATTACAATAAGAATCTTTTGATTTTGAGAATTAGTTTGCCGGTTGGAGAATATTTACTGCATTTTGAGTTTGAGAATGGGTTTTTCAGTTGGAGATGATCCTAGAAAGTTATTCATTACAAGGCAATCAGAAGTCAAAGTCATAAATTAAACAAATCAACTTTGAATATTTCGAGTGTTTTCATTTCACACATAATAATATTATGTAGCTCGGAGAACATTGATTAATAATTAAGAAATATATTTACTGCATGACATATAAGTGAGTTAATAACAAATGTAGGTACTTGTGACTTGACCCAGTGTAAAAAATAGGCATTGAGTGTGTTTTGTTTCAAATATAGGCATTATTTTATTTTATTTTATTTTTCTGAATTAATTTATTTATACAAAAAAAGTTATCAATAAATGGCATGGGACACCAGCTTCCTCGCGCGATCCAACTATTTTTATTCTAACTCTCTTATTATGAATTAATTTTATAATCAAATTAAAGACAAAAATGAAATTGATGTTCAACATAATATCCATATAAACGAAAAGGAAATTAAACATACAATCCATATTAATTAGCTTTTAAAAATTTTCAATATTATGTCATATCAGAGAACTTTTTTTCATATCATTTTTGAAATCGTCGCAAATTATAATAGGTTCTAGAATCGAAATCCACCCCGATAGCCCGAAGTAGTCGATTATGGTCAAAAACAAGAACCAAAACCACTAATTAAATATAAGTTGAATTAATAAATAACTTAATATGTCAAAATTGGCCGAATAAGTATGCAACTAGTTTCACATCGTTCTTATTCTTTTCTCCGAAATCGGTAGAATCGGTACAAAACCAAAATTGACAGAACCTATTTGCATATTTAAGTCAACATCATTTATGAGCAATTCAAACCATTAAAAGTGAACTGAAGCGAGGCGAACTTTAGGTTAACCGAACATTTCCATTGAAATTTTTGAAAGCATATGCCAAACCGAAATGTTTTTGTTTAACTTTGATATTTTATCAAACTTTTCTCAGTTTAATTCAGTTAGCTGGATGACTTTTAGTAAAAAAACATTAAATATTGAGGGTCTAATTTTGTTAGTCACTCTCAAAAGGGTGACTATGATTGTAAAACACCCTGTATAAGTAGACACATCATTACATAATAAAATCAACAGAGCAAGAAAAAACTGCGGTGGGTGGCATTACCAATCAAAAATATAATTGCAAACGAAAAAGGGCCAGCGATCATTTATTATTATTATTATTGCAATAATTTGTACTGATTCATCGATCCGTCAGCAAGTGAAAAGCAAGTTGTTCGTTGGTATTATGCAGCCTTAGGGGACAGTATCTTATCACGATCTATCGTATATTTTGCATCTAAAGTTTCTGATTGTACTTCATTTAAGAGTCGCATAATAAGCATTAATTTCTGTTCAAGTATTATTGCCGTCTCTTTGATCGGCGTCACGAAAGATATTTAATTTAAACCTTGCGAATTTTTATGATACATCCGAAATATAACTCAAATATTAATTCTTTGAAAATGATGGTGGAGCTCATTGTAGCAATTATATTAGATTCCAATATTACCGCTCAGATATATATACATATTATATACTCCCTCCGTCCCATGAGTTTTACCACATTTCTTGGTGGGCATGGATATTAAGGTGACATTATTATAATAATATAGTACAATGAAAAAGTAAAAAAATGTATATTTTGATACGTCTTTTAAGAATATTTAATATTATTATATTGATAGTTTGTGATAACTTTTTACCCAAAAAGGAAATGTGATAAAGTTAGTGGGACGCCCGAAATGGAAAAATGTGACAAAATTAGCGGGAATTCGATTGTCAGATTAGAATAATTTATGTAGCTAAAAGACATGCATGCCATTAAATGATGATGGTTATGGCCGAGTTCCGCACGTGTGCGTGATCTGGGAACGAGCCTCAATGGGTGGAATATATTCGGTGTATTATTTAATATTTATTTTTAACATCATAATTCATAAGCGATCCTCTCGGTTCCGACAAATTTGTCAGATGTATGGTAAATTTTCAGCTTAAATATCGCCAAACAAAAATAAATGTGGACGTTGTTAAATTGTAAGGAACGGGAAAAGGATAAATAATGTGTTAAGGTCTTAAAATTGTTTAGAAGGTAAAAACGTCTGCTGCCCCATAAGTAATCTTTTTGCTGCCCCATAAATACGGATAGATAAGGGGTTTTTACACATAAGTACCTATTTGGAAAAAAATTTGTAATTTAGTACCCAATCAGGATTTTTTTATATGTAGGTACCTAACAGAATAAAGTTTTTGCACATAGGTACCCGATCCCCGAAAGTACACCAAACAACACATTTGGGTACCCTATCTCAACACATTTGGGTACCCTATATAACAGAAAATGGTACGACGTATGTTATATTTAGGTACGCCCTGTGTAACACACAGGCATGCCCGTAGGTACGACGTATCCTATATTTAGGTACCCTATATAAACGTGTTATAGTACGCAATATACACACAGGAAGGTACGATATGACTGAAGAACTGGTAAAATTAAACTGGGTACCTATCTGTAAAATTTTCTGACATGGGTAGTTATGTGTAAAAATTTTATTCAATTGGGTATTTTTTTATAGATTGCCGGATAGATAATTAGATATAATATTCTTACATGAAACAATCACATTTAGTTTCTTCTTCTTTACTATCTCAATAGTGTCATTGTAAATCATTCGTAAAACTAAGTTCAGTTTTAAATGAAAGGATCTTCCGTGTCGATAAAACATATTAATTAAGATAGTATACAGTTTTTTCATTGTTAATTTTCTCACGATTATTAAAAGAATGTCACTAACTCATACGTCGAAAATCGAATGGTGGGTTTTCACCTTGAAAAATATGTTCTCCAGAATGTTTTGGATCCAAGATATAAAATTAATGGACTCAATAAAATAATCAGTAAATTTATTGACCAAAAGTTATAATTTTGCCGTGGAAATTTTGTAGAAGTGTGTAGTCAATTTATTCAATATTTTATATTATACTATTTGAAGAGCTTAGGGATAGTTGATAATTCATAAATGTTGTCGTTGGGTAGTCATATTTGGCGATAACATTCGGTAGGGGACGCTTTTCGATCTTTATATATCATCGTCCTCATTTATATAATAATTTAATGTGCGTGTGTGTACATATACATTATATATAAATATTTTTGAAAGCGATCTTTTACCAAAGCAAAGACGACATAGAATTTTAATCCGACGCATAACGTCGGTGCCGCGTTTGATTTCACATCGGGTCCCACGACGATATTTATAACATGTCATATAAGAATCTAATCTATGAGAAAGAATCTTATTTATAACTAGTCTAAATTGCACACTCATATATAAATCATTTATGAAATATGAAATAACAATTACTAAATATAGAAGGGTAAATGTGACAATCTATAAATTAATGTGGTGGCTGGTTTCTTATTTATTTTATCTATACAATCTATAATTGGTTTGGGGTGATATAAACTGTCACATTTGGTGTGTAACTTATTTGCAATTTACTCCCTCATTTGTAATTTAATTAATTAAGTAATTTTTATACCACTCCTAATTTTTTATTTACTGTACTGTATACTTAAACTTCTACAACTAAGTTTCTTTTTATATATTTAAAAATTATAGTTCATCTTAAACACTAGAAATTATGATTAATTTCAATATAATTATTTTAAGCACACACATTGGGTGTGTAATAAAGTACTGATGTTAATTATTAATTTGAGAAAAATTTTGATTGACCGATTGATACACCAAATTGAGCGGTTTTTAACTCATGCTAGCATTAATATAAGGGGGTGTTTGTTTTGGGATTATCCTCCGAAACATCAATGTGATCCTTCAATCGCTTCCTAACACCGCGTTTGTTTAGCATAGGTGATGAATCATCACCGTGACGGAGGATCTGATAACAACGGGGTGATATTCCAGCTTTTGGATCACCCAAAAACAGAATGATCCTCCATCACCGTGATGTGGTGATATTTTCAATATTTCTTTGGATAAAATTATCCTTATCTTTTAACATTCACTCCTTATATACCCACTCCTATTTTCAATTACATAATCAACATATTTAAATGTTATATATTTAATGCTTAAAAAATAAAAGAATTATGTTGAATGATTATAGAAAATACTTATAATCAATAATTGATTAATTTATTAAAGCTTAAAATATAAATTATAACCAAATTGAGCGGTTTTTAACTCATGCTAGCATTAATATAAGAGTATAGATACTACGACAAGACAATGCTATGCTGTTTATAAATTGTAATACGTGCGAAAGATCAAAGGTATGTAACAATTATATTTTACCTAAGATCTTCATACACCTAATAACGGAGTCATCGCATCAAAATATAGGGACATTTATTAAAATTTTGTCTCGTAGTTTTCATTTATTTTTAACATAACTAATTTTTTTAATAAAGATTATTCGAAAAGATAGCAATCGTGGTTATGATATAACAGACGCACGAAATCATCTGTCTCAAAAACATGTCCCCCTCTATGTCCCAAAATGATCACATCCGTTAAAATTTAAATCCGACGGTTCACAAATTTTCTTTTTTATTGATTAATTATTTTAATCCCATAGTCCACCAAATCATAAAATCGTCGTTATTTCATGAGACTTATATGATAAAAATAAATAAACACATTCAATTTATTCCTTGTTTTATGATGATCGATTTGATATCCATATCATATATTTTTCGATAATCATAAAAATCAATTTTAAAGGAGTGAGACAGGGAATGAGACAGGATTATGGGACAGAGGATTTCAACCGACAACAAATGCTGTTAAACAAACCCAATAGTATTCCCAAAATGAAATTAGTATTTGTGTTAGTATTTTGTTTAGAAAAATACCAAACAAATTATTTGTTTCGTTATTGAAGTCCAAGAACAACAACTTGATTCATTATCTTAATCAACAAGATGAAAATTGATGCAGTGAAATGCTTTGCTTGGTAGCAATGAGAACTATTCTTTGCTCTTATCAATTTTCTATTATTCTTCTCTAAAACTTAAGTCCCATTAGAAATGAGACTAATCTCATTGCCAATAATGCGATTGGTCGTCGAACAAAAATGAATTCATTACTTTATAATTGGTTTCCCTTCACTGTTGGGTGCGGTGGGTTCAATGCTATTATTGTATTACCTATACATTCATTCTATCACTCGATTTTCTATTGAGACATAAAAAAAAAAAGAACATAAATTCATTATATATGTAGCGCTCAATGTCATATCAAGGACGTGAATTTTCTCCTACGTTAATTTGTAGCGATGCCATGTAAGTATTTTCATCTGAAACGTCAAAAAAAAAATTAATAAGAAACTTAACATAATGCCTATGGGGTCCCTAGACAATATATATGCGTTCACTTACCTTGAGTAGAAAAACAGTGTTACCAAGTAAATGCACACATTATCGAGGATGCTATGAATCAATTCACACAAGGATGAAAATTAAGATGTAGAAAAAGTATTATTATCACAATCGCTACTACTATTATTTCTATTTATTGAGCCATAAAATTTGACAGCCACTATAATAACTTGTGATTTTGCAATGACTAATGACCATTTCTGCCTCTGATTATCATTTGCTTATGAGCATAAAGATTTCCCCGACTTGGTATTAGCATCTATTCAGTTGCAAAATATAAGAAAGTCCAATGCCAATTTGCAAATTTATAATTTCTACGATACATTTAGACATGGGACCAAAGTTAATGTATATATGACAACTCCCTCTTATTTATTTGGCTACCCAAGAGACGACAGCTATTTCTATTTTTGCTATGCTATTAACAAGTTCACTGCATCGACGTCATCTTATATATATATATATATATATATATATAGATCTATATGTTTGTGTGTGTTTGAGTGGCCAAGCAAGCCACCAATTAATAATTTGTTCTAATATCAACCACATTTTGTCAAGACAAATATGTACCATCAACCATATTCAAGAGTTTGCTTGTGCTGTTGTAAATATATAATTATTACGACATTTAAAGTTATTTCAATAAATTTAGAGAACTTATGGACTAATAAAGGCATATTGAAAAAAAGAAGATAAATGTATTGTACCTAACTCCATAAGAAAAAAAGGCATGGTCCAAGGTTTTATAAAAAGAAAACACTACTTCATATTAGGGGTGAGCAAAACCGGATATCCGGTTTTTCGGATATCCGAAATTTGGATATCCGGATTTTCGGATATCGAAAAATGGTATCCGTATCCGCTCCGGTTTTAATCGGATATCCGGAAATCGGATATCCGGTTTATTCGGATATTTACACCGGATATCCGTATCCGGTTTTTAAATTTTTTTTTCTTATATTTTTTATTATTTTCTTTTGAAAATCATATTTTTTATTTCTTATCACAATAAAAAAATATATATTTTTTAATATAAGAATTTCTACACATATTAATCCAGACAATATGTAAATTTATGATTCAAAATTACATAATAAAGAATAAATACAATACCACAAATTCACATTAATTTTTTAACTCGCGTCTCGATGTTTTTATGTTTTTTTTATCTCAATTCTCTAACAAAATTTTTTGCAATAATAAAAATAATATAAATTTGAATATTCTACTTGATGATTTTTTTCCTTTTTGGACCTTCATTTTTCTTTTTGGACTATTTTTTTTATTTTTTTTTATTTTTTTTAAAATATAAAACCGGATATCGGATATCCGGATTTTAGACAAACCACTATCCGTATCCGATCCGGTTTAGTTTAAAATAAATCGGATCGGATATCCGATCCGGTTTTTAAAACCGAATATCCGTTTTTTCGGGTTTTGAAAACCGGATACCGGATCGGAATCCGGTTTCCGGATATTTTTGCTCACCCCTACTTCATATAATGGACTGGACACAAACAACCAACAACTCCACTAGTCACGATTATTATTTAATACCATAGAATTGAATTATTCAATGACGGGTCTTTCTCAAATTTCCAACTGCACCTAAGTACAATTCTTGTACCTACCAAAAGCTCTTATCCAAAATTCTCATAGAGATTACTTTTTTTTAATATATAAATATTTCATATATAATGTGGACGTAAAATGGTATATCTCTTAATATAATATCTCTAGGTGGGAGGTCAACGGTGTAAAATGTGGACTTAAGACTACACATGGACATGGGTCATGGATTAATTCCTCTTGAAGTTGAGACTGTCTTATAAATGATAATCATAATCTCCATCAAGATTGAACTAAATCAATGTGATGTGACTACGAAACGATGTTGCTTTTTGGGGACAAATTAGATAAAAAAAAAACTTAACTCTTAGTGTCAGTAAGTTATATAGACGAAACGCATTATTGTACCTAGCAACATAAATTAATTGGTTTGTCATATATTTAACATTTGGTTTGAAAATATAATTCAAAGTTCATTAAATGCGAGTTCATGCATTAGCTTACAGTAATTAATAGTATTTTTTCTACGTGCTCCTATTTTATTTAGGGTTCATTTTGTTTTAGGCCCCTTTAAAGTCTTAAAAACAAATTTCAGACCCTGTCAGAAAAACTATTGTTTAAATGACCAAATTTTTATAGAAGTTAGAGATAATGGCGTAGACCACACAAGTGTTATAAAGTGTATATGAACAGGTATTGGATGATCGGTTTGTGTTATTCCAGAATGAAGGGGTACTGCAGAACAATGTGATACTGCAGAACAATGAAGTGATACTCAGAACAATGAAGTGATACTGTGGAACAATGAAGTGATAGTCGGAATAATGAAGTGATACTCTAGAACAATGAAGTGGTTCTGCGGAACAATGAAGTGGTACTGCAGAAATCGGGTCCTTAAAATTAATTTTTTTCCTGACAGGACCTAAAAGCTGAAATAAATACCGACAAGGGCCTGAAACAAAATTTGCCCTTTTATTAAGGGGCATTTTCATTTCAGACCCCCTATAACTATCATTTAGGATTCAGGCCCTCTTGGTAAAAAATTTAATTTTAAGGACCCATTTTCTGCCAGTACCACTCCATTGCTCTTACATACCTGTATGTTGAAAGTACCACAAAACTATAATCCGGTACCAGTTTATGATCATCTGATACCAGTTTATTTTCTGCAGTACCACTTCATTGCTCTGACATACCAATACGTTGAAGTTTGTAACACGAAACGATCATTCTATACAAGTTCATATATCTTTCATACCACTTTTTTACACCATACAAAATGGGTCATTTAACTAAAAAATTCTCAAATAGGACCCGAATTCGAAATCAAACCCTTAATGGGGCCTGATTTCGAATTGACCCTTTTATTAATGGGTTAATTCCTTATCAGTACCCTTTGAGTTTTCAAATTCCTATTAAATACCCCTCGAATTATTTCTTCCTTATAAGTACCCATTTGAAAATTTCTTCCTGTTCAGTACCTAAAAATGTCTTTTCAGGGTTAAAAAGTCGAAAATACCCATGTCTCACACTTCAAATTGGACATTTATACCAACTTATTTCGAAATTATACCAGAAATTATAAAAATTATACCATCTGTTTTGGTTATCGTACCAGTAAATAACGTTATTATAATTTTATACAGCGAAAATTGGACATTTATACCAACTGATTTTGAAATTATACCAGAAATTATACAAATTATACCATTTGTTATGGTTATCGTACAAGTAATTAACGTTTTATAATTTTATACAGCGAATTGGACATTTATACCAACTGATTTTGAAATTATACCAGAAATTGTAGAAATTATACCATCTGTTTGCGTTATTATACCAGTTATTTTAATTTTATACAGTGAAATTGAACGTTATACCAACTGATTTTGAAATTATACGAAAAATTGTAGAAATTATACCATCTGTTTGTGTTATTATACCAGTTATTTTAATTTTACAGTGAAATTGGACGTCATACCAACTGATTTTGATACCAGAAATTGTTGAAATTATACCATCTCTTTTCGTTATTATACCAGTTACTTTAATTTTATACAGTGAAATTGGACGTTATACCAACTGATTTTGAAATTATACCATAAATTGTAGAAATTATACCTCTATTTTCGTTATTATACCAGTTATTTTAATTTTATACAGTGAAATTGGTGTTATACCAACTGATTTTACTATTGCACCAGAAATTGTAGAAATTATACCAACTGTTGTCGTAATTATACCAACAGAATTGCACACTATATCAATTGGTATAATAATGATAACAGTTGGTATAATTAGAATAACAGTTGGTATTCTAATCAAAACAGTTGGTATGATGTCTAGTTTAATTTCAGAAAAGGGTGTTTTCGTCCGTTTACTGTTTGAGGGTATTAAACACACAACTTTTTACAGATGGGTACTGATAAGGAAGAAATTTTGTTAAGGAAGTTTAGTTTCTGACAGGACTGATAAGGAATTTACCCTTTATTAATCGTAGGCATGTTAAGAAGCAGGTTAATAATTATTTTAGGCTCTAAATCTATGCAATAGGTGGTAGGTACATCAATGCAACGAAGGAGAGAGCCGCTAATATTTATTACCATCAATTAACCAACTTACAGCGCGTTTAAATTAAAAATTAATATCCTGCTTGCTAGAGTTTGACAATAAGACAATAAACAACACAGTACAGAAAAGGACAAGACTAACGACCGTTAACAAGCGGACTAACGGCCGTGACGAGAGGACTAACGGCGGCAGTTGTCTCCTTGCATGGACTCGCCGGTTGACTGCTCCTTCCCCACGTGACCAAACGTTTCACTAACGTCTGTATCCTTTCGCCGTTAGTCTCCGTCAGCAAACGCTTGCCGCCGAACGGCACCGACTCAACTCCCTTCTCAGCTAGCACTTGATCCCCAACGCCGTTGGCCTGCAAGAATCACGCCGTTAATCACTCGTCAGAATTAGAATTTAATTTTTAATTAATCCTATTTAGTTCTCAAATTTGTTTCTTGAATTTTCTTTTTATCTAAATTAAATTGGAATAGATTTATTTACCTGAATTCTGACGTAATCATTGGGATTCCAGCAAAATGCGTTGCCCACCATCTGATCCACCGTCTCGGAAACCCCATCCATCACAATCCCAAACACCGCCGAGAGCTCGCCGTGAAGGCGGCGGCGTTCCGTCGCAGAACCGACGCCGTTTCCCAAGGAAAGGACTATCAAGTCGTCGACGCTGCTCACGTGGGGGAAGTCCCGGTTGTTGTGGAGCACGTGCGTCACCGCCGCCGCCGTGGGGTTGTTCATGACCAGCCCGCCGTCGATGGCCTTGCATCGGGTTTTTCCGTCGCAGGAGGAGAGCTCGAACGGAGACTTGAAAAGGGACGGCGTCGCCGACGTTGCGCGGATGACTTTCCACAGCTCGAAGTCGAAGCTCGGCGACTCCGATGCGTCGGCTTTGGAGAAGACGAACGGCGCCGAGGTTTCGAGGTCGAAGCATGGGATGAGGAGGGGCTTACACGTGTCCTTGAGTGTAAGGGCTTTGCCGTCTTGCTGACGTGTCAAGGCCCTTTTCAACGCCGACTCCATGGATTTGCTCGAGTATCTGTTGTACATTCAGGCGAAGATTAAACATCTCATACTTACATTTGCCGACGATTAATTAATCGAAGGAGGGATTAGTGGGCGGGCACTGACCTGAGTTTCTTCCTGAAAAAGCCGACGCGCTTTGCATTGTAGAGCTGATTCTGATTCTCGGCCAAGAATTCGACGGCGTTTCTGGCGGAGAAAAGTGGCCGGCCGGAGCCATCGTCGGCGACCAGCATCGCGGCAAGTAGAGCTCCAATTCCGGTGCCGGCGACCACGTCAAAGTAGTCTGCAATTCGGGCATTCGAGTCGCCGGTCTTCACCTGGATCTGATCCTCCAGGAACACCAAGGCGGTTCCGGCGACAATGGCGGTGGTGCCTCCGCCGTCGATGGTGCCTCCGCCGTCGATGGTAAGGATTCTCGTCTTCTTGCCGTCGCAGTGGTAAAGCCACTTCTGCTCGAGCTTGGCGAATATCTCCGACGTCACTTGGCTCAAATCCATTCCTTTTAGAAACAAATACTAAGCTTTTTCTTCTCTAATTCAAGATTGAATTATACGTATAGATGATATTTCGAGCTTTACTTAATGAAGAATGCTAACAACGACACATACTTTGAGTGTGTGACAACTGATGAGCATTTCTTTTTTTTGCCCCCTTTTTAGTGAAGAGTGGAGAAGAAGAGTGAGTGGTTATCTTCGCATGTCACTACGTTGCTTTATATAATATGAATATTTTGTTTTTTGTTTGCGTTGTCCCACTTCTCGATGTGTACACGTGCGACGAGATTAAATGCTGTTAAGCTGGTAATTTCGTGGTTCTTATTTATTTATTCAGAAATGAGGTGGAAGACGGTAAAAATAAGCCATTTTTTTTGGGTTTTCGTTTCGGTTACAGTTCAGACTAAAATGCATTAGTTTTAAAAATTCATTTTCTTCAGAATGGCTCCCCCATATCACTTCATTACTCCGCAATATTCATGGGCCTGTGGAACCACTTCATGGGTCCATGGTATCACTTCTATATTGGTCTGTGGTACCACTTCATGGGTCTGTGATACCACAAGGGTTTCTCTAAATGAAAGTTAAATTGAGTCATTATCTCTAAATGTAACTTATATAGGTCCTTATCTCTAAGTGTAACTTATATAGGTCATTATCTCTAAATGAAAGTTAAATTGAGTCCTTACCTCTAAATATAACTTACATATGTCCTTGTCTTTAAATGAAAATATACTTTGGGACCTGACCCTAAATTAACCGTTTTTTGCCCTATAGTTTAAGGCAAATAATTTACGGTTAATTTAGGATCATATCCCACAACATATTTTCAATTAAAGACAAGGACCTATGTAAGTTACATTTAGAGATAAGGACTCAATTTAACTTTTATTTAGAGATAAGGACCCATGGTACCACAGACCAATGAAGTGGTACCACAAACCCACGAAATGGTACCACAGACCCATGAAATGTTATTGCAGACCAATGAACTGTTACTGCAGAGTAATGCAGTGGCATGAAGGAGCCATGAAGTATTTCCGAAGACAATTGATCCTTAAAACTAATGCATTTTCTGAAATGGATCTGAACTGCATAAAATAGAGTCTGATCCGAAATTTGCCGTAATAATTTATGCTAGTTCTATTGAGGAATATAGAGGAAGAAGACGAGATATGTTCGTTCTATTGTAACAGAGCATTTGAACTAAGTTCGTCAATTTTGATGAGTACAAGAAAAGAAAACATCAACAGGGGCAATTAAATATTTAATCATATTCCAATTCATCTGGTGTGATCGGCCTTTTGAGAGGTATAACGGATTTCTTCTCCACATCCCTTGAAAGAGCTTTTCTCATATCTAAATATATAAAATAAAATTAGCAAGAAAAAAGGTTATTTACGACTAGAGAAAAGATGGAAGCTTTCCCAGTTAGAAACTTACCCAAGCCATCTTCCTCGCCAGAGTAATACCTGAGGACGCGTCTATACACTACATAGCCAAGCTGAGGAAAGAAAACCCCAAGAATTTTATTAGCTTCCTTGCTTAGATACTGATCAATTCAACAAGGGAATATTCTCCGATTAAAAGTTTCATAGAGGACAAAACAAGCTATATAAGTTTCTTTGTACCTTTTCGTACATCTTGATGGCAGGTGTATTTGAAGCTCTCACGAAGAGATCGACGAAATAGGCCTTGTCACTGCAAAAAATAGAAGCGTGTCCTTCCTTACTTTTCGACGCAGCTACTCGTTTTAAAGTAAGTTGTTCATTACTAAGACAATCACAATCTTGTTAGGTTTCAAAGTTTGAAACAGCTACACTTTCTGTCACGCATACGATATTATGTATCAATAACATGCTTGACTTGCACATTTTAAGCAAACTGATACTCAAGGTCAAACTGAAACTAAAAATAAGCTCAAACTCTAATTGGCTTCCATAAGCAGAACCCTTCTAAATAATTTGACTACGAAAGACGTAACGTGTAGAGCTGTTCCTCAAGGTCCATTGTTAAATTTCTATATCTCGGTTCATGAAGCATATAGAGGAGCTTATACTGCAAACATACTCCTGTAAACTGCGCATTAACTAGATAGATTTACAGATATAAAGGGACGTTGGATACCTCAGCCAAGAATTCATATATGATTAGAAAAAAAATATATGGCACAATCAAGAGAAAGATATATGGCGCAATCAAGAGAAGCACACAAGTCTTACATCTTGTCACTGATTTCCTCAAGTAAATTCATCAGTTTCTTGGCTAATTGTTGCCTTCGGTATTCAGGCCCGACAGTCACTGCGGTGACGTGACCATGCCAGGACTCTCCTTGTCCCTCAACCTTACCCATGACTATATTATCCACATAAGACAATCAGATGCCACCGTAGTGAAGAAACACACAGATTTAAATATAATTATCCGTATCGAAAACAAGAAAAAAAACACCGGTAATTACTGAACTACGACTCATTTACGTTTCCAATGCATTGTCTTTTACTGTGGGTGCATCCATGTTATGACATATAAAGTTGCTGGCGAGGACCGAAACCACAGCAATGCTTAAAACAAACCTTTTGAGGCTAATGCAATTCATTAAGAGGATCATCAATCTTTCTCTAAAGAATAGTTTCTACATCAATGGTTAAAAAAGGCAACTCAATTCCCCAAGCATCGGAAAAACAATTACAGCTGAGGTTCACCCAAAACGAAACAGCAGAAACACAAAGAGTGGAACCTATATTCATCATTCAAGAAAATGCCAATAATAGTAAGCTCGACAGTCGACAACAACGATAAAAATTTCACAAATTTAAGAAGGGCGTCACTCACTGTAGCCCATGACACGATTGCCGGGTGCTTCTGCCACGTGGAAGTAATCGGGCCACCGAGCCAAGTATGTCATGTAAAACGACATGTTGAACTGCAAATCGTATTAGGGACAGTAAGATATTGCATCAAATGACGGGAAACCACAAAATCGACGATGAATGATTACTGGACAGAAATGAAAATAAAAAAAAAAAGATAATAAACTAACGGTTTCCGTGAGGTGGTCGAGGTTCACGGAGGCGAATCGGAGCAGATCGTCGCAGGAAAACCTTCGAATCGTCGTCATCTTTCGCGTTGCAAAAGTCCCCCTGATGAGATTTATGTGAGTGTTCTCTTCTGTTCCGTTTAACTGAGCCTATATTGGACCAGCCGAAAGGGACTCTTATGGGCTTTAAGCCCATTAACAGCCCAATAACCAAAATGGGCCCAATGTCAACATTACTTTGTACAAAACCCTAGTCTCTTCGTCATCTTCCTTTGCAGTTGGGTGAGAACTGAGAGCTGAGTTGTTGATTGACGAATCGGCCGGTGCCAAAGCTGCGTAAAGAGACACCGTAAAAACAGTCTTTTGCATTATCTTCCTCTGACGAGATATAGTTCGAACGAGATCTTTGAATCGTGTTTGTTCTTCTGACCTTTTTTGTTCGGTTAGCAGTGAATGGCGGACAAGGCGGTAACGATCAGGACAAGGAAGTTCATGACCAATCGCCTGCTCTCCAGGAAGCAATTCGTATGTTTTGTCGTTGTTTTTTTCTTTGATTCGGATCTTTCGTTTGCTCTATTGTTTTTTTTCTTGAAGTGTTGGTTTCTATGTTTTGGTAGGTCATTGATGTTTTGCACCCTGGAAGACCTAATGTTTCTAAGGTAAAATAGTCTTGTGCGATGATTTACTCTACATTTGTGTTTACGGCACAATTCTATAGCGATTTACATTAGCATGCATTTCTGTAGTCTGAAACTATCTGGTTAAAGAATCCCAGTATTCCTATATCTTGTTGATTTGTGCAGTTCCTTTTGATCTTAGAAGGTGTTTGAAATTAGGAATATTATAAAAAAATATTGTAAGTTTTCCAGATTGTCTCCTTTGTCAGGATTTATGACGCTATGGAGGTTGATTAGTTGATATAGGTAATGTGTAGTCTATATAGGAATAACTTTATCTGTATCACACTTTACAGTTCGTATTGGGAGACTTTTAGGAATGGCGACGTTTCATTCTCTGATAAAACTGAATCTTGTGAAAGTCATACATATAATTTTTTTCTTTCTTGCATTGCTGATTTCTCTGCTCCAATTTATTTTCCAAATTCCAACATCTTCGTTTGTAATCCGAATAAAGGCCGAGCTGAAGGAGAAATTGGCAAGGATGTATGATGTTAAGGATCCAAATTCCATCTTCGTATTCAAGTTCAGGACCCACTTTGGTGGTGGCAAATCCACGGGCTTCGGCTTGATCTACGACTCTGTTGAGAATGCTAAGAAATATGAGCCCAAGTACAGGCTTATCAGGGTATATGTTGTTCTTCGGGAAGCATTTTTTTTTTCTTGTCCTTATTGCAGACATAGCCCTTTTTTCTGAGGCACTTGGCCAAATTATTAAAGATTGAGTTCTCCACTATCTATATGAAGTAAAAAATGTCACAGTATCGTAATTTGTGTATTTTAGAATGGTCTGGCAACTAAAGTTGAGAAGTCGAGGAAGCAGATCAAGGAAAGAAAGAACAGAGCAAAGAAGATCCGCGGTGTTAAGAAGGTATAGTATTTTGGTCACTAGGTCGTTTACGTTCCGAACAAAAAAGTGTTCGTTTATTAAAGATCATTTTGTTTCTGTATGTGCAGACAAAGGCTGGAGATGCTGCCAAGGCTGGAAAGAAGAAATAAGCTTGCTACCATTTTCTTTGTTTTCTGGGTTGAGATTTTTCTTATGACAACTTTGTTATTTCTTGTTCGAGTCTTAGGACAACAATATTTAAGATTTTCCCAAGACTAATTGAAGCTCAGATTTGTGTCTTATTACGAGGAGAATTTGCTTACTCTTTCCCTACTGCTCTGTTAGACCCCTGAGGGTTTATTCTATCCTTACCCACTTGGGGAAAACTAACCAAATTTAGACGTCATGAAAATTTAGCTTTTCGAATACATGCTCAAAATTCAATGGAGTTGGGATGTTCCCATCCCATGTGAGTAGGGAAAGAAAAAGATCATCTTTTTGTTAGTCGATAATCTTGAATGGTTTATATCTTATAGACAAACATTTGGTGCAATACTTCGTCTCCTCTGTTGAAACCTGGTCACAGAATACAATCCTTCTAAAGCCCAAAAAACAAAACACAAGAGAACTCTTAAAGCTATTCTTCTTCTAGTTCTCACAAGTTTTGGCTGGCTTTCAGGTCTGCATCAAACGAGGATATGACCTGCAATTTTGAGCGAACAAACCTTACCTTAGATCAATTAGACATCAAGCAATGTTATAAAATATGGTGACAAAGTAGGCTAGGCAAATGGGCGCAGTGATTCCTTCCCCTTCTTCCGCAGAGGTCTGCCCTCCTTTGGGCAGAAAATCAACGTTTTTCCCTCCCCAGTTCAACAAGAACGAGGGATATATTCTCCCCGCTCCATTCTCCATGGAGATTTTCAATCACTTGATTATTAAACTACTATCCTCACTAATATCCTAAACCAATCTAATCTTTCTGACACAGTGCCACAATTTTATCTCTTCATTTCTACTGTTCACTCATGCACTCAAAAAACACACGGGGTTGGGTTGGGTCGGGTCGGGATGGGAAGCAATTTCTCCGCCTCGCCCCATTGCCTATCCATGGTGAGTAGGGGCAAATGCTAGAATTGCTCATTGACCAATTCTTACATGAGCCTATCTATCTATCTATCACCTTCATAAATCAAGTTAGAAGAAGAATTCTATCTCAGCTCAGAGCAAGATCACTTTTTTGAACAAGAAAAATTTCTCATGAACCACACATAATCCACCGCAGAACAGTCATAGGAGGAAATTAAAAAAAAGTAGATAATTAAAAGCACAAGCACAACCCACCTCCGATCTCTCGCTTGGGAACAGTGACGATCAGCTCTCCGTCCACGTAAGCAGCCGACGCCAGCTCACACCTCATAGCTTCGGGCAACCTGAACCTCCACAAGTCGAGCTCCAGCTCGGCGCCGCTCGAGGCGCGAACGACGCCGTTTCCCCTCACCACGACCTTGATCACTCCCGGGAATATCTCCACGGCGTCCGCCCTCACGTCTCCGGCTATGTCGTCGGTGGCCGCCGCGAATCTGAGCGATTCGGGGGTTTCGTCGACCGACACGTTGGCGTTCGATCGGAAAGGAAGCTCTAGAACCTTCTCGAATACGTGGGGAACGCGGCAGAGCTTCTTCTGGGAGAGGGCCGATGCGACGTCGTATCGGATTGCGATGGTGTTTGTGGTGGGTCTTGGCAGTGGATGGATTTTCATATTGTTCCTTCTCTAATCAGAGAAATCGATCGAATCAATTGAACGCAGCCCAGGAGGGAATTGACAAGAAGATGGGACCTTTTAGCGACGAAATGGTGGTAGAGCGTAGAGAGGGAATTTGAGGGGGGGAAAATGGAATCTTTATCGGATGAGGGACGATGGTTCATATAAAGGTTTCTTTGTGCATAGAGACAAAAGTCAATTGAGATGCATACTACAGAACAGATGTGTAAGAAGAAGACGGGGTCTATCTGTGGGTTTACAGTTAAAAGAGAGTGGTGATGATCGATGGTGTTTTGGCCTCTTTTGTGAAAGGATATATCCCTACGTAAACAATTTGCTTCTATGCGTGGCTTTATTCTTCGTTCTTCAATTTCATTTTTAATTTGGAGAGAAAAGTAACGCTAAATTAAATCTTATCTGGTTTTGACCGAGGTAAGGTTAGCTGTTGCACACAGATAATGACGTTGTTCTTCCTTTTATATTCACTAGCTAAGTAGCACGATGTGCGGCTCCGATGAAAAATTCAACCCGGAATTTAATTTAGGCCATGCTGAACAACAGATAATTCTTCGGCCCATCTCTACCACCATTTTCTAAGAATTTTGTCACGAAGGCAAGCACCTGATCATGAATGTGATTCCACTTCAAACGAAAATGCTAATAATCTACATAGCACTCCTTCAACTGACAAATAGGGATGTCAACGGGACGGGTATGGGTCGGGTTTGGCGGGACCCGCCCCGGGACGGACCCGAACAAACCGGGTCTGGTTATATTGATTTTTTTTTATTTTTTTTATTTTTTAAAAGATAAAATGGAGAAATGCAATGCTTCAGACTCGAACCCGCAACCTTACGTTTATAATACCAAACATCTACTGTTAGACCAACTGATTTTCTATTAATAATATTAGCAATAATTCTATATAATACGTAATTACGAATTGAATTATAATATATATATTTCCGGGGCGGGTTTCGGGCCGGGTCTCGGGGCGGGGTTGGTCAGACCCGGGACCCGCCCCGGACCTGGCCGGGTTTCTTCTTTTTTGAGACCCGGGACCTGCCCCGAGACCCGGATTATCGGGTAAAACCCGGTTATTTCGGCGCAGGTCCGGACCCGCCCTATTGCCATCCCTACTGACAAACCTACTCTCATGCTGCTCATTCGCCACAAATCAGCACAAATGCTGCTCTGAACAAAAAAAGGCAAACTTGTTTCTTCAAGTAATCAAGGAAGCCTCCATTAGCTTCTCGAGGGCCTTTGTATTCCTGAACTATTTCTTAGGATTTTTGAAAGTAGAGGAAACCTTGGATTTTCGATTCGATTCCTCGTTTGCTGTGCAACTTAGCTGCAGCCTACTAGTACATTCAATTGAGATTCCAAATTGAATGTCAATAAAAGTGAAGCTTTTCAGACGCAATCTGCGTGTGTGAGAACGACAGACAATGAAGAGTAGCATTGAAGATAATATGTTATGACATAAATTGTTTACTATGTTAAATGCATTTGAGGACGCTGCTAGAACATTGCATGGCTGGTCCTTTCAAAGTTGTCTTCCGGTCAAGTCACTCATATGGTTCTTTTGCTGTTGAGCTCTGCCGATCACTCAGTCCCATGTCCATTTTGTCCTATGAATGATTTGTGCATCTTGTTTTGTACACGCATTCTTTGTTTGTTGTATCGCATTGTATCCATCAATTGCTCCCTACATTTTCCTATAAATACATGAGAGGAATGAACGAGACCTTTACAGAACATAGCATACATGCCAACGAATGTTTGCTGGGAGAATATCACAGTCTGAACGGAGACCTTACAGAACACACCACACTTACACCAACAGCTAACAAGGTCGTCGCCCTCGTCGCTCCCCGTACCTCGCTTGCCGTCGTCGTCCAATGTCATGTCGTTGTCGCTCACGGTTAGTCGCCGCCAACAGCTTCTCGTCAATTTTGGTTTAGACGGTGGTTTTTGAGTCGAGTATCGCTGAAGGGAAAACTGTCATGTCTTAGTTGAACATTGGCGACGGTTGTATGCGTGTAACCGTCACCCACTCTTTTCCACTAATACAGGCAACGGTTGCCTCACAAACCCTTGCCTGTAATTTAAATATTAAAATAATAGTCCCCAATGTTTGAGACATGAGCGTTTCAGGTCCTCCATGTTCCGAGATTAAATGCATTTGAGGACGCTGCTAGAACATTTGGACGGTTTTGGTCCCTCGATTAATTTAATCGCAAATTTAGACGAAAGTTAACACGTGAGAGCCCATGATCTCCTTTTAATCAACGTAAAACCTCATAACACATCTTCTTCGATTTAAACACACACGAACTTCATTATACATCACATCTAGGATATGATTGACAACCTTGACATGAGTTAAATGTGATACGCAATGATGCTCACGTGCGTTTTAGTTGAAGAAGGTGATGATTCATGAGGTGTTAAGTCAAGCTAAAGGAGACTTGTGCTCTTATGTGCTAAATTCCATCTAAATCAGTGATTACATTAAGCGGAGGACCAAATGGCCCAAAATCGGTACGATTGGGGACTAAAAGTGGCACCTCAGAACATGGAGGACCGAAAATGCCCATGCCCCAAACATCGGGGACTAAAATGTCGTTCTCCCTTAAGAAAATTATTTAAAAAAGTTATAGGCATCGGTTGCGTAACCAAAATCGTCGCCTATAAATTGGAGAACTATAGGCAACGGTTGTGTAACCAAAACCGTTGTATAAGATTGACAAAAATAATGAAAATGCCATCGCGTGTGCTATAGGCAACGGTTTTTTGCTAAACCGACGCTAAAACCTGCAAAGCATATGCCCTTTTCGTACTAGTGAATTATACCCGTTGAACCCAGTCAAACAAACGACAGACATAATTATTATATATCTGAAGAACAAGTATACATTGAATAAAATGAGTTCAACTAGAAAATTCTCATACAAACCCACATCACTAACACAATTGTGTTGCTTATAACGAATATTTGCATCAACATGAGGCTGGAATTGTTTCCCTATAGATGATCTAGCAAAAGGTCCAAAGCCGAAGAAGGGAGCAAAGGTGTGTAAGAAAGAAGAACTACAGAGGAGTGGAGGAATTCCATCTTTGGCTTATCCATCGATCTATGCAGTTTTACCGTTCTCATTGGCAGCAATTTAGGCTACTGTGGCGCCGCAGGCGAATTAGATAATCAGAGAGAAAAACCAAATCGCCATTGATGATTGAGATAGCAGGGCAAGGAGTGTACATATTTGTTCGTAAGGCAGTATTGCACTGATGTTGTGCTTCTCAGTTACGACAATCGTCCGTAAGATATAACGATTTAAACTTTTTATTTCTGTAGCGCGATGAAACAAAATCGTTGTGAGTTACTTTCGTTGAACTTTAGGAGGTGAAGAACGTTGTTCTATATGTTGTGAGTGAATGAATATAATTTTTCAATTCATGAGTAACTTATTAATAGGTTTGAAGAGTTACAGTAGTCATTTAGAGAGCAATGGCAACCATTTATATCGGTTCCATTACTTAGTTTTTCAACACTATAGTTATAGTACTTTCGCACTTTAGCCACATAAACCATTATTACAATGTTAATTGGCGGCTATAAATCTCAACTATTGAGTGGAAAGAGGAAGAGGGCTTCTTCCACTTCTTCTTCTGCTTCTCTCTCGACAGGTTCCACAGGTCGATGATTTGTTGAAGTTCTTTAACTTCTTAAGCTTTTTTTTATATTTGAAACAAGATCTGGGTAATGGAAATTTGAACTTGAACTGCATGATATTAACTCGACTTGAGTTGGTTATCGTTCAGCACGATCAGATAGGGCTTTCTTTACTTCCTTTACCGGTGATTACTTCTCAAACTAGGGTTTCTTTAATTTATTGGTGATTACTGCTCAAACTAGCAACTAGGGTTTTCTTTACTTCCTTTATAGTTGATTACTACTCCAACTAGGGTTTTCTTTACTTCCTTTATAGTTGATTACTACTCAAATTGTGTAATTTTTAGGATATAGTCGAAGTACTGTATCAACTCGCAAACGGCGGTCCGGGATCACTATACTTTCGGCCGCTGGAAAGATATCCAGCTGACCTTACCAACTATCCCCAATCATTTATAGTATTAATCTCTCTCTCTCTCTCCCTCTCCTCTCTCTCTCTCTCTCTCTCTTTCTCTCTCTCTCTCGCTTTGTCGGTGTGTGTTAATTATAAGTGAAAATGAAAATAAAGATAAAAACACCACTGGAAGTTTACGAGAATCTCGGACTCCGTTACTGCCGAGTTAACGAGAGCACAGTCGTGCCACCATTTGTTAAAAAAATCGAGAACTGAGACGATTGTGTCCTCTAACTTGGCAGCATGAGATCCGGGATTTTCGTAACACTCTCATTCGTTAATCTCAAGAAACAAAACAAAGAACTGCTACCATGTATAATCGATCGAACCTCCGATATGGTGAATCTTATCCCGCAACGGAGGAGAAGAAAACAAGTCTGCTTTCGTCGACATTGGAGGCTATACATCTCAACTTTTGAGTTGAGAGAGGAAAAGGGCTCATTCCCCTCTTCTTCTGTCTGTCTCGACAGATTCCTCAGGTGAGTTATTACGGTATTAGTCATTTATTCTCAAGGGTCTCAAATTGTAAATGATTCAAAACGCCGCACCTATAATATTGTGGGTCGTTGACGATTTCTTGAAGTTCTTTAACTTCGTAAGCTTTTTTGATATTTGAAACAAGATTGGGTAATGGAAATTTGAACCTGTACTGCATGATATTAACTCGGCCCGAGTTGGTGATCGTTCAGCACGATCAGGTAGGGCATTCTTTACTTCCTTTATCGGTTCTCAAACTAGGGTTTTCTTTACTTCCGTTATTGGTGATTACTATTCAAACTAGCAACTAGGGTTTTCTTTACTTCCTTTATAGTTGATTACTACTCCAACTAGGGCTTTCTTACTTCATTTATAGTTGATTACTACTCAAACTGTGTTATTTTTAGGATATAGTCGAAGTCCTGTATCAACTAGCAAATGACGGTCCGGGATCACCATGTTTCGGCCGCTGGAAAGATATCCAAAGCTGACCTTACCAACTATCCCCAATCATTTATAAATCACCTCTCTCTCTCTCTCTCTCTCTCTCTCTCTCGTTTTGTCGGCGTGTTTAATTATTAGTGAAAATGAAAATAATGATAAAAATGCCACTGGAAGTTTATGAGCGGACTCCGTCACCGCCGAGTTAATGAGAACGCAGTAGTCCCACTATTTTGTTAAAAAATCAAGACTAGGACGATTGTGTCCTCGTTAACTTGGCAGGACAGAGATCGAGGATTTTCTTAACACTCACATTTGAATGAAAGCTACTGACAAAAAAATGTCAAAATACTGTTTTTTTAACATTTGATTAAGTCAAGGAGAAAATGCCTTAAAAATAGTGGTAGCAATCATAATTTTCCTAAAATTATTTACTTTCAGGGTATAGGTGTTTCTTTTTTCCCATAATATTAGGAAGGTAGTTCAAGGAATGAAGTTAATCGATTTCGAGATTAATTCAATATTGGCTTATAAAATCCCCAATTCTCAAGCCCTAATTTACAAATTCCCATGGACCACCTCCCCAATCCCGTCCGATCACGGAGCTCCCAATCCGCTTCCCCGTCTCAGTCCGTGTCGGCGTCGGCGTCTGTGTCAGCCACATCATCTCTCCACAAGCGAAAGCTGCCACCGTCTGACGATCTCGACAGCGTCAGTGTCCTCGGCGCAGAAGATTCCGAAGCAGATTCTGATTCCGACGAAGAAGACGATTCGTCCATAAGAAATTTCACTGCTTCAAGACTCGATAAGAGTAACACGAAGGTTAAAGCAGCAGCCTCCGTTAAACCCGAGGCCACTGCGACTGACGGGGTAAAAGACATTAACGCCAGCAACGTTGGTTCCAATAACAATAACAATAGTTTATCGGGAAATGCTGCGGCGAATGGAGGTGCGACAGGGATTTTGGTGAAGGAGGACGTTGTGAAGGGTATTTTTACCGACAATATACAAACGAGTGGGGCGTACAGTGCCAGAGAGGAGGCTCTGAAAAGAGAGGTTTTTTAATTTGTTACCATTGTTTTTCTTTTTTTGTTTATGTCTTTTAAATTACCCGAAGTATACATAGTTTTTGGGCTTTGGGATTTGTTTTAGGAATATTAAAAAATAAGCAACGGATGGGATTTTGTTCACGCTTTCATATATGTGTTGAATATGAACATTTGCAAAGTGAATGAGAGTACTTGCATGGATCGTTTAGTATTACTTGATTTACCTTTACGATAGCAGGCAATGCAGTGAGTTGATACTTCATCATATCAGATGCTATGTACCATATGCCTGCTTGCATCCCATGTTTCTGTATTTATTCTATTTCAGAAAATCTATTTACACATGCATCTCATGCAGCATTGGCAATTCCTGGTCTATGTAGTTTCTGTATCCTTCCATTGTTTTATCTGTGCAAGCTATAGATTATGCGAGCTACTTTTAGTGAAAGTTTGACCCAAATCTCCACAGGAAGAAGCAGGAAGGTTGAAATTTCTGTGTGCGTCGAATGATGGTATAGACCAACACATGGTCTGGTACATACATATACATCTCCCTTCTCCTTAATTGTTTATTGAATTGAAGTCGTTATGATAGAGCAAAAAATTAGCCAGATATTTTTCATCGTTTTGTTTACATTTCTTCATTACTGTTCAATACCTATTTGTGTGATAATGGAAGAATCTCACTTATATGTTTCTCTTGTAACTACAGGCTTGTAGGACTGAAAAATATTTTTTCGAAGCAGCTTCCTAATATGCCTAAGGAATACATTGTCCGCCTTCTAATGGACAGGTATGCATATGAAAAATAGTCTGGCATTGTTTTAGGTAAAAGATAAATTTTTATCAATTCTTGATTGGAAGGTGCACTAGCTAGTTTCCACTTCCGGTCATAACCCTGGGATGCTATTCTTATTTACCGAGACATCAGTTGAGCCTTTTGTTTCATGTTCGAACTTCTCATGTTCTCTTATTAATTCATCTTGCAGAAACCATAAATCTGTGATGGTTATCAGAAGAAATATTGTTGTGGGTGGTATTACGTATAGGCCATATCGCAGGTACCAGTGACCTCGTGTCATGCTTATGTCCTCTGACTGTCATAACATATGCTAATCTGCTTAGTTTGTTCTAATTCATTGAGGGCTTTGTCTTGCCTACCCACTTGGGTATAACCCAAGTCCACTCATTATACCCAAGTCCACTCATTGTGTGACATGTGGCACTAATATAAATTAAATTGCACGTAAAATGGGTTGGTTGTGTATCAACATGGTAGGCGTAGTGTGTAAGAAGGACACATGTTAAATAATTAGTGGACTTGGATTATACCCATGTGCGTAGGCAAGTCAAAATCTTCATTGACATCAAACAGGTTGATATTTTCATTTTCATGTGCTTGTTTATATTATTGATGGATGGAACTAAATGTACTATTCTCAATCATATCATATCTTGGTAGGTGTTAATGTTAATCTGAGTTGTGGTTTTTATGATGTAAAATTTGACCAATGTGTTAGCATACTCACCCAACTAGATGTATTACATGGCTTCCAGCCATTATAATGTTATTATGAATAAATACCGCCTCTCTAGAACTTCCTTAACATGCCAATATACATGTAGCCAGAAGTTTGGGGAGATAGCTTTTTGTGCAATCACTGCTGATGAACAAGTTAAAGGCTATGGCACAAGACTTATGAATCACTTAAAGCAGCATGCTCGTGATGAGGATGGCCTAACACATTTCCTTACATATGCTGATAACAACGCAGTTGGTTACTTTGTCAAGCAGGTGAGATTACATTCATCCATGCTCTAGTTATTTAGCATTAGTAAACAACTTGTGTTTTCCCCCATATTTCTTTCTTACTTTTTTCCTTCTGTCCTATTTTTGCTCTCTGTTTTTGTACGGTAGCTCGCCGCTTCATTAACCACTAAGAGTGGTCTTTGGTAGCATGCAGCTACAATGTTCGAACTACTTGAATGATATTTTCTAAATATAAGATGTTACACCAATTTAATGCTTCTAATATTTGTATATTGCATATATATTTTTCTTTCTAGGGCTTTACCAAAGAAATTTATTTGGAGAAAGAACGATGGCACGGGTAATTTTATAATTTATTTTTTCTATTTGATCACTTTTTAAGAGCGCTTCTGTAACGTGAAGTTTTGTTGATCTTAAAATTTTTGTGAATTCTATTTCATCACAAACAACGTTGATAGATATCAATAACGTCCCTGTATTTAGCTAACCTATAACTTCTGTTAGCCGTCTAATAATGCGTATCTTTTACGAGTTCCTTGTTGATATTGTTATCTCGTTTGCAGTTATATTAAAGATTATGATGGAGGAATCCTTATGGAATGCAAAATCGACCCTAAGCTTCCCTATACTGATTTATCAACTATGATACGCTGTCAGAGACAGGTTAATCATTTTTGCCTTGGTTATTTGATATTTTCTATCCAACAAGTAGGCTTAGGATTTAAGAGCCAAGTTTATGTATATAGATTTCTTGATTCTGTAGTTATCTGTAAGTTGCAATTATTATGTGCAAGTGCTCCTGATGCAAACAAAGGAAAGTGAATTCAATTACATATGTCTCTCTCTCTCTCTCTCTCTCTCTCTCTCTCTCTCTCTCTCTCTCTCTCATATCATTGGGGCTCTTTTTTTTCATCTTAGGCAATAGACGAGAAGATTAGAGAGCTGTCAAATTGTCATATCATCTACGCTGGAATTGATTTTCAGAAGGTATATTCTCCTCTCCATTTTTCGGAATTCGGGCTCCTTGTTCATATCATATACATTTTGATGTTTTTCTTCGTAACACCTCATGTACTGACCACATATTATTTCTGGATGTACTGATCACATATTATTTCTGGGTTCCATTCTTTGTGTAACAAACTATATTTCTTAGTGTTTCAAACATGTTCAAAGAAATAGATTATTCATCGGAATCATATATTGTTTTGCTCAAGAGCAAAAGACTTTCAATTACTGGATACAACTTCTTACTTTTCAGAAAGAAGGTGGTGTTCCCAAGAAGATGATCAAGGTAGAGGACATACCTGGCTTAAGTAAGTCTTTCCTTTATCATTCATGTTTGACCATTTTTTCAGACAAGTTTAGCCTTTACCGTACGATTGTTCATTGTGACTTTAACTGGTCGTTATTTCAACGACTGCTGTTTAGTTTCATAATACTTTCTCGTGGTTACCTTATCTTGATTTGAATTTCGCATGACCAACAACAGAAGATGCTGGCTGGACACCTGATCAATATGGCCATTCTCAAATAAAAATTATGAGTTCGTCAGCCGATGCTGTGGCACATCAAAAGTCATTGACTGCATTCATGCGTTCGCTTGTTAAGGCAAGTCACAGTACTATTTACCATCTTCTATTGGATATTGAAGGCAATTCACATGGTATTCCGATTGGTTTACCATTCTACTAACTATTGTAAAATTTATTTTATAAAACTGTTGCCTAAGGCTTCGATCTGCGTGCAAAAGAAAAATCATTCTAAATAAGGGGAGTAGCTGCTAGTAACTGTTAGCTGCTTCAGTATTACCAATATCAACATTTAAAATGAGTAACCTATTGATGGTGTTACACCTTGGATCCCAAGAACTTCTCTTTAATATATAGTGTTATGCATTATTTCTCATTACCAATATTGTGATATTTGAGCAGGTGATGCACGATCATCCTGATGCCTGGCCATTCAAAGAACCTGTCGATGCCCGCGATGTGCCTGATTATTATGACATCATTAAAGATCCAATGGGTACATTTTTCTTTATTTATTGTCTTATTTTGTGTAATTCGTACTTGTAAACTGTAATTTTCCTGCTTTAAACTCCTCGACGCAAGCCCAAAAATCATCACTGACAATTTCAACTGCATTGTATGCTCCACAGATTTGAAAACCATGTTGAAGCGAGTAGAGTCCGAGCAATTCTACGTGACCTTTGAGATGTTCATGGCTGATGTTCGGAGGATGTTCTCAAATGCGCGCACGTACAACTCTCCCGACACAATTTATTATAAATGCGCAACAAGGCATGATTTGCTTCCACCTCTTCTCTTTGATGCTTCTCTAGTTTTAGCTATTAGATAGTATTATAGATAACCCTTGTAAAATTACTCAACTATACCTCATAGCATTAAGAGTCCCATTCATAATTGGAAAGAGAAGCCTAGGGCTATATTTATCTATGGTTAGAGGGGATCTGTCTAACTCTTGTCATCCCTCCCTTGTTATTGTTACTGCGTATGAGATTTCGTTTGACTGGGCAAAGTATTTTTTGCAGGTTGGAGTCACATGTCATGAGCAAAGTTCAACTTGGTCTTCAGACTGGAACCAAGATTCAACCATAACCACTACCACTCTTTTAGTTCCTCAAGGTAGTATAGTATGGAAGTGATGTATATGTATTATGCTATCAAGATTCTATCTTACCCTCGTTTCACATCGAATTTGCTTACATAGTAGATAGAACTCTTAACTTAGGCTGAGCTGAACTGAGTTCAAAGAGCATATCTATAATCATCCATTTCCGTGCAAGTGTATTGGTATTTTCTCTTCGTGTCTTTTAATCTTCCAAGAACATGTAAGAAATTAGAAATCTTACAGACGATTCATTTAACTATTTAAAGAAAGTACCACATCAGTTTTCATTTTAAACCATGTAAATACAATGCCAGAAACTGAGCTGCTAGCCAACATAGCTGAGGTCGAGGCCATAACTCTCTCCATTTTTCTAACTCAAGGACACTTTTAATTGGAATTTGTGCTAGGAAAAGACGATAGAGTAAAATTAGTGAATCAATCAATGACATATTACGCTTATAGTGATCATACCATTACACACCACGTTTTTTCTTTTTTCATAATTTTTACACCAAAGAGTCTACATATTCATATTACATCCCATCTAAGAATTTTTCTTTCATCTAATTGGAAAAGAAAAAAAAGGAAACTCCTTTACATTTTTTCTTTCTTTCACTGTGTGTATGACAAACAAAGACGATCTTCTTTCTATTGGCAGCAACCTCCTAAGCCCTTAGCTTCAGACCCTTTCATAATCCTCAACCTCTTGCAAGAATCAACAAACATATCCCAGGGAACATCTCCAACCAACATAAGATCTCCATCTTTGTCTTGATAAGCTGGTGCATGCTCTGATCCATCGTACCCTTCCCTCTCAGAGTAAACACCAATGGCGCACTTGAACATGTCCCTCAATGCCCTTAGCAGATCAGCGTAGCTCTTATAGCACTTGAGATCTATCTTCCTCAGATATGGCGCACCATCCATGCTCACTTTCACGTAAATCCCAGCACACCCATTATCGTATTCTGATGTTTTTGATTCAGATTTATCGCCTACGATGCTATTGTTCAGCGTATTTTTCCTGTATGATCTAACTGGCGGCCAGCCAATCACTTGTGCCCTGGAAGACGATCAAAAGTACACAACGAATAATGAAAAACTCTTTAAGTCTCTAACTAATGCAAATTAAGGGTTTTCTTCACTGTATGCTACATATATATTTGAACTTACTTCGGAGGAGGTCCACCGCAAGATGCTCCGTGTTCTTGAATCACTTGGGCAGATGATTCTCCGACCAAGTCCGATGAAGATCTCTTCTTTTTGTTGTTATGATCATCGTGGTCAGCTCCAGGCAAGCCTAACCTTAGTTCGGTTGCCTTGAGGTTTAGGTGATCGTCGTTGAAATTGGGTTTAGCCATTTGAAGATAGCTCGTTGAAGATCAAGCTTTATAGATGCCTTAAAGAAGATCAAATCTTTTTTTATGAGTGATGCTTTCTTGGGAATTGTTTTGTGTGGAATTGGTTAAGCCTTAAGGGATATGAGGTTTTATATAAGGGGGATGATGATGATTCATCAATATTGTAACAAGGGTTTGGACAAGCTAGTGGAATTTCATGGTGGGTCCACTCAACCTTGGTATTTATTAATGGAAATGATGTGGTGTGTATAAAATTCAATTTAGAATAAATTAATTTGATGAACCAGTGGTAAGATAAATTTCTCAAAAAATGGATCCTTAGATTAGATGTTTTTTTTACTCGACTACGAGGTTTTTTCCAACTCACTTTGTTTACAATTTATTCTTAGCAAATTGTATTTGCAATTTAAATATAGTAAAAGGATTGGACGCATTTGACTACTTCTTAAGCTAACATATAAAATCCATTTGATTATTGATGGTAAATTCAATGTAATTTGCAACGCGCGTGCGTGCGACACGCATTTATTGAGATTGCTAAGTGTCGTGGGGACATGTGTTCTACGAGACAGATATGCATGTCTCCTAAAAGACCAACACACTTCAACTATCAAAAGAGGCAGCAATGCGTGGGACAACTTCGGCCGTCGATCTTCGTTCTTCGCACGGACGGCTCAGATGAGGTGCTGAGGGGTGGTTGCATATTAATTACATGCTTTGCAAGTCGTTTTAGATGTCTTTTTTGTTCTAAAAAGCAAGTCGTTTTGGTATTTTCAATAAATATAGATGTGTGAATTTCCAAATTGCCCCCATATTAAATAACAACACATGCTTCATAAGTGGAATAATAATTAATAGTTAATGAGGGGTGTAAAAGACATTTTAACCCATGTCTTAATATGTGTGAGAAAATCTAAAACGACTTTCTTTGTGAAACTGAGGGAGTATTAGTTTTATTAGATTCGTTTAACGAGGCTGATTAGGAGGAAATAATAATCTAAAGCAGCCCATGTGATGTGTGGGTCAAAGTTATTTAACCTTGTCGGTTGCTATTAATGGGACCCGACAATTAACATGATAAGATCAAAGGGACCCAATTTCTCAAATCGATGTTAAATAGGTGGTAAAAGGAAAACATTATTTAGGCATGGCATGTGAAAGTGGAGAGGAGCCAACTCATTTAAGAATCTTCATCCTCAATTCTCTTCAAGGATGCAAATCTCATCTCATACTTGATAGAAACTTACCCGAATTGAGTAGACATGGCCTTGGGGCCCAAGTAAATACAATTTTAACACGTAATGTAATTTTTTGAGCACATTTTTTATGAGTTATGAGATATTGGGCCATAGAACAATGGCTCCAAAATCCAAATATGAGATAGACTAGGTCATGCGATCAAATCCTACCTCACACAATTTTTCGAGTTGTCCCCATGCGGTATTATCCCATGACTATCTATTTGGTAAATTTGGACGTGTTTATCTAACCCCTGAAGATCGTCTCCTCCCCGAAATGTGCGGCGTAAGCCCATAGCTGGTTGAATGGGGATACTCCAGGCTCGAAAAAAACCATAAAATGAGGGCCCCAAAAATTTTGTGATCCTTATAGTGTGCCAGGATGTACATGTTCACATTGAGCCCGTCAAGTCAAGATAGTTACCACCCACAATACAATAGATAAAGGCGAATCAAGAAGATTGAATACTAAAAATTAAAGACTTTATTAACATGATATAAAAACTCAGACAGAAAATAGTCACGGTACAAATCCGCATGACGGCATGCGAAAAGAATAATTCATAAAGAAATAAATCGGCATAGGATTAGGTTGAATTAGGGGTGATAAACAGGTTGGTTTCACATTCGGTTTCAACCCGTTTTAAACGGGTTGAAAACTTCAACCTTGACCTAACATGTGTTACTTAAACGGGTTGAAATATCAAACTCTAACACGATCTGCTTTAACCCAAATATAACCCATAAACCCGCCAACCCGTTGAAAATAAAAAAGAAAAGAAAAATAACTAAATAGTCAGAATTATAAACCCAAATAAAATAAAACAATAGAAATAAAACAGTTGTTTTTTTTCTAAAAATCAACAACAATTAAAATGTTAACCCAAGTCTGCTATTTCGGGTTGGCGGGTTGGCGGGTTGGGTTGTTTTTAGCAGCCTATAACATATAAATGAAATTATGATACACTTGGATGGTAATAATAAAGCAATTATATATATAATTTTATATGTAAGAATGTAGGCAGAAATAAATATGGTAAGAGAAACAACAGGTGAGGATAAACATATGTCCATCAATATAGGCGAATCAGCAAGCACCAACACAAACTGTGAACGTAGATCGCATACACACCATAACTTACTCATCAACTTAACCATTTATTTCTTTTGACGTACGTACACAAAGGTTATCTCAACATGACACTACACACGCAAACACACGCACTTGACTTTAAAAAAAAAAAATCCTACAATATTGAATTTTTTTTAATGGAAGTATTAGTATATTTTGTTAAAAGAATAGAAATTCTTAACTCTAATTTGGCATGGTTAGTAATAGATCGACGTCGCCTAATGCATGGACTAAATTGATAAACGACGTACGCGTTTGGCGTTTTTTTTAAGATAAATGTAGGACCCGACCACACGTGAGGGCTTTAATTAGGGTGTATTAAGTAAAGTTTGACTTTGCTGATTGGTGGTGGCCTATTTAGTTACTCCCTCTGTCCCTATATCTTTTGGACATTTGGGATTGGGTTCGGTTTTTAAGAAATATAATATTTTAATAGTATAGAGGAAGAAAAGTGTATAGGTGTGGCACGTCTTTTAAGAATATTTAATGTTATTATATTGATTGTGTGTGATAGTTTTTTACTAAATATGGAAATATATAAAAGATAGTGGGACGCCCGATTTGGTAAAATGTACAAAAGTTACCGGGACGGAGGGAGTATTTATTATAACGCCCCTATGAACGAACGAGGAATATCACGTTGTTTCTTTGTCCACTATTATTAGAACTAGTACTTCACACCCTAACGTGTGTTATAATATATAAATGAGATATTATCTAATTGATAATTATTATTTAAATTTGATTATGTATGTATATAAATTATAAGATTAAAGATTAATAATTTTTAACTAAAAATAGTAATTAACCAAATATAGTAAATAGAGTTAGTGGAGAATTATGTATTTTATTATTTAATTTATTTTTAAATTTTACCGACAAATTGAGATCTAATTGACAGTTTATACACACCCCACACGCTTAATAAAAGAGTATAGATATGTTTAATCAATTGAGTTGAGATGTGACGAAATTAGGAAACCAAAAATTCACCATTGGTCCGAACCCAGAAATAAAGAATTGGAACCTTGAATTTGGATTTGGGGAGTGAGTTTAAAGAAAAAAGAAGAATTATGTAAGGAGTTAATGCTTCAACTGATGGGCCAAATGGGCGAGTCATACGGCTTTGAATCGGTTTGAACTTGTTAAGTATCTTGATCTGTGTGGACGTGCTATGAGATGTGACACATATCTAGCCTAAGAAAAAAAGAGAGGATATGGGTCGTATTTAGAAGGTTGTTCATTTTTGTGGTAGAGCTTTCCTTCCTATTAAGGAACTTCCAACGAAATAGCCCACAACAGTTTTTAGTTTCATGACTGTGAAGTGTGCTTTAGAACTTGGACGATTCGAGAGAGAAGATGAGTTTAATTTCTCATAATCTTAAAAATATGGATTGGGAAAAACGAGACAATGACGACGGCGATGATTTAGTTGTCAAAAGTGATGGTAAGAAGACAAGTCATAGGCGGGCTTATGATGATAATAATGGAAACGAAGGGTTAGCTGCTACTGATTACTTCCTTTCCTGAGTTACTCTGTGTACAAAGCAAGAGTTTGGCCAAAGTTTTGTTCTTTGGTAGTGTGTGTTCGCTTAAAGTACCAGTAACAAATGAAGCAGTAGGTTTCATTTCATTTCAACACTGAGTAATCAGTGGATCGATCATAAAACACAGCGAATTACATATGCGAACAGGAGATAGATAGATAGATAGATAGATAAGTTTCTCTGTGTGTCTTTGTCTTGTCTTCTTCTTCTTCTTCAGAGAGAGAGACCAGACTCTTCATCCTCGTCAAGTGTCGAGGTGTAGACAGTGTAGAATGCCCAAATCAATGCGAATACGCCCAATAGAATCCATCCCAAGAGGTTGTTGCTCAGCCCAAATGGCAGCCCAGTTCCCTCCGTGCTCATCCTCTCGTCCACCAAAGCCATGGCGCTTGGGCTCGACATCGCCGCCGCAAAAGCTGCCGCCGCGACGGCCGCCAATCCCGACGATGACGACTTGGGCTGCTCAGCCTCTTTCTTTGTCGAGCAGCTTACTCTGCCATTGTTCTTCGACATCGTGGGCAGACCTATGAGAAGAATCGTTCGTTGCCATTTACTTCAGTTATTTATGATCGATGGGTTAGTGAGTGCGGTGGTTTTTCTTACCAAGAACGGCCATGGGGCGGTGCACGGCGGAGGACTTCTGCACTAGGGTGGCGCGTGCCACGGACGGAGTGGTTATGCAGGCAGAGATTGTGGCCATTTCTTCTCTCGTGTATTATTACACTTTCAAGCAAGAGTTTTCTGTCAAATCTCTGAAGAAACAAACAGCTCAAAGCAATAAGCTTTTCGTGGTGGAATGGAACTTCGTGCGTGTGGTTAATTTAATTATCTTTTACTTCCATGGTGTGAGCGACGAACCACATACCTCAGATTAGCTTTAGATAAAACCTTATCTTTATTGCACCAATTGCATTTTGCCAGGTGAACAATCGAGAGATTCTAATAATTAATTACATACTCCCTCCCATTTTATTCACATTTCGTTTAACTCTCTAATTTTGTTTCTAATTAGATGTCGTTTTACCGATTTCAATACAAGTTATTAACATATTTCCAGTTTTATCATTTTTTATGATTTTCAATGGAATGTGTTAAATAGACTTAAGCAATTAATTAGGGGTATATTAGACATTTTATTCTATTTCTTAATATAAGTGAAAAAAATCTTAAACGACATGTAAATAAGATCGGAGGGAGTACTATTAAAACTTCTATTTTCTTTTTTAAATCTATGGTAAAGAACTTGGAACTTCTCACATCACATAACATTCAGCACATGTACCATCTATTTCTTAAGTTTGTTTTTTTCTTGATACCACTTATAAACAAAGTAAACTATCGAAGAGATGCCAGTTAAGGTTTGGGATCCCCTATTCCACTAGGTATTCCATTGGATTTCCAAATTAATATTATGTATATTTTTCACTAAAATTCATCAAAATTATATATATTTTTTGTGTTTAAACACTCGGTTTAGTGATATATGCGTGTGTAACGATATTTACGGGTGTTCACACTTGTATGAGAAGGTGTAATGATTTTCTAAGTTGAAATACCTACTGGAACACCTTTTGGAATATAGGATTTCATACGGTGAGTTAACCGAACCTATCATATTAAATAAAGTTAGAAAATGTGTTACAAAAACTTAAGTATTAAATCATCGAAAATTAAGTTAAGAATGGAGGTTGAGAAAGTTAGACGCGATTATCCAATGATTGCAATAGTAGATGCAAAATTATCTGAGTTAAAATGTTTATTAAAAAAAATATATTTCTATAGACTTTTGAAGGTTTTGCCTATAAATAGATTATTTATCTCTATAATATTGTATAGTCATAATTAGCATTTGATATTACGTTTATTTTATTTTATAGGCATTTGGTCGTCAAGTTATTTGAAGTTGTAACTTTGCCCTTCACATGGGTTGGGCCATCTGATCATGGGTTGCCTAAACTTATTGGCGCAACACAATTTGGAGCCCACATAAGTCTCATACCATTGACCTCTGAAAAAAGTCAATCCGTGCCTCCACGTCTTACATACAGCAACACAGATTTATTGATTACTAACTAATTATATATTTTTATTTTCTCTTGTTATTATCTGATCATAGTAATGGGGTTTACACGTTTCTTTCTTGCCTTCTTTCTTCCCATATTTCCTAAAGCGACAGCTAATAATCTTGATATGTCCTAATTCAAGGATTGCACCATCGAACTGATGAACAATCAATTTCTTTCTTTATTCAAATCGCGAAATATACAATCGGATACTAAAATATTAATTGTGCTCAAAATCCTTGTAATTTGATACGGTCCGACAACAACAGCCAAGTGAAACCAAGTCTTGTTTCCACGGACAATATGAACCATAATTGACATTTTCCCCATTTACTTTACTAATTTGCAACATATGTATTATTATTATCAATATTAATTTGCCCCTTAGTAATAGATTTATTCAACACATGGGATCATCATCATAACTCATCATCATCATCATCGTCGTCGTCCTCATCATCTCTTCATCTCCATCACCAGCACTTTGTCTCCGACCTGTCATGCCTCATTGAACGAAAAAGAAAAAGGTAACAACAGACCCTCTTCATGCTTTTTCCTGCAAATCATCTTTGATCCCATCATGTTCGACGAAATGCTTGCGTAGCCTTTTCTTATTCTTAGATTGTCACGAGATTCTTTATTAGTCCGTCGTAGATTTTTCTGCCGTCGACTGAGCGTCTGGGCTGTTATTTCCGGCCATTTATCGCATCATGTGATATTAATCTTGTTTCTGTTTCATGAAATCCAAATGAATCACCGTGTCTTTACGTGTGAAGTTATATTTATGTGTATGCAATATGGTTGCATTTATCCTTATCATTCTTTCTAGACAGACGATTTCATGTTCTTATTACATTGTTTGCTTCATTTTCCTTTGCAAGAATCCGAGTCACTGAAGAAGTGATTTAAAAAACCTCGAAAAGGAGACAGCTTGGTGTGCGTCGTTCTTCCTCATGGCTTCTGAGATATCATCTTCACGTATTAAAAGGAAAAACCGCCCTGGATTTATGACCCTTTTGTCCTCCGCCGTTTGCGAATGGTTCTTAATAACCTTACTATTCGTCGAGGCAGCTCTCTCTTACCTCCTCACCCAATTCGCCCGCTACTGCGATCTCAAACCACCATGTCCTCTGTGCTCGAGGATCGAAGCTATCTCTTCAGGCAATAAGAAAAAAACAGAACGTTTTTACGCCCTTTTATGCCTCAACCACAAAGAGCAGATCTCATCCGTAACTTCATGTTCGGTCCATAACAAACTGGCCGATTTGAACAACATGTGCGAAGAATGCCTCAGCCCACTTGAGATACAGAAGAACAGTTCGAGCCCAGGTTCTTACAGGCTTTTCCTAGGTAAGCTATGGGTGGATATAGATAAATCTTTGCTTCAGAGCTTGATAAACAGCAAGCGTATTCAGCTAGGTTCTTTAGGACATGGGACTTGTTCTTGCTGTAATAAGCCTTGGAGGGCCAAGTCGAACACAGATAGGTTGATGCATGACCTCAAAGCAGTAGGCTTGGGGGCTTCCAAGGCTAACGTCAAGCCTCCCTTGCCGCGGGTCCCGGGTAGGAGTCGGTTCGGTCGGAGGGATAGCTTCAAGAGGCTGAGGGATAAAATTACCGGGCTGCCCCTGGACGGGGAAAAGAGTGTCGACACTTTGTCTCATGTGGGGTATACGAAGCTGAAGTTAGGTTCTGATACTGAGTCTGAGTTCCCTTTTTCGGAGGATGAAGATGATGATGGTAAGAGGAGTTATGTTAGGTCTGATGATGAGGTTTGTTATGGTCCTAAAACTGAGGATAAATTGCAAAAACCGTTTGTTTTCGACCAACCTGATCTGCTTATTGATGATCTTGATTGGGAAAAATCTTGTCAGAAAGAGGAGAGAGTTATTACGGAGGAGTTAATTACTGTTGGCGAGGTTTCGCAGGTGCCTCTCGCCCCTCAAAGTCAGGATCTTTCGGCGCTAAATGAGCTTCTTTCTTTAACTACCGATATTTCTTCGTCTGATATTGCAGTGATTGGAAAGAAGTGTAAGCTCTCTCTCTCTCTCTCTCTCTCTATCTATCCCATGTTAGATTGTAATTTTATGATGAATTTAGTGTCAGGATTCTTCAATGTTGTTTGCCTGTGAAATTTATGCAGATGTCGAAGTAGAACCTGCCATAGATGCTGCTTCTGAGAATGCTGAGGAACTCGAGGCAAATGACGACAATAATTTAACCGAAGATCCGATCGAAAACAAGGAAAATGAAGATTTACCATTTGAGGAAGAGGTTGAGCAGATTGAGACGACGACATCTGATAAAGCAGAAGAATTTTTTGAATCTTCGCCAGAAGAAACTGATGATCTACCATTTGTGGAAGAGGTTGAGCAAACTAATGTGATGAAATCTGCTAACATGGAAAAAGATTTTGAATCTTCGCCAGAAGAAACTGAAGATTTACCATTTGTGGAAGAGGTTGGGCAGATTGAGACGACGACTTCTGATAAAGCGGAAGAAGAATCTTCACCAGAAGAAACTGAAGATCTACCATTTGAGGATGCAGTCGAGGAAACTAATGTGATGGAATCTGCTAAAATGGAAGATAATTTAACATCTTCATCAGAAGAATCTCAAAGGGTCAGCCCGGAATCTCAATCAAGAAACGACGAACAAGTGAAATCACATACGACCTCACCTACTTTGGTTTCGCCAAAAGGAAAGAGCGACGATGAAGGTGAAGATACCATATCCGATTTGAAGAAAGAAGTAGAGCACTACCAAAGCTGCATGAATTCTCTGTACAAAGAGTTGGAAGAGGAAAGAAATGCAGCTGCTATCGCAGCGAACGAAGCCATGTCGATGATCACGAGGTTGCAAGAGGAGAAAGCAGCTCTTCACATGGAGGCTTTGCAGTACCTTAGAATGATGGAAGAACAAGCCCAGTACGATTCTGAGGCGCTCGATAGGGCGAACGATCTATTGAACGAGAGAGAGAAGGAGCTGCAAGATTTGGAAGCTGAGTTGGATTTTTATAGGAATAATTTGGCGGAAGAATCTGTGTTAAGTGAAATTGGGAGGGAAGATTTGATTTTGGGCGATGGTGCTGAAAATGGTGAGGTTACTTCACATGCAAATCTGAGTAATGATCTACTACCGTCTCAAGAGGGAACATCCTTGAATAATAATATGTCTGCTGAAGATGATATTGAGATGAGGGATACTCACGAATCGAACGTAAGTATTGATCGTCATGAAAAAGATGGCTGTGATGAGGTTATGGAAAACGGAGACAACGTCAACTCTATGGCGGGATCGAAGCAGGAAACTGCAGAAATTCAAGAGAGGCTAAAAGATTGAGGTCGAGTATGAACCTGCCTATCCGTGATTTTTATCTGTAATAGTTATGTTATATTCTTAATGTGTCTTCAACTCTTACACAAGTTTTTCTTTTCTCATCAGGTGAATGGTTACTTACAGGTATTAAGTTGCAGCATAGAGAGATAGACGTATGCCATCTGTTTTTGATGATAGAGATCGCCAGAAGATCACTCTATAGTGATCAAAGTGTATCTTCATCGCGTTTCTGAAGATACACGGAAAAATAGATCTATTCATTTTGTTAATGTTCATATCAGCATCTTTAACATTTCAATCATTGGGTTTTTTTTTTCGTGTGGGTTGGATGGAGATAACTACAGAAATAGTTGTTTCTTAAAATACTTTCTTCAGGTTGGTTGTATATAATATAATACACATATGTGTTATATGTTATGCGTATTACCTATCAGATTCTAAAAACTGTGCTCTAAGTTTGGCATTTGATTAAGGAGAGGCGCTTCTTGAATTCTTGATATTATATATGTTCAATTACAAGCTTGCTATCACTACACTACGACAGATATTACAAACATAATCACAATCCATTGCTGTATTGAACTACGAAACAAAGAGACAACATAAAGAAAAAAATGTCTGTACTACGTCAGTAAACAATGTAGTTAGTGTCTTCACACTATAGTTGGTCTCTTTCTTCAGCCCAAATAAAAAAAGGCAATAATAACAGTAAAAAGAATATAAGAATCGGTCAAATGATGGCTTTATTGTCCCGACGCTTCTTTTGGCCCAAGATGGAGCAAGATGTGGTGTAGTCGTCATTTGATAGAGTGTTTGTGCCTAGTGCTTGTGTGTGCGTATTTTAGTCGAGTCTTGTATAAGTCACGATAGTCTACGGACTTAGCTTGTACTTCCCCGTGATTTGGGGCCCCCGATTTATTAATAAAGTTGGGTTGGGAGTCCGCTCCCGTAATTCTTGTGTTCCTAGTTTGGTCGAGCTCCTTGGTGCGAACTCGAGGTTAACAAAGATACACACATTAGCTTCAATTTCGTGAGTTGAGTAAAAGACAGAACTTCCCTTCGAACGATCATTCCGCATAAGGCTTAGGCGGCTTGGTACGGCCATATCAAGTCGCTGCCGTGTAATTATTATTATTATTCTCTATTGTTTGCCGGCGAAGTTTTTCTGGCCTACTGTGGAAGCACAAGGGGACCCACCACCGCCCGAGACCCAAGTACAGCCATTGGGGGACGGCGTATTGACAGGCGGTCCACGGAAAGACGGCAGCATAATATACTTTTCTCTATTTATCCATTTTTCTTCGTCGAGAATTATCCTTGCGCCTTCGATCGCCCTTAAGTTTGAAACTAAAATCGTCGAAAATATGATAAGTATTGTCAACATTTTTTTAGGAGAGGAGGCCATGATGATGATGATGGTGATTTTTGTTGGTTCCAGTGTTGGGCGTCTGGTCGGTGGCGCTCGTAAACTCGGACAGAGTTTCGGTTATACGTCGAAGTCGAGGCACGTACGTCGTACGCTTTCCGTAAGACGTTATTGCCCCGTATTTCAGTGCCTCGGGTTGTCGCAATACGTCCCGAAGATACAACGACTTCAGGAATTTCGAAACGTCGCACAGCGTAACGAAATTATCGGGCGAATCTACTAAAGACTCGAGCCTTTCTTGCGTTTTTTGTGCTTTATTATGCATAAGGGATGTGCTGTCAACTTTCTCTAAAGTGCTGGGAGTGAATTGAATGAATTTCTATTCTGCCAGGGGACCTATTTATACTGTCCGAAAAGCTGCAGGGGTCAATTCGCGAAAAGTCATAACTTTTCAGTTTGACCTCCTTTGACTGGGCCGAATCTGTAAATAGGTGCAACTTTTGGCCAGGGGTCATTCTGGGAATAGTCACAACTCTTGGACTGATACCCAATACCCCTTCCAACAGCCACATCAGCACGCCAGTCAGCGCCAGATCAGCGCCACGTCAGTCCGCGTGTCAGTGACACGTCATCGGCCGCCACGTCATCAATTTTTTTTTTTTAATTTTTTTTTCCTCTTTTTTTTTTTTATTTCTTTGGGCTGGCTTTATTAATTAATTTCTCATTCACCCGATATCGGTTTTGAGCAAATTAATATTCGTTAGATTCGTCTCGAAACGTAGATTCGTAATCTTTCAACGATTTCTCGTTTCGGTGACCGACGTCTTCTCGATTTAATCAAATCGTTTCAGCTCTTCTCTTAGTGGGCCAATTACCCACACTTGGGCCCAAAGCCCATCTTGGGCTCAAAAACCCAACAATCCCCCACATGAATGGAAATTAATGCAAATGCTATGCATGCTGACTCTTGCAAGAAAGTCTCGACGACCCATCACTGCATCGAGATAGGTAGCTTGTGGCTTTGAACCTTCCCTAGTGAAATACTATCGGATTTACTCGCTGCTCAGTGAACGTGATGTCTTGAACTGGCGGCTTTTTGTGTAAACCAAGACAACAGTATACACACAGTGATGAATCTGATCTCTTTTCGATTCTCACGTTGTGTCCGTTTCGGCCGTGGACCATACCTCCGATTCATAAGTGTTTTCCATTGAAGCGGCCCCACTTCACACTTATATAGGTGACCGACTATTAGGACTTAATCCTGGAGTAGCCCGAAATACTCTACCACTTTGGTATAGTCATCATTAAAAGCATAAGTGCTTACCCTAACCACACGTCATCGGGAAATTACTTGGGCAGCTGTCGAGAATGGACTTTATTAGTTTCCAAGTATACTACTGAACTAATCACAGCTTAGTTGTCTCATTGAACCAAGTTCGTGGGATCTCCACTCATCGAGGTTGAGTTACCACTGTTTTCGTTCTTTGGTGTGTGGATTTTTAGTCCCATTCCCCTTACTGCGTTTTCTAATTGATCTCTAGCTATGCCTTTTGTCAGCGGATCCGTAATATTTTCCTTTGACTTTACATAGTCAGTGGAAATTATTCCGCTAGAGATAAGCTGTCTTACGGTGTTATGTCTCCGACGAATGTGCCGAGACTTACCGTTATACATACAATTCTGTGCCCTGCCGATAGCCGCCATGCTATCGCAGTGAATCATAATTGGTGGCACAGGTTTATTCCAACACGGAATATCCTCCAGAAAATTTCGAAGCCATTATGCTTCTTCACCGGCTTTATCTAGTGCGATGAACTCCGACTCCATCGTGGATCGAGCTATGCACGTTTGTTTGGAGGACTTCCAAGAAACTGCTCCTCCACCGATGGTAAATATATAACCACTCGTGGATTTGGAGTCTTTACTATCAGATATCCAATTCGCATCGCAGTACCCTTCTAGTACCGCGGGATATCTGGAGTATAGTATGCCGTGATTAATAGTGTGTTTCAAATATCTTAGCACTCTTCTTAGTGCTACCCAGTGGCTACTACCCGGGTTACTCGTAAACCTACTTAGTTTACTAATTGAGTACGCTATGTCAGGTCGAGTGCAGTTAGACAAATACATCAGACTGCCAATCACCCGAGCGTATTCGAGTTGCGATACAGGCTCTCCTCTATTTTTGGCTAAGTGTACGTTAGTGTCCACAGGTGTCTTAGCCGGAGGATCATCGAAGGCGTTAAATTTCTTTAACACGCTCTCAACATAGTGAGATTGTGTAATCACAATTCCTTCGGACGTCTTAGAGACATTTATTCCCAAAATGACGTCAGCCAAGCCCATATCCTTCATACTGAAATGATTTTTCAGCATATTCTTTGTATTCAAGATTATTTTGTGACTGCTTCCCATGATTAACATGTCGTCTACGTACAGACAGACAATCACAAACTAATTGGGTGTGCCTTTTATATAAACGCATTTATCACACTCATTAATCTTAAACCCATTCGACAACATCGTCATGTCGAACTTCTCGTGCCACTGTTTCGGCGCTTGCTTAAGCCCGTAAAGTGACTTCACGAGTCGGCACACTTTATTTTCCTGCCCAGGTACAATAAACCCTTCGGGCTGCCTCATATATATTTCTTCCTCGAGTTCCCCGTTTAGAAAGGCCGTTTTCACGTCCATCTGGTGTATCTCGAGGTCATATAATACTGCTATAGCGATCAAGACCCGTATGGATGTAATCCTTGTCACGGGTGAGTAGGTATCGAAGAAATCGTACCCCTCCTTTTGGTTAAACCCTTTAGCTACTAAACGAGCTTTATATTTTTCGATTGATCCATCGGTCTTAAGCTTCCTTTTAAGGACCCATTTGCATCCTAAAGGCTTGCACCCCTTTGGGAGATCTACCAGCTCCCACGTATGGTTTTGCATTATGGACTCAATCTCGCTATTCACAGCTTCTTTCCGGAACGGAGCTTCTGGACTAGACAATGCCTCTTGCAAAGTCTGTGGTTCATCATCTAACATATAAGTTAGGAAATCAGGCCCGAATGACTTCGCCACCTTTTTACGTTTGCTTTGCCGTGGTTCCTCGTTTTCTTGAGGTGAACTCTCAACGGCATCGTGAGTTCGCTTATTATAGCTTATTTCTTTCTTTTCCTTATTTGGAAAAATATTCTCGAAGAATACAGCGTTCCTCGACTCAAATATCATCCATGTGTTCATTTCAGGGTTTTCTGATTTGTGCACTAGAAATCTATATGCACTACTGTTATTAGCATATCCGATGAAAATGCAATCAACAGTCTTGGGTCTATTTAACCTGTTTAGGTTTAGGTACTTCGACCTTTGCTAGGCACCCCCACACTTTCAGGTAATTGTAGGACGGAGCCCTACCTTTCCATAGTTCGTATGGAGTCTTTTCTTTCTTTTTGTGTGGCACCATATTTAGAATGCGGTTTGCCGAGAGGATTGCTTCCCCCCACAAGTTTTGAGGTTGCCCAGAACTGATTAACATAGCATTCATCATCTCCTTAAGAGACCTATTTTTGCGTTCAGCAACACCATTTGACTGAGGTGAATAAGGCGCAGTTGATTGATGAATAATGCCGTGCTCTTGACAGAATTCTTCGAACGGCGCCACGTATTCTCCTCCTCTATCACTTCGAATTATTTTAATTCTTGAGTTTAGTTGATTTTCAACTTCACTCTTATATCTTTTGAAGGCATCAAGAGCCTCGTCCTTGCCACTTAACAAGTATACGTAGCAAAATCTCGTGCAATCATCGATAAAAGTAATAAAGTACTTTTTTCCACCTCTAGTCTGCACGAACTTTAGATCACATATATCAGTATGGATCAATTCTAGAGGCGCACTACTTCTCTCAACAGAGAAGAACGGTGCCTTGGCCATCTTTGCCTCGACACAGACTTCACATTTTTGTTGTGAGTCGACTTCCATTTGTGGAAGCAGGTTTAAACTTATTAATTTTTTTATCTTATTTAAACCCACGTGTCCTAATCTATGATGCCATAAATTGGAACACTCAACCAAGTAAGATGAACTTTCTTTATTATTATCAGCGAGCTTAATCTCGCGTATTACAGGCATTACATTCATCTTAAAGAGCCCCTTCTCGAGGTAGCCCTTTCCTATGAAATGACCGTTTTTGGTCAGTACATATTTATCACTCTCAAACACCTGCCTAAATCCGGCTTTGCTTAACAGGGAGCCGGACACCAAGTTCTTGCGGATGTCTGGCACATGCAGCACGTCCACAAGAGTGAGTTCCTTGCCCGAGGTCATCTTCAGCACTACCCTCCCTAATCTGACGATGTCAGAGGTGGCTGCGTTGCCCATAAACAGCTTCCTGCCTGAGATAGGGATGTAGGTTGAAAACATCTCCTTATCAGAGCAGATGTGGCGAGTCGCTCCAGAGTCGATATACCACGACCTAGGATTGTCTACCACGTTGGCCTCGTATACGACGGCGGCTAGGTCCATCTCTGTCAGATCTGTCTCCAGTTTGGCCTCGGTAAGGTGAGCTTGGCTCTTTTTGCTCTTTTTCTTCAGCCGACAGTCCTTAGCCATATGCCAGGTTTGTCGCAGTTGTAGCAGTTGCCCCTAATTTTGTTCGGCTTCTGCTGCGTCGTATTAGGCCTCTTGCGCTTTTTGCCGGTGTTAGACTCGGCCAGGTTCGCACGTACCTCGACACTACCCCTTTTGTTCTTGGCCTCGATCCTTTGATTATCTTCTTCGATTCGAAGCCTCACGATCAGGTCCTCAAGCCCCATTTCCTTTCGCTTGTGCTTGAGGTAGTTCTTGAAGTCCTTCCACAGGGGCGGCAGCTTCTCTATTATAGCAGCTACCTGGAAGGATTCGCTGATCTGCATATTCTCCGCGTGTATATCGTGGATTATCAACTGCAGATCACGGACCTGGTCCAACACTGGTTTGGAGTCGGTCATCTTATAGTCCAAAAACCTGCCGACAATGAATTTCTTCAGTCCGGCGTCATCGGTTTTGTACTTTTTGTCCAACGAGTCCCACAACTCTTTAGCAGTTTTAGCGACCGCGTAGACGTTGTATAGGGAGTCGTCCAAGGCGTTCAAAATATAGTTACGACACATGAAATCGTTGTGATTCCACGCGTCCAACGCCGCCTGTTGTTGTGCGTCCTCTTCGGGTATGGCATCGTCAGCAGCGTCGTTGGTGTTCACCTGGGGCGGGAGCTCTTTCAGAAAGCGCACCAGGTTCAAAGTCGTCAGATAAAATAGCATTTTTTGTTGCCATCTCTTGAAGTCCGCCCCGTCGAATTTCGCCGGCCTTTCGGCGTGGTTGCTACCCGTCAGCGGTACGGCGGTGGGAATATTCGCTATTGTAGCCATCGATCAGACAGAATAACGTCTTACGATTGTTGGTTCCAGTGTTGGGCGTCTGGTCGGTGGCGCTCGTAAACTCGGACAGAGTTTCGGTTATACGTCGAAGTCGAGGCACGTACGTCGTACGCTTTCCGTAAGACGTTATTGCCCCGTATTTCAGTGCCTCGGGTTGTCGCAATACGTCCCGAAGATACAACGACTTCAGGAATTTCGAAACGTCGCACAGCGTAACGAAATTATCGGGCGAATCTACTAAAGACTCGAGCCTTTCTTGCGTTTTTTGTGCTTTATTATGCATAAGGGATGTGCTGTCAACTTTCTCTAAAGTGCTGGGAGTGAATTGAATGAATTTCTATTCTGCCAGGGGACCTATTTATACTGTCCGAAAAGCTGCAGGGGTCAATTCGCGAAAAGTCATAACTTTTCAGTTTGACCTCCTTTGACTGGGCCGAATCTGTAAATAGGTGCAACTTTTGGCCAGGGGTCATTCTGGGAATAGTCACAACTCTTGGACTGATACCCAATACCCCTTCCAACAGCCACATCAGCACGCCAGTCAGCGCCAGATCAGCGCCACGTCAGTCCGCGTGTCAGTGACACGTCATCGGCCGCCACGTCATCAATTTTTTTTTTTTAATTTTTTTTTCCTCTTTTTTTTTTATTTCTTTGGGCTGGCTTTATTAATTAATTTCTCATTCACCCGATATCGGTTTTGAGCAAATTAATATTCGTTAGATTCGTCTCGAAACGTAGATTCGTAATCTTTCAACGATTTCTCGTTTCGGTGACCGACGTCTTCTCGATTTAATCAAATCGTTTCAGCTCTTCTCTTAGTGGGCCAATTACCCACACTTGGGCCCAAAGCCCATCTTGGGCTCAAAAACCCAACAATTTTTTGTTGGAAGCAGTTAAACTATAACTTAGAAGTGGGGATTGTGAGATGAGAGATGAATGGTTTGGTTGGGGGATATATATAGTGCATGAAAAATATGTCGATCTTTATTAGATGTGTTTTACATGTACAGCGGATTGATTGACTGTTGACTTGAATGCTTATTGTAAACATACCACATTTGAATTGAATGAGTCATCTAAAATGAAAATTGGATTAGTATTAATTTGATTATTATGCTTGTTCGTGCAATTTTTCTTTGGTTTTCCGTAAGTTTTCTCTGACTGTCCAAGTTAGAGGTGTTCATACAGTTTGAAAAACCGTAACCGAACCAGCGGTCAATGGTTTGGTTAACCATGGTCAACGGTTACGGTTCAAACCGTAACCGAATCGTCGACGTCATTTATAACAGTACGGTTGCCTTTATCCATTTCTCTAACCGTAAACCGGCGGTTATAACCCGGTTTAATTTATTATTCTCAATAGTGATTTTATTAATCGTTGGGGTTTTTCTTGGTTATTTTATTTATTCAATGGTAAAAGCATTGACCATTAGAGGACTTAAGGCGAAGATCGAGCAATAGAAAGAGATTTAGCGATAAAAATGAGCATTAGAAGGAGATCCTTACGACGAGTGTACTTCAAATATTATCAAAAGTGAATATTAGACGATGATCATCGCTTTTTAATTATTCAAGGTATAATTTTTTTCAATAGTAAAGTGTATATTTTTTATATAAATTTTTAAATATCGTTCAAAACTTTATTCCAAATTGTTACACGGGAAAAATATGTAAAAGAAAATTTGAAATCGTGAACCTGCGGTTTCAAACCGTAATCGTAACCGGCTCGGCCGGTTCAAATCCGTAACCGTAACCGTGATCACCACGGTTCGGTTACGGTTAGACTTTTTACAAATCGTAAATCGGCAGTTAAAAACCGTGAACCGTAACCACATGAACACGTCTAGTCCAAGTGGAAATGATGGATAAAAAATTAACTACAATACTCTAAGGGGCTATTTAGTTGATCCTCCAAAATATCACCATAATTCTCTCTTCTATGTCTTATCAACGTGTTTGTTAGTCTAGGTGATGAACCATCACTGGAACAACATATCACCTAGTTTCCGGTCTAGGCAGGGACGGACCTAGGATTGGAAGCCTGGAGGGGCAGCCAACAAGAGCACAGTTTTAGGATTGGAGGGGCAGTCCAGCAGCCAAGCCAATGGCTTTTTACTAAATAAAATATAACCTTATTAGAATTCGAACCCATGGCCCCCGTGAAGGTAAGCCAAGCGGACCTAGGATTGGAAGCCTGGAGGGGCAGCCCACAAGAGCACAGTTTTAGGATTGGAGGGGCAGTCCAGCAGCCAAGCCAATGGCTTTTTACTAAATAAAATATAACCTTATTAGAATTCGAACCCATGGCCCCCGTGAAGGTAAGCCAAGCCAAGCCAATGGCTTTTTACTAAATAAAATATAACCTTATTAGAATTCGAACCCATGGCCCCGTGAAGGTAAGATTTAAGCTGTTTCATTCAACCACTTGAGCTAGCTATTATTATGGTAACATCTATGAATGAATTTATACTAGAAATTAATTTGAACATCCTCATCAACTATGGGAGGATCACGTCTTCCATTGAAATTAATTCTGCCTGATTCATAGGCCACCCAAAATCCCACAAGCGGCAGTCAAACTATATATATATATATATATATATATATCTTCGATCAATATTTCATTATAACTTTCTTCGAAACCAAAAGAAATAAACGAGGAGTTTGCAAACCGAACTATTCAGAACGTTAAGTCGCGGTAAAATCTTTGGGTTTTACTTTCAATATATTTTTATTAGTTGTTAAATAATTAAAGATCACGAACTAGAAATGTTGAGATTATACTTTTGGGTTTTGTCCCCCATCGAATCATTCAAGCTCTTCGAGCCGCTATATTTATAAGAGGCTTTCTCCTCCTACACCAATTGTTTTTAGGAAGGACCAACCGATTCCTAATATGGTATCAGAGCGAGTTCGATTATACTCACTATCACCTTGTCCACGTGTTAGGTCAGTCATGCCACACGTGAGGGTTCGTATTGAGATTATAATTTGAGTCTTGTCCCACATCGAATAATTCAAGTTCTTCGAGCCGCATATATTATATATATATATATATATATAAGAGGCTTTATCCTCATATCACTAATTGGTTTTAGGAAGGACCCCTCGATTTCTAATAAGAAATAAATAATCTGACTGTTATTCTCACTATTAAATACATTAACAATATTGACGCCATAAATTGGAGTGATAAGGATGGAAATTGGAGTGATAAGGATGGAAGTCAAGCTGTGAATATCCTTCCCGAAAATAGAGAGATTGTGAAGAGTAATTCAAGGGATCTTATTGGGATCCAATCACTGCATTATGGGAAATCATCGAGCAATCTTCTCCCATTAATATAGTCATTTAATAGCACGATATCTTTCCTTTCTAAGCTTATTGTTAGCCTCTATATATTGATATTGTAATAGAACTCTCGATTTACGGCTTTAGTGAATCAATTCAAGAAATATTGTTCAGTTTACTTTCTTCTTTATGGTATCAGAGCCATAGCCGTGAGACACGAGAGTTTAACCTTCACCAATGGCTTCCACAATATCGTTAAACGTTGCCAACTTTGTTACCCTCAAACTCACACCAAACAACTATCCTCTCTGGCGTGAACAAATGCTTGCATTAGCCGAAAGTCAAGACATGGTCGGACTTCTCACCGGCGAGAAAAAGAAACCAGTCATGTACACCAATGCCGTAGCAGAAAAAACATCAACAAACGATGACGACAATGAAGCTATAAATCAAATTTCAGAAGGTTTTCTCAAATGGAGAAAAGAAGACCGTCTCCTCCGTGGATGGATCATTGGAACACTCACAGAAGAGACCTTGGGCTTAGTTATTGGCCTCGACTCATCTCAATCAGTTTGGAATGCGTTGAAGGAAGCATATGCCCAAGATTCACAAGAACGAGAATTTACTCTACGGCAACAACTTACTTTCCTCAAAAAGGAATCAAATCAGTCCTTATCAGACCATCTAAGAAGATTCAAAAGTATATGCGATAGCCTCGCAGCCATAGGCAATCCCATACCCGACAAAACCAAAGTTTACTCATTGCTAGCCAATCTCGCCCCAAGTATGAATCGTTCACAACCACAATGCTCAAACCTCCAATGCCGTCCTACACAGAGGTTGTCTCACTTCTACAAGGTTTCGAACAACGCAGTTCATGGATTGAAGAATCAAATACCCCATCATATGCGTTTTATGGAGAGCGTAATCACCGTCATCAGCATCAAAACCACAACAATCGTCACAACCAGTTCACTTCAAAAGGAAGAGGATTTCAGGCGACAAATAACAACTTTCATTACTCTAATGTTGCAGGTAATAACTCTAACTCAGGGCAATCATCTCAAAGGGGTAACAATGGCGTTTCTCGACCACCACCACCTGGTAAGAGAAGAATGAATACTACAGAGAGAGAGATGTATAAAAACGAGGTATGCCAACTATGTGGAAAGCAAGGGCACATCGCCAAAATATGTTGGAGTCTACCGACACAAGCACACAATGATGAATCCCTTCCCCATGCACTTGCCGCTCTCACCATGGACACCTCCATCGCTGATACTGAGTGGACCACCGATACTGGCGCATCGAACCACATGACTGCAAATTCAGGTATGCTTTCTAATCTCAGACAATATGTTGGTTGTGATTCTGTATTTATTGGCGATGGTTCTCCTCTAAAAATAGATGCAGTTGGTGACACCTTGGTATCTGATGGTAAAAATAAATTATTATTGCGCGATGTTCTATTAGTCCCACGATTGACGAGGAACTTACTCTCCATTAGTCAATTAACGTCACAATATCCATTAAACTGTGAATTCACTAATGAGTTGTTTTGCATTAAGGAACGAGCAACAGGGCAGATCCTACTAGTGGGTCAGCGTAAAGGTGATCTTTATGTTTTGTCTAAGATGAAGGAGGCAAATTTCTCGACTCGACAAAATTCAGGGACAGAGGAGTTATGGCACCAACGTCTTGGGCATCCGCAAAGTTCTACAATTAATTTTTTGCGCAAAAATAAGTTGATTTCTGTTATTTCAAATAAAAAAGTTGACACTTTTTGTGAAAGTTGTCAACTTGGAAAACTCAACAAATTACCCTTTAATGCTTCTAATTCTGTTAGTACGAAAATTTTTGAGAAAGTTCATTGTGACATTTGGGGACCAGCTCCCATTTTATCTCTTGGAAAATTTCGATACTATGCATGCTTTGTCGACGATTATTCTCGTTATATGTGGTTAATTCCTATTCGTGCTAAATCTGATTTCTTTGATGTTTATTTGGCATTTGAAAAGTATGTGCATCGACAATTCAATGCAGAAATAAAAATATTTCATACTGATGGAGGCGGAGAGTTTGTGAATAACAGACTCAAACATCATTTTCAACAACAAGGAATCATCCATCATCTTTCATGTCCTTACACACCCGAGCAAACAGGAATTGTTGAACGTCGACATCGCACTATTAGAGAACTTGGCATGACTATGATTTTTCATAGTGGCGTTTCCACGTCGCTATGGGTTGACGCTTTTACTACCGCGACTTATTTAATTAACCGTTTGCCTTCTTCTTCATTAGGATTCGATACTCCTTATTTTCGTCTACATAGTACTCATCCTACATATTCCATTTTACGTGTTTTTGGATGCAGGTGCTACCCATACACTTGGGATATGAAGAAAAATAAATTTGATTCTAAAACTATACCTTGTGTCTTTGTAGGTTACAGTAACCAACATAAAGGGTATCGATGTCTAGATCCAACAACCAACAGGATGTTTGTTTCGAGACATGTGGTATTTGATGAAAATAATTTTCCTTGCAAAACTAAAATGCCTTCATATCCTTCAAATGCAGGTTTCACTGAATTTTTGAGTCCCGTTCCGCCCTTATCACTAAATCAGACCAGTGCTCCTGAGGAAAACGCATCTCCACCAATCCCAATACCATGCAATATTTTACATGAATCATCAGCTATTTCTGATGTCGAAGATGCTACCTCTGCCCCCTCCATGACTTGTGATCATAACCAAGCAACGACACCTCAATCTCCATCACCGTCTGCTGCAGATACTTTGGCTCCCCAAAATGATTTTATTGATATATCGTCTCATGACATGCTACCAAGTCCAGGTAGCTCCTCATCTCCTTCTTCATCTAACTTTGACTCTTCCTTACATGTTGAACAGGCCCAATCAGAGTCTAGTCGTATGGTCACTCGCGCTCAACATGGCATATACAAACCTAATCCCCGTTATGCTCTCATTCATGAGTGTGCTGATATTCCAAAAGAACCACGTAGTGTTAAAACGGCTCTACAGCATGCTGGTTGGAGACAAGCTATGATTGAGGAACTTGACGCACTACACAAAAATCAGACATGGACCTTAGTACCTCGGGAACCTCACATGAACGTTGTCGGATCAAAATGGGTGTTCAAAGCAAAATTAAAAGCGAACGGTACACTTGATCGACTAAAGGCCAGGTTAGTTGCCAAAGGATACCATCAGGTGGATGGTATTGACTTTACTGAAACTTTCTCTCCGGTTATAAAACCAGGTACAATACGTCTAGTTCTTAGTTTAGCATTAGTTCGTAAATGGGACATTAGGCAATTAGATGTCAAAAATGCTTTTCTCCATGGATTTATAACTGAAGATATTTACATGGATCAACCTCCTGGTATGCATGATTTACTCTTTCCCTCTCATGTTTGTAAACTGAAAAAGGCGCTTTATGGTCTCAAGCAAGCACCGCGAGCTTGGTTTGATCGTTTTAGCGCTTTTTTGCTCGCTAACGGTTTTTTCTGCAGCCTAGCGGATCCATCTCTTTTTATTTTGCACTCCCCTCTTGGTACGTTAATTTTACTACTTTATGTCGATGACATGCTTTTGACAGGATCCAATTCAAAATTACTTGATGATTTCGTCGATCTTTTACACTCTGAGTTTGCTATGAAGGATTTAGGTTCCATTCATCATTTTCTTGGAATTGAAGTTAAGCGAGATAAAAATTCGCTACACCTTTCTCAAACTCATTATGCTTATTCAATTCTTGATAAGTCGCATATGCTCGATTGCAAACCCATGCATACCCCAATGGAAACTAAGACTAAAGGCTTTAGTGCTACCACACCTTACCCCGACCCCTCTCTCTACCGTAGCATTGTCGGTGCTCTACAATACTTGACTCTTACCAGACCCGACTTGTCATTTTCTGTTAATTATGTCTCTCAATTTATGCAATCACCTTCCCTCACTAGTATGAAAATGGTTCGTCGCATTTTACGATATGTAAAGGGCACTATCAATCTCGGGTTACATTTAACGGGTGATTCTACACTTGATCTTTGTGGGTTCTCTGATGCAGATTGGGCAGGTTGTCCAACCACTCGAAGATCCACAACCGCCTTTTGTACTTTCTTGGGGCGAAATATTATCTCATGGTGCGCCAAAAAGCAACCAACTATCTCTCGATCCAGCACTGAGGCCGAGTACCGTGCGATGGCTAACACCGCTGCAGAATTAACCTGGCTTACATTCCTCTTACGCGACCTCCATATTCCTCAATCACAACCGCCAACTCTCTTTTGTGACAACTTAAGTGCGTTACATATGACTATTAACCCTGTTTTTCATGCTCGCAGCAAACACATTGAACTGGATTACCATTTTGTTCGTGAGCGGGTCTCGATGGGACTCCTTATTACTCGACACATCTCGTCTACTCTCCAAATTGCGGACATCTTTACGAAACCCCTATGTAAAGCTTCCTTACGCCACTTCCGCAACAAACTCTGCCTTCAGCCTCGGCATAGTTTGAGGGAGGATATTAAATACATTAACAATATTGACGCCATAAATTGGAGTGATAAGGATGGAAATTGGAGTGATAAGGATGGAAGTCAAGCTGTGAATATCCTTCCCGAAAATAGAGAGATTGTGAAGAGTAATTCAAGGGATCTTATTGGGATCCAATCACTGCATTATGGGAAATCATCGAGCAATCTTCTCCCATTAATATAGTCATTTAATAGCACGATATCTTTCCTTTCTAAGCTTATTGTTAGCCTCTATATATTGATATTGTAATAGAACTCTCGATTTACGGCTTTAGTGAATCAATTCAAGAAATATTGTTCAGTTTACTTTCTTCTTTACTCACCTCTAAAGTGTCAAAACCTTAATAGACTATTATTGCACAAATGCTAATTCTTGAACCTTACTTCACCCAATGGTGACTTGATGGAAAGGTTTGAACAATTCTCTTCTAAACATCGCGTTGATCGAGTAATACACGGCGAGCTACGGTCGCTCGAGGTTTTGCATGTTAAAACTGAATATAATATTTCTATCTATATATGGACATATTTATAAATCAGATTCATCTGACCAATATGTAACCTCTTATTGTCGAGGTCAACCAACCCACACGTCCTGTGACGATATAGGATCAGTTGAAAATTGATATTTTTATTATATGACCAAACAGTATAAACAATCTTCTAAATAACAATTATGTTGTTGTCATGTATATATGTCTTTATGTGACATTCCCTACAAACCACGTTATGCTGTTATGAAATTATATAAGATGAAATCGGCGACGCATGGAACGGGTAATATTTATTTATAATATATTGTGCATGAACTTTGCTTAATCTAATGTCTCGATAAATAATTTTCTTAAAGAAACCATACCATGAGCGAGAGGATTTATTGAGGTTACTTTTTTCTCTCTATTCCAACTTACGTTGCCCACTATATGCCAATAATAATTTGATTTCACTAAATCAATGTCCTAATTCAACAAATAAATTAATTTTCATGCCATCCAGCAACAATAAACAACAGTGCTACCTTATGTCTCTTGATTTGTTCTTTCCTACTCAAGTGAGAAATCGATCCAACTAAGTTAGGGTTTTTGACCATTTTTATGACTTGCCAATCAACTCGGGGAAGAATAAATCATGTGTAACTTAGTTAAACATTATTACCGTTATTTTGGTTGGGTTGGGAGGCTCGATAGCTTTCGATTGGACCATTTACACATTTATACAAAATACTTTTTACATATGGGCTGAAACGCATGTAAAAGAAAAAAGAAAAACCCATTCGTGCTCAAGTGCATTAATTGCGTACTCTGTATTTGGTTTCGTTTCTAGTTGTTGACTGTTGATGATAATAAGGTGTTTTTCCTTAAAAAATAAAAGGCTGTTGATGATAAGGTACGTACGTAACGTTGTGTATGAATGGAACAGAGCATGTGGGCTATTATTGCTTTTAAATGGCTAACTGACATTTTCTTGGTTTAAGCTGACGATGCTCAAACTTAAATATAGATTTTATATTGTAGATAATATTACATTTGCAAATTAAAATACTATCTACAACAATCATAGCTACTCATTTCATAGGAGTGAAGTCGGCTTTGTTGCAAGACGTTATACACTAGGTTTTTACGTTTTAAAATTTTGTTTGTGTCGTTAATGGAACGAATAGATATTTAATACATCATTTTACACGAGGCTGTCCGAAGTCAAACCTCAATAACTTTTCTGCTTTTATTGAGCTCATGGAATTAATAGTCGTGACCCAATTTTCCACAAACTTACTTATTAATCCAAAGCTACTTTAAAGTCAAATTATTCATGATAAAATATTCATAGATCCACAAAGAAAGTATTCATAAAATATTCACTATTAATCATTAAAATTATTGAAACACGTCCGATTGATCAAATTTAAAGATTCCATTATAATCTCAACAAAATTATTAAATGCACTTTTTAAAAAAAATGCAATAGTTTATTAGAATAAATTGTTTATTGTACATCAATACAGCTATTTATCTTATCTTAAAAGAAGGCAAACCTAGTGTTTGTGTTAATTGTATTCAAATCCTTATAATAAGGCGATACTTTCTTATCATGACGATGATTATTATAATTAGAGATGACTCAAGCCAAGTCACTATTCGCTAATCACTAATTAAATAATCACTAATCACCATTCCTTCAATAATACGCATACGTGTCAATCTATATAATATAATGAGATTCCACAAAAGCAAACAAATTAAAGAACATTAGCAGCAGTTCCCAGGTGCGGCGTTCGGCGCAAATATTATTATTTTTTATTTACTCAAACAAACTCAATTACATGACAAAGGACCAACTTGTTAGACTAAAGATAAATTCAAATAATCATAGGAACTATCCAAAGTTTTCTTGCATGATGAAATAAAAGTTGCCTCGTAATCTCGGAAAAAAATACTAATTTGAGTCACCAAATTCAAATCACAATATTAAATAATTGTCGAAATAGGTCCCCGGAACAAATTTGGGTCTTAAAACATTTTCACCGCAAAATGTCGCCACGAAGTGAGCGAACAATATTCTAAGTCAGCATATAAGTATGATTTTCGACCTAATTTGTCGATTAAAGAATCCAAAATCAACTGTTCGATATATAAAAAGTAGTAACCTATTTTTGTGTCAAATATGGCGATGCAACCATTTTTTTTCTAGTTTCTCAAATTTATAATTTTGCTTCATACCCCCATACATCCACTCGTGTGAAGTGAATAAGGGGTCAAATTAACTTTTAGAAAAGTGTATCAACAATATTAGATTTAAGTTTAAACCTTTTTATACTTCTTCAGACAATAAAATATACTCTCTCCTACAATAATCCAAAAGTCATGTAAAACAAGCTGGTCTAAAGCTGTTAGAAACTCAACATTGCATAAGCCATTAATAAATGTCCCCTTAGAACCATACACACAAACCTTCCTTGTCTCCCCTTGTACGCACGTTCCTTCAATCTATCTCTCTAATTATATATATAATCCATCCTCACCATATTCCTAGTGTAACCGTGCGCTCATAATTTTCCAATCTTGTAATCTTTTCCGAAACCCCTCAACATCTTTTTTAACTTCAAATCAGTACATAGTAGAATCACCATGGCATCTTCTTCTTTAGCAGGGACAAGTTCGCCTTGTGGGGCATGCAAATTCTTGCGCAGAAAGTGCGCAGCTGATTGCATATTCGCCCCATATTTCTGCTCCGAGCAAGGCCCTTCGAGGTTCGCCGCAATTCACAAAGTGTTTGGGGCGAGCAATGTTTCCAAGTTATTACATCATTTGCCTGTCCATGAGAGGTGCGAAGCTGTTGTTACCATTGCTTACGAAGCTCAGGCGAGGATTAGAGACCCTGTCTATGGCTGCGTTGCTCATATCTTTGCCCTTCAACAGCAGGTAAAAATAGAAGAAAGAAAGAACTAACTCTTGTAATTATTTACCATCTCAATGAATTTGTAATAAGGCGTTCAAGAATTAGGGTTTTCATTGAGTGATAATTTGATTTGCAGGTGGCATATTTGCAAGCTCAGGTGATGCAGGTGAAGACCCAACTTGCTCAGAATCTCATTGAACAATCTTCAAGAAACAACAACAACAATGGAGCAGATTATCATCAGTGGGACAACAATAATATTATTACAGGGAACATAGGAATGGGATCATCGTCATCGTCGTGTTCATCATCGCAGTTACAGTCATTTCAGAGCTATATGAACTCGTCGATTTCTCCTCAGAGCTCTCTTGATTCTATGGAACATCAGCACAATAATGGGATGATGATGTTAGAAGCACTACAGCAGCAGCAGAGTTGTTGCAGATCAGATAACGAGGTAGCGTCGTTCAATCATCATCAGCTTTATTACCAGGAAAAGAAAAGGCAGTCTCAGACTGACTTGAACGAACTCCAAGAACTTGCTCTACGAATGATGAGTAACGAAAATTAATTTCATAAAGGAAGATAATTGCGTGAGAGATGTGATTGGATGCGTTTTCTTTTATCCCCTTTACTCGGATGTATTAATTAGCTTATCTAATGGAGGTTAGTGCTTAATTATGCAGTAATAGTATTTTCTTTTTATTATATAACACGAATAAGGCATGCATATAATGGACGATACAAAAACTTGGTTTCAAGCCTGGAATTGGTCAGTTTTTATTCTTTTTTACTATGTTACTATATCATTAAAATAGGCTAAGTATGTAATGAGAAATTATATAACTTGACCCTTCTGGTTATATATAATTGCTTATTCCTCCACGATCATTTAAATTTTACAACGTTATAAAAAATGATACTCTTAACATATTGTAACTCACATAGAACGAGCACATATCATACAGAGGGACAGCGTGCAATCGTTGGTCGTTTAATTTTCGAACTAACGTCCAACGCTGTAATATATAGGGGATGCTTATTACATATAAGGAAGAGCATTATGTGAAACTTGATTTCTATATCCATGGTGCTAGTCTTATTATTACTTTATTTTTAGTATTAGCTTCTCAAGGTCATTAATTGCATAAATGCATGTTCGTCCATGGTTTTGTTGCTTATATTCGTTGGTTTAAAATAAAAAATGTTGATTATATATATCATATCGCAAATTATATAAGTAATAATCCCTCTGTCCCACACTATTTTATACATTTTACTAAATCGAGCGTCCCATATCTTTTGTGCATTTCCTTATTTAGCAAAAAACTATCGCAAACAATCAATATAATAATATTAAATATTCTTAAAAGACGTGTCAAAATATATACTTTTGTATCTTTTAATTGTACCATATTATTAAAATATTTAGTTTTTTAATTCTCGTGGCAACTCCCAAAATAGCATTTGGAACGTATGGAGTATTTTGTAAGGCTGCACATGGTGTTCAAATGTTTTGATTAATGTATTTGACTTTTCTGACTTGGGATTGGTGAAAAGGTAAAATCATCATTATTGTTCAGGCAAACACACACGCATGGATTTGTTACATACTCAATTTTACGTTAATTAAATGATTAGTATATAGAGTAATAAGTAGGTTCACCTAATGTTGTTATTACACTAAACGTAAAATATAAAGCTATACTAAATGCGGCCTTGTCGTATATCTAACGGACACAACGTTCCAATTAGAAAAAAAGGGGCAATTTTAGTCGGGTCATGTCAGGAAACAAATTAGGTTTAAGGACCCAATTTGTTCAGTACACTTCATTGTTCTGCAGTAACACTTCATTGTTTTGGAGTAACAATTCATTGTTCTGAAATAACACAAAACGATCATCCGATAACTGTTCATATACACTTTAAACATTTGTGTAATTTAGGTCATTATCTCTAACAACTGGGTCCTTTAAACTAAATTTTTTTTGACAGTGCCTGAACCCTATTTTAAAACATTTTTGGGGCATGATTTGTAATATACACAAAAAACTTGTTCTTCTCCCATTATCTATAGTCTTTATAAAAAACTTACCATGGATAATATTTGCATTTAGAATGGAGTGATATTTCAAGTTTTGGATCACCCAAACAAAATTAAGTGATCCTACATCACGGTAGTGGGGTGATGTTTCAATTTTATTTGGACAATATTACCCACTATATTTTAACGTTTTTTTATATGCCTTATTTATATTTTAAATTATATAACTAAACTATTTAAAATCTTATAAAAGGTTTTTATATTTAATAATTAAAATGTAAATAATTAATATAATTAATGCGTGTTTGTTTTGTCTAGGTGATGAGTCATTACCGGAATGATTCACTGCAAACAAACACCCGTACATAATATCACCCCACGCATCACCGTTATTAAACAAACACAATATTCTAATATCTCATTTATATGTAAAATTAAATATCACCCAATACAAATACAATGATGATCATCATCTTAATCCACAGAATTTTCGGTTCGTACCGAAAACCTAACCGAAATACCAAACCGAAAAATTTAGGTTTGGTTCGGTATATTATTTCGTTAAACCGAATCGAAAAATAAATTTTTAATTTATTTTTTTAAGTATACAGAATAATATATGATACTCTATATATTATAATAATATCAATAATAAGAAATTTTCATGTTTTCATTAAAATTTCGTTTTTTGGTCGTTAACTGTGCCAAACAAAAAAATTTCGGTAAAACCAAATCCGAAATTCGGTTCGGTATTCAGTTATTAAAATCATCGAACCGAAATTTCGGTTCTGCTCGGTTTGTACCGAATGAACACCCCAATCACGGTTTTACTCACATCACGGTGATATGAGTATCACCGTGATGTTGGATTGCCTCAAACAAACACCCCCTTAAAACCTTCTACAACATCTATATATAGAAGCACATGTCCAAAATGTGATAAACTAGTAGTGCCTAATAATCTATCTATAATTGGTGACATATGATAAAAACGGTCAAATGTGATCCCGTTAAGTACATTTATTATTTGACCCCAAATCCTCTCAGTCTTCTTTCGTTATTTTCTTCGGCTTTGACGTGTCACCTTTCAAAGCCTTAGCTAGACCTTGGTAAACAAGTATATCCTTCACTCGTCTCTGCCACAGAGTGAAACTCCCCGTACCATCAAGTTACCGCACTTTGAAACTGTTTTCCGTCGCCATTATCCTTGCAGAGATTCAGCGGCCTGTCCAGACACTGGCTCCCCCGTAACGAAAACCTTCTTGATATCTTTTCTGATGTGAAAGATCAGACAACGCTGCAACCAAAGAGTATAGTCAGAATATCAATTAGGCTTGGCTCTGATACCCCTTGTTGGGGTTGAGCGGTAATTTTTGGGGTCCAGTGGAAGGTTGATGTTGGATCCGCGACAATTTTATCTGGACAATATAAAACGGAAATGACGCGATGGAGAACACGAGATTTTTACGTGATTCGGCCAATACCGCCTACCTCCACAAAGAGCACCAGCTTTACTATATTGAGAATATTACACCGTACAAATTTAACGCTCGTGTTTAAACCCAAACTCGATAACCCTTATCCACCCGGGTAATATATTTGTACCTACACCCTACCCTGTAAAACTAACTCGCTCTCACCCTTATCCACCCGGATAAAATTTTTTTATCTCTCTCGCTCTCTACTCACTAAGCTCTCTTTGCTTGGGATTATTTTTACAGTTGAACAGTTAGGCCTATTTATAGATGTCTTCAGCTCTTTTGGACCGATCGAAATCGGTGGTCATGAATCCGCTGCGTCGCCCTTTAATACGTACCGTTCATTAATATATATGTATAAATAATATTGTAATATTATAATAAAATATTAATAATATTATTTACTATATATTAAATGATATTTTTCTTGTGTAGGTGGACTCTATATGTGGCTGGAAACCAAGTATAACCATATGGGTCATAGGCTATAGCGTAATTCTATAACATTTTGGTTTATATTCACTCAAATTGTTACTGCTTTATTATAAAGGGGAATTATTTCGCAAGCGTGGAGTGACATTTTTTTGTAACCCGTCATTGTCAATAATGATCCAAACAATATTAATGAAAGACATATCTATCGTTCCTAAATTTCTTGGTCAACAAAAGGAATTCGTTCGTTGTTTTTCTCGTGTAACTGTAATAGTATTCTTCATTAAATTGAGCTGGTCAAGCAAGTCGACAGCGGATATAGGCGTGGGTCCATCGCACGTGTGTGGTTTGTTTTAACTTGATATTATTTAAATAGAATAGATAGCTATCACAGACCTTAATATATGGAGTGATATATGCATTAATGATCATCCATGACTATGAGTCATTACAAGAGATATGAACTGGACCTATTATCCCAGGGGGCCTGGAACGTAATATACCTCAATGATGGGCTGTTACTAGAAGGTTGTTCTTATTAGCCTCTTTAGTTTTATTTTCTTGTAATTGTCATTTTATGAAGCCAACATTTCAAGAGAAAACTCCTATCAGAGCTAATTCGGCTAAACTCGGAACTAAGTTCAAGCTTATGTTGCCCAAGATAAATAATATTTTTAGTTTACGTTAAATTAAATCTATTACTTCTTCAGTCCCACTTATTTTTTCCCATCTTTCAATTTTGGGCGTCCCACATAATTCTTCTCATTTCTACTTTTAATAAAAAATTATTCTAATAATTAAACTAATTACATCATTTATATTTAAAAAAGCTTATTAATTTGCGTGTCCACTAATTAGTTTTCTCTCAATTCCTTAAATTGTACTATAATATTAAAAAAAATGTGATTTGTTAATCTACATGCCCACTAATTTTTGAAAAGTATTAAGTGGGACAAAGATAGTAACATCCACTCGAGTTATCCCATCCCTTCATGTTAAAAAGGAATGCTATCCCAACCAAATAAATATATCTTGAATCTCGATAAACAAAAAACTAAATTCGTGTCGTGGGATAAAATAAAGAACTAACTGCTCACAAAACAATTCCATACATCTCATTTAAGATAAGGGAGATGTGGACTTAAATACCTAAACTTGTAAAAACGTTGCTGCCCAGTACCCGGTCAGACATTTTTTATTGTCCAGTACCCACTTGAAAAGTGTTTTGCTATAAGATACCCACTTGACTATAACACCCCTGACATTACCTTATATTACAACTTTACCTACGTATTTTTCGTTACACATTAAACAATAGAAAAAACCTGCAATATAATGCATCGAACCAAACCTCTTCTTTTCATTGAATAAATCCACTCAATCTCTCTTGCTCAATATCACCGGTGATCGGCCAAACCCAAAATCCAAAATACACAACATGTTTGGCAGAATCTTTAAACTTGTGGGTAGAAATTTTTGTTTGTAATATTCAATCGTATCCTAGAAAAAAAACCGACTCAAATAATATTGTTTAACGAAATTTGTGCACAGATTAAGCATTTATGAGGGCGAAATTGTTGAACCCAGAGTTTTTGTATCCCAAACAATCAGTCAATTTTTCAATGGATGTTCTTTTTGTTTTTATTTGTCTGATTTAAAGATTCTTGTTTGTCGATTTGTTTGATGGTAATATAGTGGATGCTTTTGTATATTTCATCCACCGGGGCTTTAATGCTATAATATGATTTGCACAATCAATTTGAAATCATATGATACAGCAGTTCTCCATGATTGGCTCAATTTATGCATTACTGGTATTAAGTACCATATGGTTGTATATATTGGTACGGTATATGTACGATTTTGGTACATAATGTAAATACAAATTGGTATGATATAATTACTGCGCTCACATAATTTGTTTGCTGATATGGTTTTTTATTTATTTTAAAATGACACTAAATCTAATCTACATTGGATACTGGAACGACATTAAAATGGTACCACAATATATATTTATACTAAGTACTATGATCACAACAAAATGGTACCACACAATACGTACAATAAGTACTGCAAGTCAATGTAAATGGTTTTTCTGTAAAATTGTGCGTGCAATGTGAATCCATTTCTTGTAGTAGTGCATACTTTTTCGTCTGTTTTTGTCTATGTTGATCGATCCGTGATGTAGTTCGATACGATGTTTCATATAATAAGCAATCTTGTTTCTTGCAGTAGGGTACTGCAATAGCATATATTTGGTACTGCAAACAACCTACAAAGGATACTACACTTCATATGTTTTGGTACTACAAACGTCCATATTGGTAACACAAATTAGAATAAGCGTATTTTGACGCCGTTCGACCGCTACATACAAGATACTACAAATAACGTACGGAGTACTACAATAGAGACGTTTATGGTACTACAAAGATTATACTGGAAGTTAGTGTTTATGTTTTATGTTGCCATATGTTTAATTTTTTTTATTGCCGCAGTATGTAAGCTCTCAGGATTTAATTGGTTAAGAATCTACGTGTTCTCGACAATCAAACGAAGGGTACGACAAAGATACTACAAACCTACGAAGGGTACTGCAATAGCATATGTTTTGGTACTATATACGTCGATATATTAGTACTGCAAATGTCTTTATATTGGTACCACAAACTACTTATAAATGGTACAATGTCGCTCCGTAATCAGATACACTCACAAGGTATTATATTGTACCGTACAAATGATGAATTTGGTGCAACTTATTAGGTAACCGAAAATAATCGTTTAATTCCAAACTTCTAATAATATGTTGTACCATATTTATGAATGGTATGGTACCATATTTTTATCTATTAGAGTACATTAGTACATTTTGTACAGTACCAAAACTACAAAGAATGAAGTACCTTATATTGTCGGTCAATTTATGATATACAAATAGTCGTTCAAGACCTTAAACTAGTGGATGTTAAACTAAAGATTCACTAAATAAATAGAATATTAAGCTACAAGTATTATATTAAAAAATTAGTAGTTGGATAGTTCGAATTACAAACTACATAGTATAATGTTCATCATACAAAGAGTCTTCTCTTACATTGTAGCTTGGGATCTAACAAATATGTAACTGCAGGGGTTAACCCATTGAATATGATACGAAATGAAATATCTAATGAATACAAATTTGTAAAATGGTTTTGCATCAAAATTTACGCAAATATTGACGAAAAATGTGTACCCTAATATACCGTACCGAATTTGTAAACATTAAAGTACTCCATATAAGTAGGTTAAAGTATCTTACTATGATGTCACACGGTACCACTTGTAAGTAATTCGTAGTACCAAATATGTCAAACAATCTCTGACATTTCTGGGACATTCTGACATATTATGACCATATTTTTCATCACCTGACATGTCAAAAATTCTCTGACATGTCAATTTCTGTCTCGAAAAAATGTAAAACGCTATGAAAAATGTCTACCCGAATAAGCTGTATCGAATATATCGTGTATAATGTACCATCGGACAGTCTATGACTGTACCTTACTGCAGAGATATATTGTATCACAATGAAGTAGTCTATCGTACCAAAATTGAGAAAGACGAGTTGAAAAGACTTGTATACCACCAAATTGTGAACCATATAGTACTTTATATAACCAAGTTGAAGTATCTTATTACGATGTTACACAGTACCACTCTAAGTAGTTTGTAGTACCAAATATATTAAACATTCTCCGATATTTACCGACACATTCTGACACATGCTGAACATATTTTTCGTCATCTGAGATGCCAGAAATTCTCTGACAATTTATTCAATTTTTTACGGCTGCAGTTTAACGTGTACCTCCTAAAGTAGTTTATGGTACCACTGTAACGTTGTTGTAGTGCCTAATATACATTAGTTATGATACCACTTCAATGTGATTGAGGTACCTATTGTAGAAATGTTATTGTACCATTTTGAAACCGAAATAATTAGCAGTCATTCTTGGAAATAATAAGCATAAGCGTTCAACAATCTAATTATCGTAATCAATGCATTACATTATTAATGTATTATACAACAATCTACTTTAATCATCACAAGTATTACAATCGGATCCAATAGTTTACCTACCCAACATCTCAAACCATCATGCATCGAACCACTTAATCTTAACCTTGCTCGTTACTTTCTTCGATATCTTCACCTCGTTCAATAAATAATACCAGTGAATGGAGTGCTCAAATGAAACTCTGCAAACTAAAAAATTCCATAATAGATATTACGACAATCTCTTATAAAGGTACTCTATATTGAGACATAAAATACTACAACATCACGTTTAATGGTAAACAAAATGATTACAATTGGTACTGCATATTAAAAAAAAAAACTGATTTTCGCCATTGACAATAGGTAGAAAAACTTCTCCCCAAAAATTGGCCAAGGAGGACGACGTCGAAGTGGGAGAAATTTTTTCGTTTCGATGAGACAATTTGTTGCGACTATGAAAAATAGAAGAAGCTTTCGTTTGATCCTACAATGGAGGGTTTTGTGGAGAGAAATGATGTTGAAAGTGAGAGAACGATAAAGCAAAGAGAAATGATAAAATAATCATAAAACAAGGGTAAATTTGTCTTTTTAAACAAATGGGTACCTAAGAGTAAAAATTATATATCAATGGGTACCTCACAATAAAACCAATCTGACAAGGTACTGAGCAACAAAAAAATTGTATGGATTGGGAGTTAAGTCTTCATTCCCCTTAAGATAAATGTATTATTACCAAGCTTTTTTGTTCCAACACTAACGAGGTATTACAAGGTTTAATAGCTATGGTCTATACAACAAAACAAATGAGTAAAACCTTTTATTTGTAACAACAAAAATCTGAATTAACTAGTTATCAATTATCCGAAGAAGAAGAAGCAGGGAGACCTTTAAGTACGTCCCTCAAAGCATAGTAATGGCTATCGCATTTGTGGTCTGATATAATGTTGCCTGAAAGAACAATCCTCTGACAATGCTCACCAGGTTTTCTCTTCAACAAGGTGAAGTATTCAATAGGCTTCATCTTCTTCCCTTCATCCACGTTCCTCTTGAGATAGTACACTTTCCCAGGTACAAACAAGTCCTCCGCTTCTTTTTGGACAGCTTTTTCGGTGTTACTATAACGATCGGCTGAAGTTTGAGTTGAGCTTTTGGCATTCGAATCCTCGGTCTTTGTCGACGATTTGTCTTCACAATGACAAATAAATACATCTCAAGTTAACATGTCTGAATACCCTTGCATGAGAATGTTTTGGAAAAATTACAGCAGAACTTTGTGAAGTGAATGAGTTCTTAAGACATAATGGGGTATGAGTTCGGGTAAATCGAGGGTCAAGCAAGTTGGCCCTAAAAAGATGTGAAAAACATACCAGAATCCTTTCCTCTGAATTTGGCATAATCTGCGAGCTTTTGAGCTACGTCTTGAACAGAAGACACCACTTGCTTGGCATTGCTAACTAGTTCTATGACACCACTCCAATCTTCTTTGCTTACAGCACTTTCCCTGCGTAGTAATCACCGATTAAATAGCTTATGTTAGACCTTACTTAAATATTCCAGGACTTCTCGTCATCCCATTATGATTTTTTAATCTAAACGTTTTACCAGTCGGTTTCAACAACATCGTTTCTTAATCTCGTCAAAGAAGAAATGCTCAGTCTTGGGATTACGTCATCCTGCATATATGACAAGGTTACTTTTTTATTTTTTTTGTTAATAAAATAAGCAACGGGAAAATTCAGACAGAACAGACATGCCTGCATCACAACGCTCGTGACAAACTCAGAGCAATTCTCAGCGAGTTCTTGAGAAACACAAGGAGGAGTTGCATATCCAACGGCAGTGATTATATCGGGACTGAAACCGAGTTCTTTAACGGACTTCTTTCGAAGCATAATCGCAAGCAAAGAAGCAATGGCACCTCCCAGCGAGTGGCCAACGAGCCTCAATCTAAAACCCTGTTTGTAAATTAGATCGTATCTACTTACGCAAGAAAAAGAAAATCAATTGCTACACAACCTTGTGTTTCTCTAGGCATTTCCTGATGGAATCTATCTCGTGAGTCAAGAACCAGCGAGCAGCTTCAGCTGTTCCAAAGTGTGTCGAATAGCCTTCGAAGGTGATTTCTTCATGGCCTGAAGTTATGATATCGGTTATGAGATCATACAAAGTGTGAGTTCCACGGATGCCGAGAATGACAAGCTTTTTCCTCGGGTCAATTCCTATATAATACCCTGGCCTCAACACACTCGAACTTTTTACAAACTTCACAACGTTGCTTTCACGGAGCATGCTGTTTCTTGCTAGTCCAGCTACAGTATCTCTATAACATCCCTTTGCCAGTTCTATGTTGTATATGAAATCCTGAACCTAATCACGGAATAAAGACATGACTCTCTAACACAAGGAAGCATATCATCACTCTAAGAACACAACGTTCGATCCATAATAGGAAAAGGGGTCCACTTAGATACTCACTCACCAATGACTCTGATGAGATAACTTCGCCCTTTACATCATCGGCGGGTCTTGTAGATGCTTGTCGTAAATATAAGAGGTACATCCCAATTGTCAAGTCACTCAAACTCCAATCTTGAACTCCAAGCTTACTCTTTTGTATGCTAGAAAAAATTTCACTCACAGATCTATTGGTAGGCGGCGGTTTGTTCTCTTTTCCATTAGCTGTGCAGAACGAATATCTACGTTTATTACGCTTGTGTTGCGTCCAAAGAATTGGGCTAAAACAAAAGACAATCCTATATACACTTGTTATTTTGCCAAAAGGGGTTCGCAGATCCACAGAAATTCTTATTCGAACACGATCTAGCACCAATACTGAGCATCAAGATTTCAAATTTATTTTCCTAAGAAAACCCCCCCACATGTATACTAACAAACACTAGACAAATCAGTTCTCAAACCTTAAGGAAACTATAATCAATATCACACAATATAAACTCCAAACTCTCGTATAACAACATTCAAGAAAAAATGTCATATCAAAGCATATAGCCGCCAGGCGCGCATCAGCTGTAATAATTCCGAAGAACAGTAATTGCTTACCCAATGGAAGAGCCCACTTGTACAACTGCAGAGCAGGCTCTAGAGCTTTAGCGAACCAAGCTATCTCAGGCTTCCATTTATTTTTATCACGATAAGATGTCGTGCTCAGTTCATCGTCGGACGAACTGCAATCCCTGTTAGCACTTTCTAGCTCCCTATCCTTTTTATCGATTCTATAATCATCGTCGGCCTTCGACCAATGAGATCGGTTTAAGATATTATACATTCGGCGCTTGCGCGCGGAACCCTCTTCATTGCTTATGAATCTCATGCTCCTGCGTATTTCTGAAATCCAAAGAAGAGAATAAACAGATAAGAACAAATCGGCTGCATACAGAAAAACCCACTGTAAGGATAGGGGAGAGCGAATGAAAACCTATATTGTTGATTATACGCTTGATAGCCATCTTTTACATCTCCGTGTAAGGAAAGCCGAAGAATCTGGAATTTAGCAAACGTTGGTATGAGTTAAATGTTGGAGGTGACCGCCAAAGCAAAGCAAAGGGAACGTCTAGAGAAGGCAGGCGATTGCTGGAAAAAGGAGGGTATTTTAGTCTTTGGCGTCGAAATATATTGAATGAAGGACTTCATATATAGCCCATTTATGGTAAAAGCCCAAGTTAACTTTGCAAGTCCAAATTGCTTGAGAAATTTAAAATTTAGGTTGCTTCTTTTTCGTTTTGATGCAATATTTCTCTCGATTTTGTCTTTAAAATCCGACTATATTAGAAAATGGACACATCGTCGACTTACCACTATTCAGATCATATTGGTATATCAACCAATTTGTTATATTTTCGACATATCGTCAAAATTAAGCGGGTTGGGTTATACATAATTGAGTGGTAGGATATACAGACATTGAACTAACGTTTTTAAATCCGAGAGAAAATTAACTGGTTTGAGGCATGTGGACAACGTTGTAATCATAGTTTGCTTCATGATTTTGAAACACGTCATCATATCGATAGTTCTAGGAATTCAAATACTTTCAGTGAGGAATCTTAATGATATTGCAAATGGCATCATAGTTATTATTCCATCATGCATCGTCTGTTAAATTAATAATTAATATCACACCATGAAGTTTAGACATTAGTAGATCTTCTATGCGCACCTACCTATCGGAAATCCTAGTTATTTTTAATATTACTAGGTGTCGCCCGTGCGATGCACGGGTTATACTTATTCTTTTGACTGTTTGTTGCATTTTGGTTTGCAGACATAATTAATATCGTTTTGTGCTAAAACCTAGAAATCCCATGTATAATGATTTTCTTGTTTAAGCGATGACGAAGAAGTTCTTAGGCTCCATTCTTGCTGAGAGAGATGATGGGTCATTTGCATTTTCCAGCTACATGAAAATTCTATGTATGTGTATTTGTGTATGTTGAGATATAGGTTTGCTGCTTTATAACACACCCTTTATTATCATCGGAGACTGTTCAGATGTCCTAAAATCATTCAATGCTACGCAAGACTGCTTTGTTGACATCGGGGACTGTTCAGATGTCTAAAACATTGAATGCTACGCAAGATTGGAGACTATTGGGATGCTTTTCTGCTCACAAAAGAAATAAATTCAACCACAGCATCGCACGTCAGCATTTTAGCATCGCATAGCAGCTCAACAGTCACATGCATTGAACCTAGACACACGAAAATTATTCTAAATATAATTAAAAAATTTATGCATCCTATGCTCATCATTCAGTTGCTGACATTATACGTAAGAATTGGTGCTAGAAAAATATGCAGAGTAAATTTGTCAGCAATATTTAAATATAATGCATTTTATTACTGGATTATACATCTTTCAGTGAGAAATTTATCCTATGAAATGCTTTTATCCTATATGGAATTTATGACTACCACAACTGTATTTTGCCTGACGGAAGAATGGACCGCTTCGCAAAATCAGTTGTCTTATCGTCACTAACTGTAAGGGAGACATCCCAAAACTACAAATGAATTTTCACCTTAGTTATGACGATAAATTTTGGTGAATGTTGTTGAATACTTCCTGGTAAACTATGTTGGTAACCTCGTTATAGTCTGCGCCGTCTTCATTTATGCTCAATACCTTAGTTCATGTCGATGATGTCACGCGAGAAAGTACAACATACAACTGCCCATGCGTGAAAACATGGTTTGGAAACGCAAGCAGCGACATCAGCAACTGTGCGATGCACGGTGTAAACTTATTCACCTGACTGTTTCTGACTGTTCGGTGCATTTTGGCTGGCAGAGATAATTAATATCGTATTTTTTTAAAAGTTATGTGACAGCGGAGTCATGCTCGGTAGCGTAATTCACATAAACGTAAGGCTATGTGCTATAGGTGTATGGACAAAATGCATCTTATGCTCATCAATCAATTGCTGTTGGTAAAGTAAAGTTCTCAGCAGTATTTAGAAATAAAGCATTTGAATACAGTATTATACATCTTTCAGCGGGAAAGTAATTTTCCCACACTAATTATTCTGGTGAATGTTATTGAATACTTCCCAGTAAACTATATTCACATGCTATGACATATTTATATAGTTCGAAGAACTAAGACCAGTTGTTGAAGAATATTGATTACGATGAGGAAATTCTGAACACCTAAATCTTCTCGGGCGAAACATCGTGCACATCGTCGTCTGCATACATCAATGAAAGAGCCGCATGTATACACCACATTCGCCGCTGATTTGTACAGACAAAAGAAATGAAAAATTATTTTACGAAATAGTAAGTGTAAAAAATAAATACATTAAGGATTTTGTAATACCTTCTCGCGTGATGGGGGAACCCATGGTCTCTATAAATAGTGAAGGTAATTATCGAGTCTGTCGTGCCCAAATCTCAAAAAACATATGGTATCGTAAGATGTGTTTTTTGAAACGCCTTTTCAAAATATCTCATCTCGATCAACCGAAGGTTCGCCAACGTTAAAGATGTCTATATAACTTTTAAAAAATGAACACAAATGATATGGAGATTAATATATATATATGTAAATTTATATATATATATATATATATATATATAACACATAATTACATATATATACACATTGTTTGAGGAAGTCATATTCCACAAACTTTTTTTTAATGGTAGGCAAAAAGGCCACATATGCATCAAGTGGCTCCGGCACTGACCGCAAGATTGGGAACTTTCGCGACTGATTTTCAATACTATTTGCAAATGTGCAACTGCAACTTTGTAAGACTACCGCGTGTGACTGGTTGACTTAAGGACTGCATGATTGTTGAGTCGAATAGTTGCAATATTGCCATCTACATAGTTGAACGACTGCAATAACATCTCGTAAGACTGCATGACTGCACGACAGTGAACCTCAAGATATGTAAGAATGTTAGAATGTTTAGAGCAATTTCAGAAACGTAAGGCTGCACTGCTTCTATTTTGCACGACTGCAAGTCTGAGGGAACTTATAAGAAATTTTCCAATTTTAGCCGAAGTACAATCATAGGTAAGAATATTATTAATTTAGTTAATACATCAAAACACTTCCAAAAGATAAATGTCAAAATCAACTCTAACAACAAAAAGACAACCAACGTCTCATCCTCCATCGTCAACCTCAAATGAAAAGAAAAAATTAAAAGAAAATAAATATACTGCGAAGGTTTTCTTAAAATTACGTAAGTGTACATGGAATTAGTCAACAATCAAAACTAATATATATTCTTCACAGATGAATCTGAAGGTTCTCTTGCGTACTTAAGCGGCGGAGATTGAATCTCATTCGCTCCCCTCTTGGTTGAGAAATTGAACTCCTAAAACAAACATTGTATATGAGTATCTACTTAAAGGCGAAGAAGATTCATGCAACTATATAAGCTCAGAGCATACTCACCTTTTTCTATGGGCTCTTCATTGTATTATTGCCAGAATGGCATTTCGAAGATTTGTCTTCAGTTTTTTTCAGCAATTTCGAGGCGACCTCTTTCTTGATCTCCTTAACAGTCACGGGAATGTCTATGTCTATCGTTAGCTCGTCCGACATGTATTCGTGGCCCGTATTCCCGGGACTTTCTAGAAACATCTCTCTCAACGCTGCAAAAATAGATCAATTTTGCATACAGAAATACATACACAAAATTCATTCACCCTGCAACTCTACCGAGCATGCGAATAGTGATGGATCTTGACGACGCCTTGCTTATGTAGGATATCCAAAATCTCCAGTCTATGGCAAGCATGTTTTTTATTACACAACCTTTGCCTTGCGTCATGGGAGATATCACAATTCAACCACCTACTGCAAAATTTGGTCATTAGGCAGAGATTCTCAAAACCGAAGAATCAAGAATTGTAAACCATAGTATGGTGAAGAGATCATCGATTAAAATGCTACCATGTTGAACCCTTATTTATCAAATTTAAAAAAAGAAAGTCAAGCATACATTACTTTTAAGGCAAGCTCGAACATAACCGTCTTGAGGTGTGCATTTTCTGTCGACAACCGAATGGAAAAAAATAACTGTGTATAAAAAAACAGAGAGAAAGGAAGCCATACCTTTGGAGAGTTGACGAATCGATCAATACACATACAAATTATTTGGCCATCCCAAGAACTGAATTAAGAAAAGGTACAACCATCCCAGAGAAATTGTATGAAAGAAAAAAACAAACAAACCCCTAATTCGATGATTATAGCATCTAACGATGTTATTTCATTAGGTCCTTTCAGGCAAAATCTATATTATCGGCAAATCATAGTCCCTAGTCGCACAAATTCCATGGCTAACTGATGGATTTTGGACATAATTGGATAAGGAAGTAAGACAACATCATGTATTACAACCTTATCCAAGAAACAGCGAAGATGAAGAAGCCCCGCATTTAAAAAGAGCAAAATAGCAGCTTATTTATGGATGGGAATCAACAATAAGTCATTGAATATCTTATGGGATTTCATAGCCAGAAACTCGAACTTCTCTTCCTGACCCCACCCTTTACACTCTTGCCAATGGCGACACTTCGACAAAGTACTATATACATTGGATCTGCCTGAAAATGAAGTCAGTGAAGTAAAAAAAGAAAAGGAAAATTCGAGCAAAAATGAGTTTACTGCACCTTAGAATTTGCTTAAAAAGAAAAGACAGTCTTAGCTTACAATAATTCCAAGATTTTCCCACACCACAACTAAATATGAAAAGAAATGGTAAGAAAAACTCGATAAGAAAATCTGCGCATGTTACCTTTTCAACGTCATCATCATTATCTCTCTCATCTCTCCATGTCCATTACCTATTCATCACCACCATGGAGAAGAGCCTAGAACTCTTTCAAGCACTATTCCTACTCGCTGCCGTCCCCATCCCGGCGGGGCGTGGCTTGGGCTCAATGGGCCCTATCGCCTCTTCCTTCGGGGAAAATGCCCTTTTCTGCGCCATAGACGCCAGCAGTAAGCAAGACGTCATCTGTTGGAACGCCAAGAATGGATCTCTTCATCAGCTCAACATTTCGTCGCCGATTTCTGCTCTCTCAGGTGGCTATGGTTTCACGTGAGGAATTTTAGCGAACACCTCTCAGGCGTATTGCTGGGACTCCATGGATTTGTCGAGGAGCGCCGACCTCGTCACAGATTTGCTCAAGCGCAACACTTACTCTCACGTCGCCGCCGGGAAGGACCATGTCTTTGCCGTGAGGGGTCCTTACTACGCAGCGGATAATCCCCCGGCCGGCGTCGACTGTTGGGATGTGTATAGATTGGGTGTGCAACTGATTTCGGAAAGAAATGGAAGAGAACATAAAGATCGTATTGACTCTCTTCCTCTTCTCTTGTGCCCAAAGTACATTACATGTGTTGGTTAAAGATTTTTCGGAAAGAAATGGAAGAGAACATAACGACTCACCTCAAATCAGTCGATGGGTTATGCCCCTTGCCAGCCCATATCTTTCCACTGCTCAGAGATCAATCCTTTAAGCTTAATATCTGGAAAAGCAGCTTCCCACAAGTCTTGGAGAGCTTGCTAGCAAAAACAGAGAGATATATTATCATCACCTTTTGAGCCGTAGTTTTGTCTTTTTTTCTTTTTTTTACGGAAGAATCACCATCTTTCTTTCTGAGTAGATACCTGATGAAATCCTAGTATTTCTTTGAGTCTATGCAGCTTTTTTCCTAAAAGGGTCTACAAAGGGCAATGCCAAAATCATAATTCTGATGAAAGATTATATATGATGATATGATGAACTGTGGCATTGAGATTCAATCATATCATAGGGAGACATGATCATTTTGTTTACCTGAATCTGAGTTAAGCTATGTCTGGGAAATCCATCGCTTCCAAATTTGCTGTACCTGCCTCGGTTAAATAAGCCTCCAATGAATGCACGCGGCCCAACCATAACATTAGCTAAAAGTCATATCAGATCCCAGAATTGATCATAGATTAATAAGGAACACGAAAGCTAGATACTTTTGAATGCATGGGAGGAGGGAATTAAACGGCAAGAGAAGAGGAAGAGATCAATACGATCTTTACTCACTAAAGGGCTGAGTTGGGGTGACGACTTTAGCATAAGCAATTCTCATCGTTTTGGGGTCAGATTTACCTCTCTGTCTTCCGAACCCCGCCAATTCTGTGGAATCAGAGAAGACGATTATGGAGCTCAGTGCTGGGCAAAATCTGATCACCGTCTTCACCTTCATCCACAAACTTCTGACCAAATTGATCATAGAGATCGACGATTGCGCCTCCTCCACACTGCAACAAAAAAACCCAATCAATCGATTCAATTGTAGCACACAAAATCATCAAACACAAAATTAATTAATAAGGGGAAAATACCTTCGCCACACGTTTGCTACTTCGATCGATCACCATATGCTTCCAACCCACTATCAGAGGCTCAGAGCGATCCCAAACACCATCCCCAAAACATTGGAAAGGGCAAAAAATTTGAAAGAATTAATTATTTTCGAAAAAATTCCCTGAAACCCCATCAGCTCCTGCAATACCTTCACCTCTGTGGCTGCTAAAAAAGTAGGCATATTCTCCACCATTTTCAACCTGCGAATTAGGGCAAAACATTGATGAATAAGTCAAATGCATAAATCATGGGAGCGCTTAAGCTAAAATCGAAGATTACTTTGTCTGGGTGAGGGGTTTGGTGGGCTCCGACGCTTAAGCAAACGCCTGTAACTCAGATAAAATTGCATTCAGCTTATTACTCCAATCGAGGAATCTCTAGGCAAGTAGGAACGTCTAGGATTTACCCGACAAAGCTAGAGACTGATGAAGGAGCAGAGCAACGCAGCTTGGATGTTTTTCTAGCCGTCGTAATTTGTTGCAGTCGCTGTTTCTGTAGTGAATAACACTGCTGCTAAACTTCGATGGTCTAACAACGGCAGGAACAACCATTTACACAGATTAAGAATGGACCGAGAGAGAATGAAGGACGAAGAAGGCTTCCAAAGAAAAAAAAGTCCACGAAATCATCATACGAAGAACCCATCAGCATGACCGCCGCCGGAGAAGCCCTATTAAAGCTGTCAAAGGCTCGGCGAAGAAAACTGGAATCGCCGGCGTGCGGAGGAAAAGATGAGGAAAGTAGTCAACTGAAATCAGAGACCCTTTCAAGAATAAGCCCCGGGCCTGTTGCATCCTCCAGATGTAATATAACACCACTTACCTGAGATCAATGTCAGAAACGTACGCAGTCCTTCGAATGACATCTTCCGTCTGAGCCATACTTGTTCGATTATTCATCCTCTGCTTTCCATGGGGATGACCATTCTTCTGCATATCAAAAAGAGAACCATCAACAAAACCGAGCATAAACACAAACCAAATCCCCCAACTTCTCTTAAGCCACATCCTTCACAAGACGTCAAGAATCACAAAAATAAGCTCTTTCATAATCCCTATGAATGAAAATGTTGAACCTTTAAGAACTACAGCTTCAAACTATCCTATCACACAATCATCACAAAAAGGTTGAACCAAGAAACAACCCACCTTTCTAAAACCATTACCAGCTGAATTAGCATGCTTATTCCACAGATGCTGCCCAGGTAATACAAACCCATTAGCTCCGTTTTACCCAAAATACCCATCCATGCCGTGGTACTGCGGCTGTGGCACCACCATATGGTGGTGGAGCGAAGGCGGCACAAACTCCTTGGCAATGGGGTTGAGATTAGAAAAATAACATCAGAAAAATAACAAATAGTAAAGACTTACACTACAGATCGGGAAATCATCCTTATCCGCCAAGCGCCAGCTGCAGCATATTCTCAAGCTACCGACAGAGAATCTGAAATAGGCACAAAATTTCGATTTCTCTCATCTGCGCCGTTCATCTTGCTCACGCCGAGATTATTGCGATGGTGGCCGTTGGATGAATGCAGCACCTTCATCGCCTGGATGTTCCGATCAGCCCGCCGAGATTATTGCGATGGTGGCCGTTGGATGAAGGCACCTTCACGCCTGGATGTTCCTATCGGCGGCGGCCTCAGTTGACGCTGGGCGTCGTCGTTAGCTGACTTTGAAGTGAGTGAAGATCGAGCATCACTTGCAAGACTTCATAAGCGAAAGAAAAAGCAAAGAAAAATAAAATGGAACAACGAATTGATTGAAAGGAGAAGCAACAGTTAGGAGGTGAACAGACATTAATTTGACTGGCAGGACCGTTGTGCTTCCTCTCAGCGGAAAAAAGGAATAAAATGCGGGCGTTCTCTCAGAAAATTAAAAAAAGGCCAACAGTCTCGAGTTGAACAGACATTATTGCAACACTGTTCATCTTCTTTTTGCAATTTAAGATGATTTAATGCAATCCAACCTTTACACGGTGAACACAAACTCACTCAACCAAAATCGAGAAAAATGAAATGAAATCGCTCGTAGCATGCCACGTTAGCATTCAAAGCAGCTCAAGAGTCAAATACACCTGATTTGGACAAAAAGAAATTACAGAAAAATAATTAAAAATATTTCGAGCAATCTGATTGGTTGGGAGGGGAATTTCAAACATTGATGAGGGCATTTTGTTGCCAGGTGTCATCACAATAGGGTCCCTATCCAACTTTTATAGTATATAGATTCACGCGTCGGAAATTCGATTACTAAATTAAATGGGGATTCGCTAGAATTAATTGGACGATTTCATCAATTTAATTGGAAACCATATATATAACGTGAGCCAAAAATTAATCAGGTAATAAGGGCAAGTGGTCAATAAAAAATATCAGTCATCATCATAGAGTATATTTTCATTTTATACAGACATATATATATGTATATATATATAAAGAAATTACCATGTAAAATATATCCATTTAGCAAAATCAGAGCATAACGTACGGTCAGAATGAATTATTAACATTTAAAAAAGGCAGCGGACTGTTTTAATGGCCAAAATTTGAAAGCGAAAGAAACCCGTAGAATAATATGGAAGCGGCTTCATCGCAAATACTTTCATTGGAAATCCGATAGACGAGGGAATATACCTGCTAAGATTCCACTACACGCAAACATATATGAACACCATCACTTTCTCAATGTTTCTCTTACAAATTCACAAGAAAAAGAAGGCAAGAAAGAGTCTCGCCCTTTTCTCCACTCTCTTGTTTGCTTAAAGCAGGTTATAATATATCTTATGTCTCTTGGTATATAAAGCGTTTGCCGTTTTTTTCTTTTTTACCAATGTCCATTATACATTTGCATATGTGTCTTGTACGTCTTTCTCATGCAAAAAGTGGCGTCTTACTTTCTTCAAAACATACCTCTGGTCAATCGATCGAGGGGTCATTCCTAAATCAATTCGTGATACACGATATAACCTCTTAATATATTAAGCGACTAGAGCTTGAATTATCCAATGCGGGATAAACCCAATTTGTAATCTCTGCATTATTGTACATAGATAATTCATAAGTTTATATATATATATATTATGGGGCCAACCATCTCATATTTGCATAATACGATGATGTAATGGACCTTTAGACATGCTAACATATGGTGTGATAATCATGATTATGATGCAGGAAAGTGGAGAAAGAAACCAATAACTAAACCAACCCAATATCGGAAAAATAGTCGACGTCCACAAATCAGTCATGTCGTCGTCGGGCGACAACTTAAAAGTCTTAAACGCCCTCGACGTGGCAAAGACCCAATGGTACCACTTCACGGCCATAATCATCGCTGGCATGGGCTTCTTCACGGACGCCTACGACCTCTTCTGCATATCCCTCGTGACAAAAATGCTCGGACGAATCTACTACCACGTCGACGGGTCCCCCAAGCCGGGAACCCTCCCGCCCAACGTCTCCGCCGCGGTCAACGGCGTGGCCCTCTGCGGAACCCTTGGCGGTCAGCTCTTCTTCGGCTGGCTCGGCGACAAGCTCGGCCGAAAGAAGGTCTACGGAGCCACCCTCATGCTCATGTGCGTGTGCTCGGTCGGCTCGGGCCTATCCTTCGGGCGGGACCCGAAGACCGTGATGTCCACGCTCTGCTTCTTTCGGTTCTGGTTAGGGTTCGGCATCGGCGGTGACTACCCGCTGTCTGCCACGATCATGTCCGAGTACGCGAACAAGAAGACCCGAGGGGCGTTCATAGCCGCCGTGTTCGCCATGCAAGGGTTCGGGATATTGGCCGGAGGGGTATTCGCGATGGTCATTTCCTCTATATTCGACGCCAGGTATTAGAATCGAGGTGTCCTTCCTAAAACCAACTGGTGATAGGAGGAGAAATCATCTATTATATATAGTTTGCTTTAGTTATTCGACGTGGGACAAAGCCAAATTTTTAGAACCTCAACACCAGGCATTGGGCCCCGCCGTATGCTGTGGATCCCTTGGGGTCCACGGTGCCCGAGGCGGACTACGTCTGGAGGATCATCCTGATGGTTGGGGCCATCCCGGCGATGATGACATTCTACTCGAGGATGAAGATGCCCGAGACGGCTCGGTACACGGCCCTCGTGGCGAAGGACGCCAAGAGGGCGGCGACGGACATGTCGAGGGTCTTGCAGATGGACATCGAGGCTGAGCAGCAAAAGGTGGACGCCGTGGCGCAGAAGAAGAAGGGCTCGTACGGGCTGTTCTCCAAGGAGTTTGTGGCGAGGCACGGGCTGCACCTGCTCGGGACAACGAGCACGTGGTTCTTGCTCGACATTGCGTTCTACAGCCAGAACTTGTTCCAGAAGGACATCTTCAGCGCCATCGGGTGGATCCCCCCAGCCAAAACCATGAATGCAATCAGGGAGGTGTTCACCATCGCACGAGCCCAGACATTGATCGCCCTCTGTAGTACCGTTCCCGGGTAAGACCCGAGAAGGGGGTTTCAATATATATTTACTTGACTGTCGTGGTTCGCCGGAACGGACACGAGTGTTGCTGTTGCGACCATTCGACTACTTTTTGTTAGGTCTCACAGCCGTGCAATCTCACAGTCATGCAGTCTTCGTGATTAGTGTCATACACTTTTCCAAGAAATTTATTATTTTCATTAAACCCAAATTGACTACTAGATAATTGATCCAAGTACCCATAACCTTAGAAACCCAATATATCGTTTTTAAATTGGTGTAGTCATATCATATATGGCACAAGTTTTTTTGGTGATTTCTAGGCTGCTCATATTCTCATTTGCTTGCAATGAAAATTGTCTGTCCCTTTTTATCTTTCGGCTATGTGGTTGCGCCACACGCTCTTTTTAATATATAACTAATCTTCGAGGATAAGCTAGGTGAATATGTCTCAGATTCACCTATTACAATATTCATGAGCTTCCAACTCATGAACGAAGGGTGTGAAATCTTCATCCCTAAAGCCATTAGGCCAACCCCATAGGAGATGGGACTCTTGAAATCTCTTCTAATATTTTCGTTCCAGCCTGATTATAATTTCAATCGTGAAATCTCGCCGTTCGTCGCTCTTATTATTCTTATTATAAAATCGTGTTTCAATGCACGCAGATATTGGTTCACGGTGGCGCTGATCGACGTGATCGGGCGGTTCACGATCCAGCTGGTGGGGTTCTTCTTCATGACGGTGTTCATGTTCGCTCTTGCGTTCCCGTACGACTACTGGATCATGCCCGACCACCGCATAGGGTTCGTCGTCGTCTACTCGCTCACCTTCTTCTTCGCCAATTTCGGCCCCAACGCCACGACCTTCATCGTCCCCGCCGAGATCTTCCCTGCCAGGCTTAGGTCGACGTGCCATGGGATATCCGCCGCCTCGGGCAAGCTCGGGGCAATGGTGGGTGCGTTCGGGTTCCTCTACTTGGCCCAGAATCCCGACCCCATGAAGACCGACGCGGGCTACCCGCCCGGCATCGGTGTGAAGAACTCGCTCATCGTCCTCGGCGTCGTCAATCTGTTGGGACTTTTGTGTACTTTCCTCGTTCCCGAGCCGAAGGGGAAGTCTCTCGAGGATTTGTCCGGGAAAACGATGACATGGCGGCTGAGGATCAGCAAGGAGATCATGGTGATGGTGGTAACAAACAGTAGTAGAGCGAGCGAGAGAATTACCTTGTAAGATTTCGTTATCTAGTTTTTTATGTTTTATATATATGACACTATGCAACAAAGTCGTCGTCGTTGTCTAGTTAATTATGCTATGGTAATAAGTCATTTTCCCCAAGTGTGTGCGAGTCAATAATCACAGTTCAGTTAAGGACAGAAGGTATGTATCCATTTTCTTAATACTAATTTTTAGTGGAATACAACCTTTGTATTACACTTTGGGGGTTAATTACAGGATAGAAAATATATATTTTTAATTAAATATATAGGTGTTTAGTATTCTTGAATCGCTGGTTTGACTCATAGATTGAACAGGATAGATAAGGCACTCTGTGATGATACATTTCTTTATTACCAAGTGTAATAACTAATAACAACGTCGGATCGCCGTCTGTCGTTTAGTTGTAATAAGTTATTTTCCCAAGTGTGTACGTTTGATAATCACAGTTCAGTGAGGTCACAGCAGCCTATTACTAAATGAAATAACCCTATTATATTATTACACTTGCGGGTTAGAGATATAGAAAATTTGTTTTAGTAAATTGCATGGGTTTTATTGTTTAATCATTGTTCTCTCCAATACATTTATTATTCCCGTTAAAACGGTAGACATATATACAAAAACACGCATTTATTCTCTCGCTCATCGGTCATGCATTAGAGAATCTTATTTATTTAAACATACTAGTAAAAAACACGCATGCGCCATGGAGCATTTCATTATTAATTTAAGAGGAAGCAACTGCTCCTCTGTCGTACGACCTCGCCGCGCCGGCGCTGAACAGCAGCGTCTCCTGCCTAGAGTACTTGAGATCGTCGGCTTGCTCCCTCGATATCTGATACATGTTCGCCACGACGTCGTTGGGAAGACCCCTCAGCGCCGACGTTAGCCCGCTCAGAGTGTTGACCATGGCGTTGCCGTGAGTGTTGAACTCCACCCACTCGCACCCTTGCTCTCCGGCCTGCTTCACCACCGCAAAGTTCTGTGGGACCACCAACACCTGACCCTTCTGAACCCTACCGTCGAACACCGTTCGACCCTTGTGGTCCACGATCTGCACCCTCGACTCGCCGTGGGTCACGAAGATGACGCAGTGTGATTTCACGTTCCAGTGCGGCGCCATCATACCGTTCTGCCCATCAAATCGTTATCAAAAGAAGTATATGTATATATATATATATGTATTGCGGAAGCGTATTTTTACCCTGTAAAGAACGCCCTTTGCGGCGCTGAGCTGAAGGAATTGGAGGATGGGTAGGGTCAAGCTGTTGACGGTGGTGTACCTGCCGGCGCGTGGGTTGTAGATGTCAGCCTTCGATGGGTTGTCGATGTTCTCTCTGATCTTGGCCGTGCAGATGGTCTCTTCAAGGCCATTATCACGGCGTTGCTGTTCTTCTCTCTGGGGAGGAGTGATTACTTGAAGACCTCTCTCAATTATTACCATATGCCCCCTCTGATCGTCGTGTCCCTGAAGCTTTCTAGCGGTTTCTTGATCTATATCGAATGCTTGGCTGAGGATTTCGATGTCAATTCCTTGAAATACATTGCCCATTTCGTGCTGCTGCTGTTGTTCTTGTCTCTGACCACGCTGTTGCTGGCCGCTTTGTGGGTTTCCGGCCAAGAAGAATGTCTTGAAAAAAGTGAGAGAAAGAATATCAGAAGTCACCTTTGATATCCAATTATATTAACGACGTGATCGATATTATTAATTATTGACTTATAATAATTAGTTATACCCTTGGGTTGGAATCGAGTTGGTTGGCGAAGTTTGCGGTGTGTGAAAAGACAACGACGACGAGCTCCTCGTCGCCGGTGTTGTAGGACCAAAAGGCAGAACCGGCGGGGATGGCCAAGATATCTCCTTTTCTGTAGTGTTCAATCTTCTGATGCCTATCTCTATACCTCTGACCAGCTCTTTCCCCTCGCCCTTCTTCTTCTTCTTCTCCTTCCGAGTATTGCTGCTGCTGCTGCCGGGAAGAACTAGACTCGAAAGTTTCAGGACAGCCCGAAACCAAAAGCCCGAAATTCCCCTACCTGTGCAATAAATATATATTTCCAATAAACGAAGAACGATTACAAACACTAATATGGGAGTAATAATATTATAATATATAATAATAGAAGGATGAAACGTCGTCGACCTTGGAGGATGTAGGCAAGGGCTGGAGCGTTGTGATAAGCAGGGAGCATAAGGGCCTTAGGCTGAAGCCTATGGCGGTGGATGGCAGCGCCGGCGCACTGAAACTCTTGGGTGTTATGGTCCCAGAATTCAGACACGCCGCCTTCGGACTGCAACTGATACGACGGCTCGAGGGCGTTGATTCGATCGAGCTGGCACTGACCATATTGCCATGAGCCACGCTGCTGTTGCTGATGGCTCTGAGCTAAGCTAAGGCTGAAGAGGAAAGCGAATGAGGTTGTTGCGAGGGAGAGAAGGATAATGAGCTTGTTTATGGCCATTTTCGAGTAGTAAGTATTTTATTAGTCTTTGATGAGGTGTGTGAAGTGGCGAGTGGGAAACGTAGGGTTTATATAGGGAGTGAGAGGTGTGTAAGGGATTGACACGTACGTAGGTATGTGTGAAGAGAGGTGTGTTGTTTTGGAGTGCCATTTTGCGTTATGCATGTGTGTGAATGCTTTTGTGGAAGACACATAAGAGTTTGAGAGGGTTATGTGGCAAAGTTTCTCTGAAGCAGAAAGTAGTGAATTGATGATATATATTGTAGTGAAGAGGTTGGGGGTTTTCGTGTTTGTATTTGCATGCAAAGAAAAGGGATATTCTTGGGATCTTTAATTTATTCGTAGTATATTATTTTCCCATCGATTAATGCAAACTTCAATACAGTTTCTGGCAGTTCCGCTTTTTTATGGATAGAGTTTTTCTATTTTTAAGAAAATAACATCCTCAAGTTTTAGTTGAATTGGACAATTTTAATTTGAAATTTAACACGGTGTTAAGAAGATGAATGAGAAATATGGCCTAATTTATGAATAATATTTGTGGATTCGGAAGTCACAGTTAATCAGGATTATCAAGTGTCCTAAACCCGACGGTTCGGTCCGATAATATGAGTTTTTGGACCAGTCTTAATATGAGAAGAGCCAACCTTACTTGACCCTATAAATATGAGTCCAACTTTTGCTACGAGTCTATTATACATTAGTATTTTTTTTATTTTGTTTCTTAATATTATTTTAATTAATTTAAACATTATTAATTAGATAAAATTATCGTTAATACTGCATTAATTATTATGTGAATCAATGCATAAAAGTGTATTAAGTATAGTAATTTCGTTAATCAATGCGTTAATTATTTCGATAATCACATAGATCATTAAGTAGCATTAATTATATACGATATATAACTATTATATTATATCTATATTAACTTTTAATATAAATGGGGCGGTTCAGACAGTTCTGGTTCTAAAACCGTGAGGCGGAACCGCACCGGAACCATGGGTCGCAGTTTCAAAACCCCAGAACAGGCACGCCCCGTCCCGACGGCCTGTTCAGGGTGCTGCTAACGGTTTCGTCCGCGGTCGTCCTCTAATTAGTAGAAGACCTGTGGAGCGGCGTTATGATTTTTGACGTTTTGGTATTTTTGGGGCTATGGCCTTTGTAAAGAATCGACTTTGTAAAATTACTTTTGTGTAATATATTTTATTTAGCGAAAACGTTATTATTATGCACGAATGCACTCTTAGATCATTTCAGTAGTACTAAAATCCAAAAAATATCCTAAAATCAATCCAACCGAATCAAAAATCAATTAAAAATGAATTTTGCACTTTCTCTCTCTTCCAATAAACGGACATTCGGATTTGAAGTCATAAAATGTTGTTATATTCAATAATTACATTTAAAGTCCTTTGTTATGTTTTAATAAGAAAAGCACTTATTTTGAGTTTGAGAATTGAGAGTGAGTTCAATGGTTGTACAAGAATTACTGCATTTTGAGTTTGATAATGAATTTGAGAATGCCTTTTTTCGGTTGGAGATGCTCTTATTACGGTGCTATATTAAATATATATATATATACTATTACTTTATCCTTGTTATTCATAATTCAAAAAATTCAACAAATATGATAGAGTAACCTTAGTTATACATGAGTATTGTTTTAAGTATATTAATAGAAAAACTTAATTTATGAGGTTATAATAGAAATATATAAATTGAAAAATGATAATTGCACTTGACATACCAATCAATTATAATAAATTGGTGGTGGTTATTAAACACCCCTCACCAATTATAAATAGACCCTATTTGTAAAATAGTTTTGAAAATAATTCCATTCGCTAGTTGCGAATTAGTTCCTTGTTATCATACTATTTAAACGATTGTATCGTCATAAAGTAATAGTGATTTCTTGACAAATGATTCGGAGTTTAAGAATAACTGAAGAAAGATGATTTCTCATCTCGATTAACATGGGATAACTACACGCATCATCTTGGAGTCGATCAATGGTCATCGAAGTGAATAATAGGAAGGGCTTTGTCGATGGATCAATCAAGAAACCTAATGAGAAAGACGAACACATTGTACAAAGAAGCATTATCAGAAAAATGATTTGTTTTAAGCTAATAATAATAATAGTAATAACAATATTGTGAGGGATGAGAAATAGGAATATTTACAAAAATGAATTTTGACACGGTCAACCTTAAAAAATAATCTTCAAATGTAAATGATCTATATCCACTTACTAATTGGGCCCACATTCAAAACTAATATGTTTAATGGGTGAGTTTTAGTTTGGGCGAGTGAGGTGTGCTTGTTTAGTCAGACGTTCAAGTAATGTCTTGGTTCAAATCCTAACACATATGTCTTTTATATAAGAATGGCTAGGGATGACAATGGGCTGAGTATTTTCAAAATACGGGTATGGGGCAGGTAATGGATTTGAATTCTTCTACCCGGCCGGGTACGGCGCGGGTCCCGGGTCTGGCCAAACCCGCCCCGAAAATATATATATTATAATTCATTTCATAATTAAGTTATATAGTTTTATTGTTAATATTATGAATTCTGTTGGCCAAATGGTAGAGGTTTACAAAGGTAAGGTCGTGGGTTTGAGTCTCAAACAATGTATTTCTCTATTTTTTTATCTTTTAAAAATAAAAAAAAAAGAAAAATAAACAATCAATATATCTGGGTCTGGCGGGTCAGACCCGGTTCGTTCGAGTCCAGCCCGGGGCGGGTCCCGAGTCCGGCCAAACCCGAACCATACCCGGCCCGTTGCCATCCATTGGCCAGGCGCAGTGGACCTTGGCAGGTGACCCGTATTATACAGGGACAACACCATTTGCTACACAGCATAGACGGTCCCCTGTGTCTATTGCAGCAGGGGATCCCCATGATGTGCAGTAGACGCATGGGACCTTGGCATGAGACTCGTGCTATAATAATAATAACAATAATAATAATAATAATAATAATAATAATATTGTGAGGGATGAGAAGTATAGGTCGATACACGATACTAGGAAAGTAAAGAAAACTGTTTCGAAGTCTTCGGCTACATAGTTCCTTCACATATGTCTATACTTTTAATTACTATACGTACTTAGGTTGTTGGGGTAGCACATTGGAATTGAACTTACATGTTTGCTTTCGAAACATGAGAATCTATCAAGAAGATGGCCACAGCTTATTTCCTCATTCGCTTGAGATCAGTGGTATTCTACAGAGAATGTTCGTATGTCGCACGTGCTGCTGTACATTAATATTATTGTAAGAATTCATATATCTCGACTCGGCATATATATATACATATATATATATATATATTATATGAATATGTATGCATGCATGCATGTTTTGTCGTGGGGCTTCACATTCAAATATTAAATTTATCCAGATTCAGATCTAGGTAAAATAATTTTCCAAATATTATATATATTAGGACTAAACTTAAATTCTCTACTGCAAAATATGAAAGAAAAAAATTCAGTGGAGCCGACCCCACTCATCAAGTTAGAGCTCCGTTATTGTATGTATTTACGTGTATGTACCTATAAGTAGGGGTGAAAGATGAGCCGAGCCGGCTCGAAAAAAACTCGGTTCGAGCTCGAGCTCATTTATGTCGAGCGCGAGCTTGAGCCCATACATAAGAGCTCGAAAGCTCGCGAATAGGCTTGCGATTTTTTTTTAAAAGATTTTATTTTATTAATTTATTAATTTTTTTTATAAAGCTCGCTCTAGTTAGAGCTCATCAAGGGGTAAATGAGCTCGTGCTCGAGCTCGTCTCATTTATACCCCAACATATAAGGAATGTATGCATTTATATCTCGACTCAATATATATAGATATATATATATATATGTGTGTGTGTGTGTGTGTGTGTGTGTGTGTGTGAATATGTATGGTTGTATGCAAGATTTTAATGACCGGACCGAACCGGTCGGTTCCGACAGGAAACCGGTGAACCGGTGGGAATTCCGGTCCGATCCCGGTTCAGTTCATGCTTTATTTTTTTTAAAAAAAAAGAAAAATAAGAAAATGCAATAATTAATTTAAAAAATGAGGAAATACTATTGGGGTGGGTCTAGTGGATAAGTGCTTGGAGGAAATGTTAATGGATTTGGGCTCAATTCTTTTCAAGCACATTTTTAGTTAATTTTTAATTAACAATGAACCCAATATATTTTCTTTATTTTAATTTAACCCCCGATTTATAAATTTAATTTCTTAAATCTCATATTAAATTTTTTAACCACCAACATATTTTATGTATTTAAGTTTGCCCCTAACTGATAACATTCTAGTTCGAAAAAACATACATAAAGCATATATTTCTATAATATTTGTTGAGTATTATGAAAATATATATTTATTATATTTAAAGATACCGGTTTTACTCCAGTTTGCTTTCGGTTTTATACCGATTAAACCACTAAATCTTAAACCACTAAAATACCGACTGGTTCGAAAATTCGGTTTCAGAACTATGGTTGTATGTACTGTATTGTACGTACAACGAATATATGTATGTATACATGCTGTCTAGTGTGTCTCTATTATTTGAGAGATTGGCATTGGCAAGATCATTTCAAATGTGAATTTAAGCTGCGGATGAATTGTCTTAAAATGAAGTCCTTATTTAGTTATTTATACAATGGGTAAAAAGATTACATATTAATGTAATATTTATTACCTTGATGCCTTGTTATTTTTTCTTCAAACCAAAGCCAACAAGAAAATTGGGTTAAAGGGTCAAAGTTGTTCCCCTTGACATATGTTATATCAATATTCAAGATGAAAGAAAGCTCTTGTTAAGAGATAAACGGGCACAAACGGACAAAGAGAAAAAAAGAAAAATAAGACCAAAAGAAACAAGATTAAGAGTTTGGAAAAACAAAAAAACAAAAGACCATGTTATAAATTTGTCTAACACTAGAGAAAAATGGTTATTAATGTCAAACCTACAATATTCTTCTTTCTTGTTTAACTTTTAACTATTGCCTTCTTAAAAAATATTACTTATGGGGAGTCCTACACAAGGGAAAGCTCCCAACGGAGCTCAAAAGTGACTAGCAAAAATACGGAACAAGAAAGGAACAAAAAAAGAAATGAGCTTCCGCAACTTCCATTATCGGATGGGGAGAAGAGACTTTTCTAGTTTTCATTAAGAGAGAAATGAGGGGAGAAACTACATTTCTACATCATTGTTACCTAGGTAAAACATAATTTTTCTTTTTCTTGTTTTCGGAGAAAAATGATAATAATGAGTTTACAGAATAGCATATCAATCTTAAAAATGGTCAAACGAAACAATTTCTTGATTTTACCAAGTGATAATAGGAGCGTTTGAGCGACATGTGATTGGATCAAATCCGTAGTTTCTGTTTCTCAACCCTAATAAATAATATCGGATTTAGAAAAAAAAACAAAAATTAACTAAGACCGCGCGAAAAATTGTAGTGATCTAGCGGTAAAACTCTTGGCTAATTTTCTAAGTGGGCTTGAGTTTGATTCTCCTATAAATCATATTAATTTTTATTTTATAATTAACTTACAAACCCAATATTTAGTTTTATATTTGACCCCAAATATAAAGATTTAATTTCTGACATCCCATGGTTTAATTAATTTTTAACCACCAACACAAGTTTACATAAAATTCTAGTATGGGAAAAGTTTATAAATAAACATGTATATTTCCTATATTATGTGATTTATACATTCATATATTTATTTCTTTAAAGATATCGGTGTGACTCCAATTTTATTCTGGTTTTATACTGGTTAAGTCACTTAACCTTAAACACTAAAATTTTCAATCCGATTTAAAAACACAGTTTAAATACATGTATGGAACTATCGATTGTTGGTGCAGGTCGTGCGAGTAATAAAACGATAAAATAGACGCAAAGATACTCGAAGATTTTGACAAGAGAGATACTCGAAACTATTGTTAATAAGACAAACGAGGATGACCACAATTAAGTATTTGTTCAAGACTCTTTTATAAATACTACCTCAATGATATTTTTAAGTTTTGACCTTCTTGATTTGTCTCAATTGTCACCAAAACATTCCATGAGTTCCGTATTCACCTAACGAGTTCTGTGGTATTGAACAGATCCCAAACTGAATGCAAATTTTGTTCTAATCATAATTCACGAACCAAGATTTTGGTCAAAGTACGACACTCAGCCATCGTTGTCGAACTCCATCTGTGAACCTCTAAGGCTCACGTAGACTAGTATACTTAATCGATCGATCATCGACAATCCGATAATAAACCATGTGATCGTTATACGAGTTAGTATTAAATACAATGAATTCACTTATTCGACTTGAATTAATGTCACAACCTCCCGTTTCACCAGTGAATGTTGATCGGTCACTTCATAGTTTTCGACAAATAGGTCGTACTAGGCTTATTCAAGCACCCTACTTGATAATAAGATTTATGGACAAATTTAATATTCGCTAATAGTAACTCACTAGTACCCCATCCATAACTAAACACATAATATTTGAATTTTATTTATTTATATTTTTGTCCGCTGCCAAGTAAGTATTTATCGACAAACTAATAATATGTCTTTTCTGAAAAATGTAAAAACAAATGGAAACCACATTCCATAAAATTCGAACACAATATTCAAATAAAACCGTATGCATTATTTTCCATCCCCTATTACATTTCATTCTTTAATAACTTGCAAAATGACATATACCTAATACCATTGCCTTTATTAGGAGGTAACCTAATGGGCTCGATCTACGAGCACGCGATCACATACGGTCATGAAATCGCGTTTGTAATAAAAAATTTTGATTTTCGACGTTCCGAGGTATCAATATCACACAATCGCTACGCAACATAGCGCGATCGCGTGGTTTCCTCTCACGGCCTCATAGCTTGCAATAGCATGTTAGTCAAATACGATTTCTTCGACTTCTCTCCGCGTCTCGATCATCCAATTTCTAATTGTTTTGGTTCTGTCAAATATGAAATGTGTAGGTAAAAAGTAAGATATTTGAGTAAAAAATGATCAATGACTAATTTTTACGGGTATAAAAGCGCTTATGTATAATTAATCAATCGTACATAACCAACATGAAAAACAAAATAATTTTGATTAGGTGAAGTCTATAAATTTGCACTCGACTTCTCATGTGAAAGCTGTCATCGCATTTAATACAGTTTTATTCCTAGGTTAAGGTGTTGGATGAATAGCAACCTATCCAAATTTGTTCAAAACTTGCGTGGTCGTTTTGACTCTATTGTCCATCACCAGTCCAATCGTATCTCTCTCTCTCTCTCTCTATATATATATATATATATATAGATATCCACTGTAGCGACTCATCAAATAATCTATCTCGTGATATATCAATCAAGGAACACTCCTTACTTTTTCCAGTTATAGCAGTCCCTCTTTAATAATGCGATTTTGATAGTTCGCTAGTTTTCCTCTTACATCAATCACCACGCACGGTTATTAGACCAAAAGTCTTTTCTACCTCTCTGCCCTATAAATTCCACAACCTCGTGCATTGTTTTCTTTTCTCTTCAAAGCACGACGACACTATTATTATTATTATTATTATTATTATTATTATTATTATGAAACCCTAGCTAGCTAGCTACTTCTCTTCAAAGCCACATCACATCACATGAATATCAACCTGCATTTCTCGTTCTTTAATCTTTTCTTTTATTTCTAATTGAAAGAACACGCCATAGTGATTTTTAGAAGTTAAGATTATATTTACTATATAAACAACATGGACCCATCGTTTTTCACCAATAATCCACCTCAAAACGAGCCCACAAACTCCGAGACCTCCACCTTCTCCGCCCCTACTACGTCCTCCGCCTCAACAACCACCGCCGCCGCCGCCACGTCATCATCTTCCCGGTACGAAAATCAGAAACGCCGAGATTGGAACACCTTCAATCAGTATCTCAAGAACCATCGACCTCCTCTCGTCCTCCACCGCTGCAGCGGGGCACACGTCCTCGAATTTCTAAGGTAAACGCAATTGAGCCACAAAACACTCTTCAATCCCTATTATTGGGAAATACTACTAGTAATAATACATATTTCCATCTCGAAGACTACAGTCGTCGTGAATATCAATAATGTGATGTGAAAGTTAAAGATACCTGTTAATGATGAACCGAAAAACTACAAACTATATGTTGTTAATAGCCCTTCATATATTGTCCATGAAAACGTGTTAATGGTTCGGTGGTGTTGTCAAGACTATTGAGCATTGATTAATTACTCAAGTTGAGAATATTATTACCTCGTACGCAAACACATTACATACAATGCATGTGGTTTTGGGTTTTATTATTACAAAACAGGTACCTTGACCAGTTCGGAAAGACCAAAGTGCACAGCCCGGTCTGCCCGTTCTACGGAAACCCTAACCCGCCCGCCCCGTGTCCCTGCCCGCTCCGACAGGCCTGGGGCAGCCTCGACGCTCTTGTGGGGCGGCTAAGGGCAGCGTTCGAAGAGAATGGAGGAAAACCCGAGATAAACCCTTTTGGTGCTCGGGCCATTATGCTTTACTTGCGAGAGGTTCGTGACGTGCAAAGTAAGGCTCGAGGCGTCAGCTATGAGAAGAAGAAGAAGAGGAAGCGTCCGGCGGAGGGGACGGAGGCTCACGGCGGCGGAGAGGAGGCTGACCAGGGCGACGATCAGCAGCCCGAATCATCTCCAAGTGAAGGGTAGACGACGTCGTATTATTATTCATGCTTTTATTTATTATGATTGTGGGTTGTTTCTAGTTTTTGCTTTTCTCGGAGTTCTAATTCAGGAATAATGTTGATGTGATCGGCTGGTGTTAGACTATGTTTATCCATGACCTTCACAACCGGTGAGAATAAAATATTAATTTCTCTCTCCTCCACATTCACAACATACACCTCAACAATTTTCTGGCAAAGCTAACGTGGAGGACTGTGGTGATTTTTATTCTTTTTAGCGTTTGTACGTACCTACAAGACACTCTTTAGAAATGAAAAGACATTCAAATATCTACAAACGTTGTATGTGGTATAAAATATACGTTGTATGGCCTCTGATTCACTGTACTCATTTAATAGACAACTGAACGGTCTTAAATCATCTTAAATTGCAATAAGAAGCTGAACAGTCTTGCAATAATGTCTGTTCATCTCGACATTGTTGACCTTTTCTTTTCTTTTCTGAGCGAACGCACACATAGCACAGAGATCGTCTTTTCTCCACATCGCCGATTCAGTTCTACGATCTCCAAGATTGTCCGGGCTACGACCAACCAAGCAAGGCCTTTGAGTGGCTCTTGAAAGCCGCCTCGACTTCAATCGATGAGCTGCCGCCGATAAGCAGTCCTTTCTTCTTAGATGCGCCGCCGCCTCCTAAGCAGAATCAGATAACGGTGAGCGATAAAGCTGACGCCGTCGTCGATATGAATAATGGTCATAATAGCAGATCCGAGGGTTCGGTAAGAGATCGCGAGTGGGCTAAAGAAAGGGTTCTGCTCACTGAGGCAAAGGATGAGAAGAAAGATGGTAATAATGGCGGCTTGCAGATGAAGAACCCTAATAACCATGTGTCAAGAACCACTTCTTTCACTGAAGTGTTGAGTTGTTGTGGGGCGATGATATTGGGCAATGATGACGGCGACTATCACAGCCAAAATGGGCAACAGCAATGGAATCATCTTCTTCTTCTTCTCTGGGCCGCTTCGATGGGGGAACCCCTCAGTCCAATAATTCTTCTTTATCTCTGCCGTCCGAATCAATTCTGTCGCAGAGGTTTAATCAGCAGCAAGCAAATGGGTTCTTTTTCTGCAGGTCCTCATCATCAATGGAGGAGGAGAAGACCACCATTTTCATCTTTCTCGCTTCGAAGATGCTCGGTTGAACCGATCGCCGGTGACAAGCTCTTTAAATGAGAGAAGATTCAGATTCTAATCGGTGAACCTCCTCCACGTTTCCTTCGCGCTTAGAGTATCGTTGGACACCCAATACACATCCCAGCAGTCGACGCCGGCGGGGGGATTATCCGCGGCGTAGTAATGACCCCTGACGGTGCAGACGTGGTCCTTCCGGTGGCGACGTGAGAGTAAGCGTTGCGCTCGAGCATATTTGGGACCAGGTCGGCGCTACTCAACGAATTCATGGAGTTCCAGCAATACGCCTGCGAGGTATTCGCTAAAATCCCACATATAAACCATATCCGCCTAAGAGAGCAGAAATCAGCGATAAAATGTTGGGCTGATGAAGAGATCAATTCTTGGCGTTCCAACAGACGACGTTTTGCTTACCGCTGGCGTCTATGGCGCAGAAGAGAGCATTAAATCCGGAAGAAGCAGTGATGGGTCCCATCGAGCCGAAGCCACGCGCCGCCGGGACGAGGCGACGGGATGAGGAACGGTGCTTGAAAGTTTCAGATTTTGATTTTCCTTGATAAAATCTTCTCTATTGCTTTAATATCCTTTCGAAATATCTTTTGTCCCCCACTTTGTATTGCTACAGAAATCAATCATCTTTGAGCAGCAACCCACTGATTGATAATCTGACGATTTGGTCAGTTTTTTGAAGCTTTTATTTTTTTCGGTTCCGTGAATGCTTTTTATTTAGTGAATTATGTTATGCGATTGGCGACCATTGTAGAAGGGTGATATTGTATGTTTCAGTGATTGGCGAGGGAAAGGCGAATTTTAGAACGACTATTCTCAATCGGCCGGCTTCTTAATGCTCTTAACACCTCTATGGTCAGTTTCTTATGGTGTGCTTGATTTTGTGTATGCTTTATTTTTTTCTTGATTATGTCTGATCATTGAATTTGTGTTTCACTCTTGGAAAACTATTGCTGTGCTTTTATGTTTTGTTTCACTCAGTGCTAACTCGACCATTCATACGCCGTCGCTGGCAAAATCCCCTGTCGGAATTCGCCGGTTCGGGTTTGGGAACGGGGATTTTTTGGGCTACCGGCTTGATTTCCCGTCCACCCGAACCGTACACCGTTCTTTGAGGTAAGGCTGCACTTGACGAGGGAGTCTCAAGCCGGGAGACTCTTGAGGAACATAACTTGCGTGTCCGGGGGAATCAGCGGTCGGAGTTGTGGGCAGCGTCGGAGTATGGGGTATGCGCGTGGTTTGGGCGAGGATTTGTAAGGCATTGTGAACATGGACAAAGAGCATGGGACGATGAGGTACTTTGAGTCGGTGAGGGTTGAGTCATCGGCCATATTCTTGGTGGGCTACGCAGCGAATGGGATTGTGTAAGTGGGCACGGTGATGGGAAGGTTAGCTGTCGGAAAATGATTAGAAGCGTATCAAAGAGCCAATGTTGTCTATGATCGTTAGCTCCCGTTGTATTGGGCTTTATGTTGGTTTTGCTTCTTTGCTGCATTCTGATTTTTTATCATTGCACCATTATGGATTAACGGACGATGTGAGATTTAGTTTGAGTTGTCTGATTACTAGGCACGCTCGATCAAGATATGGCCTTGGGAAGCTATGGATAAATCCCTTCTTTAGCCTATGAGTAAAGGCCCATGGATGCGTTAATGGTAGAGAGGGTAATAATGTAGAGCTTCAAGTTGGTTTGTATTCATTTTCTGTTGTCTTATGTATTAGTTAAGATATCTCTCCATTTCTATTTTAGTTTGAATTTTGTCAGCGTTAGCATTTTCAGCATTTTCAGTAATAATGTGTCTGAAGGGATTCGTCGAAGGGGGGGTGTAATCAATCGCCGCTGGCTGCTCCACCCACCCTTTTGACCTCATCAAAGTCCGCGCTCAGCTTCAGTGCGAGGCAAACTTAGTCCACTCATCCGTCTCCCGGCATCCACATCGTCTGACGAGAAGGCGTCGCCACCCTATACTTCGGCATATTTGCCACTGTGCTCCGACCTGTACCATCTGCTGAAACGGACGAATCGCCGGATTTGCTGCAAGAGGAATCGGAGCAGCCATTGGTAACCCCGATGACGTTTCCATGGTCAGAATGCGGGCAGACAGGCGCCTACCTCCGGCACATCGTTGCAATTACCAGTCGCTAACGTCATGGAGCAATGACCAAAGACGAAGGAGTGGGTTCGAATACATATGAGTGATTTACTTCTCAATTTTCCGAAAGGATAGTCTTCTATATGTATCGAAAATTTTACATTAAGATTGGATTCTCCATTCGAAGCCGTGATCAGTAGGGAAAATGTGGCTGCGAGAAGAAAAAATAGAGTTTTAATGTTGAAGTGACATGTCAAATTGAATTTTACAAATTCACCTACGATGGTCGTGCATTTAGAGATTGCAGTCAAGTGCTTTTCTAGGGAGAGAATAAAGGGCCAAGATGATCTCAGGATGAGCTTACCATAATCAATCGTCTAAGGCACATGCATCTATTTCGATTACTCGGTCAGGGTTCAACATTTTAAATATTCTTTTGTTTTTGTTGTTGATTATGGTTGTTTTTTTGCTTCTAAGCTTTTTTTCATTGATATATTCTGGTGAGGTGGTAGTACTATACGGCGGGTTCTACTACTGACGTGGAAGCTGGAAGATCTCACATCCCGACGATACTGTATGGCACTCGACGGATTCCTACATTAATTAGCACCGTACCCGAGTATTCGATGGGCTGTTCTCTTCTTCTTGGTTTAATTTACATGATTGAAGCCTTTATTATAAGAATCCTCGCAGGCACGCGCGCTCACGTGAGAAAGAGAATCCTGTAAATGAATCGAGTTGGGATTGAAAGGAGGGTTAAGGCGACCTAAATCAAGTGTAAAGCATGGAGAGAGTGAAAATAATGCATTGGACCTTCTCTATTTGAATTGTTTATGGATTGGAGTTCATGTAAGGCTTCTGAATATTTTTCTAGATTGCAGTGAAGGCATTTAAATTAAATCAATGCATCTCTTAAGTGGAGGGTGGTCTACGCATGGTTGGTGATTATCCATCTAGAGATGATCACTTGCCTCTATGGTCTGGCGTTGCATATTCCACTGTGAGTGGAAGTGATCGTAGAGTTGTCACTGAAATTTGATTGGTTCTCTTGCTCATAAGTCATTGCACACGATTCTATTAGAGATATTCGCCAATGTGTTTCGAAATATATGCATCAAGCACTAATTAGTTGTGCGATTCATCATTTGCAAGGCAGAAAGAAGCAAAAACGACGGGCCTCCCTTTCCACCCAAGCTGAAGGCAGTTCTTCTCAGCAGCCAACGTATGCTCATCGCACCCACGATACTCAGACATCATCGTCCTCACTCCTAGCTCGGTCCAAGCTGGCTTCATCTTTCTGTCAATTCATTTGTTGTTTGGGGAAAAAGTAATTCTTGGAGGATTTCTGTATTAAATCTGCTTGAGTATATCTAGGTTTATTGCTGCGGTTTCTTTTCTTTCCAATTCACCAGTTAATTAGGTAGGGTAGATAGCTTATTAGACTTTGCTAATCTGGATGAATGAGGACCCCTTATTTTGTATTTCAGTGATATGCACTCTTTAGAGCTGGGTTTCTCCTATTTTCGTATACTTTATGTGACATGCGTTTTCTGTTCATGCTTCTGTCCACTGATTGTAAACGGGGTTAGAGATTTTTTCAAGGAACTAATGTATTCCCCTGTGGACTATCCATTCTTGGATCTTCTTTACCATATCTTGCGTTTTGAAAATTTTATGTTATTTAAATTACAGATGAATGTGGAAAACTACAGAAGATGGCCTGTGTAGTCCGCACCGGTGACGAAGTTGCAAATCGCAGTTTGACACCAATATAGCCTTACAACTGGATTGAGATTTGTTATCATCATTTTCATTTGAGATGTGATCTTGGTCGAAGGTACTTTTCATTTGAATTTGGTTGTCAAAACCAGTATACATATCCTCTTAAAGACTAACAGGAGTAGAAGGAAGACGAGAGCAAGAACGACTGCAGTAAAAAATGATAATGTAATCCCAGAGAGCGATCAACGGAAGAAAATGGTTGGGCTCAAATGCACTATGGTAGTGATAATAACTTGGTTCATTGTCATCACAGTTTACCTGCCACTGAGAGTACCTAAATTATAAATTATAAAGCAATCGGGTCTGACGGGTCTACCTGATCAGATCCCACTTATTCGGGGTTTGGCACGGGTAGGATAGGCAACGAGTCTGAACGACTGTAACAGCACTGAAATGTATCAATTTCGGTATATATGATATTTTAACTTTGGGGATAGAACATTTAATAAGATTTGTCATTTATGTAGAGTTTGTGTTGTCTTGTAATTTATTAAAAAAAGTATTATATTTAAATGCATTTGAGGCGGCTATGAAAAGACCACATTATTGTCTTCACAATAGTTGGTCGATTAACTGCATTCCAGAAATCTGAGTGCTCATTCTATCGTGATAAAGAGTAACAACATGTAGCAGTCATACACTGTCTATTTAAATAGACAGGACATTAGTTGTTGTATGACACAAATGTGCTTTAAACAGATAAGACATCAATTGTTGTATGGCAGAAATGTGTTAATGCTGTTTTGTGATCTATGTGTCTTATTCTGTAGCTGAATGGACTATTTTGCTGGATGGATGCGATGTGCTTGGACATATTTAGAAAATTGAAGAGATGTATGACTGTTAAAAATGTTAAAATGATTATGATGTAAGACAGGTAAAGAAATTGTTTGGCCATAGATATTTGTCAAATCTGTGCCGTTTCTATCATGCGTATAAATCAACGTACCACAAAACTTGTATGCATATCAGGCAGCGTACAATTCTTCATGACAAAAATAATGCTTCTAATTTTTTCTTTCATTCATACAGATATTCCATGAATATTTTGCATCATCTCTCATAAATTGAAAGTAAATATTTGTATAAGAGAAGGTACAGTTTGAATAACGAACAACATCAATTTGTTTGGTAACTTTTGAATTACTCCGAATATGTCAATACAATTGATTATGCTCTTGTGGTTAATAATAATGATAGTATACGGCAAGTTCTATGTGTTCATGAATGTCATTTATTTTGGACATCAAATACCAAATGTAAAGGTTAGTTGTAATCGAAGGTATGCGGTACGCGACTAAAAATAGTAAATTGTCTTATAATATTCCAATATGTTGTACATATATAGTGCATATGGCTTGCATGAGATTTTCATCTCTGCCCCGATAAAGTAATGATAGTTGGTAGATGTATGACTGGTAATGCAAGGCAGTCTGATTAACATGTGAAATACAGTTTATTATGTTCGTCACCAAAAAAGAGCCGTTTACGCAATGACTATACATTATCACTATCACACTTATTGACATTAACTAAGTTGCCAGCAATAATTAATGACAAACTCATCGATAGATTGTAAGAGTTGTCAGGTTGAAAGCTCGCTTATAAATTATTGCATATCAGTTTTGATAGATTTTGCATATTTAAGCGATGTATGTCTTTTAAGGTTGTAAGACTTATGTATGTCTTTAAAGTTGTAAGACTGCTCAAGATGAAAGATTGATAATAAATTGCAAGCCTGTTGATATTCGACAAATCTGCGCCATTTATATCATGCATTAAATTAGCATGCACGCCAAATTGTATGCATATCAATAGGCGTACAGTTTTTCACGAAGAAAGAAATGCTAGAATAATTTTTTTTCATTCATACAGTTTTCCCATGAATATATGCACTTTTTTTCTTCTATTACATTAAAGAAAAATAGGCTGATAACATTCTACGCACAAGCTGACTGAATGAAATTTTTATACATTAGTTGTATTGTTCCGTAGAAGTTCGAATTAATCAAGTTACTTACATATAATATATATTTCATCACAGAATTTGTTTCATGGAATCAGGTGTCACAGTATTAGTCTTTCCCACATGTCTTTGTGTTATTATTATATTTGGAATAAAAGTAAATTATGCAGCTGTAATTATATGTATAGTAAGTATTGAGCATGAAAAACGATTTAACTTAATCTGTTTCATAATAGTCTTACGAGTCTTACAATAGTATATGATATATTGGTTCAAGCTTTCTGCAGTCATACAAATGTCAGCTTCAACCAGTCTTACAAATATCCATCAACCGGCACACATTCATCCTCCATGATTACATATTTAGGGTTATTTATTGACTTTCCAGTTTCATTCATGTGAACTACGGTGCAGCATAATATTATGTAGAGTTCCAACAATATTAACTGAATTAAAATAGAGTACATTAATTGCATGGTTGCCAATCGTCGGATGATAACAAAGTTGTGCATTGTTTTCACGTTGCTCAAAATACAGAAACATTGGATGGATATTAATGTTGTTTGTAATGCCAGTTTTTATGGAAGCATGTATACAATTCATCACAGACGATTCAGTAATTTAATATTTTCAATTTCGTAAATGTGCGTAATAATAACACAGATATACATATATATCTTCATCATATTATTTTTGAAGCATTTCACCAATATTGCATTGTTAGGGTACCGTATGGCTACTGACCGACCTACGTTTTGAACCGGTGTCTGAACAATCTTCGCGCTTCAATAGCAAACATAATTGCTGGCATAGATGGAGAAGTCAGTTCTTACATCCAGACTCACCAAATCGGATTGAACACCACGCATGATAGACTCCACTCAATAGCAAACACCATTGCCCCGTACAACTATTGTAGACAACCATTGCTTGGAGGTTCGTAACAGACTTCTTCGCATCATGAACAAGCTTGGTACAACTATTCCAGACAACCATTGCTTGAAGAATTGCTCGACGAGCCACACTCTGAGGAGGAAGAGAAGGAGAAAGACAATCTACGTAGTGCCCGTGCATCGCACGGGGCTACATCTAGTATATTAAAATAATAAAATAAGTAAAACAAACCTCCAATGTGAATGAAAACATCATAAGTTGAAGAAACCTCCCACCAACACACGTAATTCATAGACCTGGGTTAGAATTGTCCTGACTCATCTATGAGACCCTAACCATTGCATTCACAAATTCCAATTTTTTGGTTCCAACAAATCCCAGGAGGAAAAGGTAATAATTTATCATATAACTGGTGATCATACTCGAGGAAATCAACTCAAATTCATACGGCTGATGATTTGCTTCGAAGTAAATTTGGGTGCTTGCAGAGTCAGATATGAGTTTCAGAGGTGGTTTTGTCCATTTTTTATTATCTTCAGCATTTTTCGTTTGCTTGCCTAATTTTCTGTTAATATTACCTTCTTCCTTAGATGATGAAAAAGTGGATACTGAATTTGATTGTGGCGGAGCTTCGGGTCCTTTATGGGTTTGCGCTAATAGCTAAAAGCTTGCCACTGACGAAGACATCCTATAAGGACATGAATTATAAGAAACACCAATGTTTCTACGGCGGCTTGCCGCATAGCATCAATGACGGAATCCGTTTCAAAAAATTCAGAGATCAAGAAGGGTATGTATTTAAATGCTTTTTCGTATCAACGTAGGTATTCAATAGATGGACGTTATTTCCACCTTCAGATTAGACTTTCTTTTTTGTAATTTACATAGGTCTAGAATTTTTGGGTGGCACTGAAATTTTGTGCATGTGCAATCAAATGAAGACTGTTTGATAAGATGTTGCTTACTCCCCAATAGGTGTCGAAACCAGGCCACACCAGTGAAGATGTTATTCTCGCTTCTGAATTGAAATTGACGAATGATTTTGGACCATCATTTTTCTTTTTCGGCTATTTTTTTCTTTTTATTTTTAATATATAACACCGGATACTGGATATATGGATTTTAGATAAAGCACTCTCCGTTTTCGATCCGGTTTATTTTCTTAAAAAAATCGGATCGGATATCCGTTTTTTCGGGTTTGGAAAATCGAATACCGGATCGGAATCCGGTTTTCGGATATTTTTGCTCACCCCTATTATATAGTGTAGCCAACTGTATACAGTTCAAGGAAGTATATATTTGTTTGTGTGTGTGCATTCCCTTCTACAGTGCATACAAAGTTCTCTTTCAAATGTAGTATTGCATAACATATTGAGTAATATTCTTCATGCGCCCAACACATACCTTAATTAAAACATATTTAAGTGAACTATACATAACTAGTTTATCTTATTAACTTAAATTAATTGTTCTTCACGCGCCCAACTCGTACCTTAATTAAAACATATTTAAGTGAACTATACATGTATAATCCCGTGCATTGCACGGGCAAAAAACTAGTTTTAATAGATAATTAAATGTATCATAAAAATCAATAAAAACCACAAAAATAGTTTTGAAAACTGTGCACAACCGGTTGGTAAACCAGGTTGGTCCACCAACCGGGTTGTGGGAGGTTGTTGGAAATATTTACTTGTTTGATTTATTTTATTTAATTATATTGCACGACCGGTTGTCCGGGTCATTGATAAACATAGTCTAATAACATCCATTTGCTTGTCGTATGACAAACTTTATATATTTGTAGTATAACGTGAGACTTAAAAACAGAGGGCTTTTCAGCTCACCTAACTCCTAAGCATGATTATCATATGTGTACGTGTGAAAAATCGGATCATTCAGTAGACGTTAATGCTGACATTTTTGTATCAAATAGTATCATTGCTTAATTCTCAAGGGACCTTGCAAGACATCAAGAATTAATCATGTCAACAAACAACTTAACTTCATGTTTAAATCTATGGGACGAAGTAGTGGAATAGGAGCAGATTCAACTCCGTTCGGATAAAAAGGGACCGTGTTGCAGATGAAACTCTTTAAAGAACAAAAAGCAAAGAAACCAAGAGCTTCTTCATTCGGCATTATCAGATGTTATTTGAATCTCCGAAGAAAGTGGGGACAGCTTAAGGATTAGTTTGAAAGCATGAAAGAGTGGAATCAATCAAACTATTAGTATTTGTTGTTTTTTCGGTTGCGTCTGGTCGACGGCAGAGAGCTTTGGCAATAAATACACTTCGGCAGTAGATAGTCGGAAGATGAAGTGTCTTCAACCGCAGGTACAGTTCGTGAGTACCCAGATGATGATGAGCGCATAGGTGATAACTATTATACACAACATGAAGAATAAATAGGCCTGGAGTTGATGAAGACTATCCATGACCGTACACGTAGTCGAGGCGTGTGTTGAACACACTGTCCGTAAGACGAAATCGCCCCGATATACAGTGCTTTCGGTTAACAGAGATCGTCCCCAAGATACAACGACATTTTCTTAATTCATAATCGCAGCACAACGACTAGAATTTTCTGACGAATCGTACTCGAAACTGAGTTTTTCTTACTTCGGGAAATAGAGGTGTTTGGGAGTGAAATATGCAAATTTTTCGGGTTGAAGTGAATGAATTTTTCCAATTCATGAGGGGTCTATTTATAGACTTTTTCACGCAGGGACTGAATCGCAAATTCCAGAACTTGTTGGACTGTCGGTCTATTTACTGGCCCGCGACCGGCCCCATTCTCGGGCCGGCAGCCCGATTCTTTGGCATGTCCCACCGGCGGCGGCCCGGTTCTCCGACCGACAGCCCGAGGCGGCTACCGACGCCTCTCCTTGGGCCGACCGACAATTTCTAGTTGGGCCGGATCAGCCCAACAGCCCATTGCTTCCATTTGATCCAATGGATCATACCATCACATCTGGGCTACCCAATCAGCGCTTACGTAGCGCCACCTCACCTTGACTGCCATGTCATCACCGTCGCCGTCACTAATCACCGGAGCATAAATTTAAGCTCCTCAACGTGCGAAGTGCAAAGTGCGCGCCTCAAAGCGCCCATTGCGCACTTTGGCACGGCTCGGCTCTGGCCTCGGCCACGGGCTCGGGCTCGGTGCTCGGTGCTCGTCGGTGCGAGGCACCGACTCGCACCCGAGCTATTATTTGGGCCAAAACTCACTTGAGCTTCTCAAGCCCACTAAGCCCACTTAAGCCCACTTAAGCCCATATAAGCCCACCCACATGACAAGCCCTTTTGAACAAACCACATGGATTTCTATATTTATAGTGAAGTTTTTCTTTGTGTCTAACCAATGTGGGACACTAAAATCCCACACTTAAACACTATCAACCATTTTATTCATTATTGGGCCAACTTCGAAAATTAATTTCTCATTCACCCGAATTCGGTTTTGAGCCTATTAATATTCGTTAGATTCCCCGTGAAACATAGATTCGTAATCTTTCAACGATTTCTCGTTTCGACATTCGATGGCTTCTCCATTTAATAAATACCGAAATTGATTTTATTAATGGGTTAATACCCATTTGGGCCCAAAACCCATTTATCTTAACAAAATCCAACAATCCCCCACATGAATGGAAATTAATGCAAATGCTATGCATGCTGACTCTTGCAAGAAAAACTCGACAACTCGTCACTGCATCGGGATAGGTAGCTTGTGGCTTTGAACCTTCCCTAGTGAAACGCAATCGGATTTACTCGCTGTTCAGTGAACATGATGTCTTGAACTGACAGCTTTTATGTAAATTAAGACAACAGCGTACACACAGTGACGAATCTAATTTCTTTCGATTCTCACGTTGTGTCCATTTCGGCCTTGAACCATATCTTGGTTTCATAAGTGTTATATTGAAGCGGCCCCACTTCTCACTTATATAGGTGATCGACTATTATGACTTTAATCCTAGAGTATCCCGAAATACTCCACCATCAGGTATAGCCATCATTAAAAGCAAAATTGCTTACCCTTTACCACACGTCTTCGGATAATTACTTGGGCAGCTTATGAGAATGAGCTTATTAAAAATCCAAGTAAGCTACTGAACTACACTCAGCTTAGTTGTCTCATTGAACCAAATTTGTGGGATCTCCACTCATATTGGTTGAGTTACCACCAAGCTCGTTCTTGGGTGTGTGGTTTTTAAGCCCCATTCCCCTTACTGCGTTATAGTGCTGATCTCTATCAATGTCTTTAGTCAAAGGATCTGCTATATTCTCTTTAGACTTTACATAGTCAATAGAGATTATTCCACTAGAGATCAGTTGTCGTACGGTATTATGTCTTCGACGTATGTGCCGAGACTTATCGTTATACATACTATTCTGTGCCCTACCAATTGCAGCCATGCTGTCGCAATGTATCATAATAGGCGGTAAAGGCTTATTCCAACAAGGAATATCCTCCAAAAAATTTCGAAGCTATTCTGCCTCTTCGCCGGCTTTGTCTAGTGCAATAAACTCCGATTCCATCGTAGATCGAGCTATGCACGTTTGCTGGGAGGATTTCCAAGAAATTGCTCCACTACCAATGGTAAATACATAACCATTCGTGGACTTGGAGTCTTTGCTATCAGATATCCAGTTGGCATCGCAGTATCCTTCAAGAACTGCTGGATATCTCGTATAGAGTATGCCATGATTAATCGTGTGCTTCAGATATCTTAGCACCCTTCTCAAGGCTATCCAATGACTACTCCCAGGATTACTCGTAAACCTGCTAAGTTTACTAATTGAATATGCTATATCAGGTCGAGTGCAGTTAGTTAGGTACATTAGACTGCCAATCACTCGAGCATATTCTTGCTGTGATACGGATTCTCCTCTGTTTTTGGCCAGATGTAGATTTAGATCTACAGGCGTCTTAGCCGGAGGATCATCGAAGGCATTAAATTTCTTCAACACTTTCTCAATATAATGAGATTTCGTCAGCATAATTCCTTCGGGAGTCTTATAGACATTTGTCCCTAGTATGACATTAGCCAAACCCATATCCTTCATACTGAAATTATTTTTCAGCATAATCTTCGTATTTACAATCATTTTATGATTGCTTCCCGTGATTAACATGTCGTCTACATAAAGACAGACAATCGCGAATTCATCGGGTATGCCCTTAATGTAAACACATTTGTCACACTCATTGATTTTGAACCCATTCGATAGCATAGTCATATCGAATTTTTCGTGCCATTGTTTTGGTGCTTGTTTAAGCCCGTAAAGCGACTTCACGAGTCGGCACACTTTGTTTTCCTGTCCAGGTATTGCAAACCCTTCAGGCTGATTCATGTAGATTTCCTCTTCGAGATCTCCATTTAGGAATGCCGTTTTTACATCCATTTGATGTATCTCGAGATCATGCAATGCTGTAATAGCAAATAGAACCCGTATTGACGTAATTCTCGTTACGGGTGAATAGGTATCGAAGAAATCATACCCTTCCTTTTGGGAATATCCCTTGGCTACTAAACGAGCCTTATATTTCTCAATTGATTCATCCGTTTTATATTTCCTTTTAAGGACCCATTTGCATCCTAAAGGTTTACACCCCTTAGGGAGATCTACTAACTTCCAAGTGTGATTCTGCATGATGGATTCAATTTCACTGTTTACAGCTTCTTTCCAGAATGGAGCTTCTAGAGTCGACAGAGCTTCTTGCACTGTCCTAGGTTCATCGTCTAACATATATGTTAGGAAATCAGGCCCAAATGATTTGGCCACCTTTTTGCACTTACTTTGCCGTGGTTCCTCAACTTCTGGAGGCGAAACTTCAACGGCTTCATAATTTCTTTTACAACTTATTTCTTTTCTCTCCTTCATTGGAAAGATGTTCTCAAAGAAAACAGCATTTCTCGATTCAATAATCATCCCAGAATTCATGTCGAGAATTTCTGACTTATGCACCAGAAATCTGTATGCATTACTATTTTCTGCATATCCAATGAAAATGCAGTCAACCGTTTTTGGTCCTATCTTGACCTGTTTTGGTTTAGGTACTTCGACCTTTGCTAGGCACCCCCACACTTTAAAATATCCGTAGGAAGGTTGTCTACCTTTCCACAATTCATATGGTGTTTTATCCCGTTTCTTGTGTGGTAACATATTTAGAATGCGATTTGATGACAGTATGGCTTCCCCCCACAAATTTTGAGGTAGCCCTGAACTGATTAGCATCGCATTCATCATCTCCTTAAGAGTTCTATTTTGCGTTCAACAACGCCATTTGATTGAGGTGAATATGGCGCCGTCGTCTGATGAATAATACCATGTTCTCGGCAAAATTCCACAAACGGTGCCACGTATTCTCCTCCTCCTCTGTCACTTTTTATTATTTTGATCTTAGAATTAAGTTGATTCTCAACTTCATTCTTATATCTTTTGAATGTATCAAAAGCTTCGTCTTTACCACTTAAAAGATATACGTGACAGTATTTAGTGCAATCGTCGATAAACGTAATAAAATATTTCTTTCCACCTCTAGTTTGCACGAATTTCAGATCGCATATATCAGTATGGATCAATTCTAGTGGTAGAGACTACCTCTTGTGACGAGGTGGATGCACCGTCTTCGTCCGTCCGGTTGGATGTTTCGGCGTCTGATGTGTTATCCAGGCGAGCCATGAGGGCTAGATTCTCTTCTTCAGAATCGGATGTATCTTCGAGCCAGTGGTCCTGTTCTGCCATGAGGGCAACTCCAGTTTCCTTCTGCTTTGTTAGTTGAAGCTTCGTGGAGTAGTAATTAGCATCTCTTTTCTTGGGAAGAGTGCATTCTCTGGCAAAATGACCAGTCTTGCCACAGTTGAAGCATTTGTTGGGCTTTTTAGTGGTCTTGACTTCGGAGCTCTCTGGTACAGGTTCCTTGTTCTTAGAGCTTGAGGTCCGAAGTCTGTTGGCCGAAGATGAGGACTTCTTTTTGAAGTATTTCTGACTCATCATTTTTCCAATTAGTGCCAACTGCTTCCCTAAGGCCTTCATGCTTGGCTCGGTGTCGGATTCTGAATCTTTTTCTGACTCAGATGAGGAAGGAGGCCTAACGATCTTTTCTTTTTGAGACTTTGTCCCACGCTTCTCTGAGACTAGGGCGACGGTATCTTCAATCCGCTTGCCCTTCAGCTCTCTCTGAGTCTCGCTAACATCTTCCTCATGTTGGGCGAGTTTATCGAAGACGGCATGGATATCCAACTCTTCCAGATCTTTATTCTGTCTAAGTTGAGTGGATATCTTTTTCCAGGCCGAGTGCAGGGAAGATAGAAATCTGATATTAGTCTCCATGTTGGTCTTAGACATTTCTATCTTCCTCATCTCATTGAGAAGAGTGAGGTATCTTTGGTATACATCGTATAGGCTCTCCTCCTGCTTAGCTTTGAAGGAGTCATAGGCAGTGAGAATATTCGCCTTTTTGGCCTTGATGCCAACTTCCATCCTCTGCATCATCCTATGCAATTCATCCCACATTCCCGTAGCCGTTGGAAGGCTATCTATCTGTCTATAGATGTCGTTGGGAATGCCTTGCATAAGTGTGTTCATGGCTATCAGATCAGCCTTTGCGCGAGTCTTTTCCTCGATAGAGTATTCTCTAGGCTTCTTAAGTTGCCTAGAAGGTGGAATTGGAGGATTAGCCGTGTTATCACCGGTTACGTGGACCCAAAATTTTTTCGGTCCCTCTTCAAGTGACTGCAGTAAATTTTCAGTCTGATCTTTTAGAGCTATGAAGTTGAGGAATATGCTTCTCCACACTGTGTATTAGCCGCGTTGTAAGATCGGTGGACGGTTGTCATTTCCCAACGAGTAAGCATCCATCTCCCTATTTTTTTTTGTTGTTGACAAGGATCTTCGTTTGTTGTTTTGATGAATTTCGAATGATGTTATGTGCTTCACAAGTAGCAGATTAGTTAGCAGTGTTTGATAATAAAGCAGTCGAGAATTAGTTTCAAATCTATCTTTAGATTTTCAATCGAAAATAATTCTGTCGGAATTAAGATGTACGTCATTGTTTTCGTGCGAGAAAGTGTGTCTGACCGATAAGAATTCTCGCGCGGAGTTTTACGATTGAGAAATTTCTGCTATCGAAAACCTTTGCGAGAGAAATTCTCAGCGAATAAAATCAGAACCCTAATTAACACTGATTCAACCAAAAACAATGAATTAGACTATGAAATCACAGGTTTTTGATCGAAATCAAATGTTTGATACGCACGAACAGACAATTAAACACATTATAAAGCAAAACATGTCAATTTTAATCAAAATCAGAACGTGTTCTAAGAGTTCTACGTGCAAAGAGTAACTTCTCAAATCCAATCAAACCTGCTAAATTGGCATTCAAACTGCTACGAATCTAATCGCCATAGATTTCTATTGCTAGCACAAGCACAGAAACATCAAAATCAAATCAGGCACAGAATTAGACACTTCAGATCGAAAAACGTTTTCGCGCCAAAACTGTTCTTCGCGTGAACAGTTCCAGAAAGTGAATTTCGATCCGAATTCTAACAATTTAGATTCAAAACAGAACGAATCGCGCCAAAACTGTTCTTCGTCAACACAATTAATCCTAGGCACGAATTCTAAGGAAATCGATTAGAATTGAATGGATTGGATTTCGATCGAAAACCTTTCGTTGAAGAACACGAGAGAGAAAACCTTTAGTGTGAGAAAGTTTTGAATGTTTCTCTCTCTAGAAATGAATTTGGCCGCCCTTCGGATCAATTCTCTAATTTTTTGTATCAAGCTCAACGTGTTTACAACTATTTATACCAAACATACTTGGTATAAATATCAAACTAGTCCTAAACTACGGACTACTATACAAAAAGCCCCTAATTACAAGAACAACTAATAATATCAAGCACAATTACAATATATACTCTACAATTTTTCCCCGTTGAAATTTTATAATTTCTTTCAAGAACAAAAATCCTATTTTTAAAATATTTTGTCAAAAATCATGGAATAAAAGGTAACTCTCACTTTGTTTTGACAAATCATTATAAAAAATTTTCTTGGATAATAATTTTATCTTATTCATTAAAGTTTTCGGAAAACCATTTTCGAAAAAGTTCCCACTTGGGTAAATTATATACTTGTCGAACTTTCTTTCTTGCGTGTGAACCCGGACTAAAACCAATCTTGAGTTTAAATGCATTAAACATGAAAATCCATTTGAGACTCAATTATCCTCTTCTTAATTATTAAAAACTCCATGAACAATATTATCAGAATTAATTCTTAAATTCTTCTACTCTATTCTGCAGATAATCACTAGAGGCTGATTTTCTAATTAGAGAGGTTGAAGCTTTAGAAGGAGATTATGTGTGAATGGAACCAGGAAGATTGCTGATGTGCTCAACAGCAGGTCCTCTTTCTTCTGCAAAAGAGAAACTCCATGAACAATATTATCAGAATTAATTCTTAATTCTTCTACTCTATTCTGCAGATAATCACTAGAGGCTGATTTTCTAATTAGAGAGGTTGAAGCTTTAGAAGGAGATTATGTGTGAATGGAACCAGGAAGATTGCTGATGTGCTCAACAGCAGGTCCTCTTTCTTCTGCAAAAGAGCCTAAAAGTCTACGGGAGGCCCTTGCTCATCCTGAATGGAGTAGCCGAAAAGTACATTGAAGCTTTAGTACTATCAATCATGATCCGAGTCTATACGGTGGGGAAAAGGCAATTTTTTGCCATAACGCCCATTCTGGGCCGAGTTGGAAGAGCCATGCAGTGTCTGACTCCTGCTGATCTTCGGCAGCTTATCAAATAATCACATGTTGATATATGATAATGAGAAGAAGGTGATCTAGTCATTCTAAACATAGGGTTTTGACATCAACAGATATTTGATTTTGTTGGAATTGTATTTGAACAGTTCCATCAGTTGGTTGTATTATTTGAGTATGATTATTTTTAATTTTGGGTCGAGGACGCAAAGCTTGTTCAATCATCCAATTTTCTGGAAATTGTATATCTCTCCATTTTATGGATCTTGGAGTTATTTCAAATATAATTAAAATATATTTTATTAAATAAAATATAGATAAATGAAAACTACAATTATTTTTGTGTTGAAAATTATGAGTAGTCTACATCTAGAGTTTCATTGCTCGTCAACACAATATTAATATTAAATATAAAGTCCTAGGCGGAGAAGAGGCATGAACTTTCCCAAATAATATTTGTGCTTGCCGAGTCGTGAAGAAATTCACTATTTTAATGAAGTAGGTAGTAGAAGTTGGGAATTGATGTGATCCCACTTATTATTATTGATGTGGACTCATAGGTTGGGCCGAGAAAACAAAAAAAAACAGAGAGAAGCCCAATAAGCCCATAAAGAAGAAGGCCCATAATAAGGTACAGAATCAGATCTGGGAGAAAGGACCTGCGAAGATCCCCGTATATAAGTATTATCCGGGCAAAAGAAGTATGACTTTCGGGTATTTCAGGACGAAAGAACAGTAGAAAAGAAGGAAGGAAGTCACAGACGCGTGTCGACTCATTATGGGAAGGTAACAATGACCACGTCACTGTAGCAGCCGTTTTTCACTTTTCCTAGTGTCCTAGGTCGTACGTCCCCCGAAAAACCTGGAACATAGCATCATACAGGCGGCGGGGAGCTACTATAAAATGGAGACTTAGCCACATTTTCCAAGAGATGTCACTTTTTTACATAAAAGTTCATATAGTACTTTCTCTCTTTAGATATTGCCAACATATTTTCTATGTTCAAGGAGTAAAAGTGAGGATTATGTGAGTGTGTAAAGCATTATAACTTAGTGAAAGGAAGTTCCCTGCACCCCGTGGACGTAGAATCCAATAGGATTCGAACCACGTAGATTCTTGTGTTCTCTCTATTTACATCCCCTTCACGTCCCCTCAAACTGTGGGTACACCCACAGTTTGAGAAAGTTGCGGGGGGTGATCCAGTAGGACAAGCCGCCACCCCGACACCTACCCCCGATGTGATTGCTCCAGAAACGCCGATCACCCTGACCGCCGCGCAGTTGGACCTCCTGGTGTGCAACACTATCAAGAACACCCTAGCCGAGAGACGGAAGAAACAGAGGCAATGAAAAAATGGCCAGCCACGTGTCGAGATTGAACGGGTGGACGGTCGATTTACAGAGGTGACTAAGGAAAATGAGACACAGGCGCAACCCCAGGCGACGCCCCCAGAACACAGCAGGCGATTGTCCGAATCTGAGAATGAGTCAAGGAGGGGAGCGGAGCCTCCCAAGCACCCTGACGGAACTGGGGAACAAGTCTGAGGGAAGGAAGAGGAGCAAAATAGGGCAGATCAGTCAGAAAAGGACGTTAGGACCCCCACGTGGATCTCCGGCGAGTCTGTCAGCAAAGCCCTATTTGTTCTGTAGCGGATCTTTTACAAGATCATTTCGGATTATCTCTGGTTCGTTTAGAAAATGTGGTTCGAGGAACTATGTGTGGAGCAATTCGCCATAAATTGATACCGACTCCTCAGAATTTGGTAACTTCAACTCCATTAACAACCACTTATGAATCTTTTTTTGGTTTACATCCCTTATCTCAAGTTTTAGATCGCTAAAAAGGTAGGGAGCTCCAAAAGAAGGAAAAAGGTCACGCTACGCCCAGAAGGAAGCCTGGACCAAAAAAGAGAAGGAGCTGTGGGATCAACTTGCGGACCTCAAGCAAGTGGTAGACGGGGTCAGAAGCAGAACCATGCCACCAAGGATAGGAGAATGACTGGTAGCAGGAACGCCCTTTCTGAGGAAGCTACTGGTGGGGAAAGTCTCGTCCAACTTCAAACAGCTACCATACGAGTACGATGGGACGACGGACCCTGTAGAGCACGTCCTACGTTTTCAAAGCACCATCCTGCTTCACGATTGAGTAGACAAGTACACCAACTTAGAGGAAAGCAAGATGGCCAAAGCACAGGAGGAGAAGCAGATAACCACGCCAAGAAAGGAAGGGGTCTTGAAGAGCCAAGGACAGGGGAGCCACCTTTGCGACTACCCCACAAAGAACCTTGGGGATCTCCACCCAGAGCACCACGAAGGTTCACTCCGCTGCGCGCTAACCCGAAAGAGGTTCTAGCTGTAGCGAGACGACATCCTGCCTTATGGAAGCCCCTCGCCGGATCTTCAGAAACCTCTAGGCCCTATTCTAATTTATATTGTCGTTTCCATAATGAGTACGGGAACCACACTAACAATTGCTATCATTTGAAGGATGAGATATAGAGACTTATACAGGCAGGACACATGAAGGAGTTCGTTAGGCAGGGATCTGAGCCCAGCCCCCAGAAGAACGAAAAGGAAGAGGGGGGACCTACGCCGAACAAGGGAGGCTGTTGCCCCCACCGGCGAGCAAAAGCGCCCCAGGTCCACCTAGGGCCCCTATCCTGATCATCATCGGAGGTCCCAGCGGCAGAGATTCCAACCGAGCTAGGAAGTCCTACGCTAGGGCAACGGGGGAACTCCAACCATGGGGACTGGTAAGACATACGGAGGCCATCGCAAACGTACAGTTCGGACCAGAAGACGAAGTGCATGTCACTAGGCCACACAACGATGCCCTAGTCGTCACAACACACAACGAGCTCGGTCGACATCATATTCTTGGACTGCTTCAAGAAAATAGATCTAGGAATGGAGCTCCAACCAGTCTCCACCGCCTTATACGGATTCGGGGGACCTGGGATACAACCCATGGGAGAAATAACGTTGCCCATCGGAATGGGAAGAGAGCCAGTTCGGGTTGTAAAAATGATCAACTTTCTTGTGGTCGACATCACCTCCTCCTATAATGTCATTCTAGGACGACCCCGCTATCAACGAATTCAAGGCAATCCCCTCTACTTATAACTTAAAAATCGAGTTCCCCGTGGGGGAGCACGTCGGGGAAATCTTGGGGGACAAGCAGAGCTCCCGCCGATGCAACGCCAATGAAGTCAAGGTGGTGGCCAAGGAAAAGGAGGTTATCAGAGAAGGGAGCGGTCGTGACAAGAGGATCAAGATCAAAGGAGGGGGACCTGCGAGCTTGCAGCCTGAGCCGGACGAAGAGCTAGTCAACGTGGAGCTGTACCCCGGTCAACCGGGGAGGACTACCAAAATAGGGACGCACTTGGGGGAACATGTCACAAAGGAGCTAGTAGGATACCTACAGAGGAACGCAGACTTATTCGCATTTTCTCCAAAGGATATGACAGGGATCCACCCCGATATAGCCAAACATCACCTGAACGTCCTGTCGGGTGCTAACGGGGGCTCCGATTATGTGGGGCCGAGAGAGCGCAAACCCTGAAAGAGGAAGTAGACAAATTACTCCAAGCGGGCCATATCCAGGAAATCCAGTTCCCCACTTGGTTGGCTAATGTCGTCCTGGTGAAAAAGGAAATGGACATGGAGGATGTGTATCGTCTTCAGGGACCTCAACAAGGCCTGCCCTAAGGATCACTACCCGCTGCCAAGAATAGACCAACTCGTGGACTCTACCTCCGGGTGTGAGGTCCTTAGCATGATGGATGCCTACCAGGGTTACCATCAGGTAAGTCTTGATTCAAACGATTTTGACAAAGTTAGTTTTGTGACACCAGGGGGAACGTATGGGTACATCCGAATGCCCTTCGGACTTAAAAATGCTGGAGTTACATACAAACGGATGGTGGGTAAGGTCTTCAAGCAACAACTAGGCAGGAACATGGAGGTGTAAGTGGATGATATGCTCGTAAAATCCATACACCTCACAGATCATACGAAGGACCTAGAAGAGGTGTTCGGAGCAATTAGAGGAAGCGGAATGAAGCTCAACCCCAAAAAGTGTGCGTTCGGAGTAAGATCGGGGAAGTTCCTCGGTTATATGGTGACCCAGCGAGGCATCGAAGTCAACCCCACGACAGTAAAAGCTATTTTGGAGATTCAACCACCACAGGGCGTCAAAAAAGTCCAGAGGCTCACGGGGCGATTGGCGGCCCTTAGTCGGTTCATCTCCCACTCAGCGAAGAGGAGCCTATCTTTCTTCAGAGTGCTATGAAAGAACAAGCAATTCGAGTGGACCAAGGAATGCCAACAAGCCTTCGAAGAACTGAAGGGGTACCTCCACAACACGCCCCTTTTGACTAAGCCCTTGATGGGGGATATGTTGGTACTATATTTCTCCATAGGGACCACGCGGTAAGCTCCGTCCTGTTGAAGGAAGAGGGGACCTCCCAAAGGCCCATCTACTTTGTAAGCAAGGTGCTGCTAGACGCTGAAACTCGATATTCGGAGGTTGAAAAGGCCGCCCTGGCAGTAATGGTCTCCGCCCGCAGACTTCGGCCATATTTATTGTCACACAAAGTGAACGTGCGGACTAACTTCCCGCTGAAGCAGACACTAAACAGGCCAGACCTATCGGGGAGAATGGTAAAGTGGGCCATTGAGCTAGGGGAGTATTATGTTGAATTTGAGCGAAGGGCAGCCATAAAGGCCCAGGCCCTCTCAGACTTCGTCCTTGAGACCACTAAGGGACCATCAAAACGCCAGTGGAAAGTGTACATGGATGGGTCCGCCACTTCTCAAAGGTCGGAAGATGCGGTCCTCATCATCAACCCAGAAGGAGAGGAGCTCCGTTTCGCTATCGTATTCCACTTCCAGGCCTCAGAATCAACTCTTAAAGAAGAGGGCATTACATACCTCGCTGCAGACAAGGAGGAAATATGGGAGTTTGTGGCGGACATAGAAGAGATGGACGATTGGAGGGCCCCCATCATAGCCACCTTAAGGGACGCCGGCCAGGAGGGCAGAAAGTGATACCGGCAAAAATTCAGCCTAATAGATGGATGTTTGTTCAAAAACTCCTTCGTACACGCGTATGCGCGATGTCTCTCCAGAGAAGAAGGCAAGAAGGTACTCGAGGAAATCCACAAAGGATGCGCTGGGGATCATGCAGGATACAAATCCCTAACTAGGAAGGTAGTAAGAGCCAGAATCCACGTCCCCGACGAAGCTTTGGGGACCATGCACTCTCCATGTCCTTTCGATAAATGGGGGATTGACATCGTCGGCCCGTTCCCTCGAGGAAAGGTGCAAAAGAAGTTCATTATTATAGCAGTAGACTACTTCAGTAAATGGATCGAAGCTAAAACATTGGCGCAAATAGACGAAGAAAAGGTGATTGAGTTCCTGTGGAAAAATATCTGTTGCTGCTACGGAGCTCCCAGGATCCTCATTTCGAATAACGGAACTCAATTATGTGGAACTAAAGCACGAAGATTCTGTGAAGGCATGAAGATAACCCAGAGGTTTGTAGCGGTAGGGCATCCTCAGGCGAACGGGCAAGCAGAGGTTTCCAATCGAACCATTCTCAGGGGGATCAAGGCCCGGCTCGAGCAAGATGGAAACAAATGGGTGGAGGTGCTGGATGCCGTCCTTTGGGCTTACAGAACTAGCCCCCGTGAGGCGATTGGAGAAACGACATTCGAACTAGTGTATGGATCGTCCGCCGTGATACCTGCGGAGATTGGCATTGAAGCACACCGAATGATGGCGTATCACGAGTGGGAGGGGCCCTATCGCGTGACAAAGGTGCTAGGAAGTGGAGTTTACGAATAAGAAGATCCCAACGGAAGGTCCCTGCCCCATCCTTGGAACATCTCTAATTTTAAAAGTTATACGTGTAATACTATTATGTAAAATAGGGAGGGGACGTACTCTTTTTCCTTCATCTGGGATTTTTGCCTCAGAGGGCGGTTTTGCCCCGATAAGGTTTTAACGAGGCGTACCTCCCTAACGGAATATAAATGTTTTGTTATAACGAAGAGTGCACCTATGTTTGATACCAAAGGTCGACGGACATGCGGTGCACAAAGACATCAAAGACTGATAGTCTGCAATGTGGATGGGTACCCATGAGGGCGTACAAGATACCACCGCTGACGGGCTGTGGTGTACGGGACATCAAATGTCCTCAATAAGGCCTGCGACGTGAATGGGTACCTTAGTGGAGCTGGCGCTATAACCAGGGTAAAACAACGGGAGATCTCCCCAATTCGTATTTGGGACCTTCGGTCCTACATTACTGAATTCGCTAAGGACAAGGAGAGCCTAGCGCATAAATGACACTTTAGGATAAGGACGACGGTCCTTACAGCCGAAGGCGTGTATAATTCGTACTTGGTTTGCGAATTAATTAAGGTGCTTATGAAGCACGATAAAACTCAACAAAGTAAAACACGAAAAGCGGTAAAGATACTTAATAATGAGGTCCTATATTACAAAGGGAAGACGGGGACCTCAGCAGAAACACACGGAAATAGGGGAGTTAAGCTCGCCCATAAGAAAAAAAAATCCTAAGAATGTTCGCAAAAGCATAAAGGAAAAAGGTTCGCTACATAACACCCAAAAGAAATACTAAGCAGAAGGATCTTCAGGAGGCAGAAAAACAACGCCAGGGAGGTCGGAGCTGTCGGCCTGGGCAAGAGCCCCTATATGCTTATCAGCTGAAGGGTGCCAAAACAAAGGATTCTCCTCAGCCATCGGATCCCCTTTGAAGGACGTAAGGGGAGGAAGGTCCCTGAGGGCAGTGGCCGCCCCAATACCGACAGATCCCGTGCGATGGCCCCCTAGAAAGTAATGCTGCATGAAGGGGGCGAAGTCCCTGAGGGAAGTGGCGCCCTCCAGATACGCCAGACGCCAATCTTCAGCCAGGTCCCTCAGGAACTTCTGACCGGCCACTGTCGACAGGAGGTGTTGCTGGCAGATCTTGGTGCCCACGGCCTTCATGGACTCCAGCTCAGCCGCCGTATGGACCTCCGTCATACGGATGAATTCTTCATCCCATTTTGCTTTTTCTTGGGCAAAGGAGCACTGAAGCTCCTCCTCGCGCTGCTTCAGAAGGGCCGCGTGATCCTCCCTCTCATTCTCTGAAGAATTGAGCAGTTCCTCATACCGCTTAGCCAGCTCAGCTTTTCTCCTTCTCTAATCCTTCCTTCTCAAGTTTGAACTTATCCTAAGTTTCCCCGGCCACCTTTTCTCGAGCGACCAAACTGGCCTGAACCTTCTCCAGCTACTCCTGAAGGGACCGATTGCGCTCCTCCAACTCCTGCACTGATGAACTCGCGGAGGGCCGCGCAGACACCAGGCCTATAACCTGGATACCACAAGAAAGAGCTCCAAGATAAGACAAACAGGGAAAACATCAAGCAGAGAGTGATGGAAAATATACCTTGAGGAGGTGGTGGGCAAGATCCGCCTCATTCTCCGCGGCGGATCTCCTAGAGAACACCTCCTTGTCCTCCGGGGGAACTAGATGGATGGCCAAGCACCTCCATTCCCCTCTGGCCAATGAGTCCCCAGAAGAAGGGGTGCCACCTTGTTGAAACTCCTCCTGAGAAGCCTCAAGCTGAACCTCGCCGCCCACGCCCTCAGACAGGCGAAGCTTCTTCCTAGACTTTTTGACCGATTTCGCTAAGGAGCCGACTTTCCGCTTCGCCTTGGGAGTGGGGGCAGCCTGAGGCAACTCGGAAGTCCCCGAATCCTTAGGAGGAGACTGATGAACTTCCGCGCGAATGTCCTGAGCACCCAAAAGCAGGGGAGGGTCAGGAACTAGGGCAGACCCCTCAGACCCAGGGGTGGGGGAGCATTCCCTTCTCCTATATTCACCAGCAGATTGAGCCACAAGCCCGTCATCCCTACACCCAAAATCCACAAACAAAAAGTCAGCAGAGCGTCAATCCCAAAAAATACGGAAACACAGCAACAACTATAAATACCCTCAAGAGAAAAGCTGGCAAAGGAAGGCGAAAACCCAAAACGATACAGGACCCCGGGAAACTTGACCAGAGAAAAAGGATTTAAAGAGCCATGCTCCTCAGCATGAGCATTCAGAAAAGACAGAGCTTTTAGGTTCGTCTTCGAACACTTGCCAGAACCGCGAGGAGGAGCACCATTCGCCCACCTATCACAAGAAAAGTCCCACAAACCACCCGGGAACTCCACGAAGAAATAAGGACCTTTTCATTCTTTATCCATCTTATGGTTCTTGCCGAAAAAATGGGTTTCCCTCCTAGACGAGAGGAAATGGAGGAAAGATAGAAGAAGGCGCCATGGGGCTTAAGCGAAAACTTGGAAAGCACTAGATCAAGGGAAGGGATGCCACCCGCAGCCCGCACCGCCACAAAAAACGATATGAGAAGGCGGATAGTGGAAGGTTGGAACTGGTTCAATAGGACCTTGAAAGCCTTAGACACTTCGCAGAGAAAAAGGGGGATGGGAAAGCGCAGCCCGGTCTTGATTTGGGCCTCCCAGAACGCCAAACACGAAGGAGGCGGACGATCAGCCCTCTGATCAGGCGAGGGCATCTTCACCGTAAAACCCTCAAAGACGAATCCTCCCACCACCAAAACATCCAGAACCGCCAGCAGACATGTAGAGGCCCAAAAAATGCTAGGAGGGGTCCGAGTTGAAAAAGACAGGACGGATTTAGGGTTAGGAAGGGGCGGCGGCTCAGAGAGCACGACCAAATCTTGGGAATCGGCCGGCGAATCAGCATATCTGCTTTCACCCAGAGAAAGAGAAGCTATGGCAGAGACGATGGCGGAACAAGTTCGTGGTCGGTTGCTGGTTTGCAGCGCGGCAGCACGCTTGGTACGAATATTTGGAGGAGAATCGAGCTGTGAAACTGGAGGGGTGGACGATGTATCAGAAGAAATCGACTGGAGGGGATAAGTAGGGGGAGACGAATGGTTCATCGAATCTGAAATTGTGGAAGCCATAGAGACAAGGGAAGAAAATGAAATAGAAAGAGGGGAAAAAGAGAGAGACGTACCTGATAAATGACGAAGTGCTTTTCAAAAATAACTTAATGAACTTCCAGAAGCGGCCCTTAAAAAGAAGCAGTTCCCAAGGCACTGAAAGGAAGTAGTAAAGGACACGTCCTTACAGAGAATCATGACAGTAGGTCCTTTAAGGAAGGTAAGGTCTAGCTTATCATTTACTCTAATTCACTTTTGTCCCCAAAAATAAATTAGAGTATGAGAGTGGTTGATGTGGACTCAACTAGGCTGGGCCGAGAAAACAAAAAAAAACAACAAAGATAAGCCCAATAAGCCCATAAAGAAGAAAGGCCCATAATAAGGTACAAAATCAGATCTGGGAGAAAGGACCTGCGAAGATCCCTCGGATATAAGCATTATCCGGGCAAAAGAAGTATGACTTTCGGGTATTTCAGGACGAAAGAACAGTAGAAAAGAAGGAAGGAAGTCACAGAGACGCATGTCGACTCATTATGGGAAGGTACCACTGACCACGTCACTGTAGCAGCCGCTTTTCACTTTTCCTAGTGTCCTAGGTTGTACGTTCCCCGGAAAACCTGGAACATAGCATCATACAGGCGGCGGGGAGCTACTATAAAATGGAGACTTAGCCACATTTTTTAGATCTCATTTTTTACACAAAAGTTCATGTAGCACTTTCTCTCTTTAGATATTGCCAACGTATTTTCTATGTTCAAGGAGTGAAACTGAGGATAATGTGAGTGTGTAAAGTATTATAACTTAGTGAAAGAAAGTTCCCTGCGCCCCGTGGACGTAGAATCCAATAGGATTCGAACCACGTAGATCCTTGTGTTCTCTCTATTTACATCCCCTTCACGTCCCGTCATCAACAACACCTCACGTACTTAAAAAATTGCATAACGATCGATCTACCGTTAACTAAACATCTAGAGCCCCCACACCTAAAAATCTTGTTGATTGGGAGAGTCCCATATCAATAATATATATATTTCGTAAATCTCAATAACAGATCTGACTCGGTCATTCACGCGTAATAGTGTTGACTTGTGGAAACAAAGACCTGCTGCGCTGCACTCATTTGCTTGTTGAATTGAAAATATTTGGTATTGTTCTCCAGTTTCCGAAGATAGTAGTTTGAAGTGAAGCACAGATCGATTGATATCCATGGCTGCTTATGCTGCTCTCATGTCACTCTCGAAGGCCACAGATCTGCTCCATCATATCATCATCCTCCAAAGCAGTACTACTACTCTCGAAGGCCACAGATCTCACGGTACCATACTGTGAGATCGTGTGGTACCATACGTAGGTTACTTGTGGTATCTTTTTTCGGTGTCATGTGCTCAGCACAAGTAACCTACGTATGGTACCATACTAGCTCACGGTATGGTACCACGAACATCGATGTACTACAAACATCGTATATTGGTACTTCAAGTTTGGGTAAGGAATTTTCGACGCCATCTGAATTATTTTTGGTCCGTGACCGTTGCCATAGATATTGGTACTACAAGTAACCTACTCATGGTACCACACTAGCATATAATACGGTACCACGAACATCTGTATATTGGTACCACAAATATATGTATATTTGTCCTACATTTTTAGGATAGGAGTTGCGATAGTTAAGCAAATGGTACGGAAAAGATACTACAAATAACTACGTATGGTACTACATTATCTCACGGAATGGTACCACTGTATGGTACCACGAATATCTATACATTGGTACTACAAGAATACGTATATTGGTACTAAAAGTTTTTGGTAGGGGGTCCGTGGGTGTTGACAGATGGTACGAAAAAAGGTACTACAAATAACTACGTATGGTACAACATTATCTCACGGAGTGGTACCACGGATGGTACCTCGAATATCTATGGATTGGTACTAAAAGAATACGTATATTGGTACTACAAGTTTTGGGTAGGGGGTCCGTGGGTGTTGGTAGATTTTTTGGTAATATTGTTATTTTTATAAGGCTAAAATCGTCCATTAGGTAGCTATGTGATATAAAAGTTTGAAATGAGGAGTTTGATGATAAATGAATGGGAAGGGAGAACTAGTTGATTAATAGTTTCAGAGTAGGGAGTTATGTGTAGATTTCTCCTCAAGTATTCATCACAATAATAAACTACGCAAAGATGCCTCGGCCTTATTGGCCGAGAAGAGGCATGAACTTTCCCAGATAATATTTGTGCTTGCCAATGTGAAATCCACTATTTTAATTAAAGCAGGCAGTAGAAGTTGGGAAGTGATGTGAATGTGATCCCCACTTATTATTACTAGTATATTCTTCACACCCTCAACCGAGCCGAATAATCGAAAAACCAAAAATTCGGTACAAAACCGAACCGAACCGAAAATTTCGGTTCGGTATTTGGTTATTAAAAAAAAATTTCGGTAATTCGGTTCGGTATAGGTTTTGGATTTTCGGTACCGAATTACCGATATTATAAAATTAAAATATATTATATTTTATTAATAATAAAAATATAACTATATTTATTAAATTATATATTAAAAAACGAATATATTTAAATTAATATATATAATTTAATATTACTTTTTTTATAAACCTAAAAATATATTAAAAGATATATATTAATTTAAATATAAATAAAATTCTTTTTTTTTATTGAAAATTCGGTAATAACGGAATACCGAACTGGGAAATTCAGTTCGGTATTCGGTTTTGGAAATGGGGGAACCGAAATTTCGGTTAACCGAAATTTCGATTCGGTTCGGTTCGGTTTGTACCGAACGAACACCCCTATGCACACTCATGTGTGTGCTTAAACTTTAATTGTATTGAAATTATCTTAAATTTTAAAATCATAATCTCTACTGTTTAAGATGAAATATAAATTTTAAATATATAAAAAGAAATTTAGTTTTAGAGGCATAAGTACGTAAAATAAAAAAAAATTAGGAGTGATATGGAAAACTTAATTAATTAAATTATAAATGAGGGACTAAATTGCTAATAATTTACAGACCAAATTGAGCAGTTTTTATCCACCCCACATCAATTATACAATAGTATAGATAGTATAGATATTTATTTCGCAAATCTCAGAACAGATCTGTGGACTCCATTCACCCGCAATAGTTTTTGCTTTATTTATCATGTGGAAAAGGAACAAAGACCTGCTGCACTGCACTCATTTCTCGTGAGTTTAAAATATTTGGTATTATTCTCCAGTTTCATCAGTAGATAGTAATTTGAAGCGAAGCAGAGATCGATCAATACCCATGGCTGCTTATGCTGCTCTCATGTCACTGTCAAATGCCACAGATATGCTTCATCAGATCATTGTCCTCCGAAGCAGTACTACTACTGCAGAATTACAACAGCTGGAAAGCGTGACCCGTGAGAGCACTAATTTCTTGAGATCTTATCTCGAAAAGTCTTCCGCCAGTCAATTTGAAGCCGAGATCAAGGACGCGGCGGATCAAGCAGAAGGCGTCATCGCGCGCTTCGTCTACGAGCAGCTTCGTTCGAAGTCGGGCGTGGACGACTTAAAGTTGAAAAGCCTATGCCGTCAGATGGAGAGAATACAGGAGGATGCAATCAGTTCCCTGGTGGAGAGAATCAACAAAAGTGTTTGTGAGAATGCCTCTGAGGATGGGTCCGTTGGAATCCTCGATCCTTCTCCATTAAGGCTAATTCCGCTTGCCAGAGACGAGGTGGTTGTTGGCCTCGAGGGTGCGATGCACCAGCTAATGGATGTTGCTTTCGAAAGACCTTCTACAGAACTCAAAGTGATCTCGATCGCGGGCATGCCTGGAATAGGGAAAACGACCCTTGCCAGAAAAGTCTACAACCACATTACCACTTTTGAACTGTTTCAAGTACGTGGTTGGGTGACAGTGTCCAAAGATCACAGTTCAAAAGACATCTTGTCATCCCTTGCGGCTTCAATTCAACCATACACCGTATATCCCAAGCAGAGGGACGAGTCCATAGAGAACCACGTCCGCAGGAATTTGAGAGGGAGGAGATTCTTGATCGTACTTGACGACGTGTGGAGTCAAAATGCAATGGATCGCCTGATGAGTATTTTCCCAGATGACGGAAACAGCAGTCGAATCCTACTAACCTCGAGGATATTAGAGGTTGCTGACCCTGGAAAAACGTATGTTTTCATGATGCCACTTTTGAGTGACGAGGACTGCTACAACCTACTTGTCCAAAAGGTTTTTCAAAAAGGGTATCATCCACCCGAGTTTGAAAATCTTTTAAAGAGAGTAGCATATGTATGCAGGGGATTAGCCCTTGCGGTCGTTTTAGCCGCGGGAATCTTGTCCACGGTCAATAGTATCAGTCACCAAACAACTGCTCGCGCAAGATTTTCTGCGGAATTCGACAATCTCAGAAGCGGAGGAGTGCTTGCAAGATCTTGCCAGGCGAAATTTAGTATCAGTCCTCAAGTGGAAATCTGATAATGGAATCAAAAGCATATGCTTGCACGACATTGTCAGAGATTTTTGCTTAGAGAAAGCTCAAGAAGAGAACTTTCTTCACCGTGTCAAAGACTACTCCTCCAATCGAGACATTACGGGGAGGAAGATAAAGGTCTTTTATAACTCAGACAACCTAAAGCGCAGCTTCACTTCGGACGACGATGACGAGGCTCGTACTGTTATGTGTTTGACTTCGGACGACGCTGACGAGGCTCGTACTGTTATGTGCTTTGGGCGAGGATGGACCCTTAATCCTCTAACTTCTACAGGAAGGTGTAGGCTGCTCCAGTCACTGTACTTGGTAGATGTCGAAATCGCATCGTTTCCTACGGAGGTGCTTGAGTTGTTCCTTTTGAGGTTACTTGCTCTTTCCCACGTGCCCGAGATTCCACCATCCGTATCGAGTCTTCAGTATCTCGAGACCTTAATGATCAATCCCAGAGATTCCTCCTTCGGCACATCAACCATGAACGAAAAATCCCTACCATGTCATTTGTGTCTCCCCTATGAGATATGGACAATGCCACGGTTAAGGCATATAATTTCTTTCTGCTGCGGACCCTTACCCAGTCCAAAACCCGAAAACCCGCCCTTACAAAACCTGGAGACTCTCAGCGCTGTAATGAATTTGGATTGCAGCAGCGTCGAGCTGATGCGAATGATTCCGAATGTTAAGAAGTTGGGGATTTTTTATTTCGGAGTCGAGCGTTCGACGCATTCGCTCGAAAACATCAAGCGCCTGCACAAGCTCGAGAAGTTGAAAGTTTGGGTCCTCGTGCCTTTCTCTTTGCCTCAGAATCTCGACCTCGGTTTTCCTGCCTCGCTGAGGAAGTTAACGTTGAGAGGCGTTCTACTCTCCGAGCAAGACATGCGCAATGTCGGGCAACTGCCCTTTCTTGAAGTGCTAAAGTTGAGGCGCGACAGTTTTGAGAATGATCGGTGGGCAGTGACGGCCGATGGGTTTAAGAACCTGAAACTCCTTCTGTTCGAAGAGCTATTAGGTCTGAGGCATTGGTTTTCTGACGATGGAGGAGATTGTTCCATCATGCAAATGCTCCAAACGGTCGTAATTCGTACGTGTAAGGAATTAGATGAGATTCCGAGGTTCTTTATGGGCATTCCTTCGCTTGAACTAATTGAGGTGGTTAATTGCAAGAACAAGTCGCTCGTTGAATCTGCGAAGCACATAAAAGAACAGTTTAGTCTACATCAGAACCTTGAAGTTCGTGTCAAGAAGTATGGCTGATCTGTTGTCTTCTATGGAGCGAAAACGGCCTTCAGTTTGTTCTCTTTTCAAGGCAATAAGGAATTGTTACTTCAAGATGATGCTGCTTCTAGTGGCATCCAGCTTGCATTTCCATTACGAATATTGTGTGGATATGTCTTTCTTTCAGGACTCACAAGGTCATAGTCGAATCATAATGAAATCATGTAGATAACCAACCCATTTATCCCAATTAGTTAACTTCAGATTAGTAAATCATCCACTTGGTCAGGACGTAGTAATGAAAGCATATAAAGAGATCTTGTATTGTATATAACTTATAAAGCGAGTGCATAACAGAATATTTTTGTTCTTAGATGCGAACATTTACCGAGTTGACACAATCATGAAGCAGCTGTAGTTTTAGTAACATGATTCTGGGCTTGAGTTACCCATGCAAACTTCTCTTCAGCTATTTGAAAGCAGTAATTGCTTCTGAAGATATTGCAAATGGATAACTCATAAACTTGTTGGCAAGCAAAGGTGGTCGCAAAATCATCATTTACGTACTGCAATAGAATAATCTCAATTAATTTTATCATTAATTTAGGAGAATGTTATGTATTACCCCGGATTAACATCACACGATACAGTATCAAGCACGCTCAGACGTAAATCATAATTTGTATATTAGATAGTGGCCAACATAATATTTATGTATCTTTTTATAAACAACCCAATTGTTAAAGGAAATTGATGGTGGTCAATTAGAGGTAGCATCAAGTTGCATCACAAAACAATCATGAGAGAAATCTTCAGCATGAACTACCTTCACGAATCTCTCCAAAGCATGTCGAGAAAACCAATATTATAGCACCCCGAAGAATAAAGCAGAGACTAGCAACCAATCTGAAAGAATAACATACACAACATGTGAAAGTGAATGTCTACAGACAGCGATAGATTGGTTGCTAGTCTCTGCATTATTGTTTCTCTAATAAAATTAAATGACTCGCTAAGCAAGGGACCTCCCATACCAATATGATTAATCAATTTAGATTTCCTTAAAACAATACCTTAATTCGACAACATAGAAACTTCTAATATAAAAAATGAGTGGGAGAAAACAAAAAATGATCTCCGATGCTTACTTTATGGACCAATTTAATCCCTAATGCTTCCCGTGAAATAATTGATGGACATCCCAAATGTTAAAGGAAATTGATGATGGTCAATTAGAGGTAACATCAAGTTGCAGCACAAAACGATCATGAGAGAAAACTTCAGCATAAACTACGTTGACGAATCCTGTAAAGCATGTTGCAGAAACCAACACATTTTTTTCTAGCACCCCGACAAGAATAAAAGGAGAGACTAGCAACCAACCCGAAAGAATCACATACCAAACATGTGAAACTGAATGTCTACAGACAGCGACGGAACAAACATTGTACGTTGGAGGTCGAAATATGTTTAAACAAAATAATACGAAACATGGTAAAATCGTGAAGATGTCTTATACGTTTCACATAATATGTTTATTACATACATGAGAATAAATTGCATATTGTAATAAATGAAGGAACAATTAAATATTGCTTGAGATCAAATTATACATTGAAATAATAAGAAACGTCAAGTTCTTTATCTTCAAAATGTTTTTATACATTGTTAGTGTATTAATTACATATTATTATCAGTGACAAAATGATTACATTGTAATTTAGGAATCGGAAAATTAATTTAAAAAACAATAATAAGAAACGTCTAGTTCATGGTAAAAACCGTCAAAACGTCTTATATATGTTTATTACACATGTGAAAATTAATTTCATATTATAATAGATAATGGAATTATAACTTGAGGGACAAATAAAGCGTTTAACAAAATAATAAAAAAGACAAGTCCTTTGTAAATCTCAAAGTGTCATATATACGTTTTTCCTAACAAATATATTACATATATAAGAAGAAATCACATATTGTAATAGTGACAGAATCAGAAGTACAACTTGAAATTGTCGAAAATTTGTGTTCAAAGTGGCGTATTCCATAACATGTATATTTTGTGAGAAAACCGTTGTGTATTGAACCATATTTTTGTTAAATAGATTTAGGCACGGCTCGCTCGTCGTGAGACCGAATGATTCCGACGTCGATCAGATTCAGACGATGATCTTTGGCACAGAGAAAGGACAATCGGTATTATATCTTCCCTCCCACACGATAGATATGTATTTTTAGAAAATTGCAGTCCTACTTAAGGAAATTGATCGCGTGGTGGGCGGGACTAACCACGAGCAATGGAGGTCTTTGGTGGATAAGAGAAAGCCATGGGTCTCCAAGAACCTTTTGGACGTAGACTTAATAGAGATGTCTTTTAGTCTAGGTAGAAGTGAGATAGAGAAGATTTCTTGTGCAATGGATGTTTCTGTTGATGAGTTGGTGAGGATGATATGAAGTAGCTCGTTTACATTGACTATTATGAGTTGTAAACTGTACTTGGGATAATCCCTAATCATTCTTAAATAGATATAGTTTTCAAAAAGCATATAAGCTTGATTTTACGTTTACCTTTATAATTTTTCCAATTGGCATATCAGTTGGATGGATACGTTTTGTAATACCCGGGTCCCGTAAGTAGTCGGCCAATAAATTTGCATGCATATTACGTGATTATATGACTGCATATTTTTATTTATTATGTGTTTATGTGGAATACTAATTTCATGACGAGTATTGAAATTATAATAATGAGAGGAATTCTTGAAGGATTAATTTCGAAGATGAAGTTTCGAAATTAAGAAATGTGGAGCATGTGAAGTATACTTTGCGAATCACAAGGATTCGTGAAGTGTGGAAGTGCAAAGTGTTTTTATGAATTGAACTTTGAACCTTTGAAGTTGGGAAGTGCAAATTGTGGAAGTGCAAAGTGTGGAAGTTGGGAAATATTATAATAATAAACTAATGATAATTAAGTAGGAAAGACAAATGGGAGACAAAGCTTTTTGGATTAGGTAAATATCAATGTTGGGTTTTGTCTTTTCTTGTCTAGAGCACTAACGGAGAAGTAAGCTTAATCATTTACTTAATCCTAAGAAAAATAAATCTAGAGAGAAGATGAGGAACTCAAACTGTAGAGGTCGAACTTGAGCTTGGAGAGGGTATAAATTTCTTACCTTAATCTTTAAGTTTTATGTTATGATTAAATATGTTCTAAGTATGAGAAGTTAGATTTTACTCAGGTTTTATACAGATTTTTAATTTAAAGGGTTTAAATATATTTTGAAGTTTTAAGATGTTCATCGTGTTCTTGAAAGAAATGGATTTTAATCGAAAGTTTTAAGTTTTTGGGTATTAACAGTGTTTGCGTGATTGTGAAATGAGAGTTCGCAAATTAGTTTGTGAATTGAGAGTTTTGCGGGTTTAATGAATTTTGCGAACTGTGTGTGTGTGATATTAATTTCGCGAATTGTTAAGAGTTTGCGAATCGTGAGTTTGAAATGGGTTCGCGAAGTTAGAGAGTGCAAACTGATTTTTTTGCGAACTGAAGATATGCGAATGAGGTTTGTGAATTGAGGTGTGTGAAGTGAACTTTGCGGGTGAACAGTGACTTCGCAAAGTGAACAGTAACTTCGCGGGTGAACAGTGAATTCGCAAAGTGAACAGTAACTTTTACGAATGAACAGTAGTTTTTGCGAATTATAACAATTTTGCGAATTTTATTTCACGGGTTATACTTTGCGAATTCGATTCACTGTACAAAATTCCGCGAATTCATGAGACTTCGCGAATTTAAGTGTGCGAATTCAGTTTTGCGAATGGTTTTGCGAATTGTAGAGACTTTGCGAATTGTGTGTGGGTTCGCGAATCTGTGTAACACTTTGCGAATTCGGTTGACTGTGTAGAATTTCGCGGGTTCATGTAATGCACTTCGCGAATCAGGTCATTTGGAATAAAACGTTTTAAGTTCTAAAAAAAAAAAAACTATCGCCTTTTGAGGGAAATTATTTTTACACTATTTAATCAGAAAAATATTCTGAGTCTAATGGGCATGGTCTTCCGTAACGCCCGATCATAATTTGTCTCTCGGTGTCTTCAAGGTCAATTTACGGTATAGGCTAACGTCCTGTTTGATGGAATTTTTGAACGAAAATTTACGTAGTCAACTAATATAATATATAAACTGATTTTATGGTCTTTTCGTGGTTAAAGGACGATATTTTAGGAAACTCAACAGACCGGTTAGCGATTAGCTTAAGGACGTCAGGTAAGTGGGAATCTCACCTACAACACATAATTTGTGTTATATGTATTTGTCTTACGTGACTATGTGCTTTGGTGAGAATATGTGGTTATGATTATGACGTGAAATGTTTTGATATGCTTTTGCATAGTAAACATTTATTTCATTATTATGTGACATGAGCATGTGCATACACGAATGATGTGAGGATTAGAGGTATGAGTATGCACAGAATAAGATCGTCTGAAAACAAAATATGTTTGACGATATTGGTAATTGATGTCAAGATGTAAAGGAATGATAGCTACTTCTACAAAGGCATCATGACGGGGGTAAAACCGTCGAATGTAAGTACCTAAATTATTTAGGTAGCGGACGAGGGTCACCTGGACGAGACACATGGCGTAAGCCAGAGTGCCAGGAAAGGCAACGGCAGTAGAAAAAGGACGATCGCCAGATAGAGGGGCGACCTGGTGAATGGAAAAACTGGAGATAAACCCTAGTTTTGTCCTAGTCAGAGTGGGCCAACTATCATATTCTTATCTGTATAGGATTTGAGCTCTTGTTATGGTGGTGCGCGTAGTAAGTTAGCTATGGGCCTGATAGAAATAAGAAGGAAATGAAAAAAATAATAAAAGAGATGAGTATGCGAGTATTAGAAAGCACTGGCGCGGATGCCTTTGCTAGTTGACACGTGCATACATGCATATTTCCACTTACTGAGCTTTATAGCTCATCCCATGTTTTTATGTGTTGTAGACGCAGTGAACACGGTACGTGAGCCTGTGAAAGGCGAGGCTGGTCCTTCTGGAACTTCCGGTGACTTTTGAGGGTGGTGTGTACATGGATGCGACCTGTGTGGCGGGTGTTATGTTAATTGCGCTGTGTTTGTAAAATATGTTTGTATTGTATGTAAAACATTCGAATAATGTTTGTATTGTAAAATAGCAGTGTATGGTTTGCTTTGTAAAATCGAAAATTATATCGGTATTTTGTATGTAATATATTTATATTTCTATTTAGTCACGTAAGTTAGTTTAAGAAAGTAATGGTAGATGGCGGGGCGCCACACGTTTTGAATTCTTCACTCCTAATGATTTGCAGTTTAAACCTGAACATAAACATGCTTAAATTATTTTATGGCACATGTATTTCGCTAATTAATCTATTATTGTTTGTCTAATAAAATTAAATGGCTCGCTAAGCAAGGGGAGCCTCCTAGCCCCCAACATATATGATTAAATTTAGATTTCCGTAAAATAATACATTATTTTGACAATGTAGAAACTTTTAGTATAAGGAATGAGTGTAAGAAAACCTAAAATGATCTCCGATCTTCACCAACCAATATAGTCTTCAATACCTCCCGTGAAATAATTTAGTTCCCAGAGTTGTCAATTTTGAATCAATTTGGTTCTTTCGAGAGTTGCAGTTAATTTGGGTGGTAAATGCCACGTTTTGACACCGGATTGGTCAACATGATCGTTATCGGGAAGCATTTCGTGTTTTCTCCAGGAGTGAGTCAATAAAACTCTCACTCAAAGCAATTTTTTAGTTCCTTATTCCTCAAATCATGTTTATTTTTTTAAACGAAATTGCATTAGACATTAAAATAGTTTTTTATTAAATAAGATTCAGTGGAATTTTTAATTAAGTACATTTGAATTACTAAGAAAGCATGTCACTTCAGGTACATTACACCACAGTTTCGACACTTTGACTAAGTTCAAATTGTTACTAATATAAACTTCAATATCGTCTATGAGATGGCCCGGCTTTAGCAAAGGGGATCCTCTATCCCCTTACATGTTCTAATGGGACCGGATCTCCTGTCCCACTATTTTGTCCCACAATTTGTACCACAACAGTTATTCAATTGCAATATATCCTCTCTCCCACAAATATGTCATATCTTATATCCCATGATTTATAATATACAAAATAAAATGATATTTATGAATATCGAACAATATAAGATATGGATACTAATATGATCATACGAAATAAATAATTATTAGATATGTTTATTTGATTTATCATATAAATTTAATGAAACAATGAAGATTTTAAAATTTGGTGGAATATGCAATTAGTAAATTATAAAATAAAATAAAACCAAATGGAGGAAATTTGAACCCTGGATTGGACACTTGTCAAGAATCCGTGATGTGGCACAAATTGTGGGACAAACTAGTGGCACAGATTATGGGGCAAAATAGTTGATGCACCTAATCCTCGTAGTACATCCAAGCTGAATGTCTCTATTATCAAGTAAGAGCGCAAAGAGTCCTTAATGTAGATGTTGGTACAGATTAGAGCTTAAAAGATGGCAAGTGAAACCTACATACGGGCAAGTGTTGTATGAGTTGATGTAGCTAATCCTCCAAGCCTAAGGCAAACAATAGACCCAAATTACAAACAAAAATCATAGAATAACTAAGTAACAGAAAATACAGGGCAATGAGCCCAATTGGTGAGACAAAGCAAATAATATGTACAATATAAAATCAGTCCCAGAAACTAGACATTGAATAATAATTTGTCACAAACTACATTGCACAACATTCCATCATCGGTTTTTCTTTTTACATTTGCACACAATAAAATACTATGCGAGGTTCAAATCATACATACTGCTGTGAGGCGTAACATTCTTAGGACGGCGGATTTAATATTCCCGACAATGCATCATATCATGAAAATGGAAATACTTAAGGTAAGTAACATTGCAAAGTTAAGAATGATCGTAGACCACCCATTTGATCGCTTGTTAAATACCGAGAAGCACTGGTCATGTAAAAGGTCTAAGTTTTGGGGGCTACTTTATAAGTTTCCTCTTAAATATGTACATATATATATATATATATATATATATATATATACTAGACAATTGGAGCCGCGCACGACTCACAATGCGCAGGCAATAAATGCTCATATATTCAATATCATACAGAGTTATGCGTAATTTATTCAAATTGAAGACGAACATACAAAAAACCTATGATTTTGATGGTGGTTTCTCCCAGCACGTCCCACCATGAATTTCTTCATCTTCTTGAACTGACCCCTTTGTCTCCTGTTCATGGGCTCTTTCCTGCAATTAACTTACATAGTTGATGTCAACGTGCTTATCCGTTAAGATAACAACTATAAGTGCAATCATTCAAAAGAAAAGCAGACGGTTTTACCTTCTCCAGCAAGAGTACACATCCGAGATTGAGTTTAAACCCATAGTTACGACTGCTTTCTACCTCACCACCAAGTCTTGATTGTTCATAACTATGAACTCCGTGATATGTCGGGCTTTCTTCACCAGTTGGGGCCTTCGACGACTGGACTAATAATCAAGCCCACAAGTCTGCCTGGTTCAGAAGTTATGGGTGGATGTCGTCAAAGATGCTTCACGAGCACGACTGTGTCCGACAATGCGAGAGATAGACACCATGAACGACGTTTGCCAAACTCGCCCAACAAAGATTCAAATTTGGCCCGTGCGAATCAAAATTCATCACGAAACATTGATTCTTCTCTTGTTATTCGCAAATGTGTTATCATCGAATTCGAATATGGCATGCTAAGTTAAACTGCAGGAAAATGAAAATACTTAGTTGTGTTTATCCTACTCTAGCAACTCAAAGCTCAATAAGTGTTTACAAAATAATTCGACATAATTTCAAATCAATGGTTAATCTAATCCACACCCGGCCCATGATAGGCCAAGATGCCACATTCCGAATGGTGCAATAGCATATTGTGTATTTTCATTGGCAATTGACCCGATAGGACGTGTTTTATGACTAAGTAACAACACCAAACGACACGATGAGCATTTATTTGGTAGTGAACTCTCCTACATGAGGACTGAGGAGATAAATGATGTGACCTTAAAACTTGTAAATATAAGTCAATAGTTAATTATGGATATCATTGGTAAAACCATTCACAAAACATGATGGATACAGCTAAATCACCTTTGAGGATCTATTTGCAGGCCTGAACGAATAAAATCTTGAGCTGTTCCAATTGCAGGAATCATCAACTATGAGTAAATAGAAGTAAAAATGAAAAACAAAAAACAAATTGCTTACTATTAGGTGGGCTTTCTCCACTCAATATTAGAACCCAAAACGTGCATCACAAGGGGTCATCTTTCATCACCCAATTACTGATGATAGATTTTCTTCTAAGAACCCTCCACTACAATACGAAGACTTTATTCATCCATCTTTGTTTGTCCTAAACCAACTTTGGCACTTATCTGTCATACAAAGTAGATCGAATCCATTGGCGCCATGTCCGTCGAAGGAAAAAAGGAATCAATTAGATCTGGGTAAAATAACAAATTGTTCCTTTTTTTAGGCGCTAGTAAGCAGTTCACCGCAGTCTTACAGTGCACCCTCACCCACACCCATTCGGTGCAAGACACGTCATCATCGGAGCTGCTTCGAAATTGAAACCCAGTCGAGAAAGGAAAGTCTGATGGTCGCGAAGGAGCTCAAATGCCTATAGGTTGATCGACCGGTTCATGAGGACGCCCGTGTCTCACCTCATCAAGTACGCCCCCGCCGCCATGTTGGGCTGCTGGTTGAGTTGCAAAGCCAAAATTTCAAATTTCCACTCAGTCCAACGGTTTCCTTCTTTCCCCTTTTTTATTTCTCAAATTTACCATAATTACAAATTTCCACGAGTAACGAGTAAGAAATAGATAAATAGAAAAAATATCGCGATAAACAGGGGGTATATAGCTTACGATGAAACACTATTTCTTAAGCCCATCCACGCACAAGGTGCCGCGACAAAGGCCTTTTTTGCTCTATTGATGTATTGTTTGCAAGTAAGTTCGTCTTTCATTCGTAGCTTGCCATTATGATTTGGATCACTCTCTCCGAAACTTGGACGTCGTAAATGATGAAACGAACGCCAAATCCTTGGGGAAATGATTCTTTTTCTTTGATTCCCAATGTGCCTACCATTTTTTCGAATCAATCTCAGCACATGTCAACGAACGGCAAAACAATGTTATTTTGTGAATATTACTACCTAATCTAGATGAAAGGAATCCATGGGCTGTAATGTAAGTGAATATAGCTCTATCAGCTGAAAAGCCAAGCTCTTGACAAGCCATGGATCTACCATCTTGAAGCAGTATCCTTAAAGCAGTTGGAGGACGTAATAAAATTGGTTTAGCCGCCATTTATATGGCTCTGTCTTGTTTGAGAACTGTTATAATAAGGAGGATGATAGATATTATTTTGATAAACTGATAAGATTACCGATGCTTAAATTGCCTGCTACAGAGAAACTTCCCAACTTCATCATATATTCATCATCCGCTGCCTGCAGATTCGAGCCCATTTTTCTAAATACCTTGACCAAGAGAGTCTTGCTTCCTTCCACGTGTTCGAAGCAAGAAACTCCCCTCTTCGAGGCCGTGGGCATTGTAGAACACGGACCAGCCCATCGCAAAGGCCAGACAGCCTTTGACGCGAGACAACATCACCGATCATTAACCCTGGGCTTGAGCTGGAAGAGATGGCGAACCCTGTTATCTAGAATGGGGGTAGAACAAGGAGGCAGTTCCTGGAAGAAGAAAATGAATACAGTTTTTTAGTTCAAGAGGTGAGTATGCAGAAATTACTTAGCTTATGATCATGATATTCAAGAAGATCATTTTCATGAGGAGCTAATTGATAGATGTTCGATGATACTGCCTTACAAGATAGCTTGGGAGTTCATTAGTGAATGTGTTAGCTAATTAACATCTGAGCTGTAAATAAAGAAGTTAGTTAGGCCAGTTGTTCCATAACATTTGCATATTATCAGATAGTGCACACGGCGTATAACATGAAAAAGAAGGGAATCATATCGTTCCCTATTCAACAAATTACAGATTTCAAATACAGGTATCAGAGCGCTTTGCAATCCACTCAAATATACAAATTAGACCTCGCACTAGAAAGACAAGCACAAATGGAAGCTGTAAATGAAAATCGATCCACTCAAATACACTTCAAACTCGCATGTACCATACCATGCTCTCGTCGTGGCCCTTTCCCAGTGGCGGAGCTACATGAATGGCAGTGGGGTGCATGTACCCCACTGAAAAATTATTCTTAACTATAATTCATACCAAAAATTAAAAATAGTTATTAAAAACATATTCTAAAACTATTTAAAAAAATCAGTTATTATATTTAAATTTCCTAACTGGACCCCACTGCAATTATATATCTACATATATTTAGTCCCCATAAACTAATATTATGTCTTATCATATATCTGGAGATCGATTTTTCTAGCTCCGCAACTGCCCTTTCCAAACATAACTTTGAAGAATCGTGTGATTTTCGGAGGTGGATTTGGGTTTGCTTGACCAACACAATCGACCTTAGCTATGGAAACATGAGAGAGAGAGAGAGAGAGAGAGAGAGAGAGAGAGAGAGTTAGTTGGAAACAATAGATGAAACTTTCGATAGATATTCAAGAAAATTGAAAGCGTGGCTTCCTTTTTTCACTCTGAAATTACTTGCGTATTCTTTTTTGCTTCCAAATTTCAAGTTTTCACGCATTTGTATTAGAACTGTCAAATGGGCCGGCCCGCCCCGCCCGTCTCAACTCGCCATTAAACGGGGCGAGCCGGGGCAGCCCGCCATCACAACAGGCTATTAAACTAGTAGCCCGCCAGCCTCACAGCAGGTTGGCGGGCTAGCAGCCAACCCGTTAACTCTTTATTTTTTAAAAAGAACAATCAACGGAAATTCATAAATCATCTTTGAGTTCATAACTAAATCAATTATCATTAATTCATATCTAAATCAATATAATTAGTTACTAATAAATATTACAAAAGTGTATATAATATATACATAATAAATAAACATAATATACATTTACTGGCAGGCCAGCCCACCCCGACCCGCCCCGATCCACCTCAACCCGTGGATGAAACTTTCGATAGATATTCAGAGACACTATTGTTTGATCTGTGCTAGCCTCGAGCATGAGGCTTAAGAATCTTTTTCTTCTTTTTTTTTAAGAAAATTGAAAGCGTGGCTTCCTTTTTTCTCTCTGAAATTACTTGCGTATTCTTTTTTGCTTCCAAATTTCAAGTTTTGACGCATTTGTGTTAGCTGTCAAACGGGCCGACCCGCCCCCCCCCCCCCCCCCCCCCCCCTCACAGCGGGTTGGGGGGCTAGCGGCCAACCCGCTAACTCTTTATTTTTTTAAAAAGAATAATCAACGGAAATTCAAATATCATCTTAAGAATTATATAAGTTCAAAACTAAATCAATTATAATTAATTCATATCTAAATCAATTATAATTAATTACTAGTAAATATTTTTTATTAATATTTAGCATAGAAAATGTATATAATATATATACATGATAAATAAATATAATATACATTTACTGGCGGGCCAGCCACCCGACCCGCCCCGATCCACCTCAACCCGTGGCCCAAGCGGGGTGGCCCGTTTTGGCCCGCTTTTAAACGGGTAGAATTGATCAACAACCCACCTCGCCAATTTTTCATGGTGGGGCCGGCCAACCCGACCGGCTCGGCCCTTTTTGACGGCTCTAATTTGTATTGGGGTTCTTGTCCTTATTGCAACGTCTCCTTTCTTTGTATGTCTTTCAACAAAAAAATAAAAATAAAGCGAAACAATTACCAGATTTTATTTTTCTCTCATGACTTGCTGTAAACAACAACCATGGATGTAGAAAGTTAGGCATAAATGAAACAACGACCATGGATGTAGAAAGTTAGACATAAATGCGAGGGCTCCCACCAAACAATAAAATCTGAAAATGTGGTGGCTATATATAAGGCATTTGTTTTTTATTTTTTTCTCTTTCTTTCTTTCCTTCTTTCTTTCTTATTAATAAAAATGTAGTATGTCGTGTACCTTCTATCTCATCTCATCTTGGTTTAATCTCTTCCCTTCTAAATACTATGTATTACCTCGAATTAACATGACACGATAATGTTATCAGCATCAAGCACGCCCAAACGGGAATATAACATATTCTGCACAAAAATATTAGATAGTGGATGGCATGATCTATTTATATCACCTTTGTATCCTTTTATAGACAGCCCAAATGTTAAAAGGAAATCGATGGTGGTCCATCAAGTTGCAGAGCAAACTCCAGCGTAAACTACCTTGATGAATTTTTGCAAAGCATGTTGCAAAAACCACATTATTCTAACACCTGGTAAAACAAAGTAGATATTAGCAACGAACCTGAACGAATCACATAACAAACATTCGAAACCAAACGTCAACAGACATGTAGATGAGAAAATAAATGTGAAAAGGCACATAAAATAGACGCAAATGATATAATCAATCGTCAATCGAACGACAAACACCATCAATCCTTGAAAGCCCTACCTACGGCACGAGGCATTTTCCTGGACAAAGGATCTTCGACGTCCTCTGATCCGTAGTAATGGGGAGCTACTTCCAAAAGCCATTCGGGTCTGATCTCGGTCACATGCCTGACGTACTCTTTCGTCGTGAGGACTAACTCGTGGAATACGACCCATCTAGGAGGAGCTGCCTGCCCTGCTAACCCCGAGCTCGGATGGATGTGCACCGTCAACGAAGGCGAATCCTTTTTGATCATTCTATAACTTCCATCCTTCTGCAGCTTTGCAGCGTTGGGAGAAAACCCCGACGCCACTGCTTTCTTTATTAGACTCTCGCCTACATCGGCCCCCATCGAACAATTCGCCGCCGTCGTCAATTCGATTCCTCCCTTTCCGAGCAACCCCTCCAACTGGTCGCGCACGTCCCTCGCCCTCTTCATGCTCCTCGCCTGGATGTAGTTCTCGTAGCACCACCCAGTCGAATAATCGGCTTCCTTCCACGATTCATACACCTTGAGCAGCGCCAGGTGGTCCCCTACGTTCCCCGCGTGAAAATTCATGCGCGCAGTGTCGGCGTGGACCTGCTTGTCTTTAGGCCTGTAGAAGACCGAATTCCCCCCGACAGACAGCATGGCAGCGATGGATATCACCTCCTCGGAGCACTTGTACTTCTCCGAGGCGACGATCATCTTTGAAAGCATGGGATCGAGGGGAAACTCCGCCATCTTTCTCCCCGTCTCCGTGAGCTCTTTTCCCTCGCCGCCGACTGCGCCCAGCGCATGGAGCAAATCGCCGGCCCTCTTCAGAGCCTAGTCTGGCGGAGGGTCCATGAAGTCGAAGCTCGTCGGGTCGAGCCCGAGCATCTTGAGTGTGAGCACGACGCTCGCCAAGTTGGTCCTCTGTACTTCGGGGACGGTATTTTCTTCGAGGTCGTAGCGGAAGTTCTCGGCGGTGCAGAGACGATAGCATTTCCCGGGACCAGTCCTCCCCGACCGACCTGCCCGTTGAGCGGCCGAGGCCTTCGAGATCAGAGCGACGGGCAACGAATCCATCCCCGTCCTGGGATTGTAAGACTTGACTTTAGCAAATCCCGGGTCTACGACGTACTTAATCCCGTCTATGGTCAGCGAAGTCTCGGCTATATTCGTGGCAAGCACGACCTTACGCGCCCCTTCGGGCGTGGGTTGGAAGATCTTAGCTTGGAGCTCGGTGGGCAAGTTAGCATAGATCGGGCATATAATGAGCTCTGCTACCTTCGTTCCCAATCCTCTCGTCCTATGCCTGAGGAGCTCTTCGGCCGCCTCAATCTCCTCCTGCCCGGTCAAGAAGACCAAAACGTCGCCGGGCGGCTGCTTAGCGTGAATCTGAAGAACCGTAGCAATGGCAGCATCTAACGGGTCGGCCACGGGGGCATCTGTGTAGTATATCTCGACGGGAAATCTCCTCCCAGGTATCCTAAAGATCGGAGCACCGTCGAAGTAATCGCTAAACTTGACAGCGTCGAGGGTGGCGCTCGAGATGAGCAGTTTGAGGTCGGGGCGGAAACGAGCGACGTCCTTAACGAGCCCTAATAAGATGTCGGTCGAGACCGTCCGCTCGTGGGCCTCGTCGACCATCACGGCGCTGTAGCTCGACAGCTTGGGCTCGCGGAGGAACTCGCGCAATAGCATTCCGTCGGTCATGTACTTGACGACGGTTTTGGAAGAGGTGCGCTCTTCGAAACGGATTGAGTAGCCTACTTCGTGCCCTAGCTTTACCCCCAATTCTCGGGAAACCCTAGCAGCGACGCTCATGGCTGCGACACGGCGGGGCTGGGTGCAAGCGATGATTCCATGGTCGGTGTATTTGGCTTCGTGTAGGTACTGAGGCATCTGAGTGGTTTTTCCCGAGCCTGTTTCTCCGAGGATTATCAGGATCTGATGGTCGTTGATGGCGCGGAGGAGATCGTCCCTGTAAGGATGGATAGGCAGCGTCTTTCTTTCGGTCGATAGCTTCGATTTTGGGTCGATGTTGACGGCGACTACTGATGATTCGCTGCTGCTTATGCATATGGACTGCTCAGATTGGTCTGCAAACACAAAATCGTATGGATCGTCGTTAATCAGCGTTTTGTTTTTAGAATCCCTAAACGCTCTGCAAACCTGTTGCTCTTCCCACGATTTTTCTTCACCGGCGGCGGGGGGATGATCGTAGCGGCGCGAGGCGACGGCGAATCGCTTCTTCTGACTCACGCCGCCGGCAGCTTCCACGTCATCGTAGGCGTCGGGAATCCTGTACTCGGAGGACTCATCGTGTGCCCTCTTCCACCTCGTGAGGGTACGGTAGATTCGCTCCTTGTGCCTTAAATCGCGGCGCTCTGCTTCGGTGAGATTCGCTGCTCCGAAGAGGCGGTGCTCGTCGTCGATGAGATCTCGGAGTTCCTCAAGCTTCTTCTTCTCCGATTTCTTCAGATATTCTTGCCTCGACGCTCGCCTCAGCTCCTCCACTCTATTAGACCTTCGATTATCAGTCACTTTCGCTGCTGATTCACCCATGGATTGCGATGATCGATCGATAATTGATTGACTCGAAAAAAAGAGGCTATATTATAAGGAGAAAAGTAGGAAGAGAATCAATACGCCGATTAGTAATGGAGTTTGTCGAGATTTTCGAGGGTTTATATATATCGAAATTGGTAATTCAGTTCCAAGAATCTCTCAATTAAAACCCCGCCTAAATTCGTGCTGACCAAGTTAACTCGTTATCCACCTTTTATGCCCCATACAATTAATTGCGGGCCAAACCCTGAACGCCCAGCCCATGTAAGTAGCAAATCCCGTAGGCCCATCGACCCAAGACAAAACGAAGTAACCCAACACTTCCCAGCTCGTCTTCCTTTTAGCTAGCCATGGTGCGGGCCTAAGCGGGTCATGGGCTAGCCCGTGGTCCAGTCATGATATTTTTAGAAAAATATAGATACCGTTAAATATGTATAATATTAATATTTTAACTAATCTTTTAAGTAACCACATATAATCATATTAACCAGATAAATGAATATGACGATAATTGAGAAAATTTGAATTTCAAACCGGACCTTCTTATGCATTTAATGGACCGTTCTAAGATCTCTTCATGGAATTGACTGTTTGAAACTCCCTACTATGAAAATGAAAATGGCCTTAACTGAACCTACAAATATGTTTTTAATCAATTGCCATTGCATATCAAGAAAAGTAGCTAAAGTAATAAAAAGTTATAGTACTACATCCACAATGCATAATTAGTAGTGGTTAATTTATTGTTTGAACTTTGAAACAAATGTAGTACGCAAAGCAATAAATGCTTTTAAATTTTTAATGTAGCTTTTCCAATTACAAAACTATCTCTTTAATTAATAGATAATTTTATGGGAGTATAAAAATATCGTTGCATCCATTAATTATGCACAACGAATTTCAACCATGTTGTGAGACCACTAAAGTTGGAACACGTACAAAAAGTTAATTAGACGTAATGGAAGTTGCATGATAATTAGGCCTGAAAGATGAGCCTAGCCGGCCGTCACCCGAGCTCGACAAAATTGAGCTCGAGCTTGGGCCCAGATATAAGAGCTCGAAAGCAAATGAAAAGCTCGAGCTCGGGCTCTGAGCTCAAAAGCTCGACGAGCTCGAGCCCAGGAAATGAGCTCAAAAGCTATGGTAATATTCAATAAAGACTATCAGAGCACAATATCAAAAATATTAGAAACAGAACCACTGGTCGTATATTGCACCAATGAGATCAAAACTTTAGATTCATAATTAATCTAAGACACACTGAACCATGAAAACTGTCAGAGTTCATGGTTCGAACATCCATTTAATGATATTATAGTACATGAGCGGGTCGACGTAGTATAACCATTTAATTTTTATTTAATTTACTTTCTATCTCATGTAAATTTTGCTTTTCTAAACTATCCATCTAAAGACTAATCATATATACTATGTGACTAGATTATTAGAGAAAATCATGGGCACTTCTCATCGCGCCTTGTGCACGATTTTAATTTGTGCAAATTAAGAGTTAGACCAAAAAGATGTTTTAAATTTTCGATTACAGATCACTGTCAGAAAATTTATAGTTTTAAGGACCCAATTTTCATGAAATTTAGAGATAAGGACCTAAATTTTTGCAAGTGTTATACAGTATACGTGAGCTGGTATCGGAGATCCATGAAGTGGTACTGTAGACCCATGAAGTGGTACTGGTGAACAGTGAGTGGTATTGTAGACTCATGAAGTGGTACTGTTGAACAGAGAAGTGGTACAAAAGAACCTTTATGTGTTTTTGCAGAAATCGGGTCCTTAACTATGAATTTTCTGACAGAGTCCTAAAATCTAAATAAAATTTATGTTGGGCCCTGAACTTTTAAAGCCCCTTTAATTTTCTAGTATATAAAATAGGCGTCGAATTTTTTCCGTACAATAAATATCAACGTACGTGGACATGAAAACATATAACGTGACACATTTATCAATCGGTCCGACCAACCAACTTGGATGGCACGCACACATATGCCAAATATTTTAGCTGGAAACTTTGTGGTCACACTTGTGTTTAAACTTGAATATGTAATCAATTAATTTTATATATACATTTTAAGGGAGTGGCCACACTTATGTTTAAACTTTACTCTGTAATTAGTTATTTTATTTTTTAATAATTTAAATTTGGTGGTCACCTCTCTTCGTTACGTTGTTCTCAATTTTCTCCTTTACAAGCTTAGTGGGGTTGATAAACAAGCCGTTTCATAGGTACATTCGCATATACATGAAATGGATATCATCCTAGCTTTTGATTCCCATGTGACCGACTTGATTTTTGTTAGTTATTACCTTGGACCAATTTTTCATGTTCAAATTCAATTTTCCTTTTTGTTTTCAAAATTTAATATAGAAGTGGTTTTCGGGTAATTTCACGATGCAAATCTATATAATTATAAAAACTAGTAGTTTTGGTGCACAGTCTACACCTGTGCAACCAAATTACAATCCTTACACTTGCGTAGTACGGATGTCAGTTATTGAACGTGGGAGTTATTGAGTTATAGGTTTTTTATTTATCAATTATTATTTATTAAAGAAAAAATATGATTGACGGATTCAGTGAAAATTACAACCAAATTAGAATGAATTTGACGGTTTGTATCTCTGGCTGAGACTTTATATAATAGTATAGATATAGATGTTATCATATAATGATATGTGTCCCTTAACTTAAAAAAATTAAAAATAAAACCCTAAAAAATCCCCCTACCACATGTTAAACATAAATGAATTTCTATTTATTTCCGTAACGATGAACCGTTAAAGTAAACGATTATATCTATTCTCTTTTATTAATGGTCAGGTCTCCATTTAAACCGTCAAATTAAATTCAATTTGGTCTGTCAAATTGGTCTGTACATCTCAGGCGCATGAGAGAAAAACTGACACGTAATTGCGCCTTACAAAAAAGTAACTTGTGTCGGTGGAATAGTAACTGTCTCATTTTTTGGTGAAGTAAAGTAACTGTCTCTATTTTTTTCCTCTCAAATAAACGCATTAATTTTTATATCATGAAAATAACGTTTATTGCCATGAGAAGAAAACTGCCCCATAATTATCTATTTAATAAATTCGTTGTTGCACACCCACGTAGGGGGTGCACGTTAGCTAGTGTAAATTAATCATGAAAGTCACTTTGCAGTTATATATTTCCACCACAATATCATGTCCTCAAATCGCAATTAGAATCGCAAATCAGTCACATTTTCTGATAAACTAACAGAAGTTCATAGTTGCTTTTCATAATAAAAGAGATGTCCGTTATAAATATATATATATATATATGTGTGTGTGTGTGTGTGTGTGTGTGTGTGTGTGTGTGTTTGTGTGTGTGAAATATTATTACATGGTTATATTTATGGGATGCATTCGAGACCATGCCATATAATAGGTTTATAACATAATGTCAATATAAACAATTAATGATTTTGCAGTAAGTAAAAGTACTCAGTATTTTAGATTATGCTTGTTTTCAAGCCTAATTACATTAATTGTATTTTAAAATACAAAGTACATTTATTATTTTGTCGTGGATCTTGTTGGCGGAATATGCCATGCCGTAGGCACAGTGTGCCTCAGAACTGAGAAAGTGATGGTTTTTGCCTTCACAAATGGGGACAAAGCTTTTAAACACCTACATGTGATTCACCTTCAAATTTCCTGATATGTTTTGTAATTACATTCTTGTAATATCCAGACAATAGACATTTTTGCAATTAATGATAATAATAAGGAAACGTTAAGAAAAGAGAATCCATCTATGATCAAAGATGTAATTTGTGGGAACCAAACCAATCAATGTAATAACTCTTACATCACAGAGAGGACCCAACACACATGTAAGAACAATTTAGATGCAAAAAATACACATTAAATACATAGAAAAAAATAATAATATGTTGCAGAAGACGTAACAAAACTTGGTCGAAAACTAAATCAACTTATGGTATTTACGTTAATTACTTAAAAACCAAACCACCTAAAACAAATTTTTTTACCTTTTTCAGCGAAGAAAACTAACGAATAAATGGTAATGAGTAATGACTAACCCCGTAAAACAGAAAAAAAAAGATTAAAAATAAAAAATCAAAAAGAAAAAAAATAAAAGGAAAACAAAAAACAGCGTCAATCAATGATTAAATCTCCTCCATCTCATCTTTCACATGTTTCTCAAATCTCAGTATCTTCATTTTCTTGCCTTAAATAAGAAAAAAAAAAAAGAAAAGGAAAGATGAACTAAAAAAAAAGGCCCACGCAGTTTGGTCCCATCAAAAGACCATCGCTAATTCGCTATACAGCAACATCGCCGGGATTTACAATTTCTTGATCGCTGACGTCAATATTAGCCTCGCCGCGCGCCGCCGGCGATGGGCCGCCGTAATGCCCAACTACCTCTCTCACGCGCGCTCAGCCACCTCGTCACCGCCGCGCCGTCGCAATGCGAGTCCATCCTTCACCGGTGCGCCACCCGCACCAATTCCTTACCCACCACGCTGAAGCTCCACGCCCATCTCATCGCCTCCGACCTCCTGTCTACCCACTTCCTCAACCTCCTCACCACCGCGTACGGCCTCTGCAGCCACCCGACTTACGCCCGCAAACTGTTCGACGGATTGCCTAAGCGAACCGTCGTCTCCTACAAGGGCATGATCAGGATGTACGTCGAGAGTGGTTTTCCGTGGAATGCGCTGGAGCTGTTTGTCGAAATGCGTTCTTCTGCTGTGGGTTGTGTTCCAGATGAATACACCTATCCGTTTGTTGCGAGAGCCATTGGAGACATGGTGTTGCCAGAGATCGGAAAGGTTGTTCATGGTATGACGGTGAAGGGAGGGTTCTTGATGGGGAGCTTTGTGGGGAATTCTCTGCTAGCCATGTACATGAAGTGCGGGGATACGGATAGTGCGAGGCTGGTGTTCGATGAAATGCACGAGAAAACAGTTGTGTCGTGGAACACGATGATTGGTGGGCTGTACAGGAACAGTAATGGAGAAGAGTCTCTCGCTTTATTTCGTAAGATGGTAGATAGCAAGGTGGAGATCGATTCTGCGACGATTCTCTCCATTTTGCCCGTTTGTGGCAACACCAAGGCATTAGACTTTGGGAGGCAAGTTCACGACTTGGTTGAAGATCGAGGCTTAGGAAAGCGATTGGCTGTTCGAAATGCTCTCATCGACATGTACGTCAAGTGCGAGAAGATGGACGAGGCACGACACGTCTTCGACGAAATGGTGGAGAAAGACGTCGTGACGTGGACAACGCTGATCCACGGCTACGTCTCGTCTGAAAACATCGACGGCGCTTTAGAGGTGTGCAGATTGATGCAATTCGATGGTCTAAGGCCCAACGAGGTAACTATCGCTTCACTCCTTGCCATGTGCGCCTATTCTAACGACTTGAGGCTCGGGAAATCCCTGCATGGCTTCGCAATAAGGCACGACACAGAGCAAGACGTCAACATCGTGACAGCCTTAATCGATTTGTACGCAAAGTGCAACTCTTTCGAACTCAGCCAAAGGGTCTTCTCCAAAACCTGTAAGAAGAGAACCATTCCATGGAACTCGATCATCTCGGGCTGTGTCCACAATAAACTAACGAAGAAAGCCATAGAGCTCTTCAAGCAGATGCTTCGAAAAGAAGTCGAACTCAACAATGCAACGGTTAAGAGCCTCCTCCCAGCCTACGCCATGGAAGCTGACGTTCGCCAGGCATCGAACATCCACGGGTACTTATTAAGATCTGGGTTTGCAAGAAAACCCGAAATCCTAACGGGTCTGATCGACGTATATGCAAAATGCGGGAATCTACAGAATGCCCACAAGCTCTTCGATTCTCTCCCCGTTAGAAAAAGGGACATTGTTTCTTGGAGTGCTATAATCGCTGGCTACGGTAAACACGGGCATGGAAGAGTCGCCTTAGACCTCTTCAATCAGATGGTTGGGTCGGGAATTAAACCCAACGAGGTAACCTTCACTTCGACTTTACACGCCTGTGGCCACTCAGGCTTGGTGGACGAGGGCTTGGGCCTGTTTGAGTTCATGGTTAGGAACCACAAGGAGAGCCTTAGGACCGACCACTACACTTGCATGGTGGACCTTTTGGGCCGGGCCGATAGGCTCGGGGAGGCCCGCGAGCTGATTGAGGGGATGGCCAACGGGCCTGCGGGCCATGCGAGCGTTTGGGGGGCGTTGCTAGGAGCTTGTGCCATACATGGGAACGTGGAGTTTGGGGAGATTGCGGCTGAGAGGCTGTTTGAGATGGAGCCTGAGAATACGGGCAATTACGTTCTGATGGGTAATATTTATGCTGCTGTGGGGAGGTTCGGCGATGCGGAGCGGGTTAGGAGTGCGATGGGTCGGGTCGGGCTGGTGAAGGCGCCCGCGAATAGCAGCGTTGTCGGGGCAAGGCATGGTTGATGCGATTGGCACGCTGGAAATGATATATGGGGAGGCAAATTATTATGGTTAAATGGTTATAGCTGCATACACCTAGAAAATAGGTAAAATGATTTTTTAATTTTTTTTTGTTTGTTTTAATTTCATGTTTCTTGTGGGATTTTGTTGATTGTGATGTATGTGATTTTTATGTGCTTGCGTTCCTCCCTTATTTGTCTATGGTTTTGGCACTTATCGATTATCATTGTTTTGTAAGCTTTTTCTTCAATAACATGTATAGCGTTGTTGTCTTAGATGGATTGTAGCAAGTGAATGTGATATCTTGACGTCATGGGTTCAAATTTATTTGGACTCCCCGACTATCGTAGTTGTGTGGACTTTAGGAACTATATCCCATTGTAAAAGAGAGTCTGTCCCTTAATCGACAAGTGAAGTTTAGACTATTGAATCTGGGTTTTTTTTTTTTTACTTCGGTCCTACAATAAACTTGCAAAATCTTAATCCGTAAATTCGCAAATCTAGATTTCAAAAACTGTGTACTGAACATGATTGGAATGTGAAACTATCGTCGAGACTTTGGTGATGAGATTTTCAAATTCATTTCAATCTTAACAATCTGCGTGTGGTGACTTTGACGATGCACGGTGCGTGGATGGTCGGAAAAGGAAACATATATCCATCAACACGATTATAATGTCGACCAACAATTTACAACATCGAAGTACTAAGTTGCAAGGAAAATGGTACGAGTATGTCAATCATTTAAGGAAACTATGATAACGACAACCCAACATCATGAAAACGCAGAATGAGTTTCAAACACCTCAAACTGAGAAATTTAATGATCTATCATCCATAAGATATGCGTTACAGGATACACTTAAGGAGTTAAATTTTAAAGTCTGTATATACCAACCAGATACAATGTAAATACAACATGGTTGGTCACGCTCGATATATTTCTTAGACAGAAAAACAACCTTGAAATAACATTCGTGGAGCAAAATAACATTAATACCAAGAAACCCAGCCAGCCATAGATTGAAAAGAACCATTATCAATTCATGATCTCCCTCACCAGCCAATCCAAGCTCGGATACGAAAAGTAGAGAATGAGAAAAGAAGGAACGGCGAAGAAGACCGTAATAACCACATACAGAGCCAGCACAGCCGCACTCGCGGGAACAGCATAAAGAACGATGAGAAGTGAAAGAATTACCAGGGGAAACTTTGCAGTCAGATGAACGAAGAACTCTAGCAACTTCCTCAAACACGAATGAAGCCTCTCGACGGTCAGATAATCGTCGAACTGCTGATGATGGGCGGTGACGGCGCTTATGTGCCCATGCCCACCAATTCTGATGTGATTTCCCGGGCAGATTCTTGCAGTCGATTTATCGTTCGACGCCCAAATCGCCTGATCGTCCTCACAGATGGCTGACTGAGACTGAGTCTTCACCCTATCCCCGTTCATGCTTTCGAGCATCCATAGGAGGAAGAAGTTCTTACGAGGGAACTTTAGCACTCCCTTGTAGACCAAACGGAAGGACAATAGGTTGCACCATGGGCATGAGATGAAGAGAGGGAGCTGAAGGGGAAGGGTCGGGAATTTGACCACCGCCCACTGAAGGCCGACGATGCAGTTCTTGCATAAAGTGTGCCCGCACCATAGAACGTAGGGCACGTTCTCGACTAGGTTGAAGGATTCGCAGCATATTGGGCATTCGAGGCCTTCTTCCCCATTGCTGTTTGTGGACGACCGTTCGTCGTCTGAGCAGTCGTGGTCGTCTTGTTGCCTTTGGTGCTTTGGTGCGTCGTTCTTGGGCATTTCGTGGGCTCTGGCGATGCAATTGGATGCGAACTTCCACATGATGTGTTTCGGCTAAGCGACGCCGCCCATTGATGTCTTTGAATGGGTAACGAATTTCCAGTTCCTAGAAGACAGTGGGGATAAAGGAAAGGGACAAAATCACTAAAGCTCAATGAAGAAGAACAAAGACGGCAATTTCTACCGATTTATTCCCTAAACACAGACTGATCCATGAGAAAGACTACCTAATAAATAGGAACATCACTCCTTCTTAGGCTAACATTCGAGCACTTGTGCTCGGCAGGCACTAATCTACCAGCCTAAAAAAAGTGTACAGTAAGATCTCACGGTTTCAGAAACCACAAGCATCCATCGGTAAACGATTCGATCGGGAAATACTACAATCGCAACAAAAGGAAAGACCAAACAATCAACGCTTATTATCAACAGCTCCAATAATCGCAAGCACATGAACAACGCAGCATAACATAAAAAGAGAAAAAAAGGAAAAAAAAAAAAAAAGGATCGTGTTGACATTACCTCGATTCCGATCGAGCTGAGTGGAACAGAACAGATCAATGGAGCATCGTTGACAAAGACGAAACTAACCCTGCCGTTTGTCTATGTAGTCGCGACTCTTGAAGTCTTTTTTTCGCCCAATAATAATTTTTTGATTATTTTTCTGTTATAACGAGGTGAATCTATAGAAAAATACCTAATTGGATAAAATTTTTACACATAGGTACCCATGTCAGAAATTTTTATAGTAGGTACCCAATTTAATTTTTACCAGTTTCTTTAGTTATGTCGTACCTTCTTGTGTGTATATTGCGTACCATAACACGTTGATATAGGGTACCTAGATATAACATACGTCGTACCTACGACATACCTGTGTGTTACATAGGGCGTACCTAAATATAGCATACGTCGTACCATTTTCTGTTATATAGGGTACCTAAATGTGTTCATATAGAGTACCCAAATGTGTTGTATGGTGTACTTTCGGAGATCGGGTACCTATGTGCAAAAAATTTATTTGTTAGGTACCTACATATAAAAAATCCTGACAGGATACTAAATTACAAGTTTTTATCCAAATAGGTAATTATGTGTAAAGACCCCTTATAACTATGTATTTAGTCTCGCAACTCGAAATGTGTATTGGGCTGAAGCTCATTTCCCATTGGGCCTTGGTGACATTTGCAAGCCTCATGGATAAATAAAACGCAATTGACCAAATACTATAAATAAAAGTAGGGTTGCAAACGAATCGAACTTTTTTGTTCGATTCGCGATCCGATTCGTAATTTTAAGATTTGAATTCGAAAATTTAGAATATGAATCTGAATAAGAATATTTTTTTTATTCGAGAAATATCCAAATACGAATATGACATCACAATATTCGATTCGAATATTAATCGAATTATTCGATTCGCATAATTTTATTTATTCATAAATTTATATATGAAATATTTATGGTATGAGAAAGGTTTTTAGAAATAAATCAAAGAATAATATTTATAAATTTAGAAGTTTTGTTTATTTCTAATAGTAAAGTGTAGAATTAACTTTAACATAAATTACAAAATTAATATTTATGTGTAAATAATTTTCTTTGAATAACTGCATTCATGAAATAAAACGTAATAATTTAAAACTTACATTATTATTGATGGAGAACAATTATAAGAAATTGTACAACTAATGTTTTTTTCTTCACCCTTAAAGGGGGTGGCGATACATAATATTACAATTCAATATATACTTTAGAATATATATTTTAAATATAATAATATAAAAAGTTTTACTAAATGTAAAGATAAATACTCAATGTAATCCATATTCGAGTATTCGAATATTCGATTCGAATATTTCCGAATACGAATAAGAATCGATTTTATGATTCGGTTAGATATTCGAATATTCGTATTCGGATTCGATTGTCATCCAAATATGAATAGAATATTATGGTATTCAACTAGATTCGATTCGTTTGCAACCCTAAATAAAAGGGGCATCTACGTTTTAGGCCCCCATTTAAGTTTCAATTAGAGTTCAGGCCCATGTCAGAAAATTCGCTTTTAAGACCCAATTTTTTCAGAAACACTTCATGATTCTCCAATATCACTTTATAGGTCTGTGGTAACACTTCATCGATCTGTGGTAACACTTGACGGGTCTGTGGTACCACTTCATGGGTCCGTGATAACACCTCATGAGTCTGTGGTAACACTTCATGGGTCTGTGGTAACACTTCATGGGTCCGTGGTAACACATGTGTCCTATTCCCTAAATGAAACTTAAATTGGGTCCTTATCTCTAAATGAAACTTACATGGGTCCTTATCTCTATATGAAAATATTAATTGGGGCCTGACTCGTAAATTGCACTAAATAAAATATAGCTCAAATAAATATCCAAAAGCATAGGAAATGTCACCTATTTTTTTTATATGTAGGTCCCTACGTGTGCGCATGTAAATAAAACTTGATAATAGTGGGTGGTTTCTGTTTTAATGTTAGTTTTAATAATTAATTAAAAAATAATCAATGTACTAAAAAGAGAAATAGGTAGTTACTTTTATTAGGCTAAGAAAACGTGGTCCAATGTTTAATTTTAATTAATATTTTTTAAAATGTAAAATATTGACATACCAGTCAATTTGAGAACAGTTAGTTTAAATCACTTAACAAATTGAATCAAATTTTGGGTTTGCGTGTAACTGATACGTCAAATTGGATAAAAATTGATAGTTTTTAAAAGGTTATGATTAATTAAAATAGAATAGATGATACCGTAAAAAAATGGAATCTTGAAAAGCGCCAAGGAACCCATGCTGACGCTATAGTACACATGTATAGTTCAACAATATCAGAAATTTCTAGCAATATTTCCCTACAATTATGATCATAACCTTTAATTCGAGATCCATATCAGCACATTACGTGGATGGCATCCACCCGTTTGTCTTCATTTCTCTGTCTCACTATAAATACACCTTGAGTTCATTCCCGGTCTCATCATTCAATCAAGAGATAATCTTTATCGTATACTACCCTAACGCAGAAAATCTTCCGTCAGAGACAAATAAAGAAGCACATATCTACGTTGAGTATTAAGGATCTACCATGGCTTCCGTTACTTGCTACGCATCTGTGATGCCATCGATAATGTCTTGTGGAGGCCAACACACTACCAAGTTTGGTCATAGCCAATCAAGTGTTGGACTATTGCCGCTGAAGAGGACTATTAAGTTTACGGTCCGAAGCATGAAAGAGGTAACAACAGATTTATATATAACAGTCAAGTTTACCAGTTCCCAAATATATTTAGGTTCATAATATATGATAATCTATTTAGGATAATGAGAAGGAAAAGGGAGAGCTTGACCCATTTGACCTGACTCCTAACCGCTCGAAGGTGACTTCGAAGGATACTGAAGATTTGTTCGCCTTTGACGGTTTAGCGCCGGAGAGAATCAACGGGCGTGCGGCTATGATTGGATTCGTGGCTGCCGTTGGAGTCGAGTTGGTCACCGGGCGAGGCTTATTGTCTCAGTTGATGAACGGCGGCGTTCAGTGGTTCCTACTGACGAGTTGGTTGCTCGCATTCGCAACTGTGATACCAATCTACAGAGGGCTGTCGCCAGAGTCAAAGAACAATGGTGTGTTTACGTCAGATGCTGAGATATGGAACGGTAGGTTTGCCATGATTGGATTGGTGGCTCTCGCTTTTACGGAGCTCATGAAAGGCGGTCCGCTTATTAACGCGTAATGTGAAAGTGAAAGTTTTTTGGTTCGCTAAACTTAGCTCTGTTGTGGTGCGGATCATGGATAATGTAATTAATTAGCTGGTTGTGTGTGATCCATCATAATATATATTGAAATGAAAGTGTCACCCCTTGGATTTTATATTGCTTACATTACACTTTTTTTATTATTGTTTTCTGTGGCGAGGATAAAATTAAAACTCCATGGTCCGTTTGCTCTCCATGATAAGCCCACTTAATATAGATAATATTAGATAATCTAGTGTTTGGTATTGTAATTTTGGCCCAACATTAATTTTTTAGCCCGATTTGTAGTAGAACCGCAAATAATAATCTGCCTTATCAGGACATGATAACTTATACTGGGCTTAAACATAATAATTAATACCGGGTCTTTATATCCCCTTTATAACCAAACGCAGCATTTATATGAGTACTAGAAGCCCTTAAAAAAAGGAAAAGTTTAGCTCACAATCGCACAAGTCATAATAGCTATTATTAAGTTAATTTAGTAAGATACATTCATTATGTCTACTTATTTTTAATTATGATTTGCAGTAATATAGCAATTTTTTAACGAATGGAATGAAGTTTGTACATACAGAGGCATTAGCCCATATTTGCATGCACGCGCATACACTAGTACAGAAACAGTCATGGGCGACGGTTCTTGTTCGTCATGGGCAACGGTTTCTGTGCGTCGCCCATGAGCACAATTTTGGGCGACGGACAAACATGCGTCGCTGAAGATAAGTTATGGGCGACGGTTTTGTCGAAAATCCGTCGCCGAAGACTGTCTACGGACTACTGCCTAAAGAAAACTTGGGTACTTGAACGTAATTTTCCTAATTTTCCTAATTTTCTACTAATGGAACATGAGATGGAGGCCCCTCCCCCTCTCTATTAATTAGCTGTCTTAAGTCACACTTCAATCTAACAAAAAATAAAAGAAGCTTATGTAGATAGGTTAGAAGAAGCTTATGACTTGAATAATCAATTATTATTATTATTATTATTAATGTTATTAGATACAATATTATACAAACACTCCGATTATTCAGAGCTTTGACTAGAAACCGCGTCCCTTCATTTTTTTCTCACTCACTTCTCTACACAAACACACTCGTATTATACACAAATTCAAACTCACGAGAAAATCAAAGAAAAAACAGGGAACTTCAACATCAGAAGTATGTCTTTCTTCTTCACTTTCATTCTATGTCTGAGTTCTTACTTTCCATGTCTCCCTACAATTAGAAGAAACAACCACTTCTTCCTTACACTTTACACTAACCTTAGCTCCCATGTCCAAGACCTTCCACGGCTCCACCTCCGCCGGAGTTCATCCATCGTCGGAGACCAAGGCGGCGGCGCAGCCTCCTCCGCCGTTCGATTACGGCTACAAGTCTTCGTTCAAGTACTCCATCGGACGTGGCGGATGTGGCGAAGCTACAGGCTAAGATGATGTGGCGGATAACTTGGGTAGCACAGCTGCAAAGGAGAGTTTTTCCAAGATTGATAGCTCGAACGATGCAACTAGGGCTGTCCACAACTTAAAACACTCCTTGAAGGCGTCGAAAGACTGAAAAACAATTGACAGAGGCGTCGAAACGACTTAACTCATCTGCTCGACATTGGTTTTCAGTTTTATTTTTTAGTTGTTGGGAAGATTTGTGTAGTCCGTGGAGGAAGAAAATAAAATCCTAATTGACCTTGGGCTGTATATTGGGTTTTTTATAATTATTGGGCTGCATATTTATTATAATTATTGGGCTGTATATTTAATACATTTTATTTAAATATCGGTAATTCGGTATACCGAAAATACCAAATAGAAAACTTGTACCGAACTGAATTACCGAAATTTCAGAATTTAGAACCGAATACCGAATCGAATTTTTTGTTCGTATTCAGTACGTACCGAAATTTCGGTCGGTTTGGTAGGTTCGGTCGCTTTACCGCACTGTGGCCACCCTCACACAAGCACGAGCTCAACTCGATAGCCCCAAATTTAGTTGAATCCGATCATGAAGGTTTTTGTGAAGGACGACTGAGTAAGCTACTCGATGCGAGTGTTATATATCCAATTGGATAGTAAATGGGTGAGCCCAATTCAAGTAGTGTTGAAGAAAGGGAAAATGACCTTTATGCACAATTCAATCGCGACAAGGACTTTATCGGGGAGGTGCGTATGCAGCAATTATCGAAAGTTGATATGATGCAATGCGAATTGATTCAAATTACCGTCATATTGTCGGGGAGCCCCGAGTGTCCCTAGATCTAATCCCATACGCAACGAAGTGTAAATTTTTTTTCCGGGAGCCCGCAAAGTAGCCCCGGATTGCTCAATTATAAATAAACATGTATGACACGAATAGGGTTTAAGAAGTTACCCTCGTAGCGAAGATCCCCAGCTCTCACCAATCGTCCCGATTGACGTAGTCTGCTCTGAGCACAATCACCGTGACCTCTCCAAGCTTGACCGCCTTGGCACAAGATCGTCACGCCGACCCCGAGACATATCCAAATTCCACCTCATCCTAAGGATGGTAGAGAGGAAGGGAAGACGTTGTAAAAAAATGTGTTTGAGTTTGATTTACTAAAAACCCACACTCATTAAGGTTTATCTCAAGGATCAAATTTATTTTTCTCTCAACTCTCTCTAGAAGTATTCTTTTAGTGAGAAGGACTTGTATTCACAATGAATGAGTTAGCCATGAAATTCTCCAAGACTCATGCATAAAATCATCTTTCAACCATTGAAAATGATTTTAATCATAATAAAATCAAATCATGTCCTACATGACATAATTCTTGTTTGATTCCCTTGTATTAAGGCATCAAATGACTAGACAATGCCCCACATGTCTTACATTAAAACAAGGAACGGATTTGGATCAAATTCGGATAAGAATTGACCATCAAAACTGTCGGTTCACGGCCGTGACCATGGCCACACGGCCTCGGACAACGAAGTCACGACCGTGAAGCTCGCGAGAGAGGATTTGATTAGTTCGGCCTGGCTTCATGGGCTCGTGCAGCCGTCTCTCATGGCCTCTTGCATACACTGTCTCGGGGCCCGAAAAGAAGGCCCTCGTCCAGCGTTCACGACCACGACTCCAAGACATCACGGCCGCGACGCCGGCCTTCACGGCCTCCTGCACAGTTTCATGGCCGCGTCCAATTTTTTTGGTTTTTCGGTTCGTTCTCCGTCGTTTCGTTCGGGGAATCTAAGTCCTTGTAAATGCAGTTTCTAAAACTCTTAAGATTTTATTAACGACTCCAAGCCCGTTAAATAATGTATATCTCTCTTTGACAGATACTATCCCAGTGATCCTTTTTAATACCGACTTTCTTGGTTCGTTTCAACCCCACAAGGGAGGAATCCAAGTATTCGGTAAGCACCTAGCCAATCCCGTGGTACCGAATGGATCCCGTGTTGAGTACGATCTTCGTATTTTACGAACCGATTATAGATCGTCGTACTACATATAGACCCTTCACGTATGTCCCGGTCGAGTGAGAGCCATGGTCATGTCAAACTCCCTAACCCGACACTATGATTAATGTGAAGACGAAATTACTAAACTACACTACACCTCCCACGTGAGTTAGTTTTGTTTCGAAAGATTCGGTAATTTCTCGTCCCTGAATAGACATAGGACATATAGTCTATTACTTGCGAGGTTGTGAATCCCTCACGACTGTCAATGCCCAGCAGCTGCACTTCATTGTCAAGAATACATATCGTGGCTGACCCATGTTCATCCTCGAACAAGGAGGACCTATCAAATTAGTGACAAGTCAGGACCCCAAAGCCAACTGACCCTTACGTCTAGTCACTCGATCGATAATAGATGCCCAATGAGTAATTAGCCATGTTATCGTACGAGTCATGTCCAAATACAAGTTAAACATCGATTCAACTTATATCAATACCTCCCACTTCCCAAGTGAATGGTTGGCACATCCAGTTAGGATTCGTCAACAAATAAGTCAGATTGACATCCAGTCACTCTACTGAAGTCTAAGTCTTATGGACAAATTTAACATCCGATAATAATAGCTCACCGGTGCATCCTCTCTCATCTCATGAGAATCGATGACTAAACTCGATATATTTGGGTATTATTTATTTATCGTCTTACTGGATGCCGAGCAAGAACTAATGGTAAATAAATGATATGCCTATAATGGAATAAATTGTAAAATCAAATAAAACATTTATTCCATAAATAAATATTCGAATACAATATTCAAATATTATAATGTGAATACGTTTACGTGTATTCCCTATTCATTACATCATCGAATGGCATTCCGAGGGCATATCCCCAACATGTATATTGATCAAATGCTTGAAACATTATTCAGTCACGATTTCTTTTTTCTTTGTTGTATTGAAGGCCTTTCATGATATTTGTAAATTGCCACAATGTCTGAGGATCAACAGAAGACCGCGTTTACATGGTCGTTAGGACCCTTTGCATGAGGATTGTATATTCACTCATCATATGCTTTCTGCTAACCGAGCTTCTAGCTCATATAGTTCGTGCGTTGTAGGTGAGCGTCTTGACCTTGCGTGACGGACCTAGACAGGGAGGCTGGTCATTCGAGCTTCTACGGACTTTGAGGTGGACTGTACATGGATGCCGATTTGTGCGGTGGGTGAGTCCCTTTTGATGCGTATGTTTATGGTTGTGAGCGTTATGTACACACACATATATATATATATATATATGTATGTATGTATATGTCGAGTCGACTAATTGCATGCCAAATCGTTGACAAGAAGTTGTGATATTATGCAAGTTAGATTTCTGACTGTATGCCGAGTGTATAAATAAAGTTAGTTTTCAAATATTCGTGATTTGAGTATCTTTTGATTACTGTTATGGTTTTTAAACGAGTTGTATAAAGTCCCGCAAATTATTCTCGTTAAAAAGCATATATTTAGGGGTGAGTTTGGGGTGGTCGCCACAAGGTGGTATCGTAGCTTCGGTCACACGTTCTGCAGACTATCCATGTATAGGAACTCAAAAGTGTGGAAGCACAACATTGCTCGTACCTTATGTGAATTTATTTATAAATTGCATTAAGTAGTCGGCCAAGTTCCTCGAAATGCTTAGTACGGTAACAACGCGATACTTGTAGTACGATCCAGAGTTGAAAATGACGGAGGAAGTAGTTAGTCTAGGCAGTATCGACTCTCACAAACGAGCAAGACAATGGCATAACAATTTATAGATCTTGTTCATGGCCAATCTGAGCAATATGTGAGAGTGTTGGAGTAAATCAGGGTGTAACAAGTACTTCACGTTGATATTTCATGCTATAAGGATGAAGTTCATAAAATTACGAATGAGTTGTTAAGCTATGGAATACATTCGGAAATTTGAGCAGTTGGTGAGAAAGAGATTTCCAAAACCTTTTCGACCAATAGTTTTGAAAACCACTTTTGTCCGACTTTTTCGATTAAAACTATGCAAAAGGTTTCAACACATTTACAGGTCAAAATTTTGAGGTAGAATACTATACTATCCGAACAACTTTTATACTTGGAAAACATTTTTAAACATAGATAAACTATTTTGCCGCACTTGTATTTTGCCTCAAAACGTTTAGATAGATTTTTTTAGTGAAAGAGTTTGAGGTATCTACCATAAAATATTACTTCTAAACAACTATTAATTAGGACCAACCTTTAAGGATTAGCCGTAAAAAGAAATGATACAAGCACAAAAATGTTTCTAACAAATTTGTCAATTTTGAAGCTATTCACCAAACGAATCCAAACCCGCACGAGATCCACAAAGTCAACTACTCATGGAGCTGTCACCTTTCATTATCGAGGACGACTAAAGAAGGCTCTCTCCGGAGCACTTTCAACTATTGAAGAACGTCTGATGGAGAGAGTTCATCAGTCGATCTAGACGTCCCCGTGAGATACCTGGAAGTCACCCGTCTCTGAGGCCACTCCGTCCGTGCCATTCCTTCGCCCCAAACCACCACCATCACGCCAACACAACCCATTATCACCTCCCCACCCCCACCTATAGACTCCACACCACCTCCCTCCCATATAAACCCACCCATACACTATACCTCTCACTAAGCTCCGAGATATTCTCCTATCTCGACCTCGCAGCTAGTCACCACTACACTCGGAGTACACCGACCTTCTCAACAATCTACAAAAATCCTTCCATCCCGACTTACAAACCTACCAATCCTCCCAAAACACCAACATATCCCACTGTGGATCGCCATGAGGGGAGGAAGTGGCGAAAGACATCAACGCCAAACCAAGTCGAATCAACCTATACCATCCAAACACCAACAAGACCTCCTATCACCCGCTCACAAATAACCGCCACATCTCGCACCCACACCATACCTGACCTATCACCTCTCTGAGACCTCGGCCCTCCAAAATTCCAACAGAAGCAATCCCAACCTCAGCCTCATCTGCACCCTCGGATCAACCTGAAGCTTCGGAACATCCACACTCGATTGTGGACAAGTGGTTGAGACATTAGGAACCTGAGAAAGCCATCAGAGCTTGCATGTCCAACATTAGATACTTCTTAAAACAAGCTTCCTTCGATCTAGTTCTGCTCGAAGATGAAGACATTCAAGAAGGAGAGGACTATCGGACCAAACTCCCAGAGCGACCATAGCTTATAAGTCATCCAACGGACTCTCCTCGAAGACTATCAAAGGAGATAGTCCTAATCAAAACCCAATTGGAGATTCTTTGGATCACAGTGCCCTTCTCGAAGAAATGAGGAAGTGGATATGAAGATCGCTAAACAAAGTCAAGAAGCCGGACGAGTTGAAGTTTAGGAGAATCTCACACTGAGAAGTGCAAAAACGTATTGATCATCTATTCATGCTCAACCACTTATGTCCAGATTGTGGCGATCTTGATAGATCAACTCAAAAAACACTTGACAAGCCACCGATGGGTGTCTCGCACACAATTGGTCGTCATCCGACTCCAATCTACATAATCGAGCGGTCAGACTTCATTGAGATGATATAGATGACTGACATGCTCGAATACTAGCAAGTGTACTTGGTGCAGGTAGTATAAAATGGACGTAAGTCCAAGTATCGATCCACGAGGACAGTTCGATTAATTTTAAATATTATTCTGAACTTTAATTTAGATGGAAGCGAATTTTTTTGGTAGAATAAATAATTCATTTACCACACCCGCAAACAAGTTCAGTTACATTATCATTTCTATCAAACTATACATTTCTTTCTAACTAAACATTCCAGAAAGGATAGTAACATGCACGCTGAAAAAATGATATTGCGTCCTTTGGCAGTAGCTTCTTATTCGGCACTTTATTTCCTTCGTTATCATCTCGAAAATCTGCTCATCAGATTTATATCCTTTCCCATGCAACCTTGCATTCCTTTCAGACCAAAGGTGATGTGACATGGCACAGCCACAGTAATGCAAGCCTTCACACTCTTGTTCCTTCCCATACGTGTCATCCAATCCCTTAGATCCCCGAAGGACAGGATACTCTCATTAAGGTTCAGCCAAACCTTGATTCTCTAAAGCACTTTTTGGCTTAATCACATTCTAGAAACAGATGATCAAGATCTTCCTTTGTTGCTTCACGCAGTTTGCACTTCTTGTCAGGATATCCACTCCCCATTGCACCAGCCTTTCAACGGTTAGCAGGCGTCTGTGCATGAGTATCCAGCTCACAAAGGAGTGTTTAGGGATATTACATATTTCATGTTGCTTTGCAGCAAAAATCAGTCGCCTCGCCCTTAAGCCAAGCATATCCTGAGCTAACATAGTACTTTCCATCCTGAGCCATTATCCATCTCCCCTCCTTATACACTTCTCTAAACAGACTTTTTATACGGTGGAGCTTCTTCCAATACCAACACGAGTCCAGCACAGGATTGAAATCCCAGAAGCATTGGCTTTTTAAATAGACAACATTGATCCGTTTAATCCAGAGGGAGTCCCCGTCCAAGGATATATCCCATATCTGTTTGCCTGTTAAAGCAGTGTTCCGGGTCACACAGTCTCTAAGCTTAAGACCCCCATGTCTTTTCTGGCAGCACACTTGTTCCCGCCCAATTAGAGAAATATACGTCATGCTCCTTCTTGTACATAGAACTTATAAATAACATATATAAAATAATTGTTGATTATAAAATAATTGTTCATGCTTTCTTATGAAAATTTTTTAATGTTGATGATTTCATGTAATAAATTAATAAAAATTAATTAATTACATATAAAAATCAATTAAGTTGCATTGTAGAAATAAAAAAATAAAATAAACTCATTTGGGTCTTTTTAAGAAATGTTTGATGTATATTTTCCAAAATTAATTATAGGCCCAAATCAAAGCCCATAAGCAAATTTTAGGGTTTTTCTATCTTCATCCTCTCGCAGCTTCCTTTCCCTGTAATTGACCACTTTACAGCTCAAATGGACAAATATTCACCAAGGCAACCGCCTCGTCGCCTCGGCGGCTCAACGACCCACGCTAAGGCGCTGCCTCAGGCGCGCCTCCACAAAGGAGGTCGCCTCTGAGCACGTAGAGGTGATTGACCATCGCCTCACCTCGTTCACCGCCTAGGCGCGCCTCAAATAACACTGGTGTAGCCAATATAATTGAGTTTATCAGACGTAACCTCCCAGCATATGACAAATTTCTAGTTGCCCAACAATGCACACGAGCCGTGATTTTTTCCACCAAAGCTTGGCAAGCCTGCCTAGTCCATTTGGTTGGAGATGTAGGAACCCCCAGATAACTCCCAAGTTGGAATCCAGTGAGCTGTGTGATTTCCTCCATCACTCGGGTAGGAACTCCAGCTAGATAAAGGCTGGACTTTCGGGCATTAGCTTCCAGGCCTGTTGTGAGTTTGAAATGGTCCAAAGCTTCTGTGATTACCTGCACTGGTCCAATCCTACCATTACAGATTATCATTAGGTCATCCGCAAAACATAGGTTGGCCAGTCTAATGTGTTTACACATGGGGTGATATCCAAACCGAGGGTCTTTTGCTGACAGTTGCAGTTTTCTTGACAGATATTCCATAGTAATTACAAAGAGAAGAGGAGAAATAGGATACCTCTGCCTCAGTCCTCTACCACCTTTGATATGGCCTGCTTGTGTCCCATGAAGGAGATTGTATATGACACAGAGGTGATGCATTCCATCAGCCAGTTAACAAACTTCATGGGAAACTTCAGATGGCATTGCCACTTCCTCAAGAATTCCCAATTCACCGTATCATAGCTTTTCTAATATCCACTTTCATAAGTGCCCTAGCTGATGCATTTCTCCTATTATACGATCTGATAAGATCTTGGCAGATTAGTATATTATGAACAGATCTCCCCTCCACAAATGCACTTTGGTTGGCATGAATAAGTTTGGGCAGGAGTGATTTCAGTCTAGCACATAGCAACTTTGATATGCACTTGTGCACTGTATTGCAGCAAGGTATAGGCCGGAAGTCCTGGGCAGTATTAGGATTCTCAACCTTTGGTATTAGGCACAAGACTGTACCATTCAACTTTGTGATAATTTCCCTATCTCAAAAAAGACTGGAGCAAATTTTATATAAGATGTTTAAATGATTCTGATATTCAAAATTAATAAACTAGATAAAAGCGCACAACGAAAAAGCAAATGAACGATTGACGATTTAAATTCAATTGACGACAATGTGATCAAGGCGCGTGCTCGGCACGACTTATTCGTACGTCTTCACACAATCAATCATAAATAACCAAAACGAGTCTCAGTCAAGGTAGAATTTCCTAAAATAATCGCTACTCGTTTGTCCGCAATAACGATCATGCGATAGAGAACCAATCTGTCTATATGACAGTAATTTATACGCACGCATTTAATATTTATGAAATTCCCCGAGTTTAAACGCTTTAGGCGCCTAAGATCTCGGAACCACACGTACATAACTGAAGTTCATTTCTGGTCGGTTTTAGGTCGTGGTGCTCTTATATATCGTTTTAATCGGTCTAATCACATTGTCCGTCTCATAAACCAATTAAATATCGTGCATATATTGATCAGACACACGCAAGTATTAAACTCAAACATAAAACACATAACTCGGCTCATACTATTAAATACGATACGAATAACGTAAAGGCAAACTCATAATCCGACCTCACATGTCCTAAATCACATATAAACTTAAGCTAACATATTAAAAGATGAAAACAATGGGTATTCAAAGGAAAGCATCGTTGCAATCAACTCAATAGAAATATAAAAACGTCCCTTACGATACCGGGTGAGTTTGCTTCTCCTTGGTGTCTCCCGTGTCGTGAGCGAGTAACAACTATCTACCGCCTCTTGGCCGCAAAACGCGTCTATGGTGGCCTCGTACTTCTGCTCCGTTGTAAGCTGTGGGTTCGATGATATGAGTTGGTGAGGTGGGTGCTTGAGATGTGGTGTTTTGGGTTGAGCGTGGGTGTAAGAGAGCCGTGAGCTGCTTGCTTGGTCGATTAGTAATATCTCTGCCAAGTATATATTTAAGTGGCCCTTTTTTGCAGCAGCTCCCCCTCGTCTCTCTGCCATGCCTCTCCCTTTTATGCTTGAGTGTTGAGAATTCTGTCCCACATCGGGAACTTATGTTCACCTAGCTCGGTATATAAATCAAAGAGGCATCTCCACCTAATACCAATTGGTTTTAGGTTGGAACCCTCAATTTAACATGGTATCAAAGAAGGTTCGATTTGCGTGTTATCGCGCATATTTCACTCACCGTCACCCGATTTCATATGTCCACGTGTTAGGCTTTGAATCGTGCCACACGTGAGGGGGCGTGTTGAGAATTCTGTCCCACATCGGGAACTTATGTTCACCTAGCTCGGTATATAAATCAAAGAGGCATCTCCACCTAATACCAATTGGTTTTAGGTTGGAACCCACAAGTTGCCGCCGGAACTCATTTCTCTAATTTGCCGATAAACGAAAAGGACAAAAACCCTAATTTCCTAGTTTGGGATTATCGAATGAACTCTTCGCTAAGACCAATTGGTTTTAGGTTGGAACCCACAAGTTGCCATCACAATCGCCACGTGTCCATCGCATCGTTTCACTTATAAAATCGATCTTCCATTTTCCATCTCTCTCCTTTCAGTAAAACCCGGAAACAAAAAATGGCTGATGACTATAACTCACCACCACACCCAACCCTCAATTTAACATTGAGAGTTGTTTTCGGTGTGCATATCTCAGAGTTAATGAGAGCGGCTTGCTTATGACTTTGTGTGCCTTCCATGTCGCCTTCAGCAGCCTCTTAACCGTCTCAAAAGATTTGTTTTCGCTCAATAAAACGAAGGACTTTACATATGGTCTGATTCTCGCATGTAGTAGCTTTCCCTTCCAATCACTTGTGCTTATTCTTACCTAATAGGTTCACGTGGCTTCATTGCTATCCATCCTTCCACATATCAATTGGTTTGTTTTGTGGGCCCCACCTCTTCCAATTCATTATTGCTCTTTTTATTTTTGTGGGCTATTTCGTGACCTATAATAAGAAACATGACAATACGGATAGATAATCAAGGTTGTTTTAGACTAATAACGATCAAAGTACAAGTTTACAGGTATATTAATTGGGTAATCCTAACTTATCAACAACCCCAAATTAGCTTTGATCGTCATCGATCATAAAGCGGAATAAACTAAATCAAGGTGGGATTTTTCGACTTCCCTAAATGACTATCATGTTTAAACTCAGAAAATTAAAAGCACAGTCGGTCGAGATCGTTATCAGCTAATGAATGTTCTAGCCAAACACAGACATGAAGCAATATTTCACAACCATATCATAGCATAAAATTTTTCCAGAATCCTAATACGTATCATGTGACAACTCTCACCAAGATCGCTCAAGTCGCTCGAAGTGTTTAATGGGATCTGTATAAAAGCGCTCAACTCACGACATAGAATGAAATTACTCTAAGCTTACAAATATATCACATCATATTCACATAGTAGATATCGTGAACGAATCAAAAGATCTTTATCAAGGTTGTAATGGGGCTCGCGGTAATAAGGGTGTGTCATATGGGATGAGTGAGCTAATATAGTCAAGCATGTTAGACACTAGATCGCTTTCCTCGTCTGCCAACAAAGTACGACGTCAAATAACAGAAAATCATACTACTATAGAAATGCACTCAAAACTATTACTAAGAACTTAAGAAAAATAATTCTGAAAATCTATTTTAACCCTCTCTTGTTTTTTTGCAAAAAGAAATATTTTTTCTCATATAAATTATTTCTCTTTTTTTCTTGTTTTTTTTTCTTTTTTCTCTATTTTCTCTCTCTTTTTTTAATCAAATGAAATAAAATACTGCAAATATTGCACTCAATCGGTCTACATGCACATGTCTTAATGTCTTTCTTTCTTTAAAAGAATCAAACCCTAAAGGGATTAGTAAGCTAACATGTTGGCAACGGTTTGAAAGATGGCTAATAAAAGGATACATGGCTAAATATCGTGGCTCCAAATCAAATAATAAGGCTAATAAGGCTCAAAAGGGCTCACTGGTTGATAACTATGTTGGTATGGAGATATTTAAGCCAGTGACTTATCCTAAGTGCCTTTATCATTTCCGGACACAGAATTGACATTGTGATCTTGACATGCATAACAGAGCAAGTTCGAAAATATTCAGACCATGCGTGACACTCATGAAAAACATGTTCAGGTGTTGTGTTGCTCTAATTTTTTTTCGCTCAAAACTCACAATATTTCTGGGTTTGTGTCTCATGATACGTACTATTCTTCTGAAGCAATCAATGTGATAAGATAATCATGCTAATATCAAAACACGTAACAAGCAAGACTTTCTCACTCGATTAGCTAAATCGTATTTCGACACAAGCAAAATTAAAAACTTTCATCATCGACAGGAGATTCCACAAGTGACGTTCAAATAACATTGATAAGTTAAAACAATTATGCAGCCAAATAGATCGATATTAAATCTAGCATGTGACGCCCCACCTCCAAACTAATTTGCGCATTGTCCTCAATGTGTAAAATTGTGAAGTAAATAGAGAATTTCAGTGACACTGCCTTGAATAATGTATTGATCGATGCAGGACGGGTCATGAGAAGACTTCGATTTCTTCATAGATTGAGCTAGCTCTGCGAACAAACCACCCCCAAACTTACTATGAGCCTGCGAAGCATAACTAGACTGCACTGTGATACGAAAATTTTTGTGAAAAGCAAAACACACTTAATAAGATGCAATATGATATAAGACTCGAATATGAAATAAAATAGTAACCCAGAGATAATACTTGGGTTGCCTCGCAAGAAGCTTTGCTTTTATAGTTGTTAGCTCGACTCTCGTACCGATCAAGGTAGATCGTTATTTGGACTTTCTTCGGTGTGGTGGAGGTCATTCAGCTTGCTGGTATTTTCTCCACACAAGGCATCTCTGAAAGAGAACAACTCAAAGCAGTCGTAGTAGTGTTACGGGGTTCTTCAAGAAGTATTGAGGTTGCTTCTCCAAGACTCCCGTCGTCGTATAATTTCAGGCGTTGTCCATTGACCTTGTATGAATCTTTCCCATTTATGAGGATCTGCGCGGCTCGGATGGAATACTTGATCCACTACATATGGCCATGTCCATTTACTCTTTAGTTTTCCGGGAAATAGGTACAGTCGCGAGTTGAATAGTAGTACACGATCCCCGACTTTGAACTCTCTGTACAATTCTCTTAATGTATTTCTTCATTCACTCCTTATGCAGTTTTGTATTCTCGTATGCATTTTGGCGAAATTCTTCCATCTCATTTAGTTGGAGTAACCTGTTTTTACATGTCTCGACATATCAAAGTTAAGTTTCTTAACAGCCCAATATGCACGATGTTCTAACTCAACAGGTAAATTACATGGTTTTCCGTAAACTAATTTAAAAGGTGAAGTTCCTATCGGTGTTTTAAATGCAGTGCGATATGCCCATAATGCATCATCTAGCATAAAAGACCAATCTTTCCTAGAGGCATTCATTGTCTTTTCTAAATTTTGCTTAAGCTTCCTATTGGAAACTTCTACCTGTTCACTTGTTTGAGAATGGTATGGGTTAGAAAATCTATGCCTAACACCATATTTCGACAATAAATTAGCAAATAACTTATTGCAAAAATGATCACTAATTATTGCACGGTGTACCAAAGCGAGTAAAGATATTTTTCTTAAGGAAGCGAATAACTATCTCGTGTATCATTTGTTTTATATGCTTCAGCTTCGACCCACTTGGACACATAATGTACTGCAACAAGTATAATTTATTAGAGCATGAAGTTGGAAATGATCCCATAAAGTCAATACCCAAACATCAAATAGCTCAACTTCTAGCATAATATTTAGAGGCATCTCATGTTTTCTAGAAATACCGCCAGTACGCTGACAACGATCACAAGAAACCACATAAGCATGAGCATCATAAAGTAGGCCAGAATAAACCTGATTGAAGCACCTTAAATGCTGTCTTTGTAGGCCCATGATGTCCAACCGTCAAACCAGAATAATGGCAATGAGATAGAACAGAATTTACCTCTTCGGCGGGAATACATTGCCGGATTACCTGATCGGAGCAGATCTTGTACAATAATGGATTGTCCCATAGATAATGCTTTGCATCAGGAAAAACTGTCTTCTTCTGATGAAAAGTTAACCCTATTGGAATATCACCTGCAGCCGAATTTGCAAAACCACAAACCAAGGTAAAGACGTATCGAGTAATGCATACAATTGTTCATCAGGAAAGCGCTCGTCAACAAATATTTCTTTATCCTGCTCATGTGAATTTTCTAGCCTATATAAATAATCAGCTATCACATTTTCGACACCTTTCTTATCACGTATCTCTAGGTCGAATTCTTGAAGCAATAAAATCTAACGAATTAACGGGCTTTGCATATTTTTTTAGCAAATAGGTATCTAAGTGTAGCATGATCAGCGTATACTATTACCTTATTCATCGCAAGATACAAATGAAATTTATCTACCGCAAATACCACAGCTAGTAGCTCTTTTTTGGTAGTAGCGTTATTTCTCAGTGCATCGTCCAAAGTCTTGTTGGCATAGTAAATGACCTGAAATACTCTATCTTTGTATTGTCCCAAAACAGCACCTACCGCACCATCACTAGTGTCACACATCAATATAAATGGCAAACTCCAGTCCGGTACAACCATCACTGGCTTTATGGTGAGTTTCTCCTTTAAAGTGCGAAAGGCTTGTAGACACTCATCTGTAAAGTCAAAAACAACATCTTCAGAAAGTAAGTTTGATAATGGCTTAGCTATTTTCAAAAAATCTTTTATGAAGCGTCGGTAGAATCCCGCGTGACCCACAAAACTCCTGACCGCCTTCACAGACGTGGGTGGTGGTAGCTGCTCAATTACATCGACCTTCGCTCGATCCACCTCAATTCCCTTATGTGATACCTTGTGACAAGGACTATGCCTTCTTGTACCATAAGATGACACTTCTCCCAATTCAAAACAAGGTTAGTCTTCACAACGTTTAAGAACAAAATTTTAATTATCGAGGCATGTATCAAACGTAGATCAAACACGGAAAAATCATCCATAAAGATCATAAATTTCTCAACTACATCATGGAACATAGCAAACATGCATCTTTGAAATGTTGCTGGGGCATTACATAATCCAAATGGCATAAGTGTATACGCAAAGGTACCGTAAGGGCAAGTAAAAATAGTTTTTTCTTGATCCTTAGGTGCTGAGAAATCTGATTATACTCAGAATAGCCATCTAGAAAACAATAAAGTTCATGTCCAGCTAATCGATCTAACATTTGATCAAAGGGTAGTGGAAAGTGACATGTTGAATGATTTAATTTTCTATAATCTATGCATACACGCCATCCTTTAACTGTCTTAGTAGGAATTAATTCATTCGAATTATTTTTAATCACAGTTATACCTTCCTTTTTTGGCACAACCTGCGTCGTACTAACCCATGCGCTATCGGAGATAGGATAAATAATAGCTGCGTCCAAAAGCTTGATTACCTCATTCTTGACGACTTCTTGCATAGTTAGGTTCAAACGCCTCTGTGGTTGTACGACCGGCTTGTACGAGTGCTCCATTATAATTTTGTGCATGCAAATGGTCGGACTAACTCCTTTTATATCGACAACCTTCCATGTGAATGCCCGCTTGTGTTCCCTTAACACTCTCAATAGGTTTTCTTCCATGAGACATGTCAATGAGGAAGAAATAATTACAGGTAAAGTATCAGATGCGCCAAGATAAACATACTTAAGATGACTAGGTAATGGCTTTAATTCTAGAGTCGGAGATCCTCTATTGATGGTCGTGGTTGTGGTCCCAATGTTCGATCGAGTTGCCAAAATTTTGATTTAACTTACTTTCTGTGAGGTGTATTCGCCTCTAGACTTGCCACTGTATACTCCAACTCAGCTTTGTTATCTATATCTTCTCCAGTTAAGCATGCTTCCAACTCATCTTTGTTCCTGAAAGTCTTAAAATACTCAAAAGCGTATGAGTCAATAATATCAATAAAGGAACATGAGTCGTCATCAGTGGGATGTTTCATTGATTTATATACATCAAATACTACTTTTTTGTCCCATATATGTAAGATGAGTTTACCATTACCGACGTCAATGAGCGCTCTTGCCGTATTTAGAAATGGTCTTCCAAGTATTAAAGGCATACCGATATCTTCCTGCATGTCTAATACCACAAAATCCGTTGGGAAGTAGTATTCTCCAACTTTCACTGGTACATCCTCGACGATTCCTCGTGGATATGTGATTGACCTATCCGCTAGTTGGAGAATCGTAGATATGAGTTTTGGCTCACCGACTCCTAATTTCTTAAGAAGAGAAAAAGGTAATAGATTGGTGCTTGCACCTAAATCACACAATACATTAGTAAATGAAAGCGAGCCTACAGAACAAGGGATAGAGAAACACCCTCTGTCTTTGATCTTCGGTGGTAGCTTCCTTTGTAGCATGGCTGAACATTCTTCATTGAGCGCTATCGTACCATGTTCTTCCAACTTATTCCTATTCGACAGTAGCTCCTTCAAGAATTTTGCATACTTTGGTATCTGCAAAAGTGCTTCAACAAAAGAATATTAACTTCAAGTTTCTTAAAATATTAATAAATCGTTTAAATTGCTTATCAGGTTTTTCCCTTCGTAGTGCGGCTGGAAATGGAGGTCGGATCTTTATTGGTGGTAGCGGCTCTTCCTTCTTTTCGAACGGTGGAGAGTCCAACATCTTCATGATCGCGGAAGTACTCTAGTCGGCATCTTCTATTTCGATCTCTTGTACTGCCTTGTCACGGGGGACCTTGTCACCTTTAACATATCACCCGGCAAAAATAGAACATAATCCCCAATCAATCACCACTTTATTCCAATAACATGAATCAGGAGAAGTTTAAAAAATTTCCGAGCTGAAAATTTGGGCTTTTAAATGGGCCGGGCCAAGCCCTATGTATTTTTGGTCGTACGATGGGATGGACCAGGCCTTTCGGGCCTGGTGTCTGGGATGCTTGCGCCCTATGTGCTGCCAGCCCCGTGCGGCACGTGACTTCAACCGAGCCTATACTCTGATACCTCTGTTGGGAATCCCCGAGGGTCCCCAGACCCACGTTACTTGAACGGCGGAATTTTAAAATTTTACGGAGTTTCCCGTCTATCCAAGATCGCTCGGCTGCAAACCCGAGAATGTAATGACATAAAGAGGGATCAGACATGATACCTTGTTGAAATCTCTCGACGATGGCTAGCTTCTAATCCTTCGAATTCCCGAGGCGTAGTGCCCCTCTCCTACGCCAAAAGCCACGAACGGGACGCCTTCTTTGCACAAGATCGTCACGCCGGCACCTCACTAACGTCGCAGCTGTTCTTCCATGTGCGGTTAGGCAAAGAACGAGCTGCTTACTGCCCCCGAGAGCGAGAAGTGCGAGAGAGAAATTTATGAGACGAAAATCTTAGCTTTTCCTCTCTTGAGCTAAAATTTCGAAAATTTAGCTTCTGATCTTTCATGAGCTCGAAAATCACTCTTTATACCACCTTGGATTTGCCAAAAATAGGTTGAGGTGGTTGGACAAAATCCTCACAGCTCATCTTTTCTAAGCCTTGGTTTTACCAATTTATGAAAAAATTCAAACTTTAAATTTAGTTAAGTAAATATCCAATATATTAATCAATTAAAATACTGGATATTTAATATTTAGTATATGATTTAAATTAGATGAAAATCTTTGTTATTGTTTTAGAAAAAATAACATTATCTAATTTGGAATTAAATAATATATATATAGCGGATATATATAAGTTTTGAATACGCAACGCCAGGCAGTTCCGCTTTCTCGGTCTGAAAAATGTATTGTTGGAACTGGGGTTGAACGTAGGCATGGCAATGGGGCAGGTCCAAACCCGGACCCGTCAAAACCCAGCCCTAATGGGGCGGGTGTTTTCCAATATTCGGGTAACGGGCCGGGTCTCGGGTCTTAAAGGATTCAACCCGATCGGGTCCGGGGCGGGTCTCGGGTCTGGTCAAACCCGCCCCGAGACCCGACCCGGTTGATATTTTATGTAAATATATATATATATATATTATTTATATAATTATAGAAATTTATATAAAAATATGTAAATATATATTATATAAACATTTTTTACATATATTTTTTAATTTATTAACATGTTTATTTATTTATAAATAGAAATATGTTTATAAATAATATATATATGTAAATTATATAAATATATATCATACTGAAACTTCAAAAAAATTAAAAAAATAAAGCAACCGGGTCTCGCGGGTTAGACCCGCCAGACCCGGTTTATTCGGGGTTCGGGGCAGGGCGGGTTTTTAGCGGGTCGGGTCGGGTCTCGGGTCCTTTGAAAAATAAACGGGGCGGGTCCCGGGTTCGGGCGGACCCGGTTCAGACCCCCCCGTTGCCATCCCTAGTTGAACGACAAGCAGCTCTAGATTCAGGGGCTCTTGCACTAGCCGAACGAAGTGGAAAGATCGTTGATATAGATACTGGCAAGATCCTTTTCTCAGGGAATGGAGATACTCTAAGCATTCCACTAGTTATGTACCAATGTTCCAACAAAGATACTTGTATGCATAAAAAAACTCCAGGTTGTAAATGCATTAAAAAGGACAAATTTGAGCAGACGTTGCTGCTACAGTTGGTGGCGAACTTGCTTTGAGGAAAAATGTATTAGTAGCTTATATGCCATGGGAAGGTTACAATTCTGAAGATGCAGTACTTATTAGTGAGCGTTTGGTATATGAAGATATTTATACTTCTTTTCACAGACGGAAATATGAGATTCAGACTAATGTGACAAGCCAAGGCCCAGAAAGGATCACTAACGAAATACCACATTTAGAAGCCTATTTATTTCGTAATTTAAATCAAAATGGAATAGTGATGTTGGGTCTTGGGTAGAGACGGGTAATATTTTAGTAGGTAAATTAACGCCCCAAATGGTTAAAGAATCTTCGTATGCCCCCGAAGATAGATTGCTACGAGCCATCCTAGGCATTCAGGTATCTACTTCAAAAGAAACTTGTTTAAAACTACCTATAGGTGGTAGGGGTCGGGTTATTGATGTGAAGTGGATCCAGAAAAGAGGAGGTTCTAGTTATAATCCGGAAACGATTTGTGTATATATTTCATAGAAACGTGAAATCAAAGTAGGCGATAAAGTAGCTGGAAGAGACGAAAATAAGGGTATCATTTCCAAAAGTTTGCCTAGACAAGATATGCCTTATCTGCTAGATGGAAGACCTGTTGATATAGTCTTCAACCCATTAGGAGTACCTTCACGAATGAATGTAGGACAAATATTTGAATGCTCGCTGGGGTTAGCAGGGGGTCTGCTAGCCATACATTATCGAATAACGCCTTTTGTTGAGAGATGTGAACAAGAGCTTCGAGAAAACTAGTGTTTTCTGAATTATATGAAGCCGGTAAGCAAACAACGAATCCATGCGTATTTGAACCTGAGTATCCAGGAAAATGCAGGATATTTGATGGAAGGACGGGGAATCCTTTTGAACACCGTTATAATAGGAAAGCCTTACATCTTGAAATTAATTCATCAAGTTGATGATAAAATCCATGGGCGTTCTAGTGGACATTATGCACTTGTTACACAACAACCCCTTAGGGGAATGTCCAAACAAGGAGGACAATGGGTAGGAGAAATGGAGGTTTGGGCCTTAGAAGGATTTGGTGTTACTCATATTTTACACGAGGTGCTTACTTATAAATCGGATCATATTAGAGCGCGCCAAGAAGTACTTGGCACTACTATTATTGGAGGAACAATACCTAATTCAGAGGATGCTCCAGAATCGTTTCGATTGCTCGTTCGAGAATTACGATTTTTAACCCTGGAACTGAATCATTTCCTTGTATCTGAAAAAAACTTCCAGATTAATAGGAAGGAAGCTTAATCGGAATAAATCAGAATTTTTTTATATGATTGATCAGTATAAACATCAACAGCTACGAATTGGATTAGTTTTTCCTCAACAAATAAGTGCTTGGGCCACGAAAATCCTACCTAATGGAGAGATAGTTGGAGAGGTGGCAAAACCCTATACTTTTCATTACAGAACTAATACACCAGAAAAGATGGATTATTTTGTGAAAGAACTTGTGGGCCTATCAAAAGTGGAATTTGTGCTTGTGGAAATTATCGAGTATCGGAGATGAAAAAAAGACCCGAAATTCTGTGAACAATGCGGAGTCGAATTTGTTGATTCTAGGATACGAAGATATCAAATGGGCTACATCAAACTCGCATGCCCCGTAACCCATGTGTGGTATTTAAAACGTCTGCCCAGTTATATTGCGAATCTTTTAGATAAACCTCTTAAAGAACTAGAGGGCCTAGTATACTACCCTGGATCTGACATGTCACTTCCAAAGAGTAACATGGAGCTCAGAATTAAGGTGTAGTAAATACTCCTAAATCAAAGGGGAATTGATATATGGTCTATTTTGGAACAAATAAATCATTTCTTTGATTTTTACCTCGTAAAAAAGATTTTTTTCATTTTATTATTTACTTCCTTTTGGAAAGAAATTATGTTTAAGCAAGCAAATATGTCGTGGTTACAGAAGTTTATCCATCGCATATAGGCTTTAAGGACATCATGGCATAACCGTCGAAGTGAAGTCGAGACATAACAGATCCAACGGAACAATACATAGACAAGTAAATTCCTTATGAATTCCAAGGTACCCTTTACTTTAACTATCAATTGAAATTAGTAAATTTTAATTAATTAGTAAATTCTAATTAATTATTAAATTCTTATTAAGGGACTCATTGTTAGGTCCCAATTAATCAACTTCTATGATCCTACTAGGGTGATTGACTAGGAATTGATAAGAATGAGTTTCGAATGAAAACCTTCCGTTGATGAGCTTGAGAGAGAAATTTGTAGTGTGAGAAAGTATTTGTTGTTTCTCTCTCTAGAATTTAATTTCAAGCCTTTTGGATCAAATTATAAAACTTCCTCTATACAATTTTACAAACCTATTTATACCTTGGTATAAATATCATTTTAGTCCTAAACTATTGATAAACAATTACACGCCACATTACAAAAATAGCTAATTAATCAAAGCACAATTCTAATTAGTATTCTACATTCATCGTTCGAAGGGAAGTAGACTACTCAAGAATTTCACATTTCATTTATGTCAAAATTGAATAATGATTTAAACAAACTGAAATGATAAATGAAAAAGAGCGGAATCCAAGAATCTTGCTTGGTCTTCGCTGGGGACTTGAGTAAGGAGTAGATCTTTTTGTTTTGTGGGTTTTCAAGAATCTAAAGTGAGAACTCCTCTCTATATTGGGGTACGGTGCCTACTTCAGCCGGATGAAAGGAAACTTTCACGTCCGATTTTTATTGGGGGAGCTGTAGGATCCTATCCCAATTTTTCTTTTGTTAGGCCATAACCAAAAGAAAAACCCACTTCCTTGCGATTACGAGGTTTATTCGAGTATGAAATACAACCTTGGAAATACAACATCCCACTTTTTTTACAACCCAAGGCTTCGATACAATTCGCAATCGAGAAATCTTTACTGGTACAGGTGATATTCGAGAACAATTAGCCAATCAAGATTTATGAACTCATTTAGATAATTCGTTGCTAAAATGGAAAGATTAGGGGAAGAAGGACCCACAGGGAATGAATGGGAAGATCGAAAGCTTGGAAGGAATTTTTTTTGTTAGGCGCATGGAATTGGCTAGGGGTGGGGATCGGGTCGGATAGTCGGGCATCGGGTAATTAGGGTTCGGATTCGGGTTAAGATTTTCACTATCCGAACCCAACCCGATCTACGTCGGGTACCCGCTTGTCGAGTATATATCGGGTTCGGGTACCCGGCGTTGAAAGAATATGACTAAAATATTATAACATATCAAAATATCCATGTTATATATTAAATATCACTTATAATATTTGGATGTTTTATTTTCAATAAATATAATATAAAATATTTTTATATGTTTATTTATAAAATTTGGAGAATATATTTTGAATTTTATAATGATTTATGCATCGATATAAATATCACTTGTTAATTATGCAATTAAAATAAGAAATTAATCGAGCTATTATTTAGAACTATAACACAACTCACGTTAGATATTGATATATAATTATATTTTTTTAATATTTATGCATAAAACTAATATATTCTTTTAAATAATTTGTCGGGTACACGAATAACCCGATCGAGAGAATGGCAAAAATAGTCATGTTTTGAAGATACAAGTGCAAATCTAGTTAACTTTTTAATAAAGGTGCGAAACTAGACAACTTCTTCACTTTTAATTATTATCTTTTTTACTTTGACCACAAAACTATTTCAAATTACAATTTCTATTTTCTCGTTACTACAAATAAGCAATGTTTTATTGATAATTATATATTTAACCCTAACTAAATTTAATTGTTTTCAATTAAAACCTTTTAATTAAAAACAAACTTCCCTAGGCTAGGCCTTTTGCAGCGTATCAAGCAGCTAACGTCTAGAATCTTTGCATTACATGGAATTTTTTTTAACATTATATAAAAAAAACATAAAGAAGAAAAGAAGAATAAGAAAACCTATTCAAACGTTCCTTTGAATAGAAAGGCAGGCAACTTTTAGAAAACGACTGCGTAGTATTAAAAAATATGTCTGTCATAAAATATTCAAACAACCACTATGTAATAATCATTTCTATAAGGTTGTCACACATCATCATCATTAATTTCCATTGAGCGCTTCTTGCGAGACTTTCGATCCATTTCACATGGATATCGCCGTGTTTGCTTTCGTCCGACTTTTCTCTCTGGGAGAAGATAAGGATTGTGTACCAGATGAAAAGGAGGCTTCCAATGTGTTCTTAGTCTCATGATCTTCTATATGTTTCTTTAAGTAATAAAAATATTGACACTAAAATAGTAATACTCTATGAAATGCAAAAGATTCTAACCATTAGTCGTTGCAAGGATTAGGAAAGTTTGTTTTAATTGAAAATAATTAAATTTAGTTAATTAAAATGTTTTAATTGAAAATAATTAAATTTAGTTAGGGTTAAATATATAATTATCAATAAAACATTGTTTATTTGTAGTAACGAGAAAATAGAAATTGTAATTTGAAATAGTTTTGATGTTAAAGTAAAAAGGATAATAATTAGAAGTGAATAAGTTGTCTAGTTTTGCACCTTTGTTAAAAAGTTAACTAGATTTGCACTTGTACTTTAAAAACATGACTATTTTTGCCATTCTCTCCCCGATCGGATAGTAAGTTACTACACGATACCCAACCTGATAAATAATTATCGGGAATCGGGTAACCCGATACCAGACAAATAACCCACCCGACCCGAACTACCCGAACTCGATCGGATTAGGGTAAAACCCGAATACCCGAACCTGAACGCCCACCCCTAGTAGGTACTTTAGAACAAAATTTTACAAACAGGTACCCACTTGACTGAAGGTACATCACATCATATAAGAAATAACGTAGTAATTTACATAGTACATGAAAAAGATACGACATGCTTACAGAGATATCATAATAGAAATTAATTATCACACAAACACCTGATATGGTACGTAATATACATATCAAAAAAAAAAAAACGTAAACTATGGTAAAATGACTACCAAATCAGACATATGTGCAAAAACTCTACTCTACTAGATCCATATTTATGAAAATTATCACAGAGGAGACTTGAATAGATAATTTGTTTACACTTTATGATATTTAAGCGTAGATAGACCATAAAATAGTTAGAACATTCAAATATATTTACAACCACGCGACTACGGCCGCCTTGTAATGAGAGCCAAAAATAACAACTCGGGCGGGTGGGGCCCACCACCACGTCTCCCCCCCTTTCAACTCGTCGTCGGCAGGCCGTACCTGTGGAACGATCTGATCCGTCCGCCGCGGTACGCCGCGACGATCACGAGCCCCCACAAATGGCCGCCCGCCGACGGCCTACGGCGCAGCAGCTTCTCTTCGGGCCAGGTGGCCGACATCTTGGGCCTCGGGCCCATTAGCGGGTCGAGGCACAAGGGGAAGGGCTTGTCCTCGGGCCAGGCCTCAAAACCGGGCCACGGGATCGCCATCGAAATATCTTCCGATTGGAAGCGCTCGAAAGATTCGTTGGTAATTTTTTTCGGGCCCGACGACGACTGTTCGTCGCGATGGTTCCATAGGTAGACGTTGGAGTCTTCGGACGCAGAGGCGACGTGCTCGCCGTCCAAGGTGAACGAGGCGCAAGTGAAGTTCGAGGCATTCGTGCTGCGGGTCGGGCCTTTGTACTTTTGCGCCACTTTCGTGCCGTGTATGAGCCTTACTTGGGAATCGGCGCTACTGACGAGTAGTTTCGTCGGGTCTTGCGGTGAAAACTGCGTCGGCAGAGGACACAATTAAGGGAAATATCGATAGTTCACTCTCTCAATACGACTATGACGAGAAGTACTAGAATTTTAGTCCTATAACTTTCATGAAATTCACTTTTCATCATCTATTGCAGAACTAGTCTAGCACGTTCAGGGGTAAATCTTAGTCCTATAACTTCCACACCATTCGCTTTTCCGTCCTCTAACTTGTCTCTCTGTCTAGAACTAGTTTTGATAAATAGCATAAGCATATTGGACTAATTTCCGACCAAGACAAGCTAGCGGACGAAAAACGAATTTCATGAAAGTCACAGAACTAAAATCAAACTTGCTCCGACTCCGACACAAAGTTAACGTAACAACGGGAACAAATTACCTGAAAGCCCGTGATTCTCTTACAAGGCGACTTCTTCTTGTTGGTCAAGCATATCTCGGCTCCCAACCGGAAACTATTACCTGAGACAAGCGATGAAAAAGGGGTTTGTTAATGTTGACGAGCTCAGCTTTGACAAATGTTGGGCTAACATTTCAGCCAACATTGGTGTCTGTCAACATTTGATTTTATCTTTCATGCCCAAAACCGTTTAACCTTTTTTGTAGCTTTATTTACTGATATGCAGGACGTGGTAAAGTGCTGAAACGGGTCCAAACCATGTGGAAAGCGTGTGGAGTTGCTTGAACGAATTTAGGAAGTGCAATTACTATAAATAGAAGATTTGAAGATCAAAAGAGATCAAGTCAAGCAACGACCAAGATTAGAAGATCTGAATATCAAAGAGAATCATTCAACCAGCTGCCATAAATAGGAGATAAGGAATCGGCCAATGAGATGAGAAGATTCGAACTAAATATATACTATATTTAGGGAGATCTTCGAAGAGATATTTGAAGAGATATTCAAGGGATCTTTTTACCAATTCAAGAGGGAGCCAAGGTCTATAAATAAGAGTTATTTTCGAGCTGCAACTTACGACTCTCGAGAGAGCTTTCATGGAGAAAAGTTGAGCGACATATTGAGTGAAAATATGAGCGAAACACATATCGAGCTTGAGCGAGTTTTATATATATGAGAGTCTTTTAGCCTAGTATTGAGCCTTCTGAAGTCTTAGTTCTTCGTAGGTTTTCAGGATCGTGTCGATTCTTTTTCTAGGCTTGTTTTTACTATCTTCAGATAGTTGTTTTGCATCCATTGCTGTAGTGGAATTTTGCCTTGAGGCACGCAGCAAGTTTTTATAACTTGCTGCACAGATTTACATCCCGTGTTATTTCAGTTTCGTCACTAAGTAGTTAGAATATTCCGCTGTGTACCTGAATGTTAGGTTGAGTGTTACCCCGACATCCTACCCAACATCTAGTCTATACTTAGTGTTTTACATCCATATCGTACCGGGACCACTTCAAAGTGGTATCAGAGCCTCCGCTTGACGTAACTAAGCGCTTATGATCCTTTTTAATGGATGTTTCATGCTCTAATTATTTTGGGTTATGGTTTTCGAAGGACACTAACAGGAATCTTGTAGGATATAGCGATGCTGATTGGGCAGGTGACAAGGATGATCGCAAGAGCACAAGTGGCGGCTGTTTCTTCTTAGGTAACAATTTAGTTGCATGGTACAGTAAGAAACAGAATTGCGTGTCTTTATCTACTACTGAGTCTGAGTATGTTGCTGCGGGTAGTTGCTGTACGCAATTAATATGGTTGAATAGCATGATGTGTGACTATGGTTAGAGTGCGAGTTAGTCCTCATGTATTGTGATAACCTTAGTGCCATCAACATATCTAAGAACCCTATCCAGCATTCATGCACGAATCATATAGATATAAGACATCATTTTCTGAGAGATATGATAGAGAAAGAATTAGTGCGCATTGAGCATGTAGACACGAAACATCAGTTAGCTGACATTTTCATGAAAGCATTGGATTTTGAAAGGTTTTCGGACCTGAAAAAATCCATAGGTTTGCATCAGTCTGTCTGAATGTTGGTCCAACATTTGGATCAACATAGCATATGTCGAACTTGATTGTCACTGTTTTGATGTTTGATTTAATGTTCTCTCTGTTATTCTGTGAAATGATTTGACTCATCTAGACCGTTCCCTGAAATGACCCTCTTTCCAAAAAAAAAATAATAATAATAATAATAATAATAAAAAAATAAAAAATAGAAAATAAAAAAAAAAATAAATATATCATATATTGCTCTGATTCTTTTTCAAGATACAGGTTCAGGTAATAAGTTCCCTAGGTGCACGGCATTCGCGGTGACGATGCACTCTTTGCGACAAAAATCCTAACCTTGATGATAAGGATCTTATAAGGGCTGTGCATAATATTACTAGTTTATAATGAGGTAAGTAGGGCAGAAAATGAAAGGGAATGAGTTTAGGGTGTTGAACAGAAAAGTCTCGAATTTCAGAGTAGAATGTTGAGTCTTATGTTGGGGCAACATATGTGACTGTCAGTTTGATCATGCTATATTTTTGTGCTTTCGTTTATGTGCATTAGTTTTTAGGTCAGCATTTGTTGGTTTCATGTGTCTAGTTTAGATATCTCTCAGAATTACATTAGAACTCTCGAAGAACAGCGTGTTACACTTGGCTCAAGTGATCCTCATTGTCGCTCAAACGGTTAGTCTCGCTCGATTCTATTATGACTTTTGACTTGGTATTTTTGGTTGAATCATGATCTGATTTGCTCCTATATTTTTTATGACCGATTCTTCCATATACCATATTAGCTCATTGTTTATTTAGACAGTTGTGACCTGATTCGACCTTATCCTCTAAACTGTCTAAATTATATTTGAGTGGCTCGCTGACATTACTCTCTGCCCCTACGTTTCTGATATAATTCACGGGTTATACATTCTGTGCTCATATCATTTTTTTGGATTTATCTTTGATTTCTTTATGGCGAACTAACTTGTTTTTGAGTCTCAGAATGTTGGGCCAGATGTTACCTCAACATCTGCAAGTTGGCTAACAGAGAAGTTCTCTGTGTCTTTTCTTTCTTCCCAAAAAGGGGGAGAAGGTTGTGCAGATAAAAAGGGGGAGATAAGGACATTCAGGGGAGCAGAATAAGGAGCCGAACAAACAGGGGGAGCTGACCAAGAAGGAGAAGCAGCCGAGAAAGCATCAGAAGGAAACTCCATACTCCATTGAGAGTGAAGCTCTGATCCTTTCTATTTTGCATGCATAATTGATTTTCTGATTAACTCATTTTTACTATATGCATGCTGATTTGCTTCTCCGATATGTTACATGATTGCCTGCTTACTTGCCGGATATTTTGCAGATTCGCCTAAAGATCGTTTCTTTTTACATGCCTGATTTTATGGTTATATTTTGTGCATGCTGATTTGGTTAATTCTGCTTGTGTGACTGTGTGGGTTGACGGCCTGCGTATGAACGGTTTATATTGTGCAGATGTTTAACTTAAGACCTTGTTATGGCTATGTACTATTGTCGTAGTACTTTGAATAGTTTAATCGCTATTCTGTTTGCGTCTACTCTAACCATATTTTAATGTTTTTGTGGTTGAGTAGATTTTGCCTTCAGGGGGAGTTTTGAAACTTTTAAATCTGCACGGGTTTTGGGAAGAAAGATAAAAAGGGGGAGATTGTTAATGTTGACGAGCTCAGCTTTGACAAATGTTGGGCTAACATTTCAGCCAACATTGGTGTCTGTCAACATTTGATTTTATCTTTCATGCCCAAAACCGTTTAACCTTTTTTTGTAGCTTTATTTACTGATATGCAGGACGTGGTAAAGTGCTGAAACGGGTCCAAACCATGTGGAAAGCGTGTGGAGTTGCTTGAACGAATTTAGGAAGTGCAATTACTATAAATAGAAGATTTGAAGATCAAAAGAGATCAAGTCAAGCAACGACCAAGATTAGAAGATCTGAATATCAAAGAGAATCATTCAACCAGCTGCCATAAATAGGAGATAAGGAATCGGCCAATGAGATGAGAAGATTCGAACTAAATATATACTATATTTAGGGAGATCTTCGAAGAGATATTTGAAGAGATATTCAAGGGATCTTTTTACCAATTCAAGAGGGAGCCAAGGTCTATAAATAAGAGTTATTTTCGAGCTGCAACTTACGACTCTCGAGAGAGCTTTCATGGAGAAAAGTTGAGCGACATATTGAGTGAAAAATATGAGCGAAACACATATCGAGCTTGAGCGAGTTTTATATATTATGAGAGTCGTCTTTTAGCCTAGTATTGAGCCTTCTGAAGTCTTAGTTCTTCGTAGGTTTTCAGGATCGTGTCGATTCTTTTTCTAGGCTTGTTTTTACTATCTTCGGATAGTTGTTTTGCATCCATTGCTGTAGTGGAATTTTGCCTTGAGGCACGCAGCAAGTTTTTATAACTTGCTGCACAGATTTACATCCCGTGTTATTTCAGTTTCGTCACTAAGTAGTTAGAATATTCCGCTGTGTATCTGAATGTTAGGTTGAGTGTTACCCCGACATCCTACCCAACATCTAGTCTATACTTAGTGTTTTATATCCATATCGTACCGGGACCACTTCAGGGTTCATCAGAACTCGACATTCGTAGTAGAAAAAAAAAGCGTAAGAAAAGCGATGGAAAAAAGGTCGACAGAGTGCATTTCTACGAGTAAAAAAGATGTACCTAATAAATCGAAAAAATGGCAAGTCCCTTTAATGGTGCCGATAACGCCGCCTCGCCCGTCAGGGCGATACGACAAAGCAGAGATCATGTCTCTCGTCTCGAGCCAATCGACGACCTGACGACTACTTACGTTCCACAGTCGTAGTTTCCCGTCTATCGAACCACTGACAAAGTAATCGTCGTCCGTCGGGTTAAATTGAACGCAAGTCACTGCAAAAAGAACTGAATCTTTTAGCCGAAAATTAAGGTAATGTCAACAATTTTTTTTTTTTTGCTATAAGATTATACCGTAATCGGTATGCAAGAAAACCTTGACGCACTCGTCGACCCCGACCCGCCACAGGCGAACCGTTCCATCGGTAGATGACGAGAGCAAACACTGCAAAAAATACGATGATTAAGAATAAAGAAGGTTCGGACAAAAAAAAATAAAAGCTTACGTCGTTGTTCGACCACGAGATATCCAAGATTTCCCCATTATGCCCTTCGAAAACGTGCAAAGGCCTCTCGAGTATTCGAAAGACCTTCCGAGGAAGGACGACGCACGCCGAATCTCGGTCCTTTCTGTTATTGAGCTTCTTCATCTCCTCCAATGTAAGCGGGCCCGAGTCGGGCCCACGTTGGCCGATCGAGAAGCACACGCACGACGGGTCGACCTCGGGAATATCTCCGGCCGATCTGTCTTCTTCTAGAACCTTCCATAGTCGGACAACCTTATCTTCCCCCGCGCTAGCCAAGAACCGCCCCTCGGGGCTAAACTTCATCGCAAGAATCGAACCTTCGTGGGCTTTTATGTCTTGGCCCGTGAACAGGGCCGAGAGCTCCCTTGACCTTCTTCCTCGACTGCGATGAACCCTAACTCGACGGGCCCTTTTCGGGCTTTCTTTCGTACTCAAATTATCATCCCCGGCCATCATAACACAGGCCAATGGCCTCAATATACTAAACCATCTTATCTTTGGTTTCTTCGATTTCGTAACAACTAAGCTAATGTCGTCGCGATTGAGGGACGAATCGAAATTATGAAAGTCCCTACTCGAGAAAGAAGAGAACTCATCCTCGACGGTCGAGTTTCTCAGCACAGCCTCGCTAATCTCTGAAGCTCTGCTGACGTCAGCAGCCATGGAAGCACTATTTCGATCGATGTCATCATTTGTAGTACTGTTAAAGGGAAGATCTTCACCATCGAATTCGCTGCTCAGTCTCTGCTCAATCCACCTCATGAATTTTTGACGGCGTTCGCCGATGGTCTGAGGAGAGCTAATCCAAACATCAAAGTCCCACCTTTTGAAATCCTTTTCTTGCTCGATGATGACGTCATCCTCGGCATCGAAGAATTGAGTTATTTCATCATCGTCACTACTAGCGTTATTATCCATTACAGCAGGGAAAACCCCACTGCAAAAGAATGAACAGATTGACTTCTTTTGAATATAATAAGGCTGAATAGCAAGAGCACTGCAACCAAGGTATCAGCGTAATCCACAACGCAGATAAATAAATACGAAAAAAAAAAAGAAAAAGAAAAAATCGATCTACAGCTAGACATAAAAACAAACACAAGTTGTACTGATGAAATATTGTAAGAGAGAAAGCGGGGAAACAGAACAAAAAAGAAAATATAATTTAATAGCCGTCCATCGAACAAAGACTGTTCTGAGCTAACGAAATAAGTGGTACCTATTCCATTCCACTCCAGAGAACAAGGCGATGATTACGAGGCTGTTTACATGAAATGCGAAGACGCTCTTGTAATAACAAAAGAGTGAAATCACTGACGATGATATGCTTCTGATTTTTCTCTTGAGATGTTAGAAGAATGAGAGCGGTTCGGCGCTTTGTGGAGTGGAGGAAAAAGCAGACAAGAAGAGTCGACATCGTTTTGCATATGAGGGGAAAATATTTATTAACAGAATTTGAAGGGGTTGTATCGTAATTAAGGGAAACTTTAAATGTTGCGGTAATGAGGCATATATTCTAGATTTGATCTCCGACGTGTTATTGCGCGTACTAAATAGGCCAACCACCGATAACTAAATTTTTTTTATTTATTTATTATAACGAATATGTTAAGTAGAATTTTTTTTACCAGATAAGGATGTAATACTAACTACTAAGTTCAGGTTCGATTAAGAACGGAATTAGAAATTTAGGGGGAGTTTGTTTTGACTTTTGGGATGATCATCACCGTGATCCTCCCATTGTTTCCTCATCACGTGTTTGTTTATCAGGGGTGATGAGGCATTACCGTGATGAGAATCACCGAGGTGATCAAAAGGGGATGATATTCCAACTTTTGAATCACCCCAAAAAAGCAGGGTGATCCTCCATCACCGTGATGGGGTGATATTTTCAATATTTTGTTGACACCCTTATTTTTAACATCATTCCTTATACACCCTTATTCTTCTTATTACATTACATAACTAACATATTTTAAATCATAAAAAATTTATATTTAATGCTTAAAAATAAAAGAATTATGTTGAGGATTATGGACTTATAAATAATAGTTGATTAATCTATTAAAGCTTTAAAAAACTAAAATATTATATTGAAGAACTATATAAAATAAGTATAATTAATAACTAATTTAAAAATCTATGTCTAAAGCAAAAAAAATAAAAATAAAGTAATTCTATTGAATTGAAGAATTATATAACATACTATAATTAATGCTTAAAAATAATACTTGATTTTCAAATATTAATAACTATCACGTAAAATATTACCTCAAATGCACATGTTCAAACACTTTAACGACATAATTTACATAGGTTAAATATGATATTTACACAACATCACCCCACATATCAATGCAATTAAACAGACACTATATTCCAATATCACATTGATATGCAAAATAAAATATCACCTCAGAACAAACACAGTATGATTGTCACATTGATCCACATCACGGTGATATCCTTATAACTGTGATGTGAGTATCAACGTGATGTTAGATCACCGGAAACAAACACCCCCTTATATGTACGTTCAACCAACCAAAAAACTATGGGGTGTTTGTTTTGGGGTGATCCTCCAAAACATCATGTGATATTTCCATCGCTTCCTAATAACCGCGTTTGTTTAGCATTGGTGATGAGTCATTGTCGTGATGGAGCGTGATGGAGGATCACCGAGCGAGGTGATCAAAACGCGGTGATATTTTGTCCAAAAAAAATATCACCTCATCGCTTCCTAATTTTGTTTTGGGTTTATCACCGTGAGGAGGTTACATTTTTGGACAAAATTATCTCTTATCTTTTAACATTCATTCCTTATAAACTCTTATTCTTATTTTAAATTACATAACCAACATATATTTATATTAATGCTTAAAATATAAAAGAATTATGTTGGAGGCTTATAGAAAATAATAATTAATCAATGATCTATTAAAGCTTAAAAAAATCTATGTTTAAAGCCTATATTGAAGAATTATATAATACTTATGATTAATAATTGGTAAAAACTCTATGTTTAAAGCCTAAGAAATTATTTAATTCTATTGATGAATTATAATTAATGCTTAAAAATAATACTAGTACTTGATTTTCAAATATTAAGAACCACGTTAAATATTAACTCAAACGAACAAATTAAAACACTTTACAACATATACAACATATTAAAACACCGCACCTCTATGTATTTAAAGAATTTAAGCCCATCTGTATCCGAGTTCGATGTTGCAGGTGGGTGAGATATGCTTTGAATAACATTATGTAATATTAATATTTTACTAGCCATAACCGATCATATATTATAAATAAAATTTAATATCGTCGTTGGAATTATTGTATATGATATTGATAAGAAGTAGATATTAACTGAAGTGACTAACTATTAATTCATACAAATTTTATTTATTTCATTTATTTTTTTGGACTTGCATGAAGAAACATATGTATACCATATGATAATTCATTCGTACAAATTATCTCCTACAACTTGATAGATAACATCATGATTTATAATGAACTGACATGTCGTTGATGTATTAGAAATAACATTATATTGTTCGCAACTATTAAAAAATAACATGAACCAATGAACTCTATATTATGATATTATAATTACACATATATTGAATTTTGTTAATTTTCTTATTTTTTATTTTTTGAAAATATGCATGATCCTACTCATAATCATAACAATAAAAATAGTTATTTTTAAAACGATGTCAATTTTTCATTGCTTGTATTTTCGACATCGGTACAAAGTAAAATGATAGTTCAGATCGAGCTCATGACAAGCTCGACTTCCCCCAAAAAGTCGATGAGCTTCCTGTCATGATGTTCAAAAAATTATATACGTTATTAAATTTTCATATTAATCTTGAATTCGAGCTATAAAATCTCGACTATAAGTTCGAGCTCAATAAATGGTCTCCAGCTCGAGGTCGAGCTCGAGCCCACGACCCTAATTAAGAGAGTTCTTGTCTTAAGCAAAGTCAATTTTGCTCTCACGTTTAGAAAATTTAGTATATTACCCTATATACAATCGTGTAGTTTCTTGAATAGGATGTTAGTTTATTTAGCCATTTGAGTGTTAGGTCGGTAAGTTACCATAAATAAATTGATATGCTAAAAGGACGGTTGAATGGTTAGTAAAGTCAAAAAGTGATTTATCGACTTTGCTTCCATTTAATCCAACAGCTTAATTGATCTTTTTGTCCTAAGCAAATCTTTTTCCAACAGTTTTCTTTTCTAAGCTCTATCATCATCGTTAATTGCCGACAAAATCATGTCAGTCCAACAATAATTCAAACACACACACAAACCCTAAAGTGTTAGTTCACTTTATAACTTTATCGCATGCCGTTCTTATTACAATAACTCATAACTCTCTTATAAATGGCGTAAAAAAATTCACAATAAGCTTATTATGGCACATTGAAATAGTATTAAAATGCAAGATATACGGAGATTAAATGCTATGTTACGTTATTATAGTTTAAATAGGAATGAAACGTCAATCTTATTCTTGCCACATTTGATACCCTTGACGATAAATCAAATCAATTCAAATTCCACGTTCAATCTTTTTCAATAAAATATAGAGCTGGGTTTTTCATTGATGTCCAAAAGTACACATAACAACGTAACAAAACATGATGAAAGTGTCTATATCTTCTAAAGTATATATTTTTAAATCGTTCTGTAACTCGTAGACGTTCACTATAACTACGATACTTTTGTCGTTAAGTAATTATTTCTCATTTTACCTTAAATATTTTTATCACCCCAAACTAATATTTCTGTTTATGTGGCAGCTCAACCTCAATAATTGAAACTAGTATTACTGCACACTCAAATGGGTACGATATACAATGTATAGATGTATAGAAAAATAGAGGGACAAAACTGGAATATACAATAAAAAATATAGTGGGTGGTTTCCTTTTAATTTTATTATTATTATTTTAATTAACTAAATCTACAGACCAAAACTTGACAGTTTATCCTCTTGATGCTTAATAAAAGAGTATACATTAATCACGCTTCGTCTTACTCTTTAATAATTTAATAACTATACAGATTAAAAGGAGGAAAATGAAGTAATGCAATTATTCTTATTCGGTGGGTTGGACTTTATGAAAAAATGTCTCGACATGTACTTTGACAGAAGCCGCAAAATGAATTGAATCTGTCTATTGAATCGATCCACAAAACTACGTACGGTCCATGATCATGCACGTAATAGCTATTATTCATAGCATGAGATATGTGAATATATGTATGTATTGTCTATTTAGTAGTATTTTTATCTATAGAAAAGATAAATGATAAGCGTAAAAGACAACATGGAGGTTCCTCCAAATAAATCAAAGGTCTAAATTATCATGAAATCGAAATCAACGACTGAGTAGATAACTGTGATCAAAGAATTATTGATTAGATGACTCTAATATAGTTCTATTTTAAAAAAGAAAAAGTTTTAATCGGACGATAGATACATTACATTGATCAATCTCATTCAATCAATTCCGACATCAACTGCGGGACTTTGGCAACTTTGGAAGTGTTGATAGAAGAAGACAAAAACCGATGATGAGCAGCAAAGGGCGCACCACGAGTGGATTGAAACACAATTATGTCAAAACTCAAAATTTTTGGATAAATAAAATGGTGCAAGAAAGGTATACCTGCGTGGAGAGAACGACGCAGTCAGGGTTATCTATGCTATCTATACTATTATATAAAGGGTGTGAGGTGGTTATAAACTGTCACATTTGGTCTTCATATTTGTTGGCAATCTAGTTCCTCTATATCTATTTATTTACTTTAATAATTTTCATGTTTCTTTTATATTTGTTATTTATTATACTTACACCCCTTAAATATTATTTTTCTTATCATTTGCACACGCATTGTGCGAAAAAGTACTACTTTTAAATAGTGCCAAAACAAAAGTAGATAGCTTTCTTACCTGTTACAAAACTAATTAACCTTTTTATTTTAATTATTATTATTTTGATTTTTAACCACAAATCTTTTTAATATTGCTTTTTTTTACCATAATTATCTCAAATTCTCAACATAATTATCAATAAGTATATTCTTAACCATAATCTTTTTAATACTTTCATAAACTAAGAAATCTCATCATCTTAATAATTCAATACTAGTGATTCAATTATAAGATACTACTAATAAAATAACCTCAGATAAAGCATAATTCAAATCATTAGTTGGCAATAAGAAATATATTCCATTTTATATTGTAATAAATTATTTTATTATTATTATTATTATTACTACTATTATTGTGTTGTTGTTGTTGAAATCCTGTTTGCTCTATTTTCGTTCAAGTTTGCAAGCATTTGTTGATCCATGTGAATATGTTCCAGATGATTATCGAGATATTGGAGACAACATATCTTTATCAGTTTGAGTATCCATTAGAGGAGTCACGTTGCAAGTCTTCTTTTCATCTGGTACATAATCCTTATTTACATCCGGAGAGAAAGGTCGGGTGTAAGTGATCATGAAGATATCCATGTGAAATGGATCGAATGTCTCACAAGAAAACGCAAGGGAAAACTATGATGGGTTGTAATAAAGAAAATTAGAACGTTTTGTTAAATAATACTTATTTTAACATTCTATGACCTATTACATTTTTTCTTGAGTTTTTTGTTTGCTATCGTGTTAAATAATATTATATATGTTGACTGATTCCGATGTTAAATGGCGAGAATGTGAAAAAACAGTGAGTAAAAAATATTTTGCTGAAAACTGAAAAAATTAAGAGCACTTGTTACTTATTTAAAGTAATAATTGAGGTAATTGTAATTAAAAATAATTTGTGTTGAAATTGAAAATAATATTAGTGTAAATTGAAAAAGTTGATTTGCTTTGTATAATGGTGAGACAGTTATGTACTAGCACTTCATAATAGGGATAATTTCTATTCAGTCCTAGTCAGTAAGTTTCTAAACAGTTAAGTCCCTGTCAGAATCCCTATTACTTTAAAGGACCAAGTTTTTGAAAATGGCAGAGATAAGGCTTAAAAATATGTATTGACGAAAATACCCTTCCTAACATATTAGGACCAATAGTATGTGCAGCTCGGTGCGGCACATTGTTTGCTCGTTCGTCCAACGTTCATCTTTTACTTTCGCAAAAATGTGGTCGACCCCAATAATTTTGGTATTTTTTTACTGTGTCAAAACTGTTACTCGGAGTATCAAATCTGTTACTCGATGTATCAAAACCGTTATTAAACTCTAATGAACTGTTACCATGTGTACGTAATTTGTTATTACAGGCAGAAACATCCAATACATGCACAACGAGAAGCCAAAAAGTTACCAATTGATATCAACTAGACAAAAAAGACAAATTGATATCAAATAGACAAAACGAATACTGCAAATGTTAAATTGCTTCTTTGCATGCTCGGCGATTGTACCCGATCCTTTTACATCTTCCACACTTGGGTGGACGAGTGCCTCTAATTTCTGAAGGAATTCTTTTAGATCGTGGACGGCCTGGGTGTCTTTGGACGTCTGGTTCAACGACGTCTTCGGGTATAGAATCTTCAATTGCAAAATTAGAAGTGTGGTGTATTTTTTCGTTTTGGCAGGTTTTGTAAAATTTTCAGGATCTGTTACTAGTATGTGCATTTCTGTTACTATGTTGCTACATTTGTTACTAAATGGTCATTGAAATTTCGGGCGGGAAAACCATCACGAGATGAATTTTGAGCGGGAGAGTCTAAATAAAATCAAGCATAGATTATTTGTTACCCGATATGTATAAAATAGTTACTAGTTACACGTTTATTTGTTACCAAAATTACTTTAGTTTGTAAAACTTCTTCAATTCCAACATAACCTACACTAAAATCGTAACCTAAACTAAAATTTTTATCTAAGACTTCGTAAGTTCATATATTTTAGTAATGTAGCGTGTTAATAATATACAATTTAAAACTCATAAACTAAACTTTTACATATTAAATTGTTATTGTGACAATTCATTCTGTTACTCGTATTGTATTGCCTTGTTACCTACATATCTACTTCCGTTATTTTCTCCTCTTCAATTGTTGCTGATTATTGTTAAACTGTTACTGCAGGAAATCAGCAAACAACATAGGATATGATTAAGATTAATTGAAGGATGTCATTAATTTTGTTGAATCATTTATGTTAGGTCGACCATCTGGATTATAATAAACAACTAATAGTTCATATCCACAATGTTTTGTGTAAGTAGAATCAATTTCATAGAAGCATGATCATCCTTTCAAGAATAGTGCTACTTGTTTTCTATACTATATACTTCAACTTCTTCAATTCCAATATAACCTCCACGAAAATCATAACTATTCTATTATATTTTTAGCTTGTACGTTCATATATTTTAGTAAATGTAGCGCGTTTACAATATAAAATTTGAAAAACATAGACCAAACTAATTACATATTAAATTATTATTGTGCCAATGTGTTACTCGTATTGTATTGCCTTGTCACCTACATATCTACTTCCGTTATTTTCTCCTCTTCAATTATTGCTGATCATTGTTAAACTATTACTGCAGGAAATCAGTAAATAACATAGGATTTCCGATTAAGATTAAATGAAGAGGTCATCAATTTTGTTGACTCATTTATGTTATCGACCATCTGGATTGTAATAAACAATTAATAGTTCATATCTACAACGTTTTGTGTAAGTGGAATCAATTTCATAGAAGCATGATCCTCCTTTCAAGAAGAGTGCTACTTGTTTTCTATACTATATACTTCAAATTCTTCAATTCCAACATAACCTCCACGAAAATCATAACCTAAACTAATATATTTTTATCTAAAACTTCGTAAATTTATATATTTTAGTGAATGTACGTGGTTACAATATATTTTGAAAATCATAAACTAAATAATTACATATTAAATTGTTATTGTGACTATATATTCTGTTACTCATATTTTATTGCCCTGTTACCTACATATCGACTTCTGTTTTTCTCCTCTTCAATTGTTGCTGATTACTGTTAAACTGTTACCGCAGTAAATAAGTAAACAACATAGGCTTTATGATTATGATTAGTTGAAGATGTCATTGATTTGTTGAATCGTTTATGTTAGGTCGACCATCTGGATTGTAATAAACAACTAATATTCATGGAAGCACTAAGTATTCATGGAAGAAATAGTTTCGGGAAATGCCATTTTCGGACAACATCCCTAAGCACCCGAAAATCTTTTTCGAGCACATTTTTAGGCAATGGACTTCGAATCAGAAAGAAACTTAAAGAATAGAAGTGATCCATAATGAAGTTGGATATTCATAGGAGTTTGAATCAAGGTATTGGAATTCTAGATCGAAATTTATACTAAAAAAAGTTCAGGTTGCCATTTTCTGGCGTCCTTTGAACCGCCTCCTTATGCTCGTCGCTTGCTCCATCATAAATCGCCCCGACAGTTTCATCGAAATATCTGGGTTGACATCGGGGTCGTGGGATGGCTCTCCCTTCATTAGAAACCTTCGGTTGTTTCGATCTTTTCTCCTTCTTCGTCGCTGCTTTCTTCGATTTCTTGGCCATTGTCGTCGTGGGATGGCTCGCTGCTCGTGGTCATCGCTGCTCGTGGGATGGCTCGCTGCTCGTGGTCGCCGCTGCTCGTCATCGCTGCTCGTGGGATGGCTCGCTGCTTTCTTCGATTTCTTGGCCATTGTCGTCGTCGTTGCTTTCTTCGAATAGCTTTGGGGATGGCTCGCTGCTCGTGGTCGCCGCCGGCTCGTGGGATGGATCAATCATTTCTTCGATTAACTTGGGGGTTATGATTTAGGGGTTATTGTCACTAATAGAGCCCTATTTGTTACTTTGAATGTGCACTGCAAACATGTTTCAATAAAAAGCGATTTTACTATTAAAATAATTATTTTCCAGATCTGTTATTTTAACAAATTTGTTATCTGAATTAACTATTTAGTTACTAACTTTTAATGATTTGGTATTAGCAAAATATAGAATTGTTAGAACTTTTTAATATTTTGTTACTCATGTACTGTTTAATAACATGAGATTAGGGTCGACTATTTCTCCATTTCGACAATTAAAGCTGAGATTCCAACATTAGATTTTCGAATTGGGTAGGTATAAACCTAATTACCTGATTCGGTCAATAACGTCGACATTTCTGCGACTTTCACCTTTTTTTAGTCATTGGTGATTTTCGTAACAAAGAATTGTTATTCAACAATTGTTACTTTTCTTCAATGATAAGTTACTATAATTGTTATATCTTTTACTGTCTTTGTCACATCTGTTACTGTCTTTGCTACATCGATTACTTAAACTGCACGACTTGTCACCCAGATATCGTGTCCACAAAATTTTCAATATACGTCGCATTAAAATTTTTGATTCAAACTTATTCACCAGTTATTTCTTAAACTCAATAATTCTCGTTCATTATTAAGACTCATTATCAAATTCACTCAGTTTCGTCTTAATCGGCCATTAAATTCAATATTTGGTCCATTTATATTCTCGTTTTTTCGAAGTAGAATTTCATAATTATTTCGTCTTACACCTTAAATTATTCGTTTATTATAACTACCCATGAGGAATCAAAGTCGATCCCATCTTATTTGCACCTTAACAACGATATTTTAGTCGGTTTTACAGTCCTAAAAGCAACCCAAAATTGAACGGAAGAGACGATGGCATATGGCTGTAATTTTTGGAAACTATGAAGGATAGAATTGTCATTTCCTATCACACGTGTCCTTCAAACTTATAGTTTTGGTAATTAGGTCCTTGGGCCCAAATTAAACTCTTATAGGGCCTGAACTGTTTTGAAAATTTCTAATAGCATGAACCTAAATTTACCCTTCAAAATAATACATGCATCATTCTCTCGACATGCGTGGACCTTTTATGTTACGCCTAGTTTATATATATATATATATATGTATAAATATATATTTCCAATGGTGCCCACCTGCCATGAGCACCATAAGTCAATCTCTCAATTTTTTGCGTTTTTCGATTCTCAACGCCGCCAAAACTTCCGTAGACCCTCACATATCCATTGCTAACCTAAATTGCCCTCTCCAACACATTAAATTCTAAGAAAATTCATTATTTATTATTCACATGTGGACGACGTAATGAGGTGATGATTTTCTTAAGAATTAACGTGTTGGATAGGGCAACTTAGGTTAACAATTGATATGAGGGGGTCTACGGAGGTTTTGACGGCGTTGAGAATCGAAAAACTGCAAAAAATTGAGAGATTTGCTTATGGTGCTCACGGTGGTTGCTCAAGGTAGTTGGGCACCATAAGCAAATCACTCAATTTAGATTTATTACAGATTTTTCTAATTGCTAGACCTTTAACTCGCTTGCTAGAAAAAGATGTACCTTATGAGTTTACGATCGATTGTATGAATGCTTTACTCAAGGATAAGCTTACTGATGCTCCTGTCATGTAGCCCTGGATTGGAGGCTACGACTCGAACTAATGTGCGGTGCCAGTTATTTTGCAGTAGGTGGATTTTTGGGGCAGCGACGGGAAAAATATTTACAGCCGATACACGACGCAAGCAAGACTTTAAATGAGGCGCAATCGAATTATACTACCACTGAGAAGGAATTGCTTGCAGTCGTGTTTGCAATTGACAAGTTCCGTCAATATCTTATCCTATCGAAGGTCACATCTACACGGATCATTCAGCCATTAAGCATGTCTTTGCAAAGCCGGATGCAAAGCCGAGGCTGATCCGATGGATTCTACTACTCCAAGAATTTGACGTGGAGTTTCGCGACCAAAAGTGAAAGGGGAATCTTGCCGCAGACCACTTGTCGAGACTAGAAGAGACACCTATCGGGGTTACAAAAGAGGAGACGATTCGAGACTACTTTCCCGACGAACACATTTATGCTATACATGAGGTACCTGATGAACTTCCGTGGTATGCAGATATTGCTAACTATCTTGTAGCTAGGATCTTACCGATACACGAGTCACCAGAGGAAGAAATTCTTCTCGGACTTGAAGTATTACTTTTGGGATGATCCTTATCTATTTAGCATTTGTGCGGATAACATAATCAGGCGATGCGTAACCTTCCCCGAAACAATCAATATCTTGGGACATTGCCACACGGGACCGTGCGGAGGCCATTACGGAGGCAACCGAACCGCACAAAAGGTACTAGAATGTGGATTCTACTAGCCCATAATTTTCAAAGACTCTCAAAGATATGTAGACATGTGTGATAGGTGCCAACGGACAGGTAATATCTCTTAGCGCAAAGAAATGCCTCAAAATTTCATTCTTGTATGTGAAATCTTCGACGTATGGGGCATTGCTTTTATGGGTCTATTTCCGATATCTTTCAAGAATCGATATATCCTAGTTGCAGTTGATTATGTATCAAAACGGGTAGAAGTGCAAGCGCTACCTACTAATGATGCTAGGGTAGTCGTTAAATTTTTGAAATCTTTATTTTCACGGTTTGGTTCACCTCGTTGCATTATTAGCGATAAAGGTACGCACTTCTGTAACACCCAATTTGCAAGGCCGTTCGAGAAATACGGCGTGGAACATAGTCTTACTACTGCATACCATCCTCAAGCGAGCGGCCAAGTGGAAGTCTTAAACAGGGAGCTGAAGCGCATACTAGAGAAGACCGTGGAACACCATAGGCGGGATTGGCCGAACAAGCTGAACGATGCTTTATGGGCAAACCGAATAGCATATAAGACGCCTATCTGATCTACTCCCTATAGACTTGTTCACGGGAAATCTTGTCATTTACCCGTCGAGCTAGAACACAAAGCGATTGGACGCTAAAAAAACTAAATTTTGATTTGAATCTTGCAGGTGAAAAGCGAAACTTACAGATAGGTAGATGGCGTACGAAAATACTCGCCTCTACAAGAAGCATACGAAGCTGTATCATGATCGTAAAACCATGAAATGGGAATTCCAGGAAGGCGACCAGGTCTTGCTTTACAACTTGCGCCTACGGCTGTTTCTCGGTAAACTGAAATCGAGATGGTCTGGACCATTCACGGTGACCCGAGTATTCCCGTACGGAACTGTCGAGAGATGTGTGGGACCTTCAAGGTGAACGGGCACCGACTCAAGCATTACTATGGCGGTAACATCGAGCTGCTCGAAACAGAAACCTTCCACCTCCCCGATACCACCTGGAGCTAAAAATCACCAAACTATGTCTAGCTAAAAGACATTAAAGAAAGCGCTACTTGGGAGGCACCCCAAGCCTATCCTATGTTTTTCTTTTATTTCTATGCATTTTTAGTTTTTATGATTTTGTTTGTCGATGATCGCAGGGAATTAAAAATGTCAAGTGTGTGGAGGAGCCGTACAAAGCATGCACATCGGACTCTATTCAGGGAAGTTCGTTTATCTATTTATTTCCTCGTCCTTTTTTTACATAACTGTTAGGTTGAGGACAACGTAAATCTTAAGTGTGGAGAGGGGGATTTCTGTGAAATTGATGCCAACATCTTATATAGGTGCATGACTTGATTTTGGTAAAAAATCTTTCGGTAATTAGGCACGAATTTTGTTTTTTCAGAAATCACGTTTCTTATCGATCACGGGATGACTTTATGCTAGCAATTTTGTGAGTAATTAGGATACATATGCGTAGTCTACTTCTTTCTTACATGGTGAACTTGGCGATACTTGAGAGATTCGTACACATAACCCTTTTTTTCTGAGATTTTTGAGCCTACGAGCTTTTTGCTCATTTCTTTGGTTGTGTGAATCATGCTTAATTTATTTCTCTTCAGAACTTGCTTTTGTATTATGTTCTGAAACTACTTTAATGTGTGATTGCGTGAAAATGAGGAAGGCATTAGGAATTCAGTCCATAGCCAAAGTATCCAACCACGACTGGCCCCCGTAGTTAGCCACTTTGAACCTGAGCTTTTTATTTGAAGAAATCGAATTATAATTTGCTGGCCTGATTAATCCTTCAGAAATATACCCATTGGAGCGATAGTAGAAGTGGAGGTTGAATGCCGGACTTAAGAAGCGCAACCCGTAATAAATTTCTGAGCTGAGCGTCGAGAAAAAAAAAAAAAAAAAGAATAAAAAATATAGAAAAAAGAGAAAAAAAAATATATATAGAAAAAAAAAAAAAAAAAGAGAGAAAAAAATATATGTATTGTCTAAGAACCCTTCCTCCGATAATCTTTTACTCTCGAAAGCATATTATTCATTTCCTAGATCGAGAAGTTGAGAAAAGAAGGGCCCTGGTGAAGGAAAAAAAAAGGTGAATGCAAAAGAAAGGAAGTGATGAACAAGAACGACGGATTTTGGCGTATTCGAGATGATGGCATGATTCCGACACGACTACAGCTCATATCCTGTTTGTGCTTATTCCTTGCATATCCTACATATCTCATCCATTTTATAACCCGGTAAAGACCTTCCCATTCACACTTGATCATTGAAAGTGGTAGATTTACGAATTTCTTGCAAGCTTATGGTAGAGATTATATTATGCATGACCCGAGAACTTCACTGATTATTTACCCCAAACACTTAGTGATTTGAGTGAATCCTTGTGAAGTACGAATTTTGACAAAGCGTTGCTAAGGAAATCGTGTGGTTAGTCGTTTGACTTATGTATGCTTTCCAACTTTACTTGCATTATCTACTACGTGATTTCGTTCTTGATTGGTAAGTTACATGATTTTTATCCTTTTCTATGCCTTTATATTTTATTTGCTTGAGAGCAAGCATGCTTAAGTGCGGGGAGATTTGATAAATGAAATTTATATCGTGTTTTATACTCCGTAAAAGCGTACTATCGGTTGTTATTTTGGAATTTCCATCGAATATCCTACTGATATGGGGCTCTCCCAGTCAACGAAATTTATACGTGTGGGTGAATTATATAGCCGGAGAATTGATTATTACAAAGTTGTAGGGCGTGCGTAAGGTGTTTATTGGTAAGGAAACTGAATGGACGTGTTTGGGACATTGGGACTTGTTTAGGACGTGTTTGGGACGTTGGGTCATGTTAGGGGACGTGTCTGGGACGTGTTGGGGACGTATCGGGACGTGTCGGGACGTGTTAAGACGTATTGGGACGTATTGGGGACCTGTTTGGGGCATTGGGGATCTATCTGGGACGTAAATGAAAGGACACATGATACACGTGGTTCGAATCCTTGCGGATTCTACGTCCACGGATGCTCGGGAACTCTATTTCACTATACTTTGATAAATTACACACTCAACTAAGATTCACTTTCGCTCATAAATACTAAAGATTGAAAGATAATGTTGAATACATTGAGAGAGAGAAAATGTGAAGTGTTTTTCATGTTGAGAATGGTTGTTCTCGTGAAAATGGCCAAGTGTTGGCTTTTATAGGAGCTTTCCATCGGCCCTAGGATCACTGATGACAAGACCTCCTGGGACAATGTGAGGAGCAGGGAGCTGGTAGCAACTTTTCTGTGCTGTCAGGGACATCAGGCGGCTGGAGATGGGACAGGATCTGCCCTGTCAGGGACAGCAGGCGGCTGTCAGCTTTTCATGTGCTGTCAACTCAGAGTCCTTTCAACCTTCTGACCGTTTGGTGAAGCTCATCACGACGCTTCCTCGGGATGACAGGACCTGCTTAGCACAATAGGTCCCAAAATAGTTCCCTAGTATGGACGTTAGGTCCTTAAAGACTCTTGGAGGTCCCTAAAACCCTTATTTCCTGTTGTTAGCTCCCTAAAGTGTGTTAGAGCTCGCTAAAAGTCTCCTTCACAATCTAACTTTGTATTTTTCAAGGAAACTCATATTTTTTTACTAAGTTCTCTTAATAATTATCGTAAGCTAATTATTTCCTTAATTAGCCTGCCTAATTATTGTTCCACATCAACCACTCCCCAACTCTAATTTGCATTTGGGACAAAGTGAATTAGAGTAAAAAATCGTAAAGGCATGCTGTAATTAAAGTATATAATCGCAAGGTAGGTCTTACCAGGACGCACCCAAAACCCTTACTCCGTTTCTGGAAAGATGCGTTTTATGAGCGGGATAGTTCCCAAGTTCCTCAGCGCATCCTCTGTAGCTTCCTTGCTCCTTTATGTCCTCGTGGCTAGGGACGCTCGCGAGGAGGTTCGTCCTTATGAAGGAACAGAGGATGTTTCCTCGGTTCCTTCTTCTGTTATGGGAGCTCAAGAAGTTCCCATCACTGCCCTGCCTCGGGTGTCAAAAGGAAAACAACTTCGTCAAAAAGTTTAGAAAGGAAAAGCAAAAAGGGAATTCCTTCAGTCTTCCCCAGGAGGCGAGGTGCTGAGCTTCTTTCGGGATCTATAGGGACCTCAGTGGTCGAGCCCCCTGCTTCTATGGACCATCCGAACATAGATGGAAAGATGATCATGATAAGTCATTTGGTGCTCCCAGATGATCGGGGGGCCGTCTCCCAGGGATCTGCGGAGGCGAACAAAGAGCAATTGGCTTGCCATCCTCCGTAGTCTTCTAGTCCATTATGGCGTTCTTTTCGTAAGTTTTGCTTCTTCTTCCAGGTGGTGGGCTACGTAGCTACCGTATCGTCCGCCCAGTCGTTAGTCCAGGAGTTGGAGCTTAGGTAATCGAATCTTGAGGACCCAATTGGAACAAGCTTAGGTCGGGCTGTTGGCAGCAAAGCGGAGGCAGCCCGAGAAATTGAATCCGAGTCGCAAAAAGGTGGAGGAGGGACGTGCCGAGTCAGTGGAGCAGCGCAAGAGGGAACTGCGGAGCTCCCATGAATAAAGAAAGACAGGAGCACGCCCTGCTCGTGGAACAGTGCGAAGAGGAGCTGCGGAGCTCATTCGCTAAGGAGAAGGAAGAATGGGATGCCTAGTTGGTGGGGGCGGAGGCTGAAGGTACCTGCTTCTTTCAGCATCATCTCCCGTCTATGGTGGCTGGAAAGGAGTTCCTAGAGGACCTAGCCGTGGACCGACGCTAAGCGTACCTGAAGGACTCCCATTTTCTGAGGGAATTTGTACCTTTAATGCAGCGTTATATTAGGGGAGGCTAGAGTGTTGGATCCGCGGGAACTAAGGCCACGTTTGCTCTTTGGGGTTTTCTTCTCTCGAATGTTTCCCCGGGGATCTGCAGGCCCCTATGAACCCTCCGTTCCAGCTTCCTGCGGCGCCAATGTCTCCAACCTCTCGCGCGTCACCTTCATCTCCTCGAACAGCCCTACTCGATATTTCTGCAATGTACTAGGGAGCTTAACTCCCCTGTGTTATGTGTCTTCGTTGGGGTCCTTTTTCCTTATGTTTTATAATCGTCGTTCCATCCGTCGTCCTTGGGGTCTGAAAGCGACCTGATAGGGACCTGATGGCGGAGCTCCTCTATGAGCCTTGGAGGATATCCTCAGGTCCTGCTGTACATTGCTTCTAGCTCTCCGGGACATCCTATTTGTATACACCTCTTCATTTTTCATCGTGGTGATAGCCTGTAAAAAATATTGTCATTTTTTTCTTGCGAGACACAATGGAAGGACTCGGGGAGCTTAACTCCCCATGTCCGCATGTTTCATTGGAGTTCCCTTTCTCCTTAATTATATGTTCTTTTGTCAATTGCGGGATCTGATGGATGCCTCTGGGAACATCATTATTGTGGCATGGTTATAGCGCCAGCTCGCTTAAACGCAAGGTTATAGCGCCAGCTCGCTTAAACGCAAGGTTATAGCGCCAGCTCGCTTATCAATTCGTAAGCCAAGTTCAAATTCATGCCCTCGGTTGCAATGACCGTCGTCATTGTCCTCAGGTGGCACTTTGCGCTAGGCTCTCTTTATCCTTAGCGAGTTCAGTATCTGGGTAGACACTTAGGTTTACAAATTATAACCCTGGGGATCCCCTCATCGATTTACCCTGGTTATAGCGCCAATTTTGTTTTAGGTACCATTCATGTCGCACGCTTACTGAGAGCCTTTGATGTCCTGTACACAGCAACCCGTCAGTGGCAGCATCTTGTACACCCTTATGGGCATCATTCACATCGCAGATGGAATATCTTTGACGTTCTGTACACCGCAGGTCCGTCGACCTTTGGCATCAAATCACACCGCAGATATATTATCTTTGGCGTCCTATACACCGCAAGTCCGTTGACCTTTGGCATCGATTGTATTATATGGTACACCGTTTATATAATAAAATATTTATATTCCAAGAAGGTGGTATTCCTTAGATACATCATTAGTTTACCCTGGTTATAGCGCTAGCTTCGCTTAAATGCGTGGTTATAGCGCCCACTCGCTTAAATGCGTGGTTATAGCGCCAGCTCGCTTAAATGCATGGTTATAGCGCCAGCTCGCTTAAACGCGTGGTTATAGCGCCAGCTCGATTAAACGTGTGGTTATAGCGCCAGCTCGCTTAAGTGCATGGTTATAGCGCCAGCTCGCTTAGTATTCGGGCTCCTTGTTGGAGGCTTGGAATTTGAAAGTAATGGCGAGATGGAGCCCCCCTCCTCTCAGTTAATGATGAGGACCCCGGCTCTAGATCTCCGGTAGCTCTCAGATCCGTCTATGTACACCTTCCACTGCTGCTTCTGTGGTCCTTTGAAAGTTCAGCACGAAGTCGGACAGGGCTCGAGCTTTGACGATCGTTCGTTGCTTGGGCTCCACACCGTACTCCCCAAGTGGGACAGGGAATAAGATCGGAGCTTTGCTGATCCCCGGAGATTTCCCAGCTTATCCCATCAATCCCCTGGAGCTTGGATCTCTCCTTGCACGAGTTTAAGACTCTCGGGCTCTTGTTGGGAAGTGGAATTCCCTTGCCTTGAGCTCCTATTATGCTAGTGATGTGGGCCTTAAACGGAGCTAGCCTTTGTCGAGAGGAGGTGGGGGTTATCTGCCTTTAGTAGGCACAGATCCCCCGGACTCCTTCTTGGCAACCTTCAAACCTTTCGAGGCCATGGTCAACGAACTTCCTCGGATGTCTTGCTAGGATGGACCCTCTGCTTTCACCCTTCAAATGATAGCAGTTGTTAGTACGCGTGCACTTATTAAAGTATTGATAATATAAATGAGAATGTGAGTTAGAGGGCTCTGTAGTTCCGGCTAAGAGCCTTGTCAACGTGGGATGTCTTCCGTGGATCTTCATGTGCCCGCATGGAACTGGGCTTTTATCTCCCACTGTTCTTCAAGAGTCGCCGCAGAGCTGACTTCTAGGTCCACGGACCTTCGCGTGCTAGCGAGGAGCTTGGCTTGTATCTCTCGCGGATCTTTGAATGTCAGCTTGGAGATTCCTTCTAGGTTCCAGGGACCTTCGTATGCTAGCGAGGAGCTGGAAGGTCCCTAATGTGGGGCTTCGGGTCTTCATGCCAGTTCGGAGCTGGGAGGTCCTGAAGGCGGAGCTTCATGTCTTCGTACCAGCGCGGGGCTGGGCTTTTAGGTCCCGAAGGTGGAGTTTCGGGTCTTCCTGCCAGCGCGGAGCTGGGCTTTTCGGTTCTGTAGACCTTCGTGTGCCAGCACGGAGCTGGGTGTTGAGGTCCCTGTGACCTTTGTACACCATTGCGGGGCTGGGCCTCTAAGTCCTTCAAATGCTCAGGCCCATGATTCGGGCTCTGTTGGACAAGGATGAGTCCCAGATGGAACTGGCCCCTATCTGGAGAAAGCGACGTTCTCTGCCTTTAGTCGGCACAGTTCCTACAGACTCTTTTTTAGTTACCTTCGGACCTTGCTCGAGGCCATGATCAATGAACTCCCTCAAATTTGCCGCTAGGATGAGTCATTCGATTTTATCCTTCAAATGACAACAATTGTTAGTATGCTGGTCATATTATCATGGTATCGATAATATAAATGAGAATGAAATTTAAAGGATCTTGGAGTTCCGGCTAAAGGCCTCCTCATCACGGGAGGTCCCCAGGCTGATGTCAGGATCTCTTCTGGATTCGCATAGCGGTGTGAATCTCCATTGGGTTCTTGGCTGAGATCCTTGAGGTTTCCTGTGGTGATGCCGTAGCAACAACTTTCCTTGTCCATGGTTTTTTACAGCTCTCTCTTCTTTTGCGTGACGACTTGCTTCTCATCTTGGGGCTTAATAGTATGCGGACTCGGGAAGCTTAACTCCCCATATTTTCATGTTCTATCGGAGTTCCTGACCCAACATGCTTGAGGTCCGCGAGTTGGTCTCGAAGTTCCCTTCTTTTTGGCCCTACAGTCTTCCCTTTTTTCCGAGCGTGGCTCAGCTCCTTTCCTTCTTATGGAGCTCCCAACTCCCTTCGCTGGGGTGGCTCACTAGCGGGACTCGTGGAGGTCTGTCTGGGTGTTCTGAGATCCCTTTATGACTTATCTGTACCGTCTGGCTCATCTTCATCATCTCGGGCCTGTGTTTCAGGTCCTGGCCATTCCTCAACACGTTTGGCAATTTCTGGAGGTCTTCCTCCGCGGTTCACTTCTGACTTTGACAGTCTTTTGGGTGTTTCGTCTCGTCCCAGCAGAAATAAGGAGCAGAAAAAAGAAATAGAAAATGATAAGCACAGCTTCGCACAATATAGGCAAAATCACTCATGCCTTCAACTCTGGATTTTCCCACAGACGACGCCATCTGATTTGGGGCTTTCCCAATCAACGAAATTTATACGTGTGGGTAAATTTATATAGCCGAAGAATTTAATTATTACAAAGTTGCAGGGCGTGCATAAGGTGCTTATTGGTAAGGAAACTGAATGGACGTGTTTGGGACATTGGGACTTGTTTAGGACGTGTTTGGGACGTTGGATCATGTTAGGGGCGTGTTGGGGACGTATCGGGACGTGTTAAGACCATTGTTGTAAAACTCGGCCTAGGCGGCCGACTAGGCGCTACTCGGATAGCCACCGCGGCGAATATAGCCTAATCGGCTCATTATTCGGCCAACCGATTAATCGGCCGATTAACCCGATTAATCGGCCGATTAAACCTAGTAATCGGCTGAATAATCGGCCAAATTTTTCTTTTTCCATTATTGGAAAAAGTTACTATATACAAAAAGTTTATTATTTTAGTCCTTCGAATAAAAGAGACTTTAAATGTCGCAGGCACATATGAATAGATGTCAAGATGAGATCTAGTTATATAGGCAACCTACCCAGCTTCTTTACAGTAAACAATCGGTGTGGGACAAGCAAGACTTCTTCAAATTGAGAAGAGAAGTACAGCGCTGGTCGGTTATTAAATTGGGCCATTAAGCAATAAATTTTTCAAGTAACTTCAGGCCCGTTATTAATAAAAACTTCAATTTAACGTCTGGGCCTTTCCTCCTCAAAAAATTAATAACGTAAATGTGGCATCCATGTTAATATTTGTATAAATGATATATAGAATAAAAAGTAAATGAAAAATAGGTATACCGACTAATTTCCGCCTAGAAACCGCCTACTCCCCGCCTAGATCGCCTAGGCGCTAGGCCCCTACCGGGCGCCCGACTAGTGCCTAGCGAGTTTTGCAACATTGGTTAAGACGTATTGGGACGTATTGGGGACCTGTTTGGGACATTGGAAATCTATCTGGGACGTAAATGAAAGGACACATGATGTACGTGGTTTGAATCCTTGCGGATTCTACGTCCACGGGCGCTCGGGAACTCTATTTCACTATACTTTGATAAATTACACACTCAACTAATATTCACTTTCGCTCATAAATACTAAAGATCGAAAGAAAATGTTGAATACATTAAGAGAGAGAAAATGTGAAGTGTTTTTCATGTTGAGAATGGTTGTTCTTGCGAAAATGGCCAAGTAGTGGCTTTTATAGGAGCTTCCCATCGGCCCTAGGATCCCTGATGACAATACCTTCTGGGACAATGTGAGGTGCAGGACTGTCTGTCAGGAGCAGGGAGCTGGTAGCAGCTTTTCTATGCTGTCAGTGACATCAAGCGGCTGGAGACGGGACAGGATCTGCCTTGTCAGGGACAACAGGCGGCTGTCAACTTTTCATGTGGTGTCAACTCAGACGTCCTTTCAGACTTCTGACCGTTTGGTGAAGCTTCCTCACGACGCTTCCTCGGGATGACAGGACCTGCTTAGCCCAATAGGTCCCAAAATAGTTCCCTAGTATGGGAGTTACGTCCTTAAAGTCTCTTGGAGGTCCCTAAAACCCTTATTTCCTGTTGTTAGCTTCCTAACGTGTGTTGGAGCTCCCTAAAAGTCTCCTTCACAATCTAACTTTTTTTCAAGGAAACTCATATTTTTTACTAAGTTCTCTCAATAATATGCTAATTATTTCCTTAATTAGCCTGCCAAATTATTGTTTCACATCACATACGTACTACGTTTATATTTGAATTTTGACAGATATGGGAGAAAGAACTACAAGCGACGGACTTGAAAAGAATCGAGGATCTTCAAGACCAAGATCGGCCCAAAAACCAACTGGGCCCAAGAATAAAAATCAGCTCAAGAGAAACAAAAGCCCAAGCCCTTTATTATGATAAATAGATACACTATATACACACATACTCACTCACGCACGTCAAAGAAGAAAGAAGAAAAACAAGGGAGACCCACACGCATACACACGCACACAAAAGATGAAGAAGAATCAACGAGCGCAAGGCTCAAGGAAGAAACGGCAATCTCACGCCGTTTTTGAGCCGTCTAATGGAGATTGTGATGCCCCTTCATCTCCTATAAATTGCTGCAATCTGTCGTAGTTGAGAGGGGAGAGGATCAACGTGCAAGGATTGGAGGTGATGAATCCATATACACGTACAACGCGGCAGGGCTGATCGGCGATGGAAGCACGAGGCTGATCCTGGGCTATGAGTGGGTGCGTGTGAGCAACAGCTACGAGCCGAGTGCACGGGGACTGATGAAGGGCTGATCTGAGCTGGGAGCACGAGCCGGGACTGCAGCTGAGATTGACAGACGGACGTAGCGAGCTAACTCGTGGGCAGCTGCGGTTGTGACGGGCTGCGGGCGTAGGAGTAGCGAGCGGGCAGTGCAAAGGACTCGTAAGAAAAGGAGAAGCTGAGATGCCCACCACCAGTTCGACAAAACTCCTCAATGAAGGATTAACCGCGAAGCCAAAATTCAGGGAAGAAACATGTTTTTCTCTTTGTTATTTACGCTCCTCGTTGTGTTAATGTTTCATATGAGTGGCTAGATCTCGTAGTATTTGAGATTAGATGAACCCTAGCGAGATCGTACGTATGTTGAATGTATTATTGATATGCTTTTTATTATGACTCGGTTACGATTTATGTTATTGTTTTGATTATGTCTATGTGGTCCAAATAATTGTCGGGAAATCGTACGCTACGCTTGAGAGACGGACGAACGATTAGACCACTCGTAAACGAGCGGAATAAACTCATCGCTAGAGATAGATTGAACTACCCTGCCGGATTAGAATTAAATCTAACAGTGGGATTCATCGTGTTTTAATGCGATATGTGGTTGACTAGTTAGGGAAGCTTGCCCAGCTATTTAATTCATAGATTAGTTATTTGCGATTTTTACGTGATAAGGCGCAGTTTCGTTAGTCGAATAAATTCGTACGCATGCTCTAAGAATCCTCATGGTATAATAATAAGCTAAAATATATAACTGGTTTGTCGTTCGATTGAGCTAGGGTGATTCGAAGTCTCAAATACGTTTTCTTAAAAAAAAGTCGCCGCGTTTATTACAATTATTAGCTTTTATTTAAGTGTTTTCTACTTTCCAAAACAAAAAAATATCGAATTTTCTACTAGGATATTGAAACGACGTTTTCCAAAATATATAGTTCCCTTGGGTTCGATACTCGAATACTCGTAATTTCTATACTATCTTCGATAGGTACACTTGCCTGTTGAGCGTAGGATAGCTCGTCAATATTCGTTTTATTTTTATTACTCAATCCGCTCGATCACAATGTTGTTGATCATGTTATTGAATCTGACTCAACGACACAGCTTGATCCATCTTCCCAAGTACAACCGCTTGTTGCGCCGCCACCCATCGTTTCTACTCACCCTTTGCAAACTCGGGCTCGATCAAATATCTTTAAACTGAAAAATTTTGACCTATTATGCTTGCACTAGCTTGTTCAATGTGCTTGTTATGGTTAGTGAACCACGTGGGATCGATCAAATCGGCTTTAAAACGACCTGAATGGATTGCCGCTATGAATGAAGAACTTTCTGCTTTGCACTCTAATCAGACGTGGAATCTTGTTCCACGTCCTACAAATGCAAATGTTGTGTCATCTAAATGGGTATTCACCAAATTTTAGTCGATGGATCGATTGACCGTCATAAGCCCGCCTTATTGCTCAAGGTTTCACACAGTTGTCGGGTTTTGATTATTCACATACCTTTACTCCCGTGATTAGGTCTTCTACTATTCGAGTTGTGCTCTTTATCGTTGTACTGAATAACTGGTCTCTTCATCAGTTAGACGTCAAGGACGCCTTTCTCAATGGCATTTTATCTAAACCTATATTCATGGAGCAACCGCCTGGATTTGTGGAAGCCAAGTATCCAAGTCATGTTTGCTGCCTTAAAAAGGCGGTACATGGTTTAAAGCAAGCTCCGCGTGCTTGGTTTCAACAACTCGGTGACTTTCTATTGAGCATTGGATTCATATCCAGTCGGACTGATTCGCCGTTATTCATCTATATTCGCGGGTCATTAATTTCATATCTTTTGGTATATGTTGATGATTTAATTCTGACAGGAAACTCGACAGCTAGTCTGAATTCCTTCATCGTCCGCCTACGTAAGGAGTTCGCCATCAAGGACCTAGGAAAACTAAATTACTTCTTAGGCCTTGAGGTTTCTTATACTTCGTCCGGCATTTTTCTTAATCAGGCAAAATATGCTCATCATATTCTTCAGCGGGCATCTTTGGAAGACGCCAAACCAGTTTCTACTCCACTACTTGCAGGTTGTCAGCTTTCTACTGATGGAAAGGCGTATGATGATCCTACTTTATATCGATCATTGGTTGGAGCTCTCCAATATCTTACAGTTAAATGCCCTGATTTGTCATTTGTCGTGAATTTGGTCAGCCAACATTTGCACAATCCTACTGCTGAACATTTTCAGGCAGTAAGCGAATTATTCAATACGTGAAGGGTACGCCAGCTTAGGGTTTATCCTTTATTTGTGGCTCTTCATCGACTCTCACTGCATATTCCAACGTTGATTGGGCGCGTTGTGTGGAAACAAGACGATCTACTTATGGATATTTAATTTTTCTTGGTGGCGATCTAGTCTCTTGGAGTGCTAAAAAAACAACACACAATTTCTCGTTCAAGATGTGAATCCGAATATCGGGCTCTTGCAAAAGCAGCCTCAGAAATTGTATACGTTCTTCAGTTTCTTCGAGAGCTCCATATCAAACCGATGTCTTGTCCTGCTTTATACTCGGACAACAATAGTGCACTTTTTCTAAGTCAAAATCCGAGTGCTCACAGGCGGGCGAAGCACATCGATATTGATTTTCACTTTGTTCGTAAACTTGTTTCAAATAAAAGGCTACGCACGGAGTACATATCCATTGACTTACATATCGCAGATATTTTTTACTAAAGCTCTTCGTCCTCCGCTCTTTGAATTTTTTCGAGACAAGCTACGAGTTGGTCCTCATCCCACCTCTTGCTTGAGGGGGGCTAATGGTGTAAATCAAGCCTTGATATGCTCTCCTTGATTAGTCATTGATTACTTTATGATAAGCCACAATTATGGGATTGCATTAATTTAGAATACTTGTATAAATAGAGGATGATGTAGAATGTAAATATCAAGGCGTAAATATTATATTTACCTTCACAAATGGTATGCATACGAGGTTACCTCATTCAGCCATTATAAAACATGATCTTATGATAATGATGAGTAAATGACTGTTATGTAATTGAGACTAAGGTGATGAAAAAATGATACAATACGAAACGGTTGAGATCACCTATTCCACTTTTGTATTCCACTCCGTATTCCAACGAACGAAATTCGTTACACCTCCCCCCGTCAAGTGTTAAAACACCCGTAAACATCATTACACCTATGAATTTCATTACAACAAGTGTTTAAACAAGAAAAAAAACTTTTTTCTACACCATATTAAAAACTCAACTACGTAATAATGAGTTTTTTTTTCTTGTTTAAACACTTGTTGTAATGAAATTCATAGATGTAATGATGTTTACGGGTGTTTTAACACTTGATGGGTGGAGGTGTAACGAATTTCGTTGGAATACGGAGTGGAATACAAAAGTGGAATAAGTGATCTCAACCGATACGAAAACAGTTACAAAAACAGTTACAGTAACAAATTGCTTTATCAGCGATCCCAGTGTCCAAACAAGCACCATGAAAATTAAATCGATCAAGGCCGGTGCAGTCGATTTAAATGTTAAAGTACATAAATTTATGGTTGCTGAATTTAAAGTTAAAAAATGATTTTATTTAAGTTTCACCATATTTCATTAATGTTTGCTGACAACGAGAAGACCGAGTGATTATTCCTTGGTTACTTTGCAGTAAAAATATTGGTATTGTTTAAGGGGAGATATGCGTTGAGAAACACGAGCCAAACACATGGACCAATAATAAGACGCATAGTTTTGCTTTTTCTTTTTCAAACCAAGAGTGACAAACTGTTATCATAGCATTGCTAACTCACACCATAGCACCTTCCAATATTTTATTCCATACTTAATAATAGGAACTATTCTCATATTTATACTACTTGCTCATAGTAGTAATTATCATTAATGATCATAAAGTAATTTTAGCTGTGATCAAGCCAACCAATCGCATATCATAATTGAGTCAAACTTCGAGTAGCAAAGATCAAGCCAACGACTCCATTAACTTGGCCAACGTCATTAATTTCTTACCCCGACCCGTCCTCTTGCGGTTCAGGACAGTCTTGGCAGCGTGCAATAAAAAATGAGCCATTCCAATCGATACAAAGCTTTCTCTATGTTCTACATCTTGAATTTTAACACGGGCGTTTTTCTGATGTTAGGAATATATAAAATGTGACGCGACGAACTGAGGCAAAAGTAGCGACGGAAGCCAATGAAAAACTCTAGGAGATCCGAAAAAAGTTCGACCAGTCAACTCTCGTTTCGATGATCTCTTTCTTTTCGTGTTTATGTGCAATCTCTAATTTTTGCAGTTATCTCTGTGGTTGGTTACTTAATTTGTTCGTCATTTGACCTAATTCGTTTTAAATTTTCAAGATGGAGGCACTTTATGATAAGCTTTTCGACGAGTATACCAAGCTCAAGGTGGTTTCTACGCTTGCATGTGCGGATACGGCTCACTGAATTTTCTGCTGCTATACGTTGCGAAAACGTTGCATAATTTTCATCTTTTAGATGCTTATGTTGATATGCCATTACTATGTGCAGCGGCTAGAGAATTGACACAGTAGTTGAAAAGTGAGAATGACAGTCTCATGCAAAAAGTACAGGAGCTGAAAAGTGAACTGGCCTCTCTTAGGCACGCACGCCACTTTCTTTTTACCTTGATTCGTTTCGATGTGCACTTCTCATTAGAAACGTTCACCAAGGATTTGTTTTCTCTGCAGATCTTCGAGCGACGAACAACATACGCATGACCAAAAGCTTCTTATGGAAGAGAAGCGCAAGTGTAAGGAAGTAGTGATGAGCAATTACAACTTTTGGCAGTCTCTGATGCATTAGCTTTTAACTCCTGTTAGGCCAACTGAGACCGTTAGTAACAGACATGGTTTCGTAATTTTGGTTCAGTGGTTTCATGAAATATGGATAATAAAGCTTTCTAGTCTGAGCCAACTTCTCAAACTCTACCTTGAACAGAAACCTATCTATTAATCACCTATATCTATTCGCGGATGTGTTGATCACTTTGAAATATTTTTTTGCTGATTTATATCATCTAATTTTTACTTCGTTAACCTAAATTGGTCCAATCCAGAACAATATTTTTTAGTTAAGGGTATAAATAAATTATATTATGGAATAACTAACATGTGGACGTTTTAAATTAAAGTATTAGCTGCCAGCCACCACCGAGCCCGTCTCCGCTTCCGCCAGCCGCGCCCTTCGGCACCAGTCGTCTCGCCTGCCGCCGACATCACCACCCACCGCTCGGCCGCTTGTGTCAGGCGGGTTCTCCTCAGGGGAGACACTCGGAGTTTTCTCCCCTTTGTAGGTGTTTTTCTCCCCTTGTGGGAGCCTTCTCCTTCCTCGTGGGAGCATTTCTCTCCTTTCATAGGAGTCCCCTTTGGGGTTTTTCCTCTTTCCCCTTTTTTCGGAATTTTAGAACGGATAATGTGCTATCACCGGTTTTTATGCAATAGAACAAATATGTTGTAATATTTTGAGTATTGCTCTATTGTACTCTTGCGTCCATTTGGATCTTTGAATGAAAAAAAAAATTATAGTATTAGCTGGATGATGTATAATTTATTATATTAAAATGCTGATAAGATATGTTGGATGATATTATTATATTAGATGTCAATACCATATCTTTAAATTGTAATAATGATATCAGTTATAATAGTGAAATTTTAGCAGCATACGTTTATTCAATCCTACTAAGTTGTGTAGCAATCAAACTGGCTTTGATTTATGTCACGTGAAATTTTCAATGACGTGATGAAAATTTAACGGAAGTTGTTGGTGTAAGTAAGAAAACAATCATGGTATCTATAGGTGACCAGAAAAAATGATGTTGAAATATCATAGCTTTGCTTTTCTTCGCCATTATGCGAAGCCCTAACTACAAACTCTCGATCGTGGTTTGGTGTTGGCTAGTAACGAAGGGTGTGCCATAGTAAATGTAAACTAAATCCACTGTTGGGACTTTGGACAAGGATTATCATCTCTTTACATATGAGAGAGAAAGCTAGAGAGAGAAGGCAAAATATCCTTTTGAATTCGAACGTGCGCGCGCGTCTTCCACCGCCGTCTCCGGCCTGTCGCCTGCGGTTAGGGCCGACCGATGGGGGCGATCGTCCGACTGTATCTCCGTCTTGGAGGGGGTGGCTGTGTGATTGCTAGGGTTGGTCCTTTGCAACGTTGTTTCAAAGCTAGGGTTTTGCGGGTTGGGTTTTTTATTTTCGCTATGTGGGATTGATGGCCTCATCACCTGCCAGAAATGATCCTGTCTCGACGGCGCCATCCGCGCCGTTTGGTCGCCGTGGACCGCCCGATTTATCGGCGCTCCGCACGGAATACCCCAATTTTGACGCGACTTTTGACAGCGGAGCGTTCGAGACGCTCGCTGATCGTATCATGAGCCACCAGCATTGAATCGCGCGTGTGTGGGGGTCACGAGGTCAGGTATTTTACGTCGGAATTCGGTGGACGGGGGCCGACAAATCTGGCACCGGCCTGGCACGCCGCCAAGACCACTGATTGCACTTCAATCGGGGCTGGCTGAGGAGGATTCACCGATTAGGTTTTCTTCTGATGTTGGCCTTCTGACTTCACACCCGCCGCAGGTGGCGAACACCAATGGGATGACGCGGCCATCACGACTGTCTTGGGTAATTATTTGGCGCTGGTGACATCTACGGTACCGGCTGGGCCTCCGACCTTCGCCACGGTGGTTAAGAATGGGTCGTCGACTGGAGAGGTCCTCGAAATTTCACGAAGCGTGTTCTGCTGGAATATACGCCGTCGATTATTGTTAAGGGATCCTTGAGAGCTCCTACATGGGAGGTGGCTCGTCAGGATTTTGCACGGTGGGAATTCACTCTTGTTGGATACTTTCTTGGGCAACGTCCGTATTTTCCACACGTTGAACAGTTTTTCTGTGGGCTGGTCTAATCGAGGTGCGCACCTCACTTAATGGTTTTTCAAGTTCATATTTGATTCACCTGAGGCCATGAACGGAGTCCTTGAGGGTGGGCCGCGGTTAATGAACGAGCAGCCGTTGTCTTAAGATATGGCGGGCAGAGATGTCCTTCGCTAAGAGGGACCATGTCGGAGTTCCTCTATGTCATTTTGTGGGATGTGCCGGGGGAATTCTGGACGCCGGCGGGTTATGGGGTTGTTGCTAGCGCGGTGGGCCATCCCCTTTCACGAATAATATCACTACAAATATGGAGCGTATCGACTTTGCGCGGGTTTGCATTATGAAGAATCTCCAGGAGCCATTTGTGGAGAAGTTCAATATTCACATACCTACGAAGCATGGTGGGACGGCTGACGTAGTACAAGTGCGGGCGGAGTACGAGTGGCCCACGAAGTGCGCGACTTGTGTTGTGTGGACTCACTCGACCATTTCTTACCCTGTGAATCGCCAAGAGGGAAAGAACACTACAACAGCCCTTGGCTGCCGCACAACCACGGCCGGTGCAGAGGACGACGCATACGTAGTGGTGACATGTTCGAAGGTTGACCGCTACTACGAAAGAGGTCGCACCCTCTACGGGACCATCCACATTGAGTGAAGTGCATGGGGCAGGGGGATCCTCTCCTCGGTGTCGGGGCCACCACATCGCTAGAATGGGCGCTCATACACATGGTGGCGGCGGGGTTTCCTCGCCTCGGGGTGAGGACGCGCCTCGATTAGGCAAAGAGCCAGTGGTGGCTCAAGCGAAAGATACTAATCCCTTTGCCATCCTTCATGACCTGACTCGGACGGCATTATGCTCTTCTCCAAAATCAACATCGTCACTCACTAACTCATTAAATGCCATGGACATGTTTCTGTTTCCACTCATGCGATTGCTCCCACCGGTGTTCGGGTACCACTCATTGCATTCGCCTATTTCAATATCCTTGTGGGCTAGTAGTAGAATCTCTTCTTGATTTTTCTCTTCAATGTAGTTAGCTCTACTAACTTCAACTCTTCCCACCGTCCTGCCTTATTATTCCGCACCAGCCCCACTTGGTGCGTTCCCACATTCACGTTCGAAATTTTGTCTCAAAAGTTATTGATAAACAAAAACGTGTACCTGAATACCCCGTGGGTGTACTAAGTCCAACACCTTTCATTTTCATCTTTCATCAGGTCCACCGAACTCTGGTGGACTTCCTCACCCCTCATAGAGCGGGTATTGTCCGGTCCGACCCTCTACTTTATAATTTGCCCTCTTTCGCCTTGGGAACGGCTCACAGCTGGTGGGTGTTTTTCATTTTGAACAGCTCCAGGCCTCTTTGTCCGGAGTGATCCTAGACCTGGACATATTTACACGAGCGCCATCTGCGCGGGGCGTGCATGGCCCAGCCCTCCAGGATACAACCCAATCTAGGTTCCTCAGGCTTCCAGAGTAACGTGGAGCCTGGAATTCAAGCACAATCTGCGCGGGGCGTGCGTGGCACAACCCTCCTGAATATAACCCAATCTAGGTTCATCAGACTTTGATTCAGGATGACCTGGAGTTTGGAATTTTAAGCGCAATCTGCGCGGGGCGTGCGTGGCACAGCCCTCCTGAATATAACCCAATCTAGGTTCATCAGACTCTCCTGGAGTCTGGAATTTTAAGCGCAATCTAGGTTCATCCGAACTGTATGTTCCCTGTTGTCTCCATCTGGCCCACTAGGCTGTCTATCAGTAAGAGCCTTTGCCTTCCCTTCTCATCCGTGCATACAACTTTCGAGCTTTATGTGAGTCTCCCCCATCTGGACCTCCAACTATGATGAGGATGTGAGCTCTTGGTTGGCTGGGCCCAGGCCTGTTTGGATCTGGCATCGGTTGTTTTCCTTTATCCTGTCCTGGACCTTCCTTCTCCCTAGGCTGCACCGGGTGGTTAGACGCTCGGTCTCGATATACGAATTCCTTTAGGTGTCCTGCCCTTATCAGTCTTTCTATTTCATTCTTCAGGTGCGTACAGTTGTCGGTGTGATGCCCGTACTCGTTATGGAATCGACAGAAGGGTCCCGCTGCCGGTCTCGGGGGTCCACGCGAGTTGACCCGAGGGTACCTGATTTCCGGGTGTTTTGATGCTACCGCCAACACCTCCTGCAAGCTCGTTCGTAGAGGAGTGTAACTCTGATACTTAGGAGGGAATCTACCCTCTCTACCTTGTATGGGTCCCCTCACCACCTGGGGACGAGCTGTCCTGACACTTTCTCTGTTCCGCCCTTGGTCAGGTACTCCTTTCCTTGGAGGTGCTCTAGGCGTTGCTTCTCGAACCTTTGCTAGCTTGCTTTCCTCCAAATTTATGTACTTGTCGGCTCGACCCAACAGTTCCTCGAACGTTTGCGGAGGCTTTTTGGAGAGCGACGCGAAGAAGTCGCTAACCTGCAAACCATGAACCAGAGCGTTAATTTTAACAGAAGTAGTGGCGGAGGGTACCTCCAAGGCTGCCACATTGAATCTTCGGATGTAAGATCGGAGGCTTTCTTCTGCACGCTGCTTGACTTGGAACAAGGACGTATCAGATTTGGGGGGCTCCCGAGCGCTAGCAAAGTGGTTGATGAACATCTCCTGGAATTCCTTAAACGAGTGGATGACCTCTGCTTCTAGTTGACTGAACCACATGATATTTTCTAAGTGTTTTGTATGTTGTGTTTAGTCTGCCTTGAATCTCGTCTTGGTCTGTTCTCATATACCCATTTTCTCTTTGTTTTCCTAGCTGGTGTAATACCCGTAAAAAATTTAATACGGATTATTTCAATAATATTCGAAATGTGCGAAATCATTTTCGAGACGAGCCAAAATTTACAACTGGGCCCGAAAAATTTAAATGGACCAAAAATTTATTTATGGGCCAAATGAAGAAAATAATGGCCCAAAATAAAAGGTTGGGAGTTGGGTGCTTTAATAAAATTTAATTGGCCGAAAATAAGAAGTGAAAGCCCAAATAAATAAATAATTTAGAAATAACAACAACAACAATAATAACAATAATAATAACTAATTAATTAATGGGGGGCCGAAAATAATAAAAATAATTAGGAACCTCCATGTAAGTTTGGTACAATAAAACAAAATAATATTTCACCTCCATGTGAATTTAATACAATATAATAAAATAAGAAAAATAAAATAATAAAGCCAACCCTATAATTACATGGAGACAAAAATCTACACCTAATGCCTTAGTAAGTGAATCAAATACATCTAATACACCTAATGAGACAAGACCTAATACAACTAATACACCTAATATACCTCATAAGGACATAAATGAAATAAGAAAAAATAGAATAATGAGGAGGGGGAGAGGAGAACGTGAGGGAGAGGAAAGGAAAGAAGAGAGAAAGGAAAGAAAGAAAAAAAAAAGAAAGAAAGAAAAAGAGAGAAAGAAGAGGAGGAGAAGAGGGAGAAGCTCGCGGATGAGGAGAAGTTCGGGATCGAAACTCTAGGGCCGGGATCATAACAATCCGTTACGTAGCTCTCTACGGATTAAGGTAGGTGTAGATCACCTACATACGTAAACAAAATTAGGAGTCGTGATTTTTACGTGATTGCATGATTTCTTTCAAATTTATACGTGTTTATGTGCTAGGCGTGAATTTCTTGTATGATTTTCATAATGATGCTTACATGCTAAAATTCGGCCAGCTTAGTACCTTAATCTTGATGAAGTTTAGGTCCATGAACCACAAGAATAGAGTTAGAGGACTTGTGATTAAGAGGGTAGAACAAAACTTGGAGAAGATTAGTGTTTTCTAGGGTGTTCTTTATCTATTTCGACCAAGAGGTTCAAAAATTCATATCTCACGATCTAGAATTCGGATTAAAAATCCCTTTGGACAGAATCAAGATTTGCAAGTTATTTATCTATGTTTAAAATTTCAGGTCCATCGGACGTCGTTTACCCCGTGATCATTGAGGAATACTAAACTGTCGCAAAACAGCCGTATAAAATAGTTTTTTTAAAAATTTGGAGACTAGATTGAAAAGTTTTAAAGGGGCTGATAATGTAAAATCCGAACAAGAGAGATTTTCAAAGAAATATAAAGTTTTTGGGGCTGATTTGAAATTCGAAATAAATAATTGGGGTCCTTTGCGTAATTTTCAAAAATTAGGGGACTAGATTGAAAGGTTTTAAAAATCTAGGGGCTGAGAATGTAAAAATCCGAACAGGGAGATTTTTAAAGAAATATATAGCTTTCGGGGCTAATCTGAAATTTTTAAAGCTTTCGGGGCAGATCTGAAACTTAGGAAAATTTTTGGGTCCTAAAAAGTAGATTATGAGATTTTGGGGTTTTAAGTGCAAAATTCATAAAGATATTTTTAAATTAGAAATTTAAGTGATATTTTGAAAGTTGGACGTTAGAATTTTAATATATATTAAATTAGGGACTAATTGTGATATTAGGGTCTTAAAGTAAAAAGGATTAAATTTTGGAAACTATTAGTGAATTTCGGGAGAGTTTCTGTGGTAAAGGTTTCGGGCCGATTAAATCGGAACGCGGGCTTTGGTCCCGAATTATTTGGTGTATGATAGTTTTTTTAGATCGGGCCGAGATTATATCTCGGGCCGATATGTTATTTAATATGATGCATTTTATATGTTGCATTCTATTTGCACGATATTTGCATACACATGGTACGAAAAGAGAGAAGTGTGTGAGTCACGGTAATATTGTATAGTGATGTTCAGTGGGGTAGTTTAAGACCGATTGATGGTCGTCGAATTGTAAGAGTAGTGAGGTTAGGACTAAGGCGCACTATATGATTTATGTGGGGAGTAGGGCCTCCCGAGCTACGGACCCTTGTGCTTGTGATGTGGGGAATAGGGCCTCCCGAGCTACGGACCCTTGTGATTGTGATGTGGGGAGTAGGGCCTCCCGAGCTACGGACCCTTGTGATTGTGATGTGGGGAGTGGGGCCTCCCGAGCTACGGACCCTTGTGATTGTGATTGTGGGGAGTGGGGCCTCTCGAGCTACTGACCCCTGCGCGCGTGTTGCCTTTAGTCCTAGCCTAGGGCCCTGTTGTGATAGGTTGAGATGAGATGAGATGAAACGAGATACGAGGAAAGAGTCGAGCGTACATTTTGTGAGATGTGTCGGGATGGGGATGTGAGAGCACGTGCATTCATGCATATTTTCACCTACTGGGCAATAGCTCAGGGTTTACGTGTGTAGGTATTGACGAGTCGAACGTCGCGACACGTCGCGACTAGGCAGCTGATGGCGGTGCCTCCACGGACTTTTGAGGGCGGCGCAGTACATGGGACGAGACCTGTGGAGCGACTTAGCTTACGATTCGGGTTTTTATTATTTTGGGCTTCGGCCCATCGACTTGGATTTTTACATTTGGGGCTTCGGCTCAACTAATAAGAGTGTGTTTCGTAAAATCGTCAATTTAGTTTATATGTTCGGATTTAGACTTTTGGGCTTCGGCCCTATGAATAATTGTGTTAAAAAAAAAATTAAATTAAATGGGCTTTACGCTGCTTACGCTGCAAAAATCCGCCAAAATACGTATCTAGGAAGTTGGGTCGTTACAGGTGGTATCAGAGCGTTAGGTTATAGATTCTGTAGACTGTCCATGTACTGCCGCTCAAAAGTCTGGAGGATCAGCCTACGCTTGTAAGTTTAATACGTAATTATGTGCTTTACGATTTTCTGATATATGCTTTACGTGAATGTTTGTGTGAATCTTATGTGCTCCTGGATGTGTTCGAAAGTTAGAGATTTCGTACTTTTTAGACTTAGATTAGTAGGAGAATCTCGGTTAAATTAAGGTAGGGAGAGAATGAAAAAAAAAAATTCGGATCTTTGATCAAACTTGGGGTTGATTTGAAATTTTGGTAAAAATTCGGGTCAATTTGGAAATTCGGCGAAATTTAAATTTTGGGCTTTCTTTCAAAATTTGGGCTTGACCGAATTGGACCAAGATGAAATTCGGGAAGCTAAAATAAATAAACGACGAAATAAAAGAGAGTCGAACGATATAAAATTTTTAAAAATTCGGAGCTTGTATACAATTTTGAAAATGATATGAGGACGTAGAGAAAACATGATAGAGTCGATGCATAGCGATTACATAACTGAAAATCATATTACAACCCGAGTACATAAAAAAAAAAAAAAAAAAAAAAAAACTTATAAGATAAAACATCGACGACGTTCGGGAAGTTCTGCCGGCGTCTTCTTCCAAGATGCCCGACAAAGACGCGGCTTCCCATGACTTAACTTTTCACAAATTAAACACAAGTGCAGTGAGTGGCAACCCACATCACAAAAATGGCGATTGCAGCGAAGAGCAATCCCAAAAGAAGGAATAACTCAAATTTAAGCTTTTCGAGATTTTCCCTCCAAAAAGGTTCCTGAGGAACATCCTCACGATCCGCATTTCCTCCAAGATTATACATTGCAAAAATTAAATGATGTGGTTGGAGAGAATTGTGTTGTGGTGCAAAATAGCGTGAATCAAGTACTTATTTATAGGCGTGAGTGAAGCGAAGGATAATCAGCATTAATTTCGAGTATCCTTCGAACGCCGTATAAAGATAAACTTCATAAATTTCGAGATCAGATTTTTCTTCGAACGCCGTAATCTTGATTTGAGAGATCACGCACAAGAAGAAAATCACATTGGACTTTTATCACCAAAATCCAATCCAAAATCTCGAAGAAAGATGTTGATGTCCATTGCGACAAAGAAATTGTGCTCACGTTTAAATAAATGCCGTATTTACATGCACTGCATAGACTCTGTCGCATCAATGAAATTACGGCGAACTAACGCACAAAATCGGCTGAACTTCAGTCTATGTCCACGGATCAACCGAGCTTCATTTCTTATTGATCACAACACGGAAGTTACGGATCTCTATCTCTTCTACAACTCTCGTGTTTTCACCTCCCGATGATTTTCATTCTAAAAGAAGTTACATGCTCGAGAAAGTGAACTGGAAATCCGACATTAACAAGATAGAAAGCATGTTTTAAGCGTGAATTAGCGATTTATCTTCACCGTCCATTTTATCCAATCGAACGCTCCACAAGTCGCCACGTGGTATTGCATTTCTGCATGTTAGAGCAAGAATCGCATGCGACTCTGTAAGCGAAATAGCACCTTCACTATCATCCGTCCGATTTTTGATCCAATGCTCACGATTCATTATCCGATTCTTTCACTTCTTAAACATCTCAGACATCGATCTTTTCGCGCGATATCCTAGGAACATAATTAAATCTTCAGCCTTCAAATCCTGACCATTAGATCGCGCCATCTTGGATCCAACGGCAGCTGCTCATCGTGACAATAACGGTGAAGAAAGACAGACTTAACTTATGAAGAACGTTCCATTTAAGTGGACGAAAGGATGTGAAGAAAACTTCCAGGAGTTGAAGAAACGACTGACAACGGTTTCTGTTCTTACGATACCTCTGGTATCGAAAGATTTTCGTTATACAGTGATGCCTTAAAAAAAAAACAAAAAAAATATCTTGAGGTGCGCGTTGATGCAGAACGGGAAGGTAATTACGGATGCCTCCCGGAAGCTCAACTACGAGAAAAATTACCTCCACACGATTTGGAACTCGCAGCCGTGGTGTTTGCCCTGAAAATCTGGCGACATTATCTATACATAGAACGATGCGAGATTTTAACAGATCATAAAAGCCCAAGGTACATTGGCTCTTTCAAAATACTCAAGAGAGTAGGAGAAGTTGCGTATCAGCTGGAGTTAACCGCTTCGTTAGCCCAAGTCCACGACGTATTTCACGTATCAACTTTACGTAAATACGTTGCGAACCCAAATCAGGTGCTGAGAAGCGAATCACTTCATCAACAATTGAAGCCGGACTTGAGCTATAGAGAAAGGCCGGTGGAAATTTTGATGTACGAGGCGAAACGCCTTCGAAATAGTAACGTACCCCTCGTGAAGGTCTTGTGACCGAAACCAAGTATTGGAAGAAGCCATTTGGAAACGAGAAAAGGCGAAAAGAGAAAGAAGTACCCTGAATTATTTACCATACTTTAATTTCGGGGACGAAATTCTTGTAAGGGGGGAGAATGTAATACCCGTAAAATTTAATACGGATTATTTCAATAATATTCGAAATGTGCGAAATCATTTTCGAGACGAGCCAAAATTTACAACTGGGCCCGAAAAATTTAAATGGACCAAAAATTTATTTATGGGCCAAATGAAGAAAATAATGGCCCAAAATAAAAGGTTGGGAGTTGGGTGCTTTAATAAAATTTAATTGGCCGAAAATAAGAAGTGAAAGCCCAAATAAATAAATAATTTAGAAATAACAACAACAACAATAATAACAATAATAATAACTAATTAATTAATGGGGGGCCGAAAATAATAAAAATAATTAGGAACCTCCATGTAAGTTTGGTACAATAAAACAAAATAATATTTCACCTCCATGTGAATTTAATACAATATAATAAAATAAGAAAAATAAAATAATAAAGCCAACCCTATAATTACATGGAGACAAAAATCTACACCTAATGCCTTAGTAAGTGAATCAAATACATCTAATACACCTAATGAGACAAGACCTAATACAACTAATACACCTAATATACCTCATAAGGACATAAATGAAATAAGAAAAAATAGAATAATGAGGAGGGGGAGAGGAGAACGTGAGGGAGAGGAAAGGAAAGAAGAGAGAAAGGAAAGAAAGAAAAAAAAAAGAAAGAAAGAAAAAGAGAGAAAGAAGAGGAGGAGAAGAGGGAGAAGCTCGCGGATGAGGAGAAGTTCGGGATCGAAACTCTAGGGCCGGGATCATAACAATCCGTTACGTAGCTCTCTACGGATTAAGGTAGGTGTAGATCACCTACATACGTAAACAAAATTAGGAGTCGTGATTTTTACGTGATTGCATGATTTCTTTCAAATTTATACGTGTTTATGTGCTAGGCGTGAATTTCTTGTATGATTTTCATAATGATGCTTACATGCTAAAATTCGGCCAGCTTAGTACCTTAATCTTGATGAAGTTTAGGTCCATGAACCACAAGAATAGAGTTAGAGGACTTGTGATTAAGAGGGTAGAACAAAACTTGGAGAAGATTAGTGTTTTCTAGGGTGTTCTTTATCTATTTCGGCCAAGAGGTTCAAAAATTCATATCTCACGATCTAGAATTCGGATTAAAAATCCCTTTGGACAGAATCAAGATTTGCAAGTTATTTATCTATGTTTAAAATTTCAGGTCCATCGGACGTCGTTTACCCCGTATCATTGAGGAATACTAAACTGTCGCAAAACAGCCGTATAAAATAGTTTTTTTAAAAATTTGGAGACTAGATTGAAAAGTTTTAAAGGGGCTGATAATGTAAAATCCGAACAAGAGAGATTTTCAAAGAAATATAAAGTTTTTGGGGCTGATTTGAAATTCGAAATAAATAATTGGGGTCCTTTGCGTAATTTTCAAAAATTAGGGGACTAGATTGAAAGGTTTTAAAAATCTAGGGGCTGAGAATGTAAAAATCCGAACAGGGAGATTTTTAAAGAAATATATAGCTTTCGGGGCTAATCTGAAATTTTTAAAGCTTTCGGGGCAGATCTGAAACTTAGGAAAATTTTTGGGTCCTAAAAAGTAGATTATGAGATTTTGGGGTTTTAAGTGCAAAATTCATAAAGATATTTTTAAATTAGAAATTTAAGTGATATTTTGAAAGTTGGACGTTAGAATTTTAATATATATTAAATTAGGGACTAATTGTGATATTAGGGTCTTAAAGTAAAAAGGATTAAATTTTGGAAACTATTAGTGAATTTCGGGAGAGTTTCTGTGGTAAAGGTTTCGGGCCGATTAAATCGGAACGCTGGCTTTGGTCCCGAATTATTTGGTGTATGATAGTTTTTTAGATCGGGCCGAGATTATATCTCGGGCCGATATGTTATTTAATATGATGCATTTTATATGTTGCATTCTATTTGCACGATATTTGCATACACATGGTACGAAAAGAGAGAAGTGTGTGAGTCACGGTAATATTGTATAGTGATGTTCAGTGGGGTAGTTTAAGACCGATTGATGGTCGTCGAATTGTAAGAGTAGTGAGGTTAGGACTAAGGCGCACTATATGATTTATGTGGGGAGTAGGGCCTCCCGAGCTACGGACCCTTGTGCTTGTGATGTGGGGAGTAGGGCCTCCCGAGCTACGGACCCTTGTGATTGTGATGTGGGGAGTAGGGCCTCGCGAGCTACGGACCCTTGTGATTGTGATGTGGGGAGTGGGGCCTCCCGAGCTACTGACCCCTGCGCGCGTGTTGCCTTTAGTCCTAGCCTAGGGCCCTGTTGTGATAGGTTGAGATGAGATGAGATGAAACGAGATACGAGGAAAGAGTCGAGCGTACATTTTGTGAGATGTGTCGGGATGGGGATGTGAGAGCACGTGCATTCATGCATATTTTCACCTACTGGGCAATAGCTCAGGGTTTACGTGTGTAGGTATTGACGAGTCGAACGTCGCGACACGTCGCGACTAGGCAGCTGATGGCGGTGCCTCCACGGACTTTTGAGGGCGGCGCAGTACATGGGACGAGACCTGTGGAGCGACTTAGCTTACGATTCGGGTTTTTATTATTTTGGGCTTCGGCCCATCGACTTGGATTTTTACATTTGGGGCTTCGGCTCAACTAATAAGAGTGTGTTTCGTAAAATCGTCAATTTAGTTTATATGTTCGGATTTAGACTTTTGGGCTTCGGCCCTATGAATAATTGTGTTAAAAAAAAATTTAATTAAATGGGCTTTACGCTGCTTACGCTGCAAAAATCCGCCAAAATACGTATCTAGGAAGTTGGGTCGTTACAGGTGGCACTTCTCTGGGACCACTTGATAGCGACGTCCGGTCAGTGTTGTCAAAAATCCGCCATGGCGGCGCCATGGCGGTATGGCGAGGCGGGTTTATGAAAATCCGACATACCGCAACCGCCTTGAAGGGGTTTTTGGTGGCGGCGCCATGGCGGTATGGCGGAAATGGCAGCCATGGCTTGAAGATAGCCGATTTAGGTTATTTTTTGGGCTTAAATTGTATTTCTTTGGTCTTGTTGATGGATTTTGGGCTTGTCAAAAATAAAGAAGCACATGCTGACCCAATTTCAATATAGTTAATGTTATTAAAAACGAATTTTGACTAAACCCTAAAATTACAATCACTCACAGCCAATTAAGCGACACCCTCACTTCCAAATTGCATGCTAGACAGAACTGTAACATCAAAATTGCAAGCTTTAGCGGCCAACCCACCCACCTCTGACGTCACCCACCGTCGACCAACCTACCGCCGGCCCACCCACGAGCAGACTGCACACCGACCGACGACGACGACAACACCTTGAAAGATCAGAACCGAGATGGAAGACGGGACATCGAGCGGAACAGCAGCTTCGAAGACGGGTTCTAAGGTTAGAGATGACATTGGATGGAGGTATTGTCACGCACCAAACGACAAGGACACAAATACCGTTGTTTGTAACTTTTGTCAGAAAATAATGAAGGGAGGAATAACCCGAGCGAAGAAACATTTGATGGGAAAGAAGGGTTGATGTTGCGGTATGCTTAAGGTGTCCTCCGGATGTCCGAAAAGATCTTTGGGATTATGAAAAGGCGAAGGCGACAAAGAATACCGAAAATGCCGACAATCCATTGTATTGCGAAAGTGATGGGGATGACTACGACGCTTCCTTAGAAATCTCATCTCGTGGTGCTTCGGGGAGAAAGAAAGCCGAGATGAAAGGTCCAATGGATCTATATTGTCGAAATCCCGAGATTGCCATTGGCAAGAGGAAGAAGGAAACACTAAGGCAAGCTAGCATAAGACAAGCTTGTGATAAAGAAGCAATGGCTAGAGTACACGAATATATTGCTCGCTTTTGGTATCAAGCAGGCTTGTCTTTCAATCTCATCAAATTGCCGAGTTTTCAGGACATGCTTGATGCCGTTTCTTCTTTTGGCCCAAATTTGCGAGCTCCGAGCTACCATGAGATTAGAGTTCCACTCTTGAAGAAGGAGGTTGAATATACGAAGAATTTGATGAAGGATCATGAGATGCAATGGAAGTTGACCGGTTGCTCCATTATGTCTGATGCTTGGATAGACAGGAAGCAAAGATGCATTATAAACTTTCTAGTGAATTCGCCGGCCGGAACCATGTTTGTGAAGTCTGTTGATGCTTCCGACTTCGTGAAGACGGGTCAAAAATTGTTTGAATTGCTCGATTCATTTGTGGAAGAAGTTGGAGAGGAGAATGTTGTCCAAGTTATCACGGACAATGGTAGTAATTATGTGCCGGCGGGCAAGTTATTGGAGGAAAAACGACCACATCTTTCTTGGACCCCTTGTGCAGCGCATTGCGTTGATTTGATGCTTGAAGACAGAGGCAAACTTCCTTTGATCAAGGCAACCATTCGGCGAGGGATCAATCTTGTCGGATTTATCTACGCCCATTCGAGTACCTTGAGTTTGTTGAGACATTTCACAAACAAAAGGGAATTGGTGAGACATGTTGTGACCCGATTCGCCACATCCTTTCTCTCCTTAAAAAGAATTCATCAAGAGAAGGCAAATCTTAGAAGGATGTTTAATTCTGAGGAGTGGAACACGAATAAATTGTCGAAGGATGCTAAGGGAAGAGAGGCGACAAAAGTTGTTCTTATGCCCTCTTTTTGGAACAATGGGTCCTCTCGTTCGAGTGCTTCGCCTTGCAGATAGTGAAAGTAGGCCGGCAATGGGCTACATTTATGAAGCAATGGATAGGGCAAAGGAAGCGATTATGAAGTCTTTCCACAACAACACAAGCAAATACAAAGATGTATTTGAAATCATTGATAAGAGATGGGATTGCCAGCTTCATCGACCTTTGCATGCGGCCGGACACTTTTTGAATCCACAGATCTTCTACAACAATACCTCAATGGAGTTCGACTATGAGATTGGACGTGGGTTTATGGATTGCATTGAGAGGTTTGTGGTGGGTAAAGAGGATCAAATGAAGATTTTGAACGAGTCAATAATTTATAAGGCCGCCGGTGGTATGTTTGGTGGGAAGCTTGCGAAGCAACACCTGGACCACATTGCTCCAGGTGAGATAAAAATTATTTATTTTTATCTATATGATTATTCAGATATCTTGATTGTGTATTATTGTTTTTATTGCAGATAAATGGTGGCGATTATACGGTTTTCATACTCCAACTTTGCAAAGATTAGCCATGAGAATCCTCAGTTTGACATGTAGTGCATCGGGCTGTGAACGCAATTGGAGCGTCTTTGAGCAGGTAACTTATACACTTGTATCTTTTGGTTGAGTTTGGAAGAAGTTAATTAGATTTGATTCATTGTTATTTATAATTCTTTTATGACAGATTCATTCGAAGAAGAGAAATAGGCTCGAACATAAGAAGATGCACGATTTGGTCTATGTTAAGTACAATCAACAATTGAGGAAAAGATTTGATGTTAGAGATGAAATTGATGGGATAAGTGGAAATATAAATAGAGAAAACCTGAAAAAAAAAATTAGTTTTGTTACTGCTATGCTATATTACTTAGTCTTTCAGCTCCTTCTCTCTCTCTCTCTCTCTTCATGTTAGACGTTTTTAGGGATAAAATTTCTGCGATATTAAGCAGATTTATGTCCAAGATTGAAAGTTTTGTTTGTACATGCTAATTGTCCGCACTAATTGATGCAAGAGGCGTATTTCTTTCAATATATATTATCACCAACGAAAAGAACTTATTTGCATTATACTCATCAAGGAGTTGGAAAAACCCCAATTTTTTTTTTGGAATTTTCCGTATATAGGAAGGTAGTGAGTACATACGCAATAGCAAAATGCTAATGCACAGATAGCGACAGCAAACTGTCGCGTACAAGTCGCAAGTCACCAAGCAATACGCCATACAGGTATGGTGCGTTGCTGAAGTAAGCCATAGAATACCTCCATAACAGGTGTGAACAGATATGGTGCAATCGGGTCTCCCTGCCTTAAGCCGCGCAGACCCGCAAAGAATCCTTCCGCACAACCATTTAGGTTGAGGGGGAAGAAATGAGAGGTCAGACAGGACCGAATCCAACTGATAAATGTGGGATGGAAAGCCATAGCTTCCAAAGTGGCAAGGATGAACGGCCATTCCACCTTGTCATAAGCCTTCGCCAAGTCTACTTTGAACAAAGCGCGAGGAGGCAGGTGCATATTCCTATAGCCGTGGCAGATTTCTTGGGCCAATAGAATGTTATCAGAGATACGACGCCCAGGAATGAAGGCCGTCTACGAGTCGATACATAGGGTGGCCTAAGCACCTTCTACTCCAGACCCTACTAACTGTAGGAAGGAACTTTGAGTCCGCGATCAAGAAGTTATCAAAGCGAAATAAGGTACCCTTCGGATGAGTAGAACGTCCACATAGTAATATAATGGGTGAATGATCAGAGGTAGCAGGGACATCGCAGTGGTAACAAATACCTTCATATTGACCAAACCACGTTGGGTTAGCAATCATGCGATCAAGTCGACGCCATATTGCACCGTCGCCATGCTGACGATTGTGCCAGGTGAAGAAATGACCCGTCATAGGAATGGGTGAAAGATCAGAGTCTGTAATGCATGTGCGAAGATCACCAAATTCAGCCGTATTCGGAGTGCCACCGCGAGACTCATTTTGGCCGATAATGGTATTGAAATCCCCCAAAACAAGCCAGGCGGACATAGTCCTAGACGCAGAGACTGAAACAAGGTCAGCCCACAAAGAGACCCGCTCATCACGCCGAGAACGACCATAGACAAAAGAGACAAAGAAAGATGCCTGATCAACCAAACTCATCACTCGACAGTGAACAGACTGCTCAGTCATTGCTACAATCGACACCGCAATAGAAGAGAAGTCCCAGCTCACCCACAGCCTCGTGCCCGGTCCGCTGTCATAATCGAAGAACCACGTCCAAGAGGGACGAATCGAGGAAGAAACATACGAAGCATTAGAAACAGCCACGCGTGTTTCAAGAAGCCCAACCATGCAAAGCGAGTAGCGAGAGATAAGATCCCTCACCGCCCGACTGTGGTCTCGCCGATTGAGACCACGCACATTCCATGAAGCGAGTGGAATCATAAATTAACCTTGTCAGGGGCCGCAAAGCTTTCAGGGGCCAAATTAGGTTCACCATCCTCAGAGATATCCTGTAAGATAGCAAATGAGTTAGAGACACTGACAAGTGGTTGAGCAAGACGCTGATGGTTCACGCGGCGAGTAGATGAACACCGAACCGCTACGGGTTCAACTGGAGCAGCCCTTTGCCCTTGCCAACCCGTCGCCATTCTGCTTTCTGTTGGGCAGGCTGAGTGGGCGGAACAGAAGTGGTCGGTGGCTTCGAGGCAGCTATTTCAGTAGGGCGACTGGGGCAGGCAGCCGAGCGGTGGGCCACAGACCCACAATATCCACAACGCGGTGGGCGCCACTCATACTCGACATCTACTTTTATGATGCTAGCTTCCTCACCTGTAGCTGATGATAATCGAATATTGAAGCACTCCAAATAAGGATCCGCCAACGTCTTCATGACGCAAACCCGATCATACTCAATACGCTCACCCCGCATGGTGATAGAGTCCGCAAAGAGGGGTTTTCCCACCGCACTCGCCACGAGGCCAAGACCCTCTTCAGTCCAACACTCACTGGGAACATGGCGGAAGCGCACCCACGTGGGCACATCAAGATGTTCACGTCTAGCAAACGACATCCCAGGCTTCCATTCCTCAAGAAAGAGTGGTTGGCCCTGAAGCATCCACGGGAAGAAACTTGAAGAAACCGCTGGAAGTTGCCCGAATTTCAACCACAGACGGCCAATGAGCTCGAAAGAATTTATCCACCTTGGGAAAGAAAGGCTTACGACCCAAGAAATATCCCACTAGCGTGTAGTTCCAACGCGAAAGGCCTTTCTGAGCTACGTCCCACGTCATGCGAACCTCGGGTAACCCGTCGACCACAACCGGTGGTGTGTAGGTTAGTGTTGCGCGAGAACCTTCATTAGGTTCGACACCTCGAGCTGTACGGCCACGGAGGGCATTAGCAAACGAGCGCGAGGGGTTCGGGCCTTAAGCAGAAACATTGGGCCCAGACTTGTGACTCTTCAGGCCAGATGGAGAAACCCTAATCTCACTTGGCACATTACTAAGCCCGGCTGTGTCAGCCATGCGCGCTGGCGAAGGGCAGAGAGGCGCCACACCAGTAGTCGCGTCCTTGGGTACCAGCAAGCCATCACCTTCGGGGATCCTAAATGCGGGCTGAATAGGTAACGGAGGCTCACGGGAGCCAACTGCAGATGCGGCCTCCCCACTCGTCGACTTGGTAGGATCAAGATCTCCAAGTTTAGCACGCAAGGCGTCGAATCTTCCAACATCAAAACCTCTATTACAAACGACGTGGTATCTTTTGCAGCTTCATGTTTGTCTCGAACAAATTTGCATGGGATGATTACGTATAACAGCTTCCTTCAAGTTTGATACAAATCGCTAGCTATTTCTTTTCACGTGACTATCCATCCCACCCCATAATATCATATAAATCCGTTTTGTCGAAACTATAAGGCGGCTTTAAAAAATAATGAGCCCCTTCACGATTATGGCTAATTTCCTTCATGATGAGTGCATTACTAATACCTGTTCTTGACTGATTTGTCATCTAAAAGTGTTTAGAACTATCATAATTAACAGTTAAAGTAAATTATATATATATGTGTGTGTGTGTGTGTGTGTGAATATGGTTGTTATTTCATTTTCGATCGACATACAAAATTACTTAATTAGCGACGACATTCTTGCCTATTCGAATGGGTTACATAATAAGGAGATTAAAACTTTACAAAATTAGTACGGAATACGTAATTACACGCGTCTCATTTATTCGAACGTATTATACAAGTAAAATAATGTCGTCAACATATAACGTAAATTCACAAACAACATTACGCACGGCCCATTACGTTTCGGGGCCGTAACGTACATAAATTTCCAAGCAACCGGCCCACGAATATGTAGTAGCTTTACAAAAAAAATTGTGCAAATATAAAAAGAAGATCAGCACAATAATAGATAGACATTAATTAATAACTCTCTCTGTATATATTTCTCTCTATACATAATACATACATACTCACATAATAACAAAGAGGTGGAGAAAAAAAATTACATTTTTTTGCCATTACGAAATGGATCCGTCTTCCGACGAGGGGAAGATCTTCATCGGTGGCATCGGCTGGGAAACGACGGAGGAATCTCTCAAAGACCATTTTGCCCGTTATGGAGACGTTTCGCACGTCGTCATCATGCGCGATCGCGCCACATCGCGTCCACGCGGTTTTGGATTTGTGGTCTTCGCCGATCCGAGTGTTTTGGCCAACGTTCTTGGGGAGACTCACGTCATCGACGGGCGTACGGTATGTTACAGAAAAAAAATTAAATCTTGATTTTGTATTTATTTGTTTGCCCATTTATTCTGATCCCATCGAATAGGAATAATGGATATGCATGGTTTGTGCATGAGCGTGCATACTTTGTGAATTTGATGTTGGGCCCTTGAGGGTGATTAGTAATTAATGCGATTGGATCTCAATTTTCTTTTTGGAGTTATTGTGATAATTTATTTATTTTTTTTCTATGGCTTAGTTCTTTAATTGGGTGGTGGAGTAATGAGTGTGTGATCTGATTTATTTTCATGCTTAGGGTTGTTATTGTCGATTGGCGGGCCAAGGGATGGAAAATTAGTCCCACACCGTGCACTATTTTGACCGAGTTGTTTGCTTTTTTAGGACAGATTTTAGGTAATTTATGTTGTCATAATGCATATATATGTTTGGAGTTGAGTTTAGTTTCTACTCTCATTACATGACAGTGCATATGCTCTGTCTGCATCGTGGTGTGCAATACATACGAAGAATTAATTTAATATATTTTTTTGGTGGTCCAAATTATTGCAAAGGTTGAAGCCAAGAAAGCAATGTCAAGAGAACAACAAAAGTCAGCAGGGATCACCGCCAACGGCCTAACCAACAACAACAACTTAGCCGCCCTCGGCTCGTCGGACAATCTCAAAACAAAGAAAATATTCGTGGGAGGCCTTCCCTCGACCCTAACCGAGGACCAATTCAAGGAGTACTTTCGGGAATTCGGAGAAGTGACCGACGTCGTCATAATGTACGACTCCCACACTGGCCGCCCGCGCGGGTTCGGTTTCATCACCTTCACAGCCGAAGAATCGGTCGATCGAGTCCTCCACAAGACCTTCCACGAGCTCAACTCCAAGCTCGTCGAAGTCAAAAGGGCGCTCCCAAAGGACTCCATGCTCGGGGTCGGGCCCCGCGGAGGCTTGAGAGACTATTATTTCAACAACGGTTATTATTACAATGGCAACATCAACAACAGAATACTTGGAGGGCAGTTTGGTAATAATGACAGGCTCATGCAGCTCTGGCATCTGATGAACCCTTACTCGGGGTATGGGAGCTTTGGCTATGGTTATCTAGGAGGAGGTGGTAATGGGCTCGGATATAATGCTTACGGCGGTTATGGGATCGGTGGTTACGGTGATAATCTTGGGCTTTATCCGAATAGCAATGCTTATTCGAGTAATGGTTGGGGTAATAGTCAGAGTATGGGCTATGGTGGGTCGTTGTACGGTGGTCAGAGCGTGAACTACGGTGCCTCGAGGACTTGGAGAAACGGGTCGAGGAGTGGTGGTAATAACGGGTCGACCCGTCGATTGGGTGCGAGTAAGGGGGATGCTCATCAAAACGGCGGTGATCAGACGGATACTTCTCGGGGTAATAATAGTAGCGGGGATGAAGGGAGGGAGCAAAGTGAAAATGGTGGTAAAGTGGAGGTGCAGCTGTGTAATGGTGATGCTTCTTCCTCAGGGTAGAGCTTATACATTGATTGGAAAGAGGAGAGATTCTTATTGATCTGTGGGTATTTGGGACAGATGAATGCGAAGAAATATTGTTTTGTGTTTCATTTGGATTTTCACCAACTGTTGTTTTGTGATATGCTAAAACTTGGATTTCATCTTCTGACCATGGATGTTTTGGATTATTATGCTTGCATATTTTGGTGGTGTTTGTTGCATTTGCATCTTCTCTATAGCATCTTATTTGATGGTTGCATGGCTTAATCATTTTGAATTGCAATGACGTTAGAGGGGTTCAGATTATCTGTCCCACTCTTTTGTCCCATTTTTGTTGCACAGCACGGATTCTTGACAAGTGTCCAATTCAGGGTTCAGATTTCCACCCTTTGGTTTTATTTTAATTTGTAATTTTCTAATACATATTCCACAAAATTTTAAAATCTTAATTTGTTTCATTAAATTTATATGATATAATCAAATAAACATTTATTAAGTTCGTTACGATCAATATACATATCTAATATATTTCAATATTTATAAAAAAAAATTTGTATATTATAAAACATGGCACAAATTGTGGGATAAAAGTTGGGACAGGAGATCAAGTCCCACGTTAGAGCATCTCCAACCAATAAACTCATTCGCAAACTCAAACTCGTTCTCAAACGCAAAATGCAGTAATTATTCTCCAACCGATAAACTCATTTTCAAACTCAAGGGACTATTTTTGAAATATTACTTCTAGACCAACTTTTACAATTTTTCAATACCGCCCACATATTTTATAACTTCAAAAAAAAATTATATTTTAATAACATATTAGACTAAATAAATAGAAAATGTTGTTGGTAAAATTTTATAATTTTAAAAGACTTTCTAAGTACTTTTTTTATATATTTTAATTTATTTTTATTTTTTATAAGGAAATTTTTATTTAAACAAATAAAAGGACATTAAATGATTACTAAATATAGAATGCATATTATGCGTTCAATCGCATCTATGCGTTTAGTGGAGGAGAGAGAAAGTCCATTTTGGGATTGGTTTTAGGATTCTGTTGGAATGATGTTAGGATAGTTTTTGCGTTTTGCAATATGGTTGGAGATGGTCTTAGCACGATAATCATAACGGATTATTATACTTAGACTTTTTTGTGAGGATTATTGCATTTGCATCTTCTCTAAAATATCTCATTGGTGGTTGCGAAATGTGTAGTTCATGACTGGCAGAGACGGACCTAAAATTCCAAGCCCGGAGGGGCAGTACAGTGAAGCCCAACTCTAAGACTAAAGGGGCGGCCCATCACAGCCTAGACCATTGCTTTCTAAAAAGAAATAAAAATAGCTCCTTATTGGAATCAAACCCACAGCTATATAAACAAGAAGAATTTATGATAGATCTTATAAGCATTGATTGTCAATGTGATGGATATGCTCAAGATTATTTCTACATATATTACTACAACGTTGGGGCTAGGGGCCACGAGACCCCCCAAGCCCCAATGTAGGTTCGTCGATGATGGGTGGCTCCTTTGATTACTTACTTTAGCTTCTCTTAATGCATGCAACTTCACTTTTTTTGTTTTTATGTGCTAGGGAAAGCTGAAGTTTTCGCAATCGTAGGTTTTTTGTTGACCCTACATACTACTTCCATAAAATAACAAATATAAAAATCATTTTATAGTTTTTTGGGTAAATTCCCTTTCAGTACCCTTGGAAAGTTAAACTTCCTCTTCAACATCCCTCGAATTATTTCTTTCTGTTCAGTATTCATCTGTGAATAGTTGTGTGTTTACAACCCAAACATTGAATGGACATTAATAAAATCACAAAAAAATGGACATATACCAACTTTTGTCGTTATTATACCAATATAATGTGTATTATACCAATTGGTATCATTATTATACCAACAAAATCGAACAAACCAAGTGTTGGTATAATAATGATAACATATGGTATAATTATTCAATTCTGTTGGTATAATAACGATAACAGTTGGTATCCAGTTGTTGGTATAAAATTATAAAAACTATATTTATTGCTTGCTAAATACTCTTGTGTTTGACTTGGTATAATAACGGAAACAGTTGGTATAACTTCAACAATTTCTGGCATAACGAGTTAATATAACGAGTTTTGTTGGTGTAATCCATTCAATAATAATCCGTCAGGTTTTTTTAACATGTGAAAGCAAGGTTATTTCTTCATTCAACGTTGAAAATGTACTGAACATGACGAAATTCACAGATCGGTATTGAACAGTAAGAAATAATTTGAGGAGTATTTAAGATGAATTTTCAAACGTAAAAAGAGACTGAAGGGGAAATGAATTTCAAAACAATTCAAACTTCCTCCTATAATTCTTTTTTTTTTTTCTTTCTGTGAGCCCATATTCGAGAATGTCCTTTTCGTGAAACAAGATACTATATTGAATAGTAGTTATCTTGTAACTACTTTGGTCCATTTCATCGATTTTCGTTTCGTGTTGAGACTAAAAATCCTAGTCATGTTATTTTACTCTATGAGCGATTGTATATATGTACTTGTTTTCATTTCATTTCTACCAGCCCAAGGTCATTCATAAATTTTTACCGTTACGCTCAACTTCCGTTGTATCAATTATACAACGGGCAATTTAAGATATCGATTGTGATTAGGTCTAATGAAAAATCAGTAATCGTATTAAAATAGATTAGCAAAGATACGTTAGTGAGTTCAAGTTGTCGGCATACAATGGATAAGTTTGGTAGTCAAATTACTAATGAGTATTAATACGAGGCATGCATAGGCCTAGTTGATTTGGATTAGCCCATGCTGCAATTCACATATGATTTCACCTGACTTAGTACGTTAGGACAAAGCTGTAATTGGTCCATCGTCTTAAATTCAATATGGTCCCTCATATGTACACATACCAAATTGATATTTGACAAAACCGAACAATTCAACGTCTTCTATTTCCACAACCTTCATGTGTAGCTTTCGCTGCATTTATTACTAATTTGAAGTCCACGTAATGAACTATATTGACTGTTAGTGTTAATGTATGTATTTGTAGTTAGTTCTGAAGTGAGATCACACTTGTACTCGGTATATGGACCAACACTAATATTATATTTCCAACAAATTGGTATTAAAGCGAAGTCCAATGTGGATCAGGATACGTATTTTTTTTATCCTTACATCGATTTTGTTGAGAGCAATCTCAACTAATAGAGTCTGGTTATTTATTTATTGATATATGTATATATATCTATATATATTACATGTTACGAAGAATTTTGATGATGCTGATTGACCAATGTATGATAATATTTTCGAGAGTCAAACGTATTGGTGGCGGTTAGCAGATTATAACTGTAAGCAAAATTCAAAGACGACGTTTGAATATAATGTGTTGACTAGTGATATATTATAAATATATTTCTTGCGTACGATATTAATGAAACAAAAACGACACAACCTTTGATCCTTGCGATTTCTAACAGTCAATTATCAGCTTACTCGTTTTCTATCTGTCGGCATATGTAATGTATAGGCACGTATTCTTAGCTGCTATATTAGTTGTATAAACTAAAAGAATGATTAAAGATAGATAGATGGTGGGAACTATATTAACTAAATATTTTTTAATATAGTTCCTGTAATTATCTATCTATCTAATCATTCTTTTAGTTTATGCGAATAAATATAACAGCTAATAATTAATTATTGGGGGAAATTATAAAATTAGGTCATTAAGTATACATGTTTTCGTTTTTGGGTCATTATGTTTGGTAATTGCAAAAGTAAGTCACTAACTTTTCATGTGAAAACAATTTTGGGTCATGTTTTCAATTTTAGGTCACTAAGAATATATTTTTTCGATTTTGGGTCACTAAGTTTACTTGTTTTTCAATTTTGGGTCACTCACTTGGTACTGTTATAAACATAGTGACCCAAAAATGAAAATGTACCCAAAATCGAAAAAATATATTCTTAGTGACCTAAAATTGGAAACATGACCCAAAATTATTTTCACATGAAGAGTTAGTGGCCTACTTTTGCAATTATCAAACATAGTGACCCAAAAACGAAAACTTGTATACTTAGTGACCTAATTTTATAATCTTGCCTTAATTATTTGGGACGACATGAGAAACATCGATTTTCGTACTCGCTGGGTAGTAAAATTGAACAAGATGAAGTGTGACCACTAAAACGACAGTTTTTTTTTTTCAAGTTGGAAAACGAATGAACGGCTTGGCTGTGGAATGTGTGCATGCGATGTAATAAATATATATTCTTTGGGCCACCACTAAATATACCGAATTAACTTATTATTTATACGGGGAGTTCTAAGATTTTGGCCTGCTTTCATAAGAAAAGAAAATAATTTTTGTTTTCCTTTTTCTTCTTGAAGATCTCGAAATCGAATTCTCTATTTCCACCTTGATACCTCCTATCTACATTACATGACAAGTATCAATAAAAATAGTTTATGTCCAAAAACGTCAAGTGAAAAAATGATCGAGTGTGATAGTATATTGTCTAATAAAAATAAAATCTTTGTGGGGCCCTATAAGGCACCACTATATAATAAATGCGAAGGAATGCATCGTTGTAAGGAATGGGCTTAGTGGGCCGAGTCTCATGTAGTGGTCCATTAAACGTGTGGGTAGTGTTGAATTTCGTACTCTAATCCACGTGAGCCCACATTAAATAGTCCCAATAAGCAACTTCCAAATTGCCACGTCAGCATAGATAGCATAAAATAATAAGATAATGACTACATAACTATATATCAATCTAGTGGGTCTCTCTAACCTAATCGACTGGGCATATAATTCTTCGTAGGGTCTTGAGAATATATAATTATTATTCTTTATTACTAGTTATTTCTATATATCAGCTAGAAATCAGGAAAAAGAAATGCTCAAAAAATGCCTGAACTGTGTGTCTGTTGACACATATATGACATACCACACAAGGCAATGATTGCCATTATGAGTGCAATGATATCTCCAATATAATTTTCCACTTCCATATTTATTTATATAAACAATAAAAATATATAAGTGTATATAGCCGCCTAAGTATGCGAATCTTCTTTATAGTCAATCCCATCAACTATTAAAATAATAATAAGAAAAAAAATGGCAATTCAATTCCATAATAATAATAACACCCCATATCACATGCAAAAGCCACTCTCACTTCCTATATAAGCACACTCCCCTCTTCATTTCCTCATTCCAAACAAACACTCATCACCAAAGCAAATCTAACACACACACAAAACACACTACATCTCATTATCAGGCAAAAATGTTTAGTTCATCACCACATCAAAACGATAATACGCCACCACGGCTCGTTTGGGTAAACGGGCCCGTCATAGTCGGTGCAGGCCCGTCGGGCCTGGCTGTAGCCTCGGGCCTAAGACAGCAAGGCGTGCCATTTGTCATCTTGGAGAAGGAAGACTGCATAGCTTCCCTATGGCAGAAACGAAGCTACGATCGCCTCAAACTTCACCTACCAAAACAGTTCTGCCAACTCCCTAACTTCCCATTCCCAGAAAACTACCCACAATACCCAACCAAGAAACAGTTTGTGGCCTACCTCGAATCTTACGCCAGCCATTACGACATAAGTCCAAGGTTCAACGAGCGCGTAAAGTGCGCAAAGTACGACGAATCATCGGGCCTGTGGAGGGTAAGGAGCGAGGCGTGTAATAATAATGAAGCCGTAGATGATCAAGTTGAGTACTTGTGCCAGTGGCTAGTCGTTGCCACGGGCGAAAATGCAGCTCCCATAATGCCCGAGATCGAAGGGTTGAAGGACTTCGATGGAGAATTATTACACGTATGCGATTATAAGAGCGGCGAAGACTTTAAGGGCAAGAGGGTGCTTGTCGTTGGCTGTGGAAATTCAGGCATGGAGGTTTCGCTTGACCTAGTGAATCATGGTGCCAAGGCTTCTATGGTCGTTCGCAGCTCGGTAATTTTTAATTATTTTTTAATGGTTTTTTCGCCCATTTCGAAGCAAATCTATTCAGGGTTTTCAGCTACTTATGATTGGAGATTAGGGTTTTGATTCGTTTGTCTTCGTTATTTAACTTTCAGGTTCATGTGCTGCCTAGAGAGGTACTAGGAAAGTCGACCTTTGAGCTGGCGATGTTGATGCTAAAATGGCTGCCACTATGGTTGGTAGACAAAATCTTGCTATTCTTGGCTTATATGATCCTAGGAAACATCGAAAAATATGGTCTGAAAAGGCCCACGATGGGACCTTTGAAGCTAAAGAACACACTAGGGAAAACCCCAGTTTTAGACATAGGTGCACTTGCAAAGATCAAATCGAACGAAATCCAAGTCGTGCAAGGGATCAAAAGATTTTCGGACAGAAACGTTGTCGAGTTCGTCAATGGAGAAAATATAAAGGTCGATTCAGTCATTTTGGCGACTGGGTATCGTAGCAATACGCCTTATTGGCTGCGTGAAAGTGAATTCTTTTGCAAGAATGGTTTTCCTAAAGCTTGTAATAATTCGAATCCAAATGCTTGGAAAGGGAAGAACGGATTGTATGCCGTCGGGTTCGCGAGGAGAGGGCTCGCCGGTGCATCTGCTGACGCTGTAAATGTATCGCAACATATAGCAAGTATATGGAAAGATGATCATAAATTACGTACTTCTTAGGCGGTGTTTATTCTCAAATATTTATTTACATAGATATAAATAGATAGATTGATAGATAGGTAGGTAAATATATTATATATTCATTCGTAAAAAACTGTATATGTTAGGATACAACCATATCAGTCCTCTTTTTAGAGCTAGGTCGGCATTTTGTAGATTGGGTTGATGATTAGCTCCACTTGTTTTTTTTAGATTTTCCATTTTTAATTATTATTTTAAAGAGTTTGGATGTTCCTGAGTTGTCTTACTAATATATTGAATTAAGTGTGATAGATGAGTTCGGTACGAAAAATAGATATCCAATATGAGCTCAAGGCGAAAAACCTAGTCGGTTAACAATGGTCAATGCGGTCAACTGTCGGTCAAAGCGGTCGGTAAACACTGGACTGTCCGATCTCAGTCTGGACTTGACTGGCCGATCTCAGTCTGGATTGGTCGGTCTCAGACTGGAGTGGATTGTCCGGTCTCATTCTGGACTGGTCCGATCTCAGACTGAATCAAAGACTGGATTGACTGGTGAACTGTTGACTGATGTACAAGCATTCTACTGCAACAACAGGTACAACTTACAAGCAGTTAAAGATGCAGCATTAACAATCCGAAGACAAAAAGCCTAAAACAACTCTTTTCATGTGTCTAACGACTACATCAAATTGGAAGGCAATAAATACCCAATAGAAGGGCAAAAAAAGATAAGGATCATAGAGCAAACATGCACACATCCAAAGAGAGATCCAAGAGAGAAGAACAAGAGCAAAGAACATAAAATCAAGAGAGTTCTTCACAAGTGTGTGAGTTACAAATAGAGAGAGCTACAATGTTCAAACCCACACACCTAACTCACACAAAATAGAGGTTAAGTAGAATAATTGAGTTAGAGTCTATGCACAAATACATAAAACAATGTGTTTGTAGTATTTGCAATAGACGTAAAAGAAGTGCATTTCGTAGGGTTGCGTCGTATATCGAAATAACTCTACGGTGGACTTTAAAAAGCTAGTGTAGAGAGACGTTCCGATCAACTTGAACAGTGGCCGAAGAAGGTGGACTCTAAAAGTCCGCCGGTGTGGTTGATTGCTAGAAATGATAGTTAGCGGAATATAGCTTATGAAGTTATATTGTGTAAGTCTAGCTATGGAAGGTTGTACATCGTAGTATGTAAATCGAGTCTTCGGTGAGAGCCTTCCTTTGCAGGTAAAAAGGGGAGACGTAGGAGTATTGAGACTCCGAACTTCCATAAAACAATCGTGTTGCAATTGCATTCATAAATCAAGCATGTGCATTGTTGGACCGTTTTAAGTGTTCGATAAAATGCTTCAACCAAACCGATTTCTAAATTGATTGTTCTGAAGTATTTTTAAGTCGCTTTCATAAAATCAATTTTAAGAGGATAAGTCGTGTATTTTCCGCTTGGTTTATATATTTTTAAAAGTTTTAAAAGTGTTTATTCACCCCCTCTAAACACTAATCGATCCAAGTTGTGAAGTTAGAATCATGTATTTTCTTTTTTGAATAATATCTAGCTAGGAGCTGTGATTGTAATCTACACTAGTGTCATACTTATATAAACAATAGATTCTTAGTGAAAAGCAACATAAATCATCCATTTAAATGTTATACGTTCTAATAGTCGAAGCAACATAATTGTTTTTAGGAAGGGCCCCTCGATTTCTAATAGTCGAAGCTAGCCTTTAGACGCTATGTCCTCAAATATTGCCCGGCACACGGTGCTTACGAGATACGACGATCGTTTTTTCAAGATACAACGATAAACGTCTTTTAATAGGATCACTCTAAATTACGAAACAAACGAACTTAATCGATGTCGAACTCTTCGACGCCGTGATGCGAAAAATACCAAATATATTTTGCGACCATAGAACAAAACCCTAATATCTAAAAAATGAGAGAGGATCTCGAGATGTAGGAAATGAGCAAATGAACCTCCCTATTTATAGATGGGGCTGAAACTTGCTAAAAGCGTTGTGTTTGTTTCTGTTTGGTGACAACCTTTCACTTGAACATATTCATCTCTTAGCCAAATAGATGAAAATCTTAATCCAGTGATGCATCTTTACACCTTTTTAGGCGAATAGCTACAACGAAGAGTTACAACCGTTGCATTCGTTTCTATTTAATTTTTCCAACAATCCCCAACACAAATAGGAATTAATGCCTACATGAAAGGTAAACTAACGAAAGAAAGATAACTTGTGGCTTTGAATCTTCCGTAGTGGAATGCTATCCAGCATACTCGCTATGCAGTGAACACGGTCTCTTGAACAGCGCATCTTTTTGTGTATACTAAGACAACAACACCCAAAGAGTGACTTATCTCAGATATTTTATTTCTCATGTTTTGTCCCGTTTTGGCCATGTATACGATCTTTGATTCATGAGTCTTTTGTTAAAGGGGTGAGTCTTCACACTCACATAGGTGACACTTCTATTAATAGTATCCTACCAATATTCCACCTTATAAACAGTATAGAAATCATTAAGAGTCAAAACACAACCTCGCTACCTGTGGTAGGACAACACAATCATCTTAGGAAGGGATATAGACAATATGTCTCAGGTGTTGTGGCACAACTTCTGTAACTTAGCTGTCTCATTGAACCAAGATATTGGGATCTCCAGTCAATATGGTGGGTTGACCGCTACAACTGTTTTATGGTAGATTTTTAACCTTCCTCTTGATGTGCAGATTACATGATCTCGAGTTATCCTATTTATAAGAGGGCTTGTCAAAACGATTCTTCTATTTGTCATCATCGTCGGCTGCAATCATTCACTGAGATCAACTACTTATTGGTACCGTGTCGATGAAATACATCTCATGACTAACTATTCTACATATTATTGTGTGTCTTCAGAAATTCCATAGTCATTCATCCACTTTTACGGCTTTATTTAGGGTGATAAATTCGGGTTTCATATTTCACCGAACAATACTTGTTTGTTATATGGATTTTCAATATACTGCTCTACCACCAATTATGAACTCGTAGTAATTGTATTGTGGTTTGGAATTTTCTTGTATTTCATAACCCATTGCATCATAACACCCATCCAACACTAAATGACACATTTCTTAGTATCATTTGTATGTGCTCTTTGATATACATAAACCAATCTTCACTATTGTTGTTGGCAATAACTATTATTCAACTGTTTTAGGTTTGAATTACTTTAGACCTTTCCACCTTTACGAAGGACCCGCACACTTCTAGGCATTTCTCGAGGGCCGATATATTTTCAAAAGGTTATACCTCTTTTGAAAATTTTGAATCTTTTCTCAAAAGACACACCTCTTAGCGACAGATGGAGCCTTTCTTGTCAATATATTTCAGGTCTCCCAATAATCTCACATTTTCGTCAAAAGTTATACCCCTTTGTGAAAGGTTTCTCTTACTTTGAAAGGTCGCACCGTTTAATGAAATGTTGTCACTTTGTAGAAGGTAATAGCTTTTTGAAAATTTATAAGTTTTTACTAAAGATTGTGCCTTTTGTGAGGTCGTACTTCTCAAAGCGGCATACCTCTTCGTGAGATCACCTTTCATGAAAGGTCGTGCCTCCTCGTGTTACCACACCCTTGGCGAGATCATACCTCTTCATGAAAGATCATGTCTCTTTAAATGATGTATCTTTCGTAAGTGTTACTTTTGAGTGAAAAGGTCGTGCCTCTTTGTGAAATCACGACATCGTACTTCCATATTCATGCCATATCTCTTCGTGCAAGCATACCTCTTTACAAAAGTATTATCTCTTTGTGCGAATGTACCTATTTGCGAAGGTTGTATATCTTTCAAGAGAATGCACTTTTTTCGCGAAAGTCGTAGCTCTTCGTGAGAACGCACTTCTTTTTTTTTCTTTTTTCACGTGTTGATTAATTCAATTGTTAGGGTTTTAACATTTAAAATTTTGAGCTAATTGTATTGTTCGAATGCTGTTACTTTCAACTTCATCCTCTTTTTTTTTTTTAGATACGGTTTTTTCGGTCGGTAAACGAAAAAAAATCGAAATAAATTCGGTTTTATCGGAACCGAACCGATTAAGTTCTCTTCGCTATTTGGTTTTAAGTTTCTCGAACCGAAAATAAGCAAAATTTCGGTTCGGTTCTGTTTTTACCGAATGAACCGCCCTAGTTTTAAGAGGTATTTTCATCGTGTTGTACCTCTATGTATAAAATGTTTCTATTGGTCCTTAAAACATATAAAGCAGTATTTTAATCATAAGGCTACCTAAATGTAATAAAAGTTTCAATTAATTATGTTGTTATTATTACTATTATTACTATTAGCACTGTAGTACTGTTGCATTGGACCCCTCTTGAAGTCTTGACCTAACACCTCCCATGCATGTATAATTTAGACACATCAGTCCAGTTGTCAAGCGTACAGTGTCCGAGATACGACAAAATATTTCTTGATTATATTTTTAGCAATACCTCTAATGCAAATAGTTTAATTAAAAAATTCATGATTCGATATTAGCAGGGTCATTATCGAATTTTAGTAGGTTAGTTATTCATTTATCTTTCAACAGCCAAGTTTCGACGACGGACTAATGTGAAATACAATTTTTTTTCCCACGTTCCCTCAATTCACATAATATATTATTTTATTGGTCGTATAATATATATATGCTTGTATCATCGCACTGATAAAAGATACGTAACATGCAAAGGTCATTTCATTTAAAGGATAAGAAAAGGTCAAACATTAATATCCAACTCAAGTTTAAATTCACCTATATAAAATATGAAATATTTGAGCTGTTTTTATATGATTATTTTTAAGGGAATTTATACAAATACCTATTTGTATAAAAACTTGCAAGTCAGTACCCTGTGATTGTTTTTTTATATGTAGATACCTATTAGAATAAATTTTTTGCACATTAGTACCTGATTCGTCGCAATGTACATCATATAACACATTTAGGTACCATATAGAAACATGTTTGCGTACATAATACAGTGAGAAAATGGTACATCATATAATGCATTAATGTCCATATATAAACGTATATGGGTACGATATAAACGCGTGACGTGGTACATAATACACATATAAAAGGTACGTCAAGATTGGAAAAATGGTACACACCGTCAAACGGGTACTTATAAAAAATTTTCGATAGGGATACTGATTTGCAAATTTTTTATACAAGGGTCACCTTATTTTTATACTCCCTCCGTCCCGGTAACTTTTGTACATTTTACCAAATCGGGCGTCTCACTATCTTTTATACATTTCCATATTTAGTAAAAAGCTACCACATACAATAATATAATAACATTAAATATTCTTAAAAGACAACCACACCCATACACTTTTCTTCTTCTATACTATTAAAATATTATATTCCTTAAAAACCGAACCCAATCCCAAATGTCCATATATTACCGGGACGGAGGGAGTACTTTTACTGCTTATACGATAATAAAGTTCATCAGACTACTAACAACTCTATATTATGAATATGACAAAAGCAATCAGCATCTTGCATTGTAACTAAAACTTAATATATGGACCATGATATATCATATATCTAATTTATATATTTATGGAAAGTAAAAAGGAAAATAATGATCAACCTTATGAAGCTATTACGTGTAATACCAGTAACCATTTTTATATTAAAATTTTGTACATATAACCACATATGTGAATATATATTATGTAAACAAGCCGTAAAACCTATATGTATTGCTTAAATTCATTTTTGATCAATTAGTTAGTTGCATAAATCATACAAATTAAAGATATGGAAAAAATCATAACGGTAGCCATGAACAGAAAAATTATTTTATTTTATTTTTACCTGCTCAGAAAACGTTAAACAGATAAATAAAATAAAATATTATCAGAATAACGCAGAAAGGCTACATTACAGTCGGTGCACTCTCTCTCTCTCTTCTCTCTCTCTCTATATCTCAATGTTCAGTTCCGGCGAGACTTCGGTGACATTCTTACCGTTCTGTCCTAATCCGGCCAATTCTAAGACCAGTTTTTGAGACACTATCATCGCCTCAAACCTCCTCAACTCCAATCGGAGGAAAAGGTCGAGGAGGCGAAACCAAAAGAGAAAGGTGAAAGCTTTAGAAATGTGCTCTTATTTAGTACTGTTCTCCGATCTCGCAGGTTTTAGAAGTAAACTGAACCTGCTGTTAAGATTTTTCTTTTTTCAGCTGTGATTGCAGCTTTTATCTGTAATGATTTGTGAGTAAAGTTCCTTACCTTTTGGCTTATGCTTCAAAGCAAAGCTTTACTAGTTACTTCGGCATTACTTGTTTTCTACAGAGTAAAAGTCGAAGATTTCACTTTGCTTTGGTATTAATTTGAGATTATATTAATTGGGTCATTGTAATTTAGCCCGTTATCACGTTTGGTAAGTACCCTTAATCATCCCTTGGTGTTTTAATCTAGATTATCTTTTCGGGGCTTGTCAGGGATTTTTGAGAAGTGTAGCATGTTGATGTGAGGTTTCATGGGAATATGCTGTAAATTGCTATCTTATTACAGCAGTGTCTAATCAAAAAGTCCTGTCTCTGTTATTCTTTCTGCTTATTCTTTATTTTGTCATATTGTTCTTGTCACTGAACTGATTGGCCTTTTAAACACAACTCTTCATCTTTTGCTTCTCAATTTAAATTCTTCCTGGATCTGTAAGAAGTAAGGTTTGAATCAGTCGAGCACATTCTTTGCTTTTCGTTTGTACCAAAATACTGTATTCCTCCTTCCCCTAAACAGGTGCTGAGATGAATGTCACCTATCCTAATGGGAAAGATCGTAATGCTGGGAAGAAATATCAAGGTTGCTTGGGGAAAATGGTGAACCTCTTTGAGTTGAACATAGGCTTGCCTGCAAATAAGCGTATCACCGATAAACCCCACCAAGATGGTGCTCACTCTTCCATGTTTTTCTCTTTTTTTTTCTTCTTACAGCATTGAAGCACATGTTAGTTACATTGCTTGTAATATTATTACTGATTGACGAGTTATCTGATGCATTGTTCTTGCCGTTTCTTTGTCTTATTCGGGCGATTTTTTAAACAGTAATGATTTCTGCTTTCAGGCTTCACTTCCTCCAGGAGAATATCATCAGATCTATCAAGTACAACGACCTATGGTGATCGAGTCGAAGTGAAAGAGGTACGATATATCATATATCGAACTGGGTTAATTATTAACATGTACATCCCAATTCCTAAATGGTTGGTAATGGATTTAATTTGCAGACTAAATCAGATCGAAAATCACACATAAAGCCAGTGAAGATGCTCATGGACCAAGAGATGTCTAAAGAATTGCGATATAAACAGAGTCCACCTAATCTAGTCGCCAAGCTAATGGGTCTCGATTCACTTCCTCCTCAACCTCAAGAAAATCCTAATCGGGCCGCTCACCGAGCTCACACTCGAAGCCGATCGGTTATACCCTTGAGTGACTACGAGCAAGATAATGGGTTCCATGAGCGCGTCGATGATGATGAAAAGATGGCCCTTGTTCGTCAGAAATTCGCAGAAGCAAAACTTCTTTCCATGGATGAAAAGCACAGAAATTCAAAGAAGTTGCAAGACGCATTAGACGTTTTGAATTCTAACAAAGATCTTTTCCTCAAGTGTCTCCAAGAACCAAGTCCCCTGTTTCGTAACAACTATAACGATCCTCCTCTGCCTACTATGGAGAAGAAGAGGATCACCATTCTCAGACCTTCGAAGCTGGCCGAGGATGATCAAAATGGGAGGCAAAAGAACGACGATATTTCATTTCAACCTACAAGAATAGTGGTTCTGAAACCGAAAGCTCAAATCGACGAAGACTACGCTGTCGACGCAGAAGATGAAGAAGACGACGATGAGGGGCGTGAAGCGAGGGAAGTTGCAAAGGCGATCACCATACAAGTGCGTGAGAAGCTTGGGAGGTACCACGCTATGGATTCTTCACTGTTCTCCAAAGGGTATGCGGGCGATGACAGTTCGTTCAACAGATCAGAGTTTGAGTATTCTGAGGCCATGTCCCCTGTTTCGAGGCACTCTTGGGATTGTGTTAACAGAGCTGCTAGCCCTTATTCGCCCTCTGCTTTGAGCAGAGCATCTTATTCTTCGGAGTCCTCTGTTTCGAGGGAGGCTAAGAAACGTCTCTCCGAGAGATGGGCTCTGATGTCTACCACTACTAACGAAATTCCCCGAGAGATTAGGACCTTTCATAGGAGCTCAAGCACTTTAGGGGAAATGCTTTCTCTTTCTGAGGTGAAGAAGGCTGCTGCTGTTTCTGCTGAGGAGAAATTGTTGGAGAAGAAGAAAATGGTAAGGATTCGAATAATGTTTTGGTTAGTGTGCAGAGGTTAGTAGATGAAAGTGAAACGCCCCGCAATCTCATAAGGTCGAAATCTTTACCGGCGTCTTCTGCGACAAAGGAGGAGGCGAAAACGGCGAATTCAACTTCAAAATCATCTTTGAGGGTAAAAGTTTCCAACTTGCTTTTCTCTCGGAATAGAAAAGCTGGCAAAGAGAAATCTCTCGGTTCTACGATTGAAGACGGAATTCAACCGTTTTCTGGCGAAAAAACGCCCGTAAATGCATCTCCTAGCTCGCAGGAGTGCCCTTCTGCAGTAGTTTCTCTTTCAGATCATATCGGCAAGAAGGACATTACATGCTCGGAGGTAATTTAGTTTCCTTTCTTGCGCGCTAATACTTTGCGATTATTTTTATGTTAAAAGGCCCAATATTTTCACGTGGTCATCGTCAGGATAAACCGAGCCCGCTATCTGTCTTAGACGCAGCACCCTTTGAAGAAGATCTCCCTCGTTGTGAGCCCATCAATAAACTCGGTACAAAAAAAATTCAAAACGACCCTCTTTTTTTTTTTTTGAAAATTCTGGGACAATTTATTCTGCGGTTTGATAATATCAATCCATCTTAATAATTTTATTTAGGTTCAAAAGCGATCGACAAGTCCCCGCCTATAGGATCCATCGCTCGAACGCTATCATACGACGACGTAAGAGATCCATCAACATCTGTTCGAGAATCAGATTCAGACAAGCAAGAATATGTTGCCTATGTCGAGACATTACTACTCTCTGGCCTCAAAGGTCCCCTCGACCCTTCCCTAAGAGACAAGTACGTCGATCAAAGTGGCAAAGAGGGACTAACAGAAGCTAAGAGGAGACAGAAGAGATCGGTGCAAAAGCTTATGTTCGATTACGTCAGCGCTGAGCTCGTCGGGGACGACGACGATAACGGCAGCAGCAACTTGTTGGAAAGAGTGAACGAGTGGTTTTGCAGAAGGAACGTTTCTCTGTCTGAGAATTTCGGGGATGATTACATTATGGTCGTCGAGGGAGTTGTGAGGGAAGAGGTTATTTGTAGAAAATGGATCGATGGGTTGAGAGAGGAGAGGGAAGTTCTCGGGGGAGAAATCGAAGGGAAGTTGATCGAAGAGCTCGTGCTAGAGATGATTTCGGGGTAGACGGAGGCTGTGTTTTGATTCTTTTGCTTGTAATAATCTGCTGAAGGTGTGTGTGCGTGTGTGTTACTCTGTTTTTCTTCTCTTTTTTTTTTTGTTAACTTGGATCTTATGGATGACAACGACTAAATGAATTGTCTTTCTCAAGGTAATGGTCCATGCCGCTCATATTTTCACGTATTATATGATTTTGTTGTATTCATTTATGTATGGTGTGTGTGTGTGAGGTGAGGGCCCGTTTTGGTTGTCTGCTCCGCCGAGCCATGTGGTGGATTCTTTTTTTTACCTAAATTTTGATGTATTTGCTGCGTTGAAGGGCCCCCACCCAAGGCTGGTTAACAAAGCCACCACTAGATGATATGATAATGTGTCATTTTTTACGTGGAGATAAAATATGATATTCTAACAGCAACATGTCGGTGTTGAATCATGTTTATATCTTGAACCCTTGAAAGATCTCCCATTTAGATATCTTTCTTGTTTTATTGTTCGTTCAATCCCCTCTCTTGTTAAACAATTATTTTTTTCGAAAAGGGTCTTATTCCTATTTTAGAACATTTTTGGGCTAAAACTTAATATACCCTTTTTGGGGGCAATTTTCGTTCAGGGTGCATAATATACATTTAATTAATCTTGGGCATAAAAAAATTAGGGATTTGGAACAATAACCTCACAAATTACCAAATATGAATGTTCCACATGTATAACTGGGTTTTGGTGAACGAGGAGCTGGGTCAAGTATGGGCCCCCGCACGGTGGTATGTTACGTTTGCATGCAGTGGCGGAGCCAGACTAATCCATCAGTGGGGTCCAGCATAATTGGACCCCACACCCTATATTTTTAAAGATATTCAGTGGGTTCCCTATAGTGTAAAATTTTTCAATTTTAATCCCTCACTTAAAATTTATACTATATTACTAATTAAAAAAAAAAATCCAGTGGGGTCCAAGCACCCCACTGGTCCTTTAGTAGCTCAGCCAGTGTTTGCATGGCTTGTTATTTTGCATTTGATGAAATGCATAGCTTTTAGAATATGCTGGTGTTTGATTCTTTCTTGGCAATATATTTATAGTTGAATAAGTGAGTAACCGATTGTGTAATATTGTTTAATGTATTGAAGGATTGCTACCAAAAGTCTCAAGTTTACACACATATACATATATGAGATCCTTTGGCATACGTTAGTTGCATCATATATGGGATGATTTTCGGATTTAGAAGCAAGTTTAACGTGGCTGGGTTATGCTATTGTAGAATGCAATTTCAGCTTTTCAATCACTTCTAATTGGCGTAGCTATCATTTATTATCAAACTGTAAGTTATGACCCATTTATTTAATAAGGTTTAATAATTAATTAATGGGCTTTATTCCTATTGGTCTAAAGACATTAACTACCCACTACATTGATGGAATGTAACTCTATAAATAGATTAGGTTGGTCCTCTCTCCACACTATCTTATCATATTCTTCATCCATCAGAAAATATATTAAAGAGTGTAAAGGGAGAGAAACGCGACTTACGTCTTCTCGAATCGCCAAGATGAATCAAGGTTAGTATTTATTATTTATTATCATGTATATCATGAGAATTGTGTTGTTTAAAGATCGATCATGGATTATGTTCGTATGAATTACGTGTAGCATATAAATATGCTTACAGTTGGTATCAGAGCCATGTTGAAAACACATGATTCTCTTTTATGTGATTCATGATTAAATCTCGGAATTATCATGTTTGTCGTGCATCATATGATAACGCTTAACTGTAAATATGTGATTCCCATGTACTTAGATGTCGTCAATCATATATTTTATTCTTTTCGCATGACGTGTGTTACGAACATGTACATTAATGAATCATGTTTACGTGGATGTTCGTTGGTTGATATTCAAGTATATGGCTGTTCTTTAATTCTGGAACAATTGTATTTGGCCGAATTGATTGATTAATGGAAAGTGCTGTAAAAGACTACGTGAGCATGTTTGCTAAGTTGATAACTTTTTCTAGTATTTCATAATTTATTTATTCGTTGAATTGTTCTTTGAATTTGAATATAAATTTTGAATGCATGTGACGTGGTCTATTTATGTTTAATCAAGTGGTTTCTTAATGCAAGTCTAGGGAATATAACTGACAGTGACCACGATGATTTTCTTTGACTACTTCTTTATTTTCTTTGACGTGGGCTTTACTTGGTAGTATACCAGTTAAGGAAGTTTATAGGGAATATAAACGTTACCATTATTAACGTGGAAAAGGCCTTGCCTGGAAACTAGGAACAATGACAGTTAGATCCCTGGAAATTAGGAAATTATAGATTAGCCTCTGAATGATACTGTAGTGACAGATTAGTCCCTGAACAGTTGTATGGCGATAAGTTAGTCCATGAATAGTTTTAGAATTACATATTAGTCCCAAATTTTAGTAGAATTATATAGGGACCCTGAACTATATAAATTATATTATTCCGCTGCTTTATGAATTATATCTCAATTATGTATGATTTGCTAGTCACTAAAGTGGCCAAATTAGTAAGGTTTCGAGATATAATTACTCGTGATTAATAGATGCTATTAATGCAATGACTTAACGAAAATCTCACGAGTATATTGGTGTTCATTAGCAAATAAAATATTAAGTACCGCCCAAAGGCTGGTCGCTGTTTTATAGCTAATGAGGTAAAGGTGGTATATTTTATTCGATGTGTTAAGTGCGTCCAAAGGCGCCTAACGTGTCAAAATTACAAAATTTACCAAAATTAAGTATCTAATTATTTATGCATCAAATTATTTTGTGCGTTGTTGGATCACCCAAAGGAGAACTTCGATGCGCATTTACGATATCTGAATCTATATTACAATCTTATTTTCTCAAAGCACTAACAATGAGCATTATTGTATCTATTTGCAGCTTTCGCTCCTGTCTCTCTTAACTCGCAGGCCTCGTCAGTTGTCAAATTCAACGGGCTGAATCATAATGATTGGTCTGAGCAGGTTCAGTTTCACCTAGGTGTTCTGAACCTTGATTCGGCATTAATGTATCCTAAGCCCGATGATATTACTGATGACAGCACTGATGAGCAAAAAGCTTTCCATGATGACTGGGAAAGATCGAACAGATTAAGCCTTATGTTTCTGCGAATGACTATATCGGAGAGCATCAAATCAACAATTCCAAAAACTGACAGTGCTAAGGAATTTTTGGAATCTGTCCAAAGTATGGCCCACTCTGACACTGCTGATAAGTCTAGAGCTGGGACACTGATGGGTACGCTGACCACAATGAAATTTGATGGGTCACGTACAATGCACGAGCACGTTACTGAAATGATCAACTTAGCGGCAAAACTCGGGTCCATGGGAATGAAAGTGGAAGAGAGTTTTCTTGTGACGTTCATTATGAACTCCTTACCTCCTCAGTACGGTCCATTCCAAATTAATTATAACACAATAAAGGATAAATGGAATGTGACAGAACTGTAGACTTTACTGATTCAAGAGGAGGCGAGGTTGAACAAACAGGGAGCTCATTCTATTAATCTCATTGGCCGTCAAGGAGCTGGCAAGAAAACTGGAAAGCCGAAGAAAAGGGAAAGGGACCATTGAAGGTTAATGCGTCTTCTTTCAAAATCCGCAAGAAGGAACTGAAGAGTAATGAATGTGGGTTCTGTGGAAAATCAGGACACCATAAGAAGGATTGCCTGAAACGTAAGGCATGGTTCGAAAGAAAAGGTACGCTTAATTCTTTCGTATGTTTCGAATCAAACTTAACTGAAGTTCCTCGTAATACTTGGTGGATTGATTATGGCAGTACTATTCACGTTACTAATACGATGCAGGGATTCCTTACGACCCAAACCATAAGCCCAAATGAAAGATTTGTGCACATGGGGAATCGAGTCAAGGCATCAGTTGAAGCAATCGGAACTTATCGTTTAATTTTAAGTACTGGACATCATTTAGATCTTTTTCAAACTTTTTATGTTCCTTCTATTTCTCGTAACTTAGTTTCTTTATCAAAACTTGATTCTGCTGGTTTTACGTTTAAGTTTGGTAATGGATGTTTCAGTTTATATAAAAATAATATTTTTTTACGGTTCCGGTGTGCTTCGTGATGAATTATATAAATTAAGCCTCGATAATGACTTCGCTGAGACTCTTATGATCTCGCATCATAATGTTGGCATGAAACGTGGATTATTGAACGAAAGTTCAGCATATCTGTGGCATAAACGATTGGGTCACATTTCCAAAGAAAGAATACAGAGACTCATAAAGAATGAAATCCTTTCAGACTTGGATTTTACTGATCTCGGTATATGTGTGGATTGCATTAAAGGAAAACACACAAAACACACAAATAAATGTAAAGCCACAAGAAGTACGCAGCTCTTAGAAATTATACACACTGACATTTGCGGACCTTTTGATGTTCCATCTTTTGGTGGAGAAAAGTATTTCATCACCTTTATTGATGACTTTTCACGTTATGGTTACGTCTATTTATTGCATGAAAAGTCTCAATCGCTAAACGCATTAGAAGTGTTTATTACTGAGGTTGAGCGGCAATTAGACAGAAAGGTGAAAATTGTCAGGTCTGACCGCGGTGGCGAATATTATGGAAAATATAATGAGAGCGAACAATGTCCAGGTCCGTTCGCTAAATTCCTCGAAAAGAATGGCATATGTGCTCAATACACGATGCCAGGCACACCTGAACAAAATGGTGTTGCAGAAAGACGAAATCGTACATTAATGGACATGGTTAGGAGCATGTTAAGTTGCTCGTCTTTGCCCCTATCGTTGTGGATGTACTGTTTGAAAACCGCCGTTTATTTATTAAACAGGGTTCCTAGTAAGGCAGTTTCAGAAACTCCTTTTGAACTGTGGACGGAAAGGAAACCTAGTTTAAGGCACCTGCACGTTTGGGGTTGCCAGGCAGAAATAAAAATTTATAATCCACATGAAAGAAAATTGGATGCAAGAACGACCAGTGGATTCTTCATTGGTTATCCAGAAAAGCCGAAAGGGTATATATTTTATTGTCCTAACCACAGTACGAGAATTATTGAAACTGGAAATGCACGGTTCATCGAAAATGGTGAAATTAGTGGGAGTGTTGAACCACGTAAAGTGGATATTCACGAAGTTAGGGTGGAGATCCCCATCCCTTTAACTTCTACTCAAGTTGTCGTTCCAGCAGTCATTCAAAATCCCACGCAGGAACAACAAATAAATGTTGAAACACCCCATAATGAAATCACACCTGAAGAACCTGTCGTTAATGAACCACAACAATTAAGAAGATCAGAAAGAGAAAGACGATCTGCTATTTCTAATGATTATGTGGTATATCTACAAGAGTCAGAAGTTGACTTAGGAATAAATGATGATCCAGTTTCGTTTTCACAGGCCATGGAAAGTAAAGATTCTGTTAAGTGGTTTGATGCCATGAAAGACGAATAAAAATCAATGCAACATAATGACGTCTAGGATCTCGTTGAATTGCCTGAAGGTTGTAAAAGAGTTGGGTGTAAATGGGTCTTTAAGACCAAACTCGACTCTAATGGCAATATAGAACAACATAAAGCTAGACTTGTTGCGAATGGATTTACCCAGAAAGACGGCGTTGATTATAAAGAGACATTTTCACCTGTTTCAAAGAAGGACTCGTTTAGAATTATCATGTCATTGGTAGCTCATTATGACTTAGAGCTTCATCAAATGGATGTGAAAACCGCATTTCTCAATGGAGATTTAGAGGAGGAAGTTTATATGGACCAACCTGAAGGTTTCGCTATTAAAGGAAAAGAACGTATGGTGTGTAAACTTAAGAAGTCGATATACGGACTGAAACAAGCTCCGCGGCAATGGTACTTGAAATTTAATGATACCATTACCTCCTTCGGATTCAAAGAAAACATCGTTGATCGATGTATATATCTGAAGATCAGTGGGAGCAAGTATATAATGTTAATCCTGTATGTTGATGACATTTTACTCGCTACTAATGACTTATGCTTACTACATGAGACTAAAAGTTTCCTATCTAAGAACTTCGAAATGAAAGATATGGGTGAGGCATCCTTTGTGATAGGTATTGAAATATACCGTGATAGATCACATGGATTGTTGGGATTGTCTCAGAAAGCATATATTAATAAGGTTCTTGAAAGATTTAATATGGGAAAGTGCTCATCAAGTGTTGCACCAATTCAGAAAGGGGACAAATTCAGCCTTATGCAATGTCCAAAGAATGAATTAGAACGTAAAGAAATGGAACGGATTCCTTATGCATCTGTCGTTGGCAGTCTAATGTATGCTCAAATGTGTACTAGACCCGACATTAGTTTCGCTGTCGGGATGTTGGGCAGATATCAAAGTAACCCAGGAATGGATCATTGGAAAGCTGCAAAGAAAGTCTTAAGGTATCTGCAAGGAACAAAAGATCATATGCTCACTTACAGAAGATCAAATCTCTTGGAAGTTATCGGCTATTCAGATTCAGATTACGCTGGATGTGTTGATACAAGAAAGTCAACATTCGGCTACTTGTTCCTATTAGCTGGGGGAGCAATCTCATGGAAAAGTTCGAAGCAGTCTGTTATTGCTGCATCAACAATGGAAGCTGAATTTGTAGCGTGCTTTGAGGCTACAGTTCAAGGATTATGGCTGCGGAATTTTATTTCTGGTCTTGGCACAGTCGACAGTATAGCCAGGCCGCTTAAAATTTATTGTGACAATTCCGCAGCAGTGTTCTTCTCTAAAAACGACAAGTACTCAAAGGGTGCTAAGCATATGGAGCTTAAATACTTTGCCGTTAAAGAAGAAGTTCAGAAACAACGAGTGTCAATCGAGCACATCAGCACCAAGCTTATGATTGCAGATCCACTGACGAAAGGATTACCACCAAAATTATTTAATGAACATGTTGAAAGGATGGGCATTATGAAAGGCCCTAATTGATGTTATGGTGGTTTTATGTTTCTTATTTATGACTTTATGTATTTGACACTCTGAGCTCAATATTATGTTTCTGACAATAAATGCATCCTGTTTTTAGTTATCGATTGTATATATACGCTAAAGAATTAACGCAACAGGATGAGTCTGTACCTAAGACAATAATGTGGACCATTACGATATATCTCATTAAGATCATGTTGAGTGTAGAGCTGATACTGTGATACATGGAAGGGACTGTGTCGTTACAATGGCATACGACCGCTATGATCCTTGTTAGCTTTAAGCTTAATAGCGATGAAAGGAATGATCAATTTATGACGGAATTTAGCTAAAATAAATATGCATATTATGGAAATTATGATTATTAAACCGTAAAGTTATATTACGCGAGCCAAGTGGGAGAATGTAAGTTATGACCCACGTTATGACCCATTTATTTAATAAGGTTTAATAATTAATTAATGGGCTTTATTCCTATTGGTCTAAAGAGATTAACTACTCACTACATTGATGGAATGTAACTCTATAAATAGATTAGGTCGGTCCTCTCTCCACACTATCTTATCATATTCTTCATCCATCAGAAAATATATTAAAGAGTGTAAAGGGAGAGAAACGCGACTTACGTCTTCTCGAATCGCCAAGATGAATCAAGGTTAGTATTTATTATTTATTATCATGTATATCATGAGAATTGTGTTGTTTAAATATCATGGATTATGTTCGTATGAATTACGTGTAGCATATAATTATGCTTACACAAACTGCTTTAGCTGTGAAATTTAACCTGCGTCATACAAACAATTGTCTTGTTCTTTCTCCAATTTTTTAACCTCAAAAACTTTTGACATTTATAAAGAGGTTGGTGTTGTGAGGGAAGAAGACTTGGTGCTTTAAAATTCTTTCGACTGAGGAAATGGTTGACATAGTAGGAGAATTGTGGGCAGAGTACTTCAAGTAAGTCTATCTAGTGACTTGAGTTAGAGTATGTACTTTTTAATTGTTGGTCTATTCGTCGAATTATTGGATTGAAATATTTATTTGGACTGAAATATTTACTGAAATTTGTTTAATTGACTAGTGTTGAGTCAAAAGTGTATCATTCCAGGTTTATTGGGAAAAAACCAAATCAAATATGTGAAAGGATAAAATATCACAAGAATATGTGACAACCGTCACCCATAACGTAACGTAAGTATGGACGACGCTCAACAACCGTTGAGTATAGTTAGAGTGTGTTTGTTGGGGATCTGATATCTCCGAGAAACCATCGCTTATACTTTGTGACAATCGTTGCTATATCCTATTTTTTATACTTTATAATTGCTTACCCAAGTGAGTTATCAACCGATCTCCATTTGATGGTCGACTATGATAGCAAATTTGAAATTGTAATGGCGTGTGTACCATCTGATGAAGTTTGGTTCCAAACCACTTGCTAGGAAAGAAAAGACCATTTAAGTTAGTTTTTTTTTTTAATTCGAGCGCTAAAGGAAATTGAATTCTCATTTTAAATATGAAATACATGAATAAAACAGACATTTCACACAATGAAGGCCCGATGGTCAAGTTGAGACACTCAAAGTCTCTGGAGTGATAAAGCACATGTTCGATTCTCCCATGGCAAATACTTTGAATTGAGTCAGACATACATTGAACCCCGTCCCAGTAGCTAACTTGATTGGCGTGATTTACAGGCAGGCTAATCGCGCGAGGCCCTGTATTTCCAAGGTTACTTAGAAAAACAAAAGTCATTTCATATAAAGTCAGGGTAATTTACTATATGAAATGATCCAAACTAATACATTAACATTTAAAAAAAAGTTTGATGAGTACATGTATATATATACATATATTAACGAATTTTATCCTGGAGGTTATTTGAGTGTATTTAAGTGTAGACATCCAAATATTATTATTGATCGATCCAAATCCTATTTGCTCTGTATTTTCTCTGACAAATGGAATGACGTGTACGTCCTTATTTCCGTAAATCTTTGGTGAAGTTGAATATCATTCACCAACCATTAAATGGCCGCAAAGCTTGGTGCATTATTTCATATTCATTCATCCGCATGTTGATTTCAGAAATGCTACGAAGATGTCGGGAGAACGGTGACTGATTTAAATGGCCATTAATTTATTATGAAGTATATAAATCTGAATATTAATTACCTTATTAATATCGAAACCATCATAAGGGAGCAGCAATATATTCAGGATTTGTCGCGTACATAAATACCCCTATGCAAAAAAATCTTGTAATTTAGTACCCCTATCAGCATTTTTTTATATGTAGGTACATAAATTTTTTTGCACATAGGTACCCGATCTCGCCACAGGTACGCCGTATTAGCACATTTAGATATTTTATAGTAACATAGTATGGTACGTAATACGTTTAGAAAAAGATACGACGTATTAGCACGTTTATGTACCACATAAAAGCCGTAAAGGGTACCGTATAAAGGCGTGACAACAGACATAGCAATGTACGGTCTTTACACTAAACTGATACAAACAGTAAGTCGGTTACTCTCAGTAAAATTTCTGATATAGGTACGATTTGTAAGTTTTTATTAAGTAGATATTTCGTGTAGATTACACTTTTTTAAAAGTATTTTTTTAAAAAAAAATAAGATCGATAAGACATGATATGTAACTGTAACGGAGTCTTCTCTTGAGTTCCATTCCACGCTATCACGTGAAAATGGGGTAATTTAGCAGTATGTCAGAATAAAATGTGGGGCATTTGTAATTAAAATTAGTGTACACCTACACCCTGCTGTAGCTAGTAAAACCTAAACCTAACCAAAGGCAAGAGGTCGTATCGCATTGATGGCATTTATTTTAATTTTATTTTTCATCAAATAAATGCATTGATGATATCTGACGGCATGAACAACATTTTCATAAAAATATTGCAGGTCGCAGCAGGCAAGGCAGGGGCCCGAAAATGGAAAAGAAAAAGCACCTTGTGAAGAAGATAACATAATTTTCTGATGAATTACTTATTGGTCCCTGATTGTGAGAAACTAAACATTTGGACGCAATATGATATATAATTACATTCCTTCATAAAAACAAAATTATAAACTGTACTTGGGTAGAAATTGACGGAGCTTGGAGCCGCTCATTTTCTGGGTTCCAAATCAAGCTGGAGCCCTGTCTTTGATCTCGAGTTTTTTATGAAATAGTAAGAATAATAATAATGATAATTCGAGACGAGTACTATGCAATGATTTTCAGTGAAATATGTTCAACAGGCTAAATGCGGCATAACAACAGCCGATCTAAAATTATACATTCGCTATATACGAAAGGGATGTGGGACTATTAATTATAGTCAAGTCTTAGCGAGACAAGTAGTGTCCAAATTTTGTAGATAGAGTCTAGTTAGTTTAGTAATTGATATCATGACGGATTAAAACGCAACTTATATAATACAATATATATATATATATATTGGAAGAATTTTATGATTCTCTCCTAAGTGAGCACCCATGTCGACGTAGCACTGATTCGTGACATGTCAACATGTCACATCAACATTAGATAATATGTGACACTAATTAACACATTCTAGGGGTCATTGGTCGACATATCAGACGATGATGTGGCATGTTTACACTTTATATGACACTTGTTATGTGGCATTGATCTGTGTGCATAAGCATGTAACATCATCGTCCGAGATATCGACCAATGACACCTGTGATGTGTTAATTAGTATTATATATCATCTATCCTGATGTGGCATGTCGACATGGCACGAATCACTGCCCACGTAAGGTGAACACGATAAAATTCATCTATATATACATATATTATACACACATATAAACATCAATATTCGTTCTTTATAAAGAGCGTAAAGTGAATAAAAACAGTAAATTGACCCGTCAATTAATCAATTTGTTTTTTTACAATTGTTACTATTAAAATAGTTATTAAACCACGTAGCATTAAACTCGTAATAACTATATCATTCTACTTTAATCATCTACAATAATTGATTTTATTTTATTTCACACACATATACTGTGCTAAAAATACTATAGAATATCGATATACAGATATACATATCCGAAGTTGTTGAGACAAAACGAGATTTCAAGCCCCAAAATAAAAAAATAAAAAAAATATGAAAAAAAAAAGAAAAAAAATTCAGATTCTCCCGGGTTCCACATATTAATTGATGCTATAAATAATTCCAACTGCATTTCTACTAAAAAGGTACTAACGATTAAGAATGGATCTGATATTCTATCTAAATAAACTGTAATGAAAAGAAAATAGAAAACTATCCAGCAAGTCGGCGCGGTGATCCAATCCAGGGAAACCCTTATAAAGCCACCACACTCCCAAAGCAACTCACCTCAACCCCATACACAAAAATAACAAGAAGAGAAGCGTTGAAAAGCTCATCATTTCCTTCTCTCAAAAATCCAAATTATATTAGAGAAGTTCCCTCGCGTCTCTTACACCGCCACGAATACATCATCATGTCTTCTCCTCCAAAAATCTTTGTCCCTATACCTAGATTTTCATTAGCATTTTCCATGATGATTTATGTATCAATAATGCTAGAACCATTAATGGTCAATGGTCAGCGAGCATTCTTCGTTTTCGGCGACTCATTGGTCGACAATGGAAACAATAATTACTTAGCCACCACGGCAAGAGCCGACTCACCGCCCTACGGCATCGACTATCCCACTCATCGACCAACGGGCCGATTCTCTAATGGCTTTAACATCCCCGATCTCATTAGTACGATTACATATATATCCATTATAGGGAAATCTTATGGTGCTCGCCTTATGTGATCACCACTTATGTTGCACTGATTGGTCACATATCGACATGCCAAATCAACACGAGAGGTGTCAATCAAGCAAGGTAAACTGGTGCCGATCAATGCCACACACACATCACCTCTCGTGTCGATGTGGTATGTCAGATTTTGCACGGATCAGTGCCACATAAGTGGTCATAAGATTTCTCATCCATTGTATATATTTGGTTTAACTTTTATTGAATTTTTCATTGATTGTAATTTATAGGCCAGGCCTTGGGCGCAGAATCAACACTACCCTACTTAAGTCCTCAGCTGAGTGGAGAAAAATTGCTAGTTGGAGCTAACTTTGCTTCGGCAGGAATTGGGATACTTAATGACACTGGGGTTCAATTTGTATGTACAAAATTTGATTATTTTCAACCAAACATATATAATATAAGGTTTATTTGCATTTATATTAATTGGGATTTGGGGGACAGGCGAACATAATAAGAATCAGACAGCAACTAGCGTTCTTCGAGCAGTACCAAGGTCGATTGAGTGCGCTGATCGGACAAGAAGAGGCTCAACGTAGGGTCAACGGTGCTTTGGTCTTAATCACACTCGGTGGCAATGACTTTGTCAATAATTACTTCTTGGCCCCAATTACTCTCAGAAGAATCCAATACAACCTTCAAGACTATTCCAGGCTTCTAATTACCGAATACAAGAAGATTCTACAGGTACCTTAATTTCTTCGCTTTTCATAGCCAAGATAATTCACTCTTTAGGCCTTGTTTGGTTTGGTATCTTAAACGTTGGTTTATCACATATTCATGTGCTTGGTACTTGGGTTTATAACACTAAACCCATGTATACGAGTTTAGAAGAACACACATCTTAGGTGGGTTGTTATAACCCACTAACCAAACACACAATTTATTTACCAACAAACAAACATTTTAATCCCTTAGGGTTCATGGTTTTAAAAGTTTACAATGTTAGTTCATAGCATGTGACGTGTTTGGTTCATATAAGACAGATTTATTAAAATTAACTCCATAAACTAATGGATTATTATAAACCTGCCTACCAGCCAAACAGACATGCATTTATATCTTCTTTTTTTTTTTGAAACGACACATGCATTTATATCCAGTAGTTGGTTTTTTTATTAAAATCTTACTTTAATCCAAGCCCTCTTTAATATAAAGCGATGTACCAAACATGTCAGGGTTGATTAACTTGTATTGAATTATTTTTATTACTCTGTTTGGTGATCAGCGGCTGTACGAGTTAGGAGCCCGAAGGGTTCTAGTGACTGGGACGGGCCCGCTAGGGTGCGTCCCGTCCCAGCTAGCCTCGAGGAGCACCAACGGTCAATGCGCCGTCGAGCCGCTACAAGCCGTGGCCATCTACAACCCTTTGCTGCTCGAGATGCTTCAAGCCTTGAATCAAGAACTTGGCTCTAACGTTTTCATAGCCGTTAACACGATGGAGATGCAAAATAACTTCATCACCAACCCAAGAGGCTTCGGTATAATATACGTCCATATATTTATTTGCGGCCTCCAATTTGAATAGAATTTAAGAAAATTGTTTACATATGTTTGTATGCTTTGGGATTATAGGTTTTATCACATCAAAGGTGGCGTGTTGCGGACAAGGACCGTACAATGGGGTGGGAATATGCAACGTTGCTTCGAATTTGTGTCCAAATAGGGATTTATATGCATTTTGGGATCCATTTCATCCCTCGGAGAGAGCCAATAGGATTATTGTTGAGACGATATTCACTGGTTCGGACAAGTACATGTCGCCTATGAACCTTAGCACCATAATGGAGTTAGATTCGAGGACCTAAGGTATATCATTTTAATTTGAGTTGTTTTATGCTATGTGTAAATGGACTATGTGTTTGGTCGATGCATTACTCACTGTCTCGTGATCTACCTAATTTAGTACAATGTGTGTTAGCTAATACAAAGAAAAAGCAATATCTCTCTCTGCTTCCAATTTCAATTTCATGCGACCAGTTTAGATAGAACAGTGTCTTTCAACCTAAATTTAGCTTATGGGGCCAACTGAGACAGATAATATCCAAGTCAAAATTGATCCATGTGATCGGTCAGACTTATATATTTATACTCCAATCAATTTACAATATATGTAATAAAATATTAAATTAAGTCGTAAAATTTAAAATATTGATGGGGTTTCTTTGTGAACATGGAGAGAGAGGGGATGATTTGATGAACAGTTATGTGAGAGATATATGGAGAGTGATGGTTGTGTTCATAAAAAAATACTAATAATATTTTTTTTACTTCAATATAATGGAGTTTTTATTTTATGTTGTAGTTAACTGTAATTTACTATTAGGGTTTAGGTAATTATATATTATAAATCATATTTAATAGAATATGTTAAAGTCCAAAATCATAATAAATTGAGGATATTCTGTATAGGTTAGATTATAGAGGAAATGTTTGGAGTTTACTCATATTATTACACATGATATATGAAAAAAAAAAACAAAAAGTAGCGTTTGTTGTAAAATTATTGCAAGAGAGTATAGTACATAAGAGAGAATTCTTCCATTCACATGTGTTTCGCTTGTACAATGATCTCTATTTATAGGTTTGAAGTAAAGTCTTACATTGATCGCAATAGATAATGGGGTAATTGATAATAGAGATTAAAGTAAAATCCAGAGATAGAGTGGGTGTGGGGAAGTTATGAGTTGAATAAGAGTTGAGTGGACATCCAATATAATAAAATAAAGTTTATAACACCCGTTGGATGTGCAATCTTTTGGCAAAATGTCTCGTTAAATCCTTACTAGGAAAAACTCAAAGGGATAAAATCGTTGGATATGTAAAAAGATAAAATGACATATTTATTGAGCTTGTTGTGTAGATGATGCCCAAATAAAAACTTAGGCCCAAAGTAGTAATAGCTCTCTTTGGGCCACATTTCTCTTACATAGACCTGTCAAAATGGCCTAAACGGGCTAGCCCGCGCGGGCCGCGGGCTAGGCGGGGCGGGGCGGGGCGGGCCGGCCGGCCGGCCCATGATATATTTTAATTAATTTATTTTATACTTTAAATATATATTTATTTAAATAGAGGAATTAATTAATGATTTTATTAATGATGCATTTATTAATTACTACATAATTAATGTATATTTAAATATTATAATTAAATAATTAATGATGTATTTATTAATTAATTCATAATTAAATATATTTAAATATCATAAATATATAAATAATTCTTAATTAATTAAAATGTTTGAATAAAAATATTTAGAAAAACCAAGGCGGGCGGGCCTGGCCCGCCAGGCCTGCGGCCCGCTGGCGGGCGGTCTGGGCTTCAGTTTTGAAGGCCCGCCTGGCGGGCCAGCCGCCCCGGCCCGGCCCATTGACAGTTCTACTCTTACAGCACAACACAGCAAAACATCCTTGATTTTATTTTATTATTTGAATTGAGAAAGCAAAAGTAAACCTAATTAATGCATGCTCGATGACAGCTCAGTGTGTATAACACTCTCGAGTCTGCTACTACGCCATGTGAAATAATCTGGAAATAAATATAAATAGACTTGCTTCGAAGGAGGTGGTTATTATGATTTAATAGATTTTTTAATAGTAAATTAATGAATAAAAAATTTGATTGGTCAATTTTGACATACCAATTACAGTTTTATCTTTCTAGGCTCTTTGTATAAGAGTATAGATAGTGTAACAATAGTACTACTCCCTCTGTTCCTATTTAAATGTCATTTAAGAAATTTTTACAAATATTAATAAATGAGTTAAAATTGCCGTTATACCCTCATTAATCATTAGCCAAATCATTACTCCATTATTGTGTTATTATTTAATATGGGGGCAAATATGAAAATCTACACATAATGCTTTTTTGAAAACCCCAAAACGACATTCTTAAGGGACAAAAAAAGTTATCTTAAACGACATTTAAATAGGAACAGAGGGAGTATTTAATAATTGGTGCGTGATGAATATGTCATGAAAAATCATGGCACCGCATGCTGCTTCTTTTCAATTTCTATCTTTTTTTTTTCTAGTCCAACTAATAATAGTATCATGACTAGCAGCACATCAGCTCATTATTGAAAGCTTTTTTCAGCATAATAATTACATGAGCAAATCAAATAAATAAAAGAAAATCATAACTAATCTTGCAAATTGCAACATGATGCGGATCGTATCGAAACCATGGTAATGCATCGTGCTATTCAATTTAAATTCAATATAACACAATATGTTAACCCTTTTATTTTAATATTTACTACTTTTCGTGGTGAAATTTTGTGTTAATCAAAACGACAATTTGAGATATATAACTAACTTTTAGCAGAATACAATGCTTTTTCTGTATATTTTTCTTGCACACATGCCTTTCATCTACTTATTCTCTTATCTGGTTTTGACTTTTCTACCAATTTAGTATAACCTAATTCCATTTTAATTTGAAAAGTGTCATTCCTACACACTTACTCCTCCCTTGTTAAAACACTAATCACCGTACAATTAAATTTATACTATGTCATGTATCGTTTATTAATTGTAGTTGAGTTATTATTTTTTTTCCAACGAAATTGTAGTTGAGTTATATCCAACTCGAGATGCAAGCATATCCCTTTCCTTTTATCTCACATGGAGAAAATCATAGGACTTCCGAAAATTGGAGAAATATTTTAATCCTTCCTAATTCCGATGTACACGCGACAAATGTGTAAAGTCATACACATGAGGATATAAACCTATGACTTTGTGTCTCTTTGATTTATCCCAACTCTTGAAGATTACATGAATCTTGTCTACCCCATGGAATACATTGATGAATCATCATCATTCACGCTTTGTTTTGACGAAAGAAAAAATAATGAATCAAACCACTTTTTATTTATTCATTTATTACTTTGAATGGAGGAGGGTTTAGAGGGTTTTAAGTTCACTCGAATATAATATATATATAATATATATATATATATAATATGTGAATTTCCTTTCCCGATTCAAAATTGTTCTTGTCCACTAGCACTGATACTTTTCCGTTGTACCTCGTTTTCCAAGATTTCTTATACTAATAAATATAATATCTCATCTTCAAGTTCCTTAAAGAGAGAGATGAAAAAGAAAAGAAAAAAGGGAATAAAGCGAAGTTTTTGCGAAATGCAGTGGAAATAATGATAAAAAGAAATAACAAAGCCTGATCTCAAGAACATCATTAAAGCTGCTGAAACATTGTTTATTAAGCTCCATCAACTCCACTTTTTCTACACTAACAAGAGAAGTATCATCATCAACTAACAAAGAAAGAAACTTCATTACTGTTTCCACAATCTTCCCTCTTTCTCCTCATTTTCCTCACCAATGAAGCATCTTCTATCTCTCTACATTCTCCTTTTCCTAACTATAACATTAACGCAGCCAAAGCCATCATCTTCTTCAGACGTCGAGCTGCTCTTGCAAAAGATCAAGCCTTCACTGCAAGGAACTGCAGAGAACATACCTTTGCTGACTTGGGACACTTCAGTCCCACTTTGTCAGTGGAGTGGCTTGAAATGGCTTTCAAGAAACGGCTCTCCTCTGCAATGTTCCGACCGTTCTTCACCACAATGGACTAATCTCTCTCTTTACAAAGATCCCTCTCTGCGCATTTCCTCGCTGCAGTTACCATCAGTCAACCTATCTGGGACAATCCCTAGAGAGATTGGTGAGCTCACGAACCTACAAAGCATCTATCTTGGCGTTAATTCTTTGACTGGTTCCATCCCGCTAGAGTTAGGCTACAGTACCTCCTTGACAGACGTCGATTTCAGTCACAATCTGCTCAGTGGTTCACTTCCAACGTCTATTTGGAACCTTTGCGGCGGCGGTCTCGTCTCTTTAAGGCTCCACGGCAACTCTTTAACGGGTTCTTTGCCCGAACCGGCCGTACCCGACGGTTTATCTTGCAAGAATCTGCAGTTTCTTGACCTGGGCAAGAATGGGTTCGCTGGTAATTTCCCCGAGTTCATCGTAGGGTTTCGCGGCCTTAAACAGCTCGATCTTGGCGACAACCACCTCTCCGGAGAAATCCCAGGTGGCATAGCTCAGTTAAAACTCGAAAAATTGAATCTTTCTCACAACAACTTCAGTGGGGTTTTGCCTACTTTCGGTAGCAACTCAAAGTTCGGCGCAGAGGCGTTCGAAGGGAACAGTCCTGAACTGTGTGGTCCTCCGTTAAAGACCTGCGGCGGAGATTTTCCGGCCAATACCTCCGGAGGCCTCAGTCCCGGCGCGGTTGCCGGCATCGTCATAGGCTTGATGGCCGGCGCTGTGATTGTGGTGTCGTTGCTGATAGGCTACTACCAAGGAAAGCGAAAGAGGAGAGATTCGTACGGCTATGAGCCAGAGGAAGAAGAAGAAGAGCTTGAAGACGAAGAGAGCGGCGGCGATGGAAGGTTGATATTGTTTCAAGGCGGCGAGCATCTGACTTTAGAGGACGTATTGAACGCAACGGGGCAGGTGATGGAGAAGACAAGCTATGGCACGGTGTACAAGGCCAAGCTGAGCGACGGCGGAACCATTGCTCTGAGGCTGTTGAGAGAAGGGAGTTGCAGGGATAAAGGTTCTTGCTTGGCCGTGATTAAGCAGCTGGGACGTATACGACATGAGAATCTCATACCTCTGAGGGCTTTCTATCAGGGAAAGAGAGGGGAGAAGCTTCTCATCTATGATTATCAGCACAACAAGACTCTTCACGATCTCTTGCACGGTAAGGAAACAAAAACTTTTTCGCTCAGAATCGACCAAGTGTTAATTATAGGTCGATTTTGCTCCGAATTATAAGATGTCGACGTATAATATAAGGTTCCGGCAAAATTTAGGGGGTGATATTATACGAAATTAACTTAAAAAATTGAGCAATTTTGGACATTACTCACTAAACTCGTATAATTATAGAGTTTCAACGTACAATGTCCATAGAGTGCTTGATATTGAAAGTTGCTTTAGTTGCTCTTCGTGTAACGTCACCCCCTAAATTCGATGTACCTTAATGCCACTCCATAGGTCATGGGTTCAAATCCCATGACTTTCGTGGTGGTTGAATTTGAGACATATTTACCTACCTACCTGCTCGAAGCATTAGTCTCACCTTTCGAGCGTGTTGCGTAAAAAAAATCAGTTAACCCAACATTTACTTTTTATGGAGCTAAATATCATCTAAATTCACGATCAATCAACCTGCAGAATCACGAGCGGGGAAACCGCCCCTACCGTGGGCCCGAAGGCACAAGATCGCACTGGGAATGGCTCGAGGCCTGGCCCACCTCCACGGGCTCGAACCGCCCATCACCCACGGGAACGTCCGGTCAAAGACGACCCTGGTGGACGACTTCTTCGTCCCGAGGCTGAACGAGTACGGACTCGACAAGATCATGGTCCCGTCCGTGGCTGACGAGATTGTCTCCGAGTCGAAATCCGACGGCTACAAAGCGCCGGAGCTACACAGGATGAAGGGCTCGAGCTCGAGGACGGACGTGTACTCTTTCGGGATCGTGATGCTCGAGATGCTCCTCGGGAAGAAGCCGTCGGGCTCGAAGAACGCGGCGGATTTGCCTTCGATGGTGAAGGCAGCGGTCTTGGAGGAGACGACGATGGAGGTGTTCGACGTGGAGCTTTTGAAGGGATCGAGGAGTAATCCCATGGATGAGGGTTTGGTTCAGGCGCTTAAATTGGCGATGGGCTGCTGTGCGCCCGTGGCTTCGGTTAGGCCGACCATGGACGAGGTTGTTAGGCAGTTGGAGGAGAACAGGCCGAGGAGTAATAATAGGTCGGCCTTGTACAGCCCTGCCGAGACTAGGAGTGGAAGCATTACCCCCTTTTGATCCTTCTTTCTTTATTATCATCGTCATATGCTATATTAATAATCATCAGAAGTAGACCCTTTTGAGGATACGTATGTTATATGGCATGTAACATGAATTGCGAAAATGTTGATTTTCAAATCTCGGACTGCAAAAAATTTGATTCCACCCTCACATAGACCCAAAACAGTAATTTCTAGTGGGTTTGTTGACTAGTTGCATAGGAATTGGTTATGAGAGTGGTCAATGAGAGCCCACGTCCAACTTTTATAAAGATAGTTCATCTGAACGCAGGCAAACCCGTAATATAAAACCAAATATCTACACAAAAAGCACAAAAAGGTGAAATGATTAATCACACATCAACATATACTTATAGAAAAAATCACGAAGAAAAAAAGGCTATCGGCGAAAACTCGAACAATCAAATGAAGTAAACGCAATCGAATCGACCACAAGTGAAGAACTTAAGAGAGCCAAATCGCTTCTAAGAACGACCGAAGCATCTTCCAATAGAAAAGTGTTTTGAAGGCTTGTTGGGTTTTGACTTTGAGTCGGGCTCGAGCTTTTTACGCGGAAGATGCTTCAGAAATGCCTTCACGGCTCCTGTAACACCATCTTCGTTTTCCATCGCCTTTGCAAGCTCAACGGCACGTTCTTTTACCTGTGTTTTTGGAATAAATTCTTAAGCTTACGATAAAAAATCGAAAGTATTATCTCAAATGTACATCTTATGTAATTAGCAGACATAACTATTTATGTGCAGTTCCTTTTTCCTCTGTCCCAATAAGTATCACGAAACAGCAGATATACAAGCAACGAATCATTAGACACATAGGGAATGAGCTACAACCAGAAATTGGATGACTAAATGTTTGACGATATTTGTTAATAAATTCGTAAAACGTTATATGTTTGGTTGAAATGCCAAAGGGATCAGTGCACTAGATAAGTTATAGTTTAAAAAACAGTTCGAGATGTATTATCATACCTCGGGATCTAGCATAAAGTTGATTGCACCAACGAGCTTCTGAAGAGAAAAATCGTCAACGGGAATCGGGGAGGACCCACACGTCGGGCATGAACTCTCTCCCCCAGAAAGGTTGGTCGCCAAAGAAAGGGACGATAGTTGTAGGGCACTAAGGAATACAATGAATAACGAAGGAGACGAGAAAAAACTAAGGATAGATATGATCAATTGTTTAATATGATTCATTGATAGTGTTACCTACCGCAGCTTTAAGACCAGCAGCTGTTGTACCTGCACCGCCATGGTGAACCTGATAAACACATGGGAGTCAACACATAGCACGGAAAAGCTTATATGAAACCAGCTGCACTATGCATGAGATAAAGTCACCGCGTTCATGCCAGCCTTTGACGATAATCGATATATCAAGAAGTGGATAAGATTAACAGAGCAAAGATCATGCAAAACGATGAATGCATTAATGAATCGAAGAAATACCAGCTACAGAAATAGAAAGAGCTATTATGTCGCCCGGAAAAGTATTATTATGTTCATATGCACATGGCAACTACTGACAATGACAACTTACCACAGCAGCACATTGCAAGAAAAGCCAGTCATGAGGAACATTATCCAGCAGATACACAAAGTCTTTCTCTTCTGCCACTGTCAAGAATCATCAGTTGTCGTCGAGCATGAATGTGGAAAAAGGCTGATAGAAACGTGAAGAAATGTGAAGCTCATGGAAAGGAAGAAAGGAACTCACAGTCGCCTAGGCCGCCCCAGCCTTTATTAATGATACCCCGCTGTTTGGTTATTTCCAGAGCTTTGACAATTGTTTTCGTCATTTTTTCTGGCTCTTGTACAGGCTGAAATAGAAGAAAGATTATTTCATGCAGAAATAATGTACTAAAAATAATGGGAGCTGAGTAGAACAAGTTCAGTTCAATATATAGAATCTGTGTGTTTATAGATAATCACATCGGGAAATTAAAATTAGATGATTACAAAAAAAAAAGTTTAGCCAGAACAATGGAAGTCAGAAACAGAGGACTAGAGAACAACCCCACAACTTCACAAGGATAATGCCATGATTAGCTCATACAAGAAATATTATTTTGCTTAGTCCTAAAATAGGTCGTATATTGTACTTAAGAAGAGACTCAGGAACTAAATTGAGAGGGCTGATCAAGGGCAGGATAATTTTTCCACTGGGTTGTCATAGCCAAAGGACGGATATTTTTGTCGAATCTAGGTTAAGACCAAGGGGGCCACAAAATTATTCTCTGGATTATTTTCACATCACATACTTGTTCTCGTTTTCGACATCTACCTCTAACAAAAGCATGTCTTTCTCCATCTTTCTTGCATAACAGTCTGAGGATTAAATCAAAGGAGGATAAAAACAAGAGTTTGTGGCACTTACAAGACTACCAAAGCCAATATAGATAGGTTTTGGACCAGCTTTCAGCCAGTTTACAAGTGATTCTGGTGGTTCATAATTTGATGCAAGATCTAGGAAACAAAATCCAACAACATCAATCTTTGGTCCCCAATCTGAATAAAAAAGAAAAAAGAGATGGTATTTAGTTAATTTTGAAACTATCAGTCTATTGCATTAATTTTTGTTCAGTTAAACCATTATAAAACCTTTTGGTTTGGGAACAAGGTGAGGACTCCAAATGTATCCATGAGGAATATCCGACTCAGAACTTTGTGAACCACTCAAGTAAGTGACTGGTCGTAGCTTTAGCTTCTTTTTCCTCATATCATTTATCATATCTCTTATTCCAAGCCAAATCAATGAGTCAACAATTTGGTAAGATAACTGCAAAACCAGCCAAGAAAAGGTAACGCAGTGTCAGTTTTAGAACATTCAAAAAAGTTGCAAGAAATGCAAAACACAAGAATATTCAAAACACACTCTATATCCGGCTGATTGCTTAACACGAGACAGTGGATGAGGGAATTCACTGGTTGGCCTGGAAAAATATAAGTGAGGTGATAAGCTGATGTAGGAGATTAGATATTTATACAATTTATTTTGTTAATATGTTAAAATATTAATGCATTGCTAAGAACATACTATGTTTTCCTAATAAATTTAAGATATGAATCCAGATAGAACTTACGTCCACGGCATGGTGAAGAATATATGAATCGGAACTTTCAAGGCCTCTGCCACATGCGTGTGCCCTGCAGCAATCTCCAGGTTACTAGACATCTTCATAGTCACAATCAATAGTTACAACGAAGACAGAAAGTGTCCTGAATGAGAATTTTTAGACCAAACACAGAACCAACCAATCAAATGAGCCAAATCAATGTGATGCAAGAGAAAAAACAATTTGCATTGCTTCTTTTACATAACTTTTGGATAATGGAGCTAATAGATTTAAATATCCAGCCATGTGTCAAGTACCGTAATTCAGTTAAGGGAGAAATTTACGACATATTTATATGGCATTTTCCATGTTTTAAACAATGTCATGTAGCATTTCAACCCATCCTGAGAAATAGTCAGAAAAGGAACATAATGTCAAAACAACATAAAATAATGCCTTAGTTGCTCTGACCATATGCAGGAGGATTAGCGATAATTGCGTCTGCTTTGAAAGGAATTCCAGTGTCCATGTCAGGATTTTTGCATGCTGGAAGCAGAGAATATATGATTTCTTTTATTTGATTTCTTTGAATAGGGATTTCTGAAGGACCAGATGGTAAGAACCCTTTGTTCTTAACCATGTCTGCAATTAGAAAACAATAAGTGAGGTGCAAGACTATGATGGACTCAGTTTCACCAAGGTATAGAAGAAAAGTGAGCATCAGCAACGTACATTCGGCAAGAACTTTTGGATCGCCACCCAGAGGATAAAATTCAAGTCCAGATGTCAAAACAAACTCTTTAAAATTTGAATGAGTAGCCAATCTGACACGATGTCCATATTCCTGCACCAAAAGACTCGCCGTCAGTAATTTGATAAGGACAACCAAAATAAACTCAAACCGTCAATTTTCTTCACTGTGTCAATTCTTCTTATGCGTACTTTTACTGTTCATCTAGTCTTTCACTGAACCATACCTGAAGTTTCTTTCCGATAGCGACAAATGGCTGTACATCTCCACGAGTTCCAACAATGAGCACCACAATTTGTAATGGTTGAATATGCTGAAGTTCTGTTGCATCAAGAGTATCCTCATCAACTTCATTATCAACCCTTTCAGAACCAATTCTGAGGGATTGAGGATCAACATCGACTGGAAGGTCAAATTCTACAGTTCCATCTTTAACAGTAGCAATTCTGTTCAACAACTTGAGCTGCAACGTTAAGAAATCCCAGGCATTTGTGGTTAACAAATGTGCAGTGCTGGTTGTCGAATAAGAAACAAACTTACAGGCATGCACATACAATATACCTAAATGACAAAACACGACTGATGTATTCTTAGCGAAGCATTCATTATCTAATATAACACGTTGTGCATTAAAAATAAAATCTGTGATACCCATTGATGTTAATAATGGCTTTACTGAGACAGTGTGCGTGATATCATATTGATTCATGTTATAGCTAACAGTGTAAGTGACAAAGAACTATTACGTACAAAAACTGTTATCTACAAAAAAGTAAAGGACATGCGTACAAACTATATGTTAAGCAAACTTAGAGAATTTTACTTGAAAGATCCAGAAAACCCATGATAAAGAGAGGTATACGCACTCATGCACAACATCCAATTCAAGCCTTTAATATCTATTACCACCAATCTTCAAAAAAAAAAAGGAAATCCTAAAAGAAGATATTACCTTCTGTTGTGCAGGTATTCGATCGTCGAAAATCTTTGCAGCCTCTTCAGGACCTACATTACGCCTCTGCCTCTCCGTTTTTGATCTTTCTAGTCCCGAAGGAGCCTCTAAAGAATTTACTTTTTCTGGAGGCACAGTATTCGTTCTAGGTAAAGAATCTACACTCCCTGCCATAAAAATTCAGTCAACGAAATATCCCAACAAATCGAATACAACAGGTGGACAAAATGGATACAGTGACAAAGACTACAACGAAGATGTATCGTCATAGTTGTTTTAGAAAATTGTTTTAGAAATAACCAATGCCCTTTCGCCTCGCTGCCTTGTTCCCTTTCCTCAAAATCTATTACTAACGTCTTCCCACTTACCCAAATATAAAGATCCTCATTTTATCCATAATCAGAAATGAATAATCTCCTTCCACAATTTGTACATACATATTTCACAGGACAGGTTCCTACTGTTCATTAAGTAGTATGATCGCACTATTTCACTATCTGCTCCATAAATCGTAACAGCAGCACAGCTGCCAAAATTCTCATCAGACCTCAATCCAATTTCAGCACAAAGCTAAAATCCGACAGTTCCACCACTCATTACCATACTGTAAAATAGTAATCCATAACATTGCAGACCAAAAGCACAGTAACTGAGATCACATACTTCTTACGAACTCCGACGAATCATACCATTTCACAGATTTCTGAAAGTAGAAGCATAAAGTTCAAGAACTCGGTATATTTATGCAATCCTAAAACTGAAACTCAAACTCGATTACACAAATCCAAACCCATCAACTTGAAATCTACAATCCTAGAACGACAAAAGAAAACTCAATCCTCAGCATCATCAATCAACCCTCACTCACGAGAAATTTCTTCTCCTCCATTAGACGGCGCCGGAGCAGGACTTTCTCCGGCGACGGAGACGCCTCCGGTACTAAGGACCTCCGCCTCAATCGGCACCCCTTCAGGACCCGAACTTGAGCTTACGCCACCGTCCTTCTCCATCCACGGCGACGATTCAGATGTAAAAAACAGTTACCTGGAAAGAGGAAGTCTTAGAATGTGGTGAAAGTGTGTGTTGTGGTTGCAGCTCCACGATTCGACAAGAGTATTATGCGCTGTTGCCGTTTAGGTAAATTTTATTATTTATTTATTATATACCGAATCTTCTTTAGTTGCACTTAGCAACTTTACAGATGTCTCGAAGAAAAGAAAAGAAAAGAAAATAAAGAAGCGATTTTGGGCCTCAATCTCTTTTGGGTATTACCTCAAACCTCATATATTTTGTTTTTCTGCTTCTTTTGCATTTCAAATTATTTGCAACAGATTTTGTTGAATAAATTCAATTTGTTTGGTAGAGTAAATTCAAGGGTCTTATTGAAATAAGTTGTGTTACTGACAAATAGTAGTAGATGACGACGCTGGAGGCGAGGCTTGGTAGGAAATTTGGGAAGGTTGATTAATTGCTAATGTACCCTTAAACTTAATCAAAATTGCAAAAAAGTAGATAAAATTAATTATTCTCAATTCATATTACGTAGATAGGTTCTAAAAAGTTTTAAATGACTTTTTTGAAAAAGATAATTGGATATTCTGGTTTTATGTAACTATAGTATTTATAAATTTCATTATTTAAATATTTTATGTCTTATAGAGTATAGCATGTTAAAGACTAAATCATAATTGATAATATACATGAATACATACTGGAATATATTGATTTTCTTTTTAGGCTGCGTTTAGTTACTAGTATAAGGCAAGATAAGGTTATTATTATCCGGTTTAATCTTGTTCAGTTGACATACTCCGTTTGGTTTCCCTGAAAAGCCCAAATAAGCCTAGCATTATAAATAATATGTCATTATATTGTGTTTGGTTGTTTGTTTTGCAGCCCGTTTTAATTTAAAGCCCGAATATTAGACTGATGGCCCGTTATAAGTAAACTAGGGAATGAGCTATAGATAAGTTATAATGGGCCTCTCTATAAATAACTAAAAATTTTAATCTTGGGCCCTTATATGGAGCTTATAACCAAACGCAGCAAATGTGTTATCTTGTAAGCCCGCTACAATTAATAAGCCCGATATTATAATGCAGGGAATGCATGATAAATAAACCGAGGGATTGGGCCGAGATTATTTATCCAAATAAGACTATTCTTTAAAATGACCAAAACGCCCTCACTACACCAAATTATAAAATCGTTGTTATTTCATATGATTTATAAACTACGTATTGATAAGAATTGTTATTTTTGTAAACTACGTATTGATACAATAAGGTCACTTTCGTAATTTACCAAATAATATATGAGATTAAATTTTTATTATGTTTGAAACCAAACGAGATAACTGTAAACATCAAATTTACAAAGTGAACATAAATCATCTACAAATGAAAAGATAATAATCTTGTGATAAAGTTATCTATCATTCTCTTATGTGGACAAGTAAACGTAGCCTTAGAGTAAAATATGGAGGAGGTTATCGTAGTTTGGTCAACCTGTTCAAACTCTAAATTTGAAAAAAAATTAATGAATCCCTGTATATATAGAGGGATGATTGGACATGAGATGACCAGAGTCAAAAAGGGTTTTTAAATGAGTTAATTATGATTCAGCCTCTATTCATGTTTAAAAATCGTGTTCAGCCTTGTCAGAAAAAGCAATTAGTTTTAAGGACCCGATTTTTCACACCACTTCATCGGTCTGTGGTACCACTACTTTGTTCCGTAATACCACTTCTTTGTTATGCAGTACCACATAATTGCTCTGCAGTACCATTTAATTGTTCTGCAGTACCACTTCATTTTTCTGCGGTAAAAATGAAGTGGTACTGCAGAACAAAAGAAGTGGTATTGCAGAACAATTATGTGGTACTGCGGAACAAAGAAGTGGTACTGCAGAACAAAGAAGTGGTACCACAGACCGATGAAGTGGTATGAAAAATCGGGTCCTTAAAACTAATTGCTTTTTCTGACAGGGGCTGAACATGATTTTTTAAAGTTGAATGGGGGCTGAATTGTAAAGGTCCCTTTTTAAATTGATATGCTTCCGTCAATTTCTCTAGCTTTATTAAAACAGTGCCTTTAGTTGTCAATATTCTTCAACCAAGGAAAGTTTCTTTAGTGATCTTAAAAAAAAAAACCAAGTTCATGGGCTTCAAACAAAGAAGCTCATTGGTGGACAACCCATTTAAACATTTCCTTTTGGAGGAGATTGCTAACCAAGTTTGAAGCTCACTCTACAGATATGAAGGTTAGAGCTCTAATGCTAGGTTATTTCAAACGTTGTATTTGGTATTACTCTCCAAAATAAATATGTCGCTAACTTAATATGTCGGAATTGATTTGAATCTCCAATTATTTCTCCAACAAGTTGGAACTCTTCTTTTCAGTATTTCATGTCCCAATATCCTATTTATTGTGATAGAAGAATGATTAGAGACCCAAATTAGTTCTCAAATTTGAAGTTAATGACTTAATATTAGTAATTATCAAGTATAGTGACCAGGGCCTTTTTCTTAGGTCATGTTCTGTTGGCCCGAAATATTAAGGCCCATGTAAAAAAAGTGGACCTATTTTGTTAATTTAAATATTTTTTTTAAGAAAAGCCCATTTTAAATTAATAAATTATGTGACCTTATTACTTTATTTATATGAATGTGGCCCTTTATTATACGGGGCCGAATTTGTGGTACTATGCGGTAGGTCTGGATACACAGACCCAAATCCGGCCATGATAGTGACCCAAAGTAGAAAACCGACCGATATACCTAATACCATTTATAACTCTGGTTACTTCAAATGCGTAAATAACTCGTAGAATGGTGCCAACATTCACTTCCATTTGTAAGTCCCATTTTATGTGTGGTTGGTGTGAAACTATAATACATATATATATATAATATCTATATGAGATTTGATATATTGTCCACCTATGATTTTCTGCTTTTTTTTTCAATCATCTCCGACGCCTCAACCACCTCGGTCGACCTTCTCAGGTATGTTGTCCTATAAATCGCCCTCTCTGACGTGTTAGATTTTTAAGAAAATCCATCATCTATATATGATATTATCTAAAGATGACAACATATTTAACAAGTAAACAACCACTGAATATTACATTTAGTTGGGTTTCATGTGTCCTCAAAAGAAACCACAAGATCTCACGAGTGCACATTCCTTTTGTACAAATAGAGATGAGTAGTGAGTGAACGTGGGATATAATATATCCACCAACATGTCCATCGCTATTAATTGAATTCTGCATATATTAAAATAGCAACCATTCATGTATCTATCATCCATTCCCTTTTGTAGTACGTGTGGGTAACAGTGGAACCGAATATGCGTGTCTGAGAATCTGAATTATTAATATGTATGCCATTTTATTGAAAGGTGGACAATAACATCGAATGAGTTGTGTTAATAATTCATTACATGTGTGAAATTTGGCAGAAGAAAACACACAAATATATTACATATGTACATTTTTTATTGAAAAGTGAGTTGGTACAATATGCATGCACCAATTTAACACCACCATGCAAGTCCTTTTTTTTTTCCTTCATCTTGCAAAGCCCAACATGTTAAAGAAACACGAAGACGTCATGTTTATTAACATGCATGGACCAATTTAAGCCTAGGTCTCTACTTGTATTAGTTTAGTGGTGTCCAATGAAATATAAATTTTCATGGTTGGTACTGAAGTTGAGGGTTTCACCGAATATCTCCTTTTGATTTAGATTGATTTTGTGTCGTGATAAATAATGAAGACATTTTGTTCTTTGTTCTCGAACTGTCGATCGCAAGCTCGGACGACTGAGTTAGGTAATATATATATATATATATATATATATATATATAATATATATATATATATATATATATATATGCAACTGTGGTAAGTTTATATAGCTCGAAGTAGATGCCCAAATTCTATATATTGTATATATATGTGCGTGTTTTTTGTGTGTGCGTGCGTGTGTATGTGAGAACGATTTCATCCTTTGGAGTTTAATAGATAATTGTATGTATTCTAAAATTCCTGACAATCAAATACTTGTCCTAAGGACGGAAATTTCTAGAAATACATGAGCCTTAGATAATAACACAAGGGACCACTTGTGTAATTTTAAAAACTGCAGATAGCCCTACACTTGTATATGGTCAAGTGAGCCGACACCAAAGCATATATATAATTACCCTTACAATCATATGGTTATTCTTATAATAATGAGATCAAGATACATAAATGATAAGTTTATAAATCCCACATGAACAGCTTATAAGAAGCAAACTCTTTGTCGCAGACAAATGGTATATCAGACCATCATACATAGTTCTAAAAGTGGTAGTTTGAGATATATCTATTACATTACACAGAGAATGCAGGTAAAGGGAAAGATTCGCTTAACACATTACCACATCACTTAATTTTGTATATAACTATTTTTGGAAGATCATATTTCAATTTATGCGCGTTACAGATTCTTCAATGGCTCTCAAAGACGTCGCAACAACCTTCCAAATACCTATCAAAGGAAGGTGAAACATGAAACCTTTCCGAGATCGCAAAAATGCATCGTTTTATATGTTTATATGATTCATTATTCTTGATTTATCGTTTTCTTTCAGATAAGAAGGCGGCGACGAAGACTACGAAAATAGTTGAATCGGGTACTAAGAGAAAGCGTGCGAAAACAGTAGAAGAGAGCATTAAGCTATACTTCGAAAACTTGAATATTTTTGGTTTCTTACAAAAGAAAGATTTGCCCAAGGCTTACTTCTATCACACACTTAACCTTAAGAAGCTCAGAAGCTTCAGAAAGAGGAGGCATTATTCCATGAAGACATTACAGAGAGAAGATTCTTCTGCTAAGGTTCTACCTATTACCGATTCATCATCTCACTCTCCTTCGCCAATTAAAGATCAAAATCCGAAAAATGTTTCGAAGATGAAGGAACTGGTGAGGTGGGCTTCGGGTAAAAAGAATCCCGTAAAAGGAGCAAACTTCGGTGTAGGAAACGTATGCACACTAATTGCACAATCTTACAGTCTTTTAATAAACTAATCAATATGCTTGGATCATTTTCGTTATTATTACAGGGATTAAATGTTAAGAAGAAGAAGAACAAAGCAGCTACGACTAGCAAGAATGCATCGAAGGATTACTACTACGGTGATGATGATCGACGGCCTAGCATCGGCGGCGAGTCTCCCTTCACATGGAAATCAGAAATAACGGTCATTGAATCAACGGCTAGTAATACTCATTTGCATGTTGGTGAGTGTGGGCCCAAGATAGGAAACTGGATCATCACTGATTCCGAATGTAAGAAAGAAAGATTACTATTATTCGTCATCATTATTTTTTTATTAACTTGATTTTGTGTGTGCTTATATTAATTACCCAGTGCTAATTTTATTGTTTTATGAAATTTTTGGGCAGTTGTTGTGCTTGAGCTGTGAACGGACATTATTACATAGGGGTCTAAATAAGATGAATGTGCCGCTGCTCGGAAATGAAATCACGTGTATACATGCTATATATTGAGATTCAAATACCTTGAATTGAAAATATTTATTGTATGCTAGGCTAGAATAATGAGATAATGTACAATGAGATTCATGGGATTTGATTTGATTGAGGTCTAGCGGCAAAGCTAGTTCTCGTCCATCCGATTAAATTCGACTTGGCTTGTACATGCAAATAGACTCTGTTAAATATAATCAAAATTCTTTTGAAAACAAAACTGTGAACCTTCTACCTTCATAAATAAACCAATCTAATATCATCAAGAAGATTTGTTTATTTATTATTAAACGCACCCTATGATCCGGGTCGCGTACAACATCGGTGACGAAGTTGAAAATGGATTAGCTTCCCATTACATTACTACTTTGCATATGCAATGGAATAACGTTGTAATAATATACTCGGGTTTAAGATAAAAGCAATTTCACAAATAATATGTATTATACACTTAGCATCCGAACTTCAATATATGTCCTTTCAAAGGAAAAAAAAAAACAACAAAAAACAAAAAAAAAACGAGTGATATGAGAAATCTCAGACAGCAAAGAAGATGATCATAAGAATATTAGTTGCATTTAAATCCATTACAAACTGATAAAACTATGATGAGTATCAAGGCTATGATAATGCCAAGAACAATCAGCTTTATCTTCATATTCTGCAGCCACATCTTTCTCCTCATCTGTGTTCCCTGCGTCCTGAAATCTTGAGCCTGCAGACAAAAGTTTTTATGACGTAAAGGAAATGACGAAACGTTATGTATTGAATTATTGATTCATCAAAATAATGTAATGAAGAAAACAATTTAAATGGTACTTCATACGTTCCACTTAATTCTTCCCATCTTTCTATTTTGGGCGTGCCACATAATTCTTCCTATTTATATTTTTGGTAAAAGATTATGTCAATAATTAAACTAATTACACATTTATATCAAAAAATGCTTCTTAATTTGCGTGCATACTAATAAGATTGTCTCTCTCCATGCTTTAAAAGTGTACTATAATATTAAAAAAAAAAAAGCTTTCTTAATTTACGTATCTACTAATCTTTGGAAAGAAATATTTGGGACCGAGGAAGTATGATATTTTTTGTGCTTCAAGAACTGGTTATCTGCATAACTAAGACCCACTTGATTCCTGTAGTTACATTATTTAAAAGGAGAGGATAAATCGATGGGTTGAAATAGAATATATTTGAAGAAGCAAAGATCAAGAAAACGCGAATATGCATTTAAATTTCTCAAGATATGATTATGATCACATAGATGCCACTGAGAGTGAAGAACATACCTGAGAACGTAGATTCTCAGTTTTGTCCACCAGAAGCTCATTTTCTCACCACGATCAAGAACCTGCAATGCAATAATAAGTGCATTATCAACTAAAGATAGACAAAACATGAGTTGCATCGCAGGACACTTCTGAATAAGTTGTTACATAGATTAATATTAGAAATCGAGGGGTCCTTCCTAAAACCAATTGGTGATAGGAGGAGAAAGCCTCGTATATATAGCTGCTCAAAGAGCTTGAATTATCCGATGTGGGGCGAAACCCACTTAGAATCTCAACAATTAACTAATGATGATGTCTGTATTAGTTGGTTTACCTTTTCGATGTTCTCCATCATCACACCTTTGACTTCTGAAACCTGAGCTTTCACTTTCGAAAGCTTACTTATCTCCTCTGGGTGATCGACGCAATACTGCATTTGCTCCCTGAGTTTGGGCCTAACACAAAATTGTGGAAAACAACGATTGCAATGAGCTAAATGCAGAATTAACTCATGATAATGTGGAAAAAAAGGGGACCAAAAAGTTAATTTACCCGAACTCTCTATTCAAGCTATTAGCAACGGAAGTGTCAGCTTTTCCTCCACTGTATTTCCTTGTGAACTCCTCCTTAATTCTCTCAAGAAATGCAATTGGGAGCTGTCTTCCAACAGATTCAGTAGCCACGACACAATACGCTGCCATTCAATGGCGCACATCGACAATGAGTAAACGAAGAATACAATCAAGAGAAGCCAGGAAATACAGGTAAAATATGTTTTACTTAAAAAGAAAAAAAAGGAGACATTCTATAAATGACTTAAATCGTGAAGTGGAAGACGTAATTAACACCCCAAATTCACAATAAATCAGCATCAATCCCCAGAACTACAGAAGCAACACTACCGCAATTTCTTCATTAGTAGCCAACAATTTTGTCCGGGTATCTACAATTCCATTTAAAGAAAACCAGAAACAATGTGTCACGTATGTTTTGAAACCTCTGATCTGTTTTATGTTTATGCACCATTCCCTAATAGCAGTTTTTACGTTTTATAATCAGATATGTCTCCACTAATAAAATCAAAATGCATAAACAAATGAAATGATAGAACATCAGGCACAGTGACATTGCAACGAAACATACACAATTGTACGGGGACAAAAAATAAAAACAATCGCAAATATCTTTGATATAAACAAGAATAGATGTAGAATTAAAAGAACAACATCAAACAAAGCTCGGACAAAATATAGTTCAATATTCTATCAAGTGAGCACCTCTTAGTTCACTAGAAACTCCATCAACAGCCTATTCAAACAAAGTCAACAAAGATCCGACCAAATCAATTGAGACATTATCGAACAAAACAAACAGAGATCTGAAAATCCAACCAAAACTGAATAACACAAAAAGACCGAAACAGCGAAAGCGAAACAACGTGGTTAAGCAAGCTTACTAAATCTCATGAACAAGGTAATTGAAAGTGTGGCCATCGCAGTTGTAGGTGAACTTGTTGTTCGTCGCGGGGAGCTTTTGAAGGCACTGTGCGGCGATCCCGGTGAAATTACCGGTGAACTCGGTGTACTCGGCCAACACCACCGTGCCACGTGCCACGAAGCTGTAGATCAACGATTGCTGCTTCATTTTTTCCAAGTTTCTCCGATTGGTGTTACAAACCCTAGCACGGCACTCGCGTGTTGCTAGAGTGGTCAAGTGTACTGTTTCGATTTCGAAGCAAAGGCAACCACGGTTGCTTTTTTGCTTTTGGGTAGAGTTATTGAAAGAATTGCCTCCAGTTACGAAATGTTATATCATGGAATGATTAAAAAATTTTGAAATAAAGGATAAACTGTAGTGCTAATTAAGTTTCAGCAAGTGCTAAATTGTAAAGCATAAGCACTATGAATCATTACTGCAAAACACAATACGTTATTCTAAATCAACATCATCTATCAAAATAAAAAATGTAAAAAGATTCAGTAAGTGGCGGTCTGAGGATTTCAAAAGTATTAAAAAGTCCATTTATTTTCACCTCTAGAGAAGTCATCTAAGAGCTTGCAAAACCTTTTACAAATATAAAATAAAGTTGATAATAACGACTATGTAATATTAGATACTAATGATGTGATGGATCTATAAAACTAGTAAAGAGAAAAAACAATTATTATGAAGGTTTTGACTTGCCTATCCAATTGGATATAACTCAAACTCCATTTAAATTTTGCCACAAGTGGCATTCTTACTAACTACCGGCTCATGTTAAAACATTAACCACCATAATTACGTATTCCAATTTAATTTATACTATGACATGTCATTTATTAATTGGAGTTGGGTTACCCAATAGCCGAGCCATACCCATTATTATGAAATACTAATTAAACATGTGCTTGAATGTTATTGGTTATGTAAAAGATGGTTAGTTATGTCAAAATGAAAGTTGGGAAGGTTAGACTATTATTCCATTAAGATTTGGAGGTGATTTCTATTTTGGTATATTGGCTTATAGATATGTGATTTATGTTTTGTAAAAGTATTCAAAAAAGTTATCTCATTGTCTAAAATCTCTAATATTTATATGACATCATCGATATAATACTTTTAGAATATTTTGAATCTCCGATAACATATTTGCCCGAGAAATGACGATAATAAAAAGAGACGATAAATAAATTTGGACAGTGAGCATGGGATTTAAGTTGTTCGATCAGAATTATTACGTCCACGAGCCGGATGGTAGAATTTCTTTATCATGTGTAAATATTACATACCGATACACCTAGTAAGGAGCATATATCGAAAAATAGCTACAGTGACTACGAGCAGAGAAAATGATCGAAGAAGATAAAATCTTGTGGTGGTTTCTTCTGCTTCTGTCACATGCCTATTATAGACAAGTGTTTGTCTTGTTCGTCCATGTGAATAGTGGGTAGCCAAAATGAGAAACAAACTTTCTTCATAGCATTGAATTTCACGTGGCCGTCTTCATTTGTTGAATGGTCAAGGACCATTATTTTACTGTGCTAATCAAGGTCATATCTAACATACTTTAATATGCCAAAGGTCTTTTATGTAATATCTATATAGCTTAGGGTATTCTAAACTTTATATTCTTTCTTACTTGAATTAATAAATAATCTAGATTTTCCAATTTCAAATTGGATTAATGTAGGCAGGCCCAAAACATATTTTCAATTAAAGATAAGTACCTATGTAACTTACATTTAGAAATAAGGACTCAATTTAACTTTCATTAGAGATAAGGACCCATGTGGTAACACAAACCAATGAAGTGGTACCACAGACCCACAATGTGGAACCACAGAACCGTGAAGTGGTACTACAGACCCATGAAGTGGTACCACAGACCCATAAACTGTTATTGCAGACCAATGACCTGTTACTGCATAGTAATGAAGTGGTATGAGGGAGCCATGAAGTGTTTCTGAAGAAAATGGGTCCTTAAAACTAATGCATTTTCTGACATGGGTCTGAACTGTAACCGAAACATAGAATGAGGCCTGATCCGAAATTTGCCCTTTCATTTGCCTTTCATGTTTAACTTTGTCATAAAAAGATGTGCATTGAGCTAGAAAATATATACAAATCAGTAATAGGTGAAGTGGTCCCGGTACGATATGGATGTAAAACACTAAGTATAGCTAGATGTTGGGTAGGATGTCGGGGTAACACTCAACCTAACATTCAGGTGCACAGCGAAATATTCGAACTACTTAGTGACGAAACTGAAATAACACGGGATGTAAATCTGTGCAACAAGTTATAAAAACTTGCTGCGTGCCTCAAGGCAAAATTCCACTACAGCAATGGATGCAAAACAACTATCCGAAGATAGTAAAAACAAGCCTAGAAAAAGAATCGACACGATCCTGAAAACCTACGAAGAACTAAGACTTCAGAAGGTTCAATACTAGGCTAAAAGACGACTCTCGACATCTATAAAAATCGCTCAAACACAATGTGTGCTTCGCTCATATTTTACGCTCAATATATCGCTCAAAGTGGCTCCATGAAAGTTCTCTCGAAAGTCGTAAGTTGCAGCTCGAAAATAACTCTTATTTATAGACCTTGGCTCCCTCTTGAATTGGTAAAAAGATCCATTGAATATCTCTTCAAATATCTCTTCGAAGATCTCCCTAAACATAGTATATATTTAGTTCGAATCTTCTCATCTCATTGGCCGATTCCTTATCTCCTATTTATGGCAGCTGGTTGAATGATTCTCTTTGATATTCAGATCTTCTAATCTTGGTCGTTGCTTGACTTGATCTCTTTTGATCTTCAAATCTTCTATTTATGGTAATTGCACTTCCTAAATTCGTTCAAGCAGCTCCACACGCTTTCCACACGGTTTGGACACGTTTCAGCACTTTACCACGTCCTGCATATCAGTAAATAAAGCTACAAAAAGATTAAACGATTTTGGGCATGAAAGATAAAATCGAATGTTGACAGACACCAATGTTGGCTGAAATGTTAGCCCAACATTTGTCAAAGCTGAGCTCGTCAACATTAACAATCTCCCCCTTTTTATCTTTCTTCCCAAAACCCGTGCAGATTTAAAAGTTCCAAAACTCCCCCTGAAGGCAAAATTCTCAATGGAGTGGTGTTTCCTTCTGATGCTTTCTCGAGCTCCCCCTGTTTGTTCGGCTCCTTATTCTGCTCCCCCTGAATGTCCTTATCTCCCCCTTTTTATCTGCACAACCTTCTCCCCCTTTTTGGGAAGAAAGAAAAGACACAGAGAACTTCTCTGTTAGCCAACTTGCAGATGTTGAGGTAACATCTGGCCCAACATTCTGAGACTCAGAAACAAGTTAGTTCGCCATAAAGAAATCAAATATAAATCCAACAAAATTGATATGAGCACAGAATGTATAACCCGTGAATTATATCAGAAATGTAGGGGCAGAGAGTAATGTCAGCGAGCCACTCAAATATAATTTAGACAGTTTAGAGAATAAGGTCGAATCAGGTCACAACTGTCTAACTAAACAAGGAGCTAATATGGTATATGGAAGAATCTGTCATAAAAAATATAGGAGCAAATCAGATCATGATTCAACCAAAAATACCAAGTCAAAGGTCATAATAGAATCGAGCGAGACTAACCGTTTGAGCGACAATGAGGATCACTTGAGCCAAGTGTAACACGCTGTTCTTCGAGAGTTCTAATGCAATTCTGAGAGATATCTAAACTAGACACATGAAACCAACAAATGCTGACCTAAAAACTAATGCACATAAACGAAAGCACAAAAATATAGCATGATCAAACTGACAGTCACATATGTTGCCCCAACATAAGACTCAACATTCTACTATGAAATTCGAGACTTTTCTGTTCAACACCCTAAACTCAATTCCCTTTCATTTTCTGCCCTACTTACCTCATTATAAACTAGTAATATTATGCACAGCCCTTATAAGATCCTTATCATCAAGGTTAGGATTTTTGTCGCAAAGAGTGCATCGTCACCGCGAATGCCGTGCACCTAGGGAACTTATTACCTGAACCTATATCTTGAAAAAGAATCAGAGCAATATATATATATATATATTTTTTATTTTTTTCGTATTTTTTTTTGTCTACTTTTTTTTTTTTTAGGGAAGAGGGTCATTTCAGGGAACGGTCTAGATGAGTCAATCATTTCACAGAATAACAGAGAGAACATTAAATCAAACATCAAAACAGTGACAATCAAGTTCGACATATGCTATGTTGATCCAAATGTTGGACCAACATTCAGACAGACTGATGCAAACCTATGGATTTTTTCAGGTCCGAAAACCTTTCAAAATCCAATGCTTTCGTGAAAATGTCAGCTAACTGATGTTTCGTGTCTACATGCTCAATGCGCACTAATTCTTTCTCTACCATATCTCTCAGAAAATAATGTCTTATATCTATATGCTTCGTGCGTGAATGCTGGATAGGGTTCTTAGATATGTTGATCTAAGGTTATCACAATACATGAGGACTGACTCGCACTCTAAACCATAGTCACACAACATGCTGTTCAACCATATTAATTGCGTACAGCAACTACCCGCAGCAACATACTCAGACTCAGCAGTAGATAAAGACACACAATTCTGTTTCTTACTGTACCATGCAACTATATTGTTACCTAAGAAGAAACAACCGCCACTTGTGCTCTTGCGATCATCCTCGTCACCTGCCCAATCAGCATCGCTGTAGCCTACAAGACTCATATTAGTATCTTTAGAGAACCATAACCCTAGGCTACACGATCCACTCACATATCGAAGTATACGCTTCACAGCATTAAGATGGGAAACCTTAGGCTCAGATTGATATCTAGCACAGACACATACGCTATACATAATATCGGGTCTACTCGCTGAGAGATAAAGCAAACTGCCTATCATGGATCGATATAATGTTGGGTCAACATTCTGTCCAACATTGTCTTTACTAACCTTTTGTGAGGACTCCATGGGAGTTTTCATTACCTTAGCTGTGTCGAGTCCGAACTTTTTCACATTGTTCTTCGCGTACTTCTCCTGAGACATGAATATACCGTCACTACTTTGCTTAATCTGTAATCCTAAGAAAAAGGTTAGTTCCCCAATCATGCTCATCTCGAACGTAGTATTCATCGCCTGCACAAACTGATCTAGCATAGATTGTGAGGTTGAGCCAAACACAATATCATCAACATAAACTTGGGCTATCAAAATATCCGAACCGACCCTTTTACAAAAAGAGTGCGGTCGGCCTCACCTCGTACGAACCCAAATTCAAGTAAAAACGTGGCTAACCTCGCATACCAAGCTCGAGGAGCTTGCTTCAACCCATATAAAGCTTTCTGCAGCTTAAACACATGGTTAGGATAATGTGGATCCTCAAACCCCTTAGGCTGTTCGACATAGATATCTTTATCAATATACCCATATAAAAACGCACCCTTAATATCCATTTGGTGTAACGTGATGTTAAGCCAACTTGCAATAGCTAATAACAACCTAATTGATTCTAACCTAGCAACGGGAGCGAAAGTCTCATCAAAATCTATGCCCTCAACTTGTGTATAACCCTGAGCTACTAAACGTGCTTTGTTCCTAACAACTCTACCAAGTTCATCAGATTTATTCTTAAAGATCCACTTCGTGCCTATGACATTAATGTCCTTCGACCGTGGGACTAAGGTCCATACTTGGTTTTTCTCAAATTGCAAGAGTTCCTCTTGCATCGCATTAATCCAGAAATTATCCTTGAGAGCTTCAAGGACATTCTTAGGTTCTATTTCAGAAACAAAACAATTAAAACGTACCTCAGCGTATACTGTGTTCATGCATACGTTTCTTACCATAGACTTATAATCCTTGCGCGGCTTGTCTCTGGTTTTCCTACCTTCGTTCACATCTCCAATAATTAAGTCTGTGGGATGATCTTTACGAATCTTAGCTGGCGGGTCTCTACGAATTTCACTGGGTCCAGCCTCAATGCTCTCTTCTGGCACAGATGTTGAGTCAGATGTTGGGTCAACATCGTCCTCCACATACTCCTCTATTTCATCCACAGCTTGTATAACATCTGAAATATCAACTTGAGGAGACACTTTGCTAAGATCAGTAGCATCATCAAACACAATATTTACCGACTCTTGAACAGACTTCAATCGCAAGTTATACACACGATAAGCACGACTATTAGGTGAGTATCCAAGAAAAAATACATTTGTCACTTTTCGAATCAAACTTAGTCAAGTACTCACGATCATTTAACATGTAGCAATAACATCCAAAGACATGGAAATACTTGACAGTCGGCTTTTTCCCATTCAACAATTCATACGAAGTCATTTTAGTACCATGACGAAAGAAAACACGATTAGATATATGACATGCCGTATGCAACGCTTCAGCCCAAAACCTCTTAGAAAGACTCTTAGAATGTAACATAACACGTGTCATTTCTTGCAATGTCCTATTCTTCCTTTCGGCCACCCCATTTTGTTGAGGCGTCTTAGGAGATGAATACTCATGAATAATGCCTTTTCTATCACAATATTCGTCAAACAATTGATTCTCAAATTCCCTACCATGATCAGACCTAATACGAAAAATCGAAGCACTGAAATTATTCTTGATCATAGCACAAAACTTTTTGAAGAAATCGAACGATTCAGATTTTTCCTTAAGAAAGAAAATCCATGCATATCTAGAATAATCATCAACGAGCACATAAGCATATTTCCTACCACCAATGCTATCTACTTCCATCGGACCCATCAAATCCATGTGAATAAGTTGAAAACAGTGAGCAGTTTTAAAATGTTGGGCAGCATGTTGGTCAACATTATGGCTATCATGCACTTGCTTACCCTTCAAACATGACTCACAAACAATCTTACCAAACTCCTTAAGCTTTGGAATGCCTCTGATTGCATCGTGTTTGATAAGTTGCTCCAGCGTTCGGTAGTTGACATGGCCCAGTTTGTAATGCCAAAGGATGACATCGTCTTCGGCCTTCGAGAGTTGGCACACGTCCTTCGAACTGGATTTGTCTCCGACTAAGTAGCAGTTATCGCTCGATCGTTTACCTGCCATAACTCGAACACCATTGCTGTTAAAAACCTCACAACATCCCTTATTAAATCTTACCTCCAAGTCGTCGTCGCAAAGTTGGCTTATGCTAATCAAGTTAGCTACAAGTCCGTCGACGTGGAGTACGTTTCTAAGCTTAGGGAAATCGGGCACGTTCAATCGGCCTCGACCAAGAATTCGTCCTTTAGCACCTCCTCCGAACGTCACAGATCCACTCTTTAAGGGCATGTACTCACTAAGATATTCCTTGGTACCCGTCATATGTCGGGAACACCCGCTATCGAAGTACCAAGAACCTGTCACGTTAGCTCGCAAAGAGGTATACACAACATTGCACTTATCCACGAACTTCTCTACCCAGACATTCTTAAATGATGAAACAGCATTTGGATTACCAGAATTTGAAGGTGAGCCAGCTGAACTTTCTCCAGCCATACGTTTCAACACTGATTTCTCAATGTTGAGCGGGATGTTGGATGACATCTCAGCCGACATCGATTTCTTTGCAGAAATCTCCCCCTTCAATTTCCAGCAATGAGGCTTAATATGACCAGGCTGCTTGCAATGATGACATTTAAACGATGCATCCTTAAGTTTACTAACATCATGCTTAGGACTAGTCTTAACTATCACAGTTTCACTAACATCACTCAAGGCATGCGCCTTCTTCTTTTCAAAACTTTCTTATGCCTAACATTGGTCACGAGTTTAGGATCATCACAACTGGGCTGAGAACTAAATCCTAGACCTTGCTTATCAAAAATACCTAACGATAATACCTCATCAAGTGTCGCTTTAACCCTTGTTCATCTTCGTGAACATCTCATCGGCCTCGTCGACTCGCTTTTGAAGCTTGTCGATCTCCTTGTCCTTTCTTGTCAGAACGGCCTCCAATTTGTTCATCCCGTCAAGTAGGCTTTCGATCATCTTTTCATTCTTCTCATTCTCCTCGGACAACACTTTCACGGCGGCTTTGAGTTGCGCATTTTTCGCCTTCTCTATTTCCAAATGTGCGGACAATTGCTTCATAGCTGCACAAATATCTGTTTCTAAATCTGCATCATCAGAACTTGAATACCCGTCAAAACAGTTTGAGTCATCATAATCAAAAATAATTTGTTTCTCAGATGTTGAGTCAAATGTTGGCTCAACATCAGTTACCGCCGCAAATCCGATTTGATGATCTTCTTCTTCGTTGTCAGAGTAGGACTGTATGGTTACTGATGATCGCCTAGACTCCTTAGGGCACTGTTCTTCATCTTCATCGTCGGAAAGATCGATCCACATAGCTTTTTCGTGCTTGCGGAGGGTATTTGCACACTCGTTGGCAAAATGACCCTATCCTTGACATTCATAGCATCTTACAGATTCGTAGTTGATGTTCTTCTTCTTTACATCTGGATTGCGTTTGAAGAAGGGAGGCGCCGATGAAGGTTCTGCTTTGGCATTCTGGCCCTTCCTGAATGTTGGGCCAACATTCTGCTCGACATTCTTCTTCTGAAGGAACTTTGTGAATTTCTTCACGAACATAGCCACATCCTCATCATTGTCAGGGTCAACTTCAGTTTGCACCTTAAAATGACTGACTGACTAGAGCAATGCTTTTGCCACGTGAAGCTCTCTTGTGAACTTCGAGGTTGGTCTCATAGTTCTTCATGATGTTCATCAACGTGTTGAATTCCATCGTGGACAGGTTATGTGCTTCCTCAACGGCCACTACCTTCACATTAATCTTTTCGGTTAGCGTACGTAAAGCTTTAGAAACCATTACCTTATTTGCAATCGGATCTCCGAGGCTAGCACACTCGCTTGAAATCGTCAAAATCTTCCCGAAGTATGTGGTGATGTCCTCGTCTTCCTTCATTCTAAGGTTTTCAAACTGATTGAGGAGATAACGCAGTTTGGTTTCCCTCACGCTCGCATCGCCTTCGCAGTACCTCTGAAGTAGATCCCAAGCGTTCTTTGCCGTCGAACAATTCTGAATGATTTTGAACATGAAGATGTCCACCGAGGAGAAGATGGCATTAAGAGCTTTGTCGTTATACTCGGCCGCATTCTTTTCAGCAATAGTCCACTGTTCGATAGGCTTGTCGACTACTTCGCCATCAGCATCTGGAGGGGATCGAGGTGGAGTGTATCCGTTGAGAACAGCTTCCCACGCTCGCACATCTATGGACTTGATGCATTGGCGCACACGAACTTCCAATACGCATAATTGGAACCGTCTAAGACAGGGACTTTGGCGAGATGGTTTGAGCTTGTAACATCCATTATAAAGGATCAAAACGCTTAGTCACGTCAAGCGGAGGCTCTGATACCACTTTGAAGTGGTCCCGGTACGATATGGATGTAAAACACTAAGTATAGACTAGATGTTGGGTAGGATGTCGGGGTAGCACTCAACCTAACATTCAGGTGCCCAGCGGAATATTCTAACTACTTAGTGACGAAACTGAAATAACACGGGATGTAAATCTGTGCAACAAGTTATAAAAAACTTGCTGCGTGCCTCAAGGCAAAATTCCACTACAGCAATGGATGCAAAACAACTATCCGAAGATAGTAAAAACAAGCCTAGAAAAAGAATCGACACGATCCTGAAAACCTACGAAGAACTAAGACTTCAGAAGGTTCAATACTAGGCTAAAAGACGACTCTCGACATCTATAAAAATCGCTCAAACACAATGTGTGCTTCGCTCATATTTTACGCTCAATATATCGCTCAAAGTGGCTCCATGAAAGTTCTCTCGAAAGTCGTAAGTTGCAGCTCGAAAATAACTCTTATTTATAGACCTTGGCTCCCTCTTGAATTGGTAAAAAGATCCCTTGAATATCTCTTCAAATATCTCTTCGAAGATCTCCCTAAACATAGTATATATTTAGTTCGAATCTTCTCATCTCATTGGCCGATTCCTTATCTCCTATTTATGGCAGCTGGTTGAATGATTCTCTTTGATATTCAGATCTTCTAATCTTGGTCGTTGCTTGACTTGATCTCTTTTGATCTTCAAATCTTCTATTTATGGTAATTGCACTTCCTAAATTCGTTCAAGCTGCTCCACACGCTTTCCACACGGTTTGGACACGTTTCAGCACTTTACCACGTCCTGCATATCAGTAAATAAAGCTACAAAAAGATTAAACGGTTTTGGGCATGAAAGATAAAATCGAATGTTGACAGACACCAATGTTGGCTGAAATGTTAGCCCAACATTTGTCAAAGCTGAGCTCGTCAACATTAACAATAGGGGTGGGGTGGACTTGTGGAGAACTGGAGATGACATTTGACATGGTTCATTTGAGTATTCCGAGTACAAATATATCATCAAAGTTGATATGGATAGTGTTTATACTTCATAGTGATCAATAACATAATTGTACAGTAGCTGTCAATTAGGCCCGTGGGCTGGCCCGTCATGGGCCCGCCGAAGCCCACAACCCGCTCTTTGACGGGTCATTTATATATCTTTTTTTTACGTTTTTAGTTGGCAATTTGAGTAATTTTAGTAGCTCGTTATTTGACCAAGCTCTTGGGTTTTACGCGGATGGGTTTGCTTTTCCTATCGAAGAACTGTTTGATTAGTCGTACCTGGAGCATCAGTAATAAAGTCTGTTTTTATCTCAATTTTTCAAGATGATTTTCGGTTCATAAACTAAGTTAGGTTGAGTTAATTTTTCAAATTGGCATAATCACAATACACTCATCTCTTGTGCCAAGAACAAAAAGTGAGTGCTAATCCGAAAATAACCAAATATTTATTTAAACTAAAAAGATGAATATCCTCATCAATCGGCGCAAAGAAGAGAACGAAGTTGAAAAAAAGAAAGAGGTGAATGGACTAGTTAGTGATGGTAACCCAACCTAACCCTACTCATCAAATCGTACCAAGAATCAGCCGCTATTCTTCTTCTGTAACCCCACGCGGCTCGCGCGATTGTCGATTGCCGTTTCAGTTGAATCAAGGGACTACTTCAATTTCTTATGGGTTCGGGAAATTTCCAAGAATAAGCGTGAGGCGTAGTAGTGATTATTCAGGTACAATTTCTGCTTACTATTTCTCGACGTATAATGTTATGGGGGTTCCTTTATTTTGCGACTGGTAATGCTCGTTTATGGATTCGAGAAATTTCCAAATATAATGGTCGTGTTTTGAGCTACATTTTGGATTAGAGGTCATATCAGTATGTAGGTTGATGAGAGTTCTTGGTGATTGTTTGTTGCTTGAATAATAGGCACCCACCAACGAAAAGACAAAATCAAAGCTTTGCATTGCATATAAACTAGTCAATAACTCAAGAATCTTTCGCAGGGGAAAACGTGAGCAGAACAACTTTGGATGCATTTTTCTTGGGCAAAGCTATTGGGGAGGCGCTCAACGAGCGTGTAGAATCGGCTGTAGGCGAGTTCCTAAGTATTTTTGGCAAGTTCCAAGCTGAACAACAGAAGCTTGTCCAAGAATTTCAGGTATGTAATTACTTCAAACTTACACAAAATTAAGTCGTGGAAGAATCATTTTAAAGGGAACTTAACAAGGATGCTACCAAGGGATCCACATTTCTTGATGGGGATCTCCAGCCTATATGTGTGTTATTTGGATTTATGTTATATTGCGATATTTACTATATTCGTACACAAATCACGGCTGATTAATTTGACTGTTCGATGGAGTAGTGACTTATTTTCACAATGAATATGCAGTAAACAACTCAACATGACTCCTCACTGCGTGTGCATTGAAACCGAATTGATTCGATCATTGTTGCATCGACTGTGATCGTATGGTTCTATTTGCATATTGGGGTTCTTACAACCTCACTATAAATGATGATGTTCGCATATGTGAGTGTATATTGTATATATATGTAGGACGAGGTTTTCGAAAAAGCTAGACGAGCCCAAGAGAAGGCTGGTGAAGAAGCAAGGGGAGGACTTACTTCTGATTCTTTAGTTTCCAAGTCTTCATTGTCCTCATCTTCAACTAGTGAAGACCCTTTAATAGATGAAGAGTGATATATGTTGTCTTATTTGAAAATGATATTATTCCCCGTACAGTTTCAACAATGGTATCTTCTAAAATGCATATTCTAAGTTTCAATTTCTTTTCAATTCCATCCCAATAGTGTCTGTCCGAGCATATATACCTTTTAAATTTGATGATATAGCTGGAAAGTTGTTCATGGAATCTAATCTTCAGTCTTTCTAAAGTTTTGTAATTTTTTAGCCTTTGTTCCTTTAATTGGGTCGGGTAACAATTTTTTTACGTGAACCCTCTCCAAATATGATATGCATCGCATATATGTGTTGGATAGTACAGTAGTACTATTTTCCTTGATTGTAGGGTTGATAGTTCAGAGAATTGATCATATTTTAATAGTTGAAATTTTGGTTGACTGGAAAGTTGCTAACCAGCAATTGAGATTATTTTTATGGAATCTATATCATATATTATTTTAAATAAAGCTATTACAAACATTTAATTTTAATAAGTATTATTTTCTGAATATTTGGTATTCAAAGCAAAGGTGGGCAACATGAGACAATGACGCGCAATAACAGATAATATCTCTTTTTAAAAAGAAGAAGCAAAACAACAAAAGTTACATGTCATGAGATAATCCTTGCCCGGTTACATATTTTTCCCTATTTGTTTCTTGTGTTACCTTGCTTTGATAATTTCAACTCGTGTAAGGACTAATCGTTAAAGACCATCTCCAATGGAGACTCATTATCCAGCAAAAACAGAAAAATATGATTCAATGGACACCCATTCCTATACCTAAAATAGGATAACGTGATTTTCTCTCTCCATTGAAGCCATATTTCGGTTTGTACTGTTCATGAACTGAGAACTTTTCAACTCTTACAAATAAGTCCACTTAAAGTTATGTCTCTAGTGCCATTATACTAGCGGAAGAACTAATTAACTTTCACTTCCCACACAAATATAGTTAGACATGATAATATTTCAAAAGTATTTTATAAAATGTTTTCTCATTTATTTTTATTATTGAATTTAAGATAATAGTATTGTTTTGATAATTGAATAAAAAATAATATTATTGTACAATAAAATAATATTATTGTACTAATAATATTATTTTATTGAATTTAAAATAATATCATTGTTTAATTTTGTTTTGGCGTAATTGTTGTCTAATTTGTAAAGTCGTAAGATACATGGGTAATATTGAAAAGTTATAAAATTTGGTGTGGAAAAGAATATTATGAGAATATTCTTTTGAGTTTGAAAATGGGTTTAATGGTTGAAGAATTACTGTTTGATGTGATATTTACCGTATTTTGGGTTTGAGAATAAGTTTTTCTGTTGGAGATGGCCTAAAGGAAGAGAAAGGAGAAAATATAAATATATATTTATACAAAAAACTACATAAATATATATGATACTAAATATGTTTTTCATTATGCTGTGTGCTTATCTTTAACATATGACTCTTATCCTCTATTTTTTTCCTTAATAGAAGACATCTAACCTAGGAACATTTCCTATTTTCATAGATTATGTTAATACTGACAGCAAATTTCTCCAATGATATAATATACAACTGAAAAAAAGTTGACAAGAAAAGAGATGGGACATAGACCAGAAAATTTTAAAAGGCGTGATTATTGTTAGTGAATCTAAATCAGTAGATGATTAATCACTATCAATAAACTAATCAATTGTCCTGGCATTTGTGGAATTCTAATAGAATCTCGAGCTTGTATTTTTACTCGAAGTAGCAACTGCTTTATTCTTTTAGTTTTCCTTGCCTAGTTAATAGGTTTTGGGTTATCAAATTTTATAGTGCTCACCTTATGTGATCACCTTACTCGGCCACCTGTAGATGTCCACCTTACGTGGGCACCTGTCTATGTGCCACTGATTCGTGCTATGTCGACATGCGACATCGGCATAAGATGATATGTGACATTAATCGACACATTCTAGGTACCACTGGTCTACTCCTCGGCTAATGTGGCATGTTTTCGGCTTTATGTCTCACATGTTATGTGACATTGATTTGTGTGAAACATGCCACATTAGCGTCTGATGGGTCGATCAATGACATCTAGAATGTGTCAATTAATGTCACATCTTATGTCGGTGTGGCATGTCGACATTACACGAATCAGTACCACATCGACATGTGCCCGGTGACGCCGTAAAATTCATCATATATATTATTGATAATGATGATAAGGTAATTATCAAGATGTCCTCTCTCTCGCTTGACTTTGGGGAGATATTGTCGTGAAAACAAGGTAAAGGTCACATGAGATTTGTTATCATTTTTGCATTGTTTGGTTTTGTATTATTATATGGATCATGTCACCTTTTGTTTTCAATGTCTAGACTTTTGTCCATTTGTTATTGTATATAATAGTAGGCTAGGTTGGCGTGTAATGTGAGAGACTACATCGTTTACGTTTTTTAACGAATATCATGATGCGCATGCATATTGGAAAAAGAAAATTATACATGAGTAAAGATGTCCCGACGAAAGATGTCTGTCTATCTTGACAAAACGTGGTTCATCAATATCTAATAATGAATATATGTAAAGGCGTACCTTGGTAAATCAGCTGTAATAGTCACTCAATGCCAATGATAGGGAAGAATTCCTCTTTGATTAATGGTTCTTGTAAAGATACAACACCATTTGTATTTCGCAAATTATCTGAAAGTGAGAGAGTGGAGGAAAAGAAAATACCATGTAATATGTGTGTGTGCGGGCATTATAATCTTTAATTTTTGTGACGTGTACATAGCAATCTGATTTATCTCATCTTCATGCATGGTGTGAAAAGATATAAAGCTCGTTGTAGTACCAAGCAAATAAAAATAAAATAATAGAAAGGCAAATTCATGTACATAGGTGATGTCTTATATTAATTTCTTTACGAATATATAGTACAATAAAAATATTATATTCGACCAATATTCAAAACGTAATGATTTTGAATTGTGATGAAATCATAAAATTCATCGATGGATTTGGTCAAACGTGGTGAGTATTATACTTACATCATATGTCTCGACCTTGAAATAGGCTTCCATTCCATGTCATAAGCTTCACTTTTATTTTTCCTACGCAGCATTCTCATTCTTTAGGAATTTCAAAACCCCCCCTTTTTCCTTACAAAACTAAGCTGATACTCTCTCTCTCTCTCTCTCTCTCTCTCTCTCTCTCTCTCTCTTGTGGTTAATGGATATTGATCTCTTGAGAAATCTTGGGGGGGTTTATCTCTGGTTCTTGGATCAAAATTGAATGGCAAAAGCACCAAAATCAATCTCTTCATCATCAATTAGTGGATACTACTTTGCAGAATCTCACCGTTTGTTTCTTCTCTTTGTAGCCTCTCTCTTCATATTTCTTCTACTGCTGACGATTGCTGCAGATTCAAAGGCTCCCCTTCATAAAAACATGGCCATGAATGATAATCTTCCATCGCATGATCAAAAACTTTCGTCTGATCATTCTACAGAAAAAGATCTTTCAAGTACAAGAGTCTTCCACCCCAAGGAGATGGAGAATCATCATCACGGAACTAAGACGAAAGGGGAAGATGATCAGTTTCAAGGAGATGATCATGAAGTACCAAGTGGACCAAACCCTATTTCTAATTAGGTAAAAACAATTATGTTATAATTTATACATGCATATATGTTCGAAACGAGGTCGTCGTCATCAATGGTCTCTACTTTTTGTTTTCCACTTTCTTTATCTTCAGCATGTGGAGTCGCCGTTGTATAGCTCAGGGGGTACTTTTTTTTTTTTTTTTTTTCATTTTATGAACCCTTTTGTATGCATTATTATTGATGATATCTATTACGCTATATGTGTGCTTAGTGGATGTTGTGGTTAAGATTATTTTCTGTATTTTATGTAAATGTTCTCTGATTGAAACATGAATACGGTTTTCATGTGTTTCTGTGTGAGATTTCATTTCGAGGGTTTCGGTGCAGACACTATTTCCACAAAAGAGGGCATTTAATTTCCAAAAAGCAATGTGAGCAGCTTTTGCTTTGCCTCAATTATTTCTTCTTTCTAGATTGACTTTTAAAATACAGCCCAAACTCCAAGAGAAGTCATTATCACTTCATAGTCTTTTAAACATATGATTTTATTTTAATTTCCATATAACATGTATAGTCATATGATTGGATGGACTCTCTATTTTTATGGAGACATCATAATTCATCCCTTTTCACACTGTAATGTCAATTCTCAATAATGATATCAACTTTTAACGGATTTATTGGGCAACTTTTAACGCAATCTTGATCACACATTATAGAACTGTGACTAAACTTAAAAGACACAAACTAAATAGGATCCAAAAACGTAGTTAACTGAAATGATAACACCGTAAATCCAGGTTACAAAATAAAGAATGGATAAGATAGACAGCGAATTGCATCGAATGCTTAAGTTCTACGCAATAAGCTTTTCTTCCATCGAATGGAATCAAATCGAACTAGGCCTGCGCAGCATCTGTCTGACCATACCTAGCCATCACTCGCCTAGTCGCTAAAGCAGCTGCTTCGCTAGCTCGCAACGTGCCATTCGCCATTATAGCAGCAAACTCACGTGTAATCTCCTCTTGAACTTTGGCCCGAGCATCACCAAGTGGATCCACTGGGGCAGATTTCTTCATTTCCTTATTTCGATCCTCGAGTGAAGAAGGTTGGTTCGGTTTCTTTGCAGATGCCTTTTCTTGCACTTGCTTGGCATTCTCGGCATGTGTACTGACGCCGTTGGTTCGAGTTGAGTTGTTAGTTGCCGTCTGAATCGACGATGCAACTGCAGAAGGGCCGAACTGGGGCGCCTGTGGAACTGCACCCGCTCGTAAAGTTGACTCCAACTGCTGTATCATAGGCACTGCAAGCAAAGTCGATTAGTTAACTTGGAAAACGAGTGAGATCCCGAATCATATCATCATACATATGAAAGGGCAATTCACTGGACATCTTCGTTTTGGGCTGACATATGGCAAAGGGGTAGAGAACTTACAGATAAGAGCTCCCATGGGACTGCTCATAACTTCATTTGGCAGATTCAATATATAGTCGGGAATTGTAGTGCCAACGAGGAACTGCGCAACCTCGTTGCTAAAATTGTTGCAGTTGTGCTTCAGCAGGCTGTAGGTTTCAGCCGTGTAACGAGGGCCAATCTCTCGAAGATACATCTCAAAGACATCTTGCGGTACGTGTGTAACTCCAAGATCTACAACTCTAAGTGGGATCCCATAAGGAGTTTTCCCAGCTGGGTCACATTGTATACCGCCTCCAAAATAGTATTCCTTGCCGTAAACCACCACGCCCGTGTGCCTGGCAGAGCAATCGATTAGGAAAAGAAGACATTGTAGAGAAAACACGTCTACAATATTGTCGATTTTCTCTAATACTTACCATATGCCTTCAATGGCCTTCCCCAAAAATGTTGTTGAGAGCTGTCTGGCCAAGCCCTGGCTTAAGTCGTACACGTTCAAAATGACTTTGTAACCATCCTGGCAGGCGACACATAACATGTTTAAGCACGACTTCAATAACAAGAGAAGGACAGGAAGAATGGAGAAATTGAAGTACTCTTACCTCAGCCATTTCCACAAAGATCAAGGAGCAAGAAATCAGCCAAGAAAGCTATAACAGTAGAAACTCTGAATTTACGCAAATTACCTGCTTACAAAAATCAAAAGATGCACAATAAGGGTCAGTCCCCCGATCTAAACAATTCAAGCACCATACAATTAACAGAATCAAATCACCTAGCTGCTAGCATCACATAAATCCGATTACATTGACATGCAATTGCACGCCGACGCCAAAAGACTCAATTAGAGCCAAATATCACAATCAGATTCTAGCCGCATTTTTGGTTTGAATAATCAGTGGTCATTACAACCCTCAATCAAATCATAAGAACGCATAGGCCGTCGTACATAACTAGCGAATTGCCCAAATCTTAGATCTATAAATATACCCTCAAAGTCTACAAAATAAAGAAAAAACCAGATCTGACCTACACTAAACGAAAATAACGAAGGCGCGCGTCTAAATCCGCAGATGGTACGACATATTCCAGCAAAACCAGCGATTAAATGAAAAACAAAGAAAAATTCAATTAGGAAAACGGAGAAAAGTGAACGTTACCTTAGGAGAGATGGACGATATTCTCAAGGCAAAATGAATGAGAAGCTCAATAAATCCCAATTTATTTGGAAGACAAACTTTTGGGGCGGTGTGGGCCGTTTTATAGCGTGTGAATTAATTAGCACAATGGAGAAGGTTCTGGCCAGTAGAGCCTTTTGTGTTATTTGACCCTCTAGAAGTTTCCAACCAATGATACGACGACACGTCGTTCAAATTTCTGTCTTTGACAATTATGCAAGTTGCCAATATCAGAAAGAGTTCCAATTCTTTTTTTTTTCTTTTGTTTTTACCAAAAAAAAAGAGAATTTTAAGGACCAAAACAAGACAACAAACTATCACACGTGCCATTTAAAATTTAGTTTACGATGGATAATCCAAGAATCTTGCTCGTCATATTTAGGATGAAAATCATTATAATTTTAAAGTTTCATAGTCATTGGACATGTATAAAGATGATCATAGAGGACGACCCTGTAAGTTTAGGTCGACGTAGTCGTGTGTCACATAATAGGAGAACGTAAATACGCCTATTTCTTGCCTCTCCTCATACGAATTCAATAGAAGTGAGTGTTTGTGTTTAGGTGTGATCAATCCAAAGCAAATTGTTTTCATTCACGAAAGTCTTGTGGATGGTGGAGAGTGTCATACACTTCGATAACCAAAAGCTACATAATTATTTCGTTCTAAAGTTATGATGCGAAATAAATGTGTATCATCCATCATTCGATGAATCGAGACGACCCACTATCCACAATTGATTGTAAATATATATATACAGTACATATAATATATGAGGCCTCATTCGAACAAAAGAGACAAGTCCAATCTTTATAGAGCCTTGGAAATAAGTTAGGGACCCTTCTTGAGGAGGGAGTTGCCGTACCTAGTATTGTTAAAACGGGCTTGGGCCCGGGTAAGCCCGCAGCGGGTGCGGGCTTTGGTGGGGCGGGGAGGGCTTACCCGCGTGTAGCCCGCCAGAATAATTAAAAAAATTATATTATTTATAATACTATATTACAAAATATATAATAATAATTGGTACTTAATAACATAAAAAGATTAATAGTAAAAAGTTTGTTAAATTAGATATATTTTTCAACTTGAATTCTTCAATTTTTTTTTCCTATTTTTTTTAATTATTTTTCTTTTTTTAACTTTTTAAAACTGGCGGGCTAAGCCCGCAGGCGGGGCGGGCCTTCATTTTGCAGGCCCGCCAGTCTGCGGGCTTTGGCGGGTTACGGCCGCCCCGCCGGCCCGTTTTGACAGTACTAGCCGTACCTTGTTCTTACGAGTTGTAGGATTGCGAGCTCTTCTTCTTTTGAGCGGAATAAAGCTATTATATCCATTACTGTCAAAACATCTATATCTATCATCAATTCAGCAGAGAAGAATTATCGATACAAAACAACAGTATAAAACTGTACACTACAAATGAGTCTACATTTACGTGTCAAAAAGAATGAGCCGCATTCTTCAATTTGAATGATGGAGACGGAGAGACAACATGTACCTCGTACTATACTTCAATAATCACTTGTTATCATCTTCAATAGAAGCAGCAAGACCTTCAGAAACAGTAATTTCAGACATTTCAACCTCACACGCATTCTTTTTAGGGATAGTTCCATTCACTGTAGTGATCTCTTTCAACTTGGCGAGTCTTATAGCTTGAAGCTCGTAGCTGGTGGTTGAAATGAATGGCGAGAATATATATGGTTACATAATCTCAAGAGTACTGATGATAATTGATACGAGAATATCCACCACTCACAGCATATAATCAGGGCTAACCGAGTGGTGTATATAAAATACATATGAAGTACTTGCATTGCAAATCAACTCCTCATTTCGATCATATTCCTATTTTTTAATGTATAATCAAACTACCAGATAGCTTATAGGTGAGAAGATAAATATAGTTTAAGTTTAACCACTTCTTCTTATAACTATTGGAGATAATCCATTCTCTGAAGATGGACTAAGCAGGCAGGGTTATAAAAAGTAAGAAAAGAAAAAATTAAATTTTTGAAAACTCACTCGGTTACATAGCTCTTGACAAGATTGAAGTATATCCTCCAAAACTGTTGCTCCTTCAAAAGGCGAGGGCATAACTTAAACCGAAGTTGGGCAAGTTCCTGCGAGGCAGATCGGAAGTTGTTTAAGTGAAACAATCCAAAAAAATAATATGCATTACAATATAAGACAGGTACCAAACTGGAAATTTCAACTATATACGAACATGAGCCAGCAATCTCAATTCTGCCATAACAAATAAAGGGTTTACTTGGTGCAGCTATTATTCCGAGTTCAATTCTTCAGATAGTATCACGTCATGACTCATCCTTTCCCTCTAATCGAATTTACGCACAGAATTGTTCTATTTATGGTTTGAGTTAGTTCATCATGAGTTTCCACTCACATGGAAAGTGAAGGAAGTGTTGATAATTTATTACAAGGGCCATCTTGTGCAAAACAAAAAGATAATTATCCTGTTTAGGCATCCTCCATAACTCAGTTCCAGTTCATGAAAAGCATAAATCTCAGTCCCCTCCAGTGACCAGTCATATTTATTTTGGAAACACATTTCTGAATCCCAATACCAAAATAAGAAGCAAATAATGAGATGAAAAAACCGATAGAAGAAATTATAAGCCAACAAAGAAACACCAATGTTCCAGAATCTTGCTTAGAAATTGAAATCAGAACCGCCAACCTTAACCCTTGAGAGAACGAGCATCGCATGCTTTTCTTGCCACTGAGAAAGATCCTTGCGAACGTTGCCGAAATTTTCACCAAAACCAATTTCTTCGTCATCTGATTCAAAACAATCACAATTACAGGGGGGGGGGGGGGGGATAGATGCATCAAAGTAGTAAAAACAAAAAAACAAAACAAAATAAAAATTAAGAGCAAAGTCCATAAAATACCAGGTAGCGAGAAGTTCCTGAAAGTGTCGAGATCAAACGATTTGACAATCTCTATCAACTGATCAGTGACCCCATGGAGTTTCAATTCCTCGTCGTCGTTGGATTTGTTCTTCGAGGAGTCGCCGTTGGATGAGGAGGGCAAAGACGTCTTTTTGAGCTTGGAGACGCTGCGTCGAAGCCATGAGTAGGCGTCATCCATGTTAGTTATTGCAGACGACACCACCGAAATGATATTTGGAGCCATTGATTGATTTCTCAAAGGCCCAAATAAAATGGATCAAGCCCGCTTGTTTGAATGTAGTCAGATTTACATGATGCAGTAAAAGAAAAAAAATAAATAAAGAAGAGAAATTCTGTTCTGTATCTCCGTGTTTAAAGCTTTTCTAGTTGTGTCAAGAGTTATTTTCAACTCTGCTAAGTACCTTGGATTTAAGCCTTTTTTTTTTCAGTTGGTGCCCATTTTCAACTCTGGTTGGTACTCTCAAGTTCAAGGCTTTTTCATCTTGTGACGTTTGGTTATAAGACAATACATGCAAAAAAAAAAAAAAAACAATTCAGGTTGGACGGTTAAAAATGGAATACATAAAAGATTTGTTTAATTATTAATGCACCAGTCCTATTAATATAAAGCTTGCTTTTTAGATCCTTCTACATATAATTTTCACAAAAAGACGAGTTTGACCTCATCCTCTTTAATAAAAAGAAGGCAGTCTTAATTATTTGGATGAAAACAATAACTTAAATGAAGAAGAAACCGTGTAAAGGCAACCTAAATTAGCTTTCGCCATCTGTTTAGGGCCTTCACTTCGTTGAGGTTAAGGTTCGGTTCGAATTTTTCCGACTGCCCCTGTTGTGTTAAAACTGTTCTGATGTCAAAAATCGTTCTTCTCTATTTTTCGGTGTCACAGTTCATACTTACAAAGTCATTGTGCAATACTCAAATTTAAAAAAAAAAAAGCTAGCAATTTTTTATCCACAACGAACTACCTTGCATAGGCAAAATACATATATGTCTTACATTCAACATAATTAAGTCAAGTACAACAACAAAGACGATCAATATATACAAACTTGACAAAAAGATGAGAAAACAACAAGCCAATTGATCAATACCTTACACTAGTAGGCATATTTAACTCCCATGAGCAGATAGTCCATTGGCGAAAACCCACTATGCAAATTCCGCTTCCTTTTCTACAAGGAGGCTGGAAAATAATTCAAGTTCTTCAATGTTTGTAAACATCAAAAGTTTGATGCTCAAGCAATCCTTCCATAGCATCCACAACAACAAACACATCCTTCCAAGCCTTGCTAATATCAAATTCATATTCCGTTCGACTAACTACTTCACGAAGGGTTGCATTTGCATCAGCGTAAAACGTGTTGGGAGTGGCGAGCCGGAAACTCGCCGGAGCCGCCGGGAACGGCCGGAGAAGGCGGCCAGTCGAAGCTGAGGTGAAAAGAGCTGAAGAGCTGACTGAAGAAGCTGTTAAAGGTTGCGTTGCACAGTGGCCGTTGGATTGATGATGGCGCGAAATCGGAAGGCCACGATTTAAAGATCAGAGATTCAATGTGGTGCGTAGGATATCGTGCGAAGGATCAGCGGCTGAGATGCATGGAAGCTGATGATGCGGATGATGAATCTCCACCTCAAGATTAAGATCGGACGGTCCCTGTTGAAGGTGGTGTTTCACTTATAGAAGTGTCACACGCTTCTTGTGAGATCACACGTTAAAGCACCTGCAACGTGGCGGAACGAGGAACGTTGGATCAGATCTGATGGACGGTGAAGATTAAACGCGAAACATGTGTTCTTCATGAAGCTGCTCTATATAAATCAGATTTCAGATTTCGACTAGCTATCTTCCAGAGCTCATATCTTTCTCTAGGGTTCGAATTAGAGAAAAGTGTAAACACGAGAGTTGTAGATATCGCGTAGGGATGTAACTTTTGTGTTGGGTGGAAATACAAAGGAGCTCTGGTTTGGTCCGTGGATGTAGGCGAAGATTGCACCGAACCACGTTAAATATCTGTGTCGTGTGTGTGCGTTTTTCACAGTTTTCGATCCGATTCAGCTCGCGGTCGATCGAATCAATTCACGAGGGTTACACACACTGAAACACGTCCAAATACGAGTCTAACGGCGGTCCTCGATCAACAAAACGCTATAACATTTTAATCGTGTCAAGAAAGATGTCCATAGAGCCTCACTTAGAACGTGCACACTTCTTTCTTTCGGAAGATCCACTAGCTACAGATCCCTGTGAGTTGTTTGACTCATCAACGCCGCTTCCTTGATTAGATTTAGGTGATGGACTCTTCCAAAGCTTGATGTTTGATTCCAAACATCTTTTGTTCATGACATCAGTATGTCTTCTGTGTGCTCCCCGATGAATGATAGTTACCAAAATTTCTCAATCCAGTCCGCATAATATGACCACTTCTTGTAGTGCATAATCTTAGAAATGGGATATTTCTATATGGAAACAAAACAATGGATTACATCACGGTAATATTCTTGATGTGCATAAATGTATGCACGCACCTTAACATAGTCTTCCCAGACTCGGTCTTCATGCACGTCTACCATCTTGATTATATCATTCTAGCCTATACTAGACATAGAGATCGTTGATGACAAAGAGTAATAGTGTTTCATCCAATTTGTCAACCGTGAATTGATATGTAGTATAGCACGCAAATCTGTTTCGGGAATTGTTTCCTAAGGTTGTCCTCCAATTTTTTTTTTCAAATATTCAGTTAAGAAGCCAGTTTCTATTCTCCAACATTCAGTAATAATCTTCTTTAGCACTGCTATCAATACGACAGCTTCTTGGGTGTCCACGCTCGATGATTTCGTGGATCAACCTTCGTACCGTAAATAGATTTTGACCAACTAGATGAGTCAATGATTCTGCAATAGAGACCTATCAAAATACATAATTCATGTGTTGCTTAAAAGATCCTTTAAAAAACATAAAACGTAAACTAAATTTGTTCAATAAGAATCCACAAATCTAACCAACATGCTTTAAACATACATTTTCATACAAATATTTCATCCATGACAAAAAGATCAAACAACTACCATATTGAATAACATTACAACAACAAAAAGCACAAATAATGTCTAAGGTGACATGACGTAACAAAAAGCTTGTCTATGACAACACCAAGATGCATAGTCTCTAATAACACGAGCAATCCCCAAATTCTATTATCAAACACACCTAACAACTCTGCATTCTTTGAAACATAATTCAGCTAATTGATCTCTCCAATTAGACCACTCAATTGAGGTGTCGACGTTGCTAATGTGCTCCGTATTTGTGTTTTCAAGACCAACTACTTGTTCTTCTTCATTATTCACCTCATCCAAAGCCTCTGAAGGGTCATAATGAAGACCTGCAATTTTAATGCATAAATGGAACGGGTACGGGACCTCAAAATAACTCAACGTTTTTTAGCATTCCAAAGTCACGTTCTATTACATTACGAGCCTTTCCATGTATTGAAATATTTCTTATAATTTTGAGGAGCATTTATCCCATAACTATATGCATCTAAATGGTACCGAACATTTCTGTATGTGCTAGAAATCCTTCAGCATCCATGTATCCACTATCACACAAGTAGTCGGTTCCTGAAATACCAAAATAACAAATTAACATCATAGTTCAACTAAATGACATGTAGGATCGTCGCGAGGATTGTTGAAAATTGAATCCTTTTGATCGTAGGCGTCACAATATACCAAGCGGTCTGCCGAGTCTTCCATTAAAACAAAGCTTTGCGATGACTTGATTACTGGTTTGGAATCAAGAGGATTATATAACTTTGTATTGTTGTTATAAACCTCCATAAAAAGGGTGTGCTCATAAAAGATTTAATGTGGTTTATAAAGATTTCCTAATCCTATACTAGGTAGAGATTCTAGGGTTTAAACTCTTCCAGTGGAATTTGAAGTCCACCATCCATACGCCACTAAATACATATATGTCTTACATTCAAATAATTAAGCCAAATACAAGCTTATAGACATGGTCTGCCATTTACAATTAATAATATCATTCACGACAAGTTGATCAAGTACACAACAAAGAGATCAATCTATATAATCCTTGACAAAAAGACGACAAAACAACGAGCCAAGTGATCAATACATTACATTAGTAGGCATATTTTAACTCCCACAAGCAAATAGTCCACTGCCAAAACCCTCTGTGCAAATTCCGCTTTCTAATCTACAAGGAGGCTGAAAAATAATGAAAGTTTTCAATATGGCCTGTCCCGCCCCGCCGCGCTAAAGGAACGGGTTCGGCCGAGATGCGGAGGTCGTCGAAGGAGGCAACAATGGAGATTCTCGACTCCTCTTGGTCATATGATAAGGACATGCGATATATGCGACCTTTCCTTGACCCCGTGAGAGAGGCGATACTGCTCATGCTGATCGATTAAGGAGTAGTTGAAAGTGTTCGTGAGTTTACAATCGATCGCGTATAGTTCTGTCAACAATGGATTACGTTTAACTTTTAAATCCTAAGTTTAAACTTTACAACTTATATTTAGTTGCGGCAAATGAACATGTACATTTTTCGAATCCATAATAGAGAGTGTGATATTTGCATGCTCCGAGCGCCTTTGTCGGCAATGCTAGATTGTAAAGGCGCCTTACACATCATCCAATTAGCAAAAGCATTAAACAATGACTAACTTCTCCGAGTAAACTCACCTACCGATGAGAATCTTCTTTATTTTATCCTACCATGCCTTACTATGATGAGATGTGACAACACCAAATTAATTATCTTCGACATTATGACATTCGACTTGATCAGGTACAGCGTAAACTCATTTGAAATAAGTGAACTGTCACGTTGGGTAGAAAGATAAGTTCGCTCGTAGACTTGCTCCGATTGCATGCACACAAGGAATCCCGTCGATATCGTATAGTCTACACGTACATGACTTTGAACCCAAAACAGAACGACTCCCTGCAGATCGAACATCATACTCAAGTTAGTAACTGCATATCCCTCACTTAGCATATACCTTTCACCAATTAATATTTCCATAGCCCGATCGGAGTTGAGTGGTAGCTTCTGAGGGAGCTAGTTTGTATCTAGTGAACCAATAACACACCATCCGTTGTATATTGTCCAAAAGTGCAATGATCAAGAGCTTCCTTCTTTCTTCAAGAATTAATGCATTAATCAATTTCACGCCATTTGTTGCCATAATGTTGACAGTGTTGAATATTGTTATTGATCTATTTGTCTATTGCTATGACAAATTGTTGCACGTCTACTTGTCGGTCGTCTATCGCGGTTTCCTCGGTTCATTTCCTCCAATGCATTATAGAAAATTCCAGCAATTTCTGCATACTGAATGTTATCATCTTCTGTCGTCTAGCCATTGTTGTCAGTTTACTGTTTCGATCCTATAAAGTCCCATTGCAGCCTCAAGTGTAGCTAGCCAGTAACTCTATCCATAATATGTTTACGATATTAACACTTGGGAAAAAGAAAAACTTTTGGTTTGGATATTTAGGATTTCAGTTCGAGAATGTTGCACCTCTAGACAAATAAGTATTCTCAAATCGGAAACATAATTATGAATTTGATTTATGTTTGTAGGTCCGATTTTGAAATGTGCTAGATTTTTATCCTTACTGTTGGTTGTGCTACGCTTTAGTGGCGAGTCTTTCGTTCCTACCGTTTTTTCGATGTTACCGCATGAACAATGTGACTATTTAGCCAATGTAATTCCTGTAATCTCAAACCTCATTTGTAATTAATCATATAATTTTAACATAATTGAGACAAAGCAATAATACAACACCAACTAGTGTAATTACCATTAAAGAAGTAAAAAAAGGTCAAAACACAAACAACACATAGTAAAATACTTAATATCATCACTCCTTGTTCCTTGAAGACCTGTGCCCGCCAAGAATACGCGAAATCTGAAGACCTCTGCTAAACGCTTGATTGAACAACATTCGCGTCTGAAATTCAGACACGAATGGGAACCACGCGAGAAAAGCGATGGGCGTGAAGAGCAGCAAACCCATCACAATCTCATATCCCCTCGCCAGCGTTCTAACCGAACCCCAGAATCCCGCCCTTTGAACCACGGGCTTACAAGCCTGTGCAATCTGTATATCGTCCAAAAAAAAGATCGTATGCATCCAAAACGGTCATTTTTCGCACACACTTAAACCAAAAAGAAGAGAAGACGAAATAAATAAATAAATAAATAAATAAATAAAGAACGTTAAGACTGACCAGAAGTAAACCCCAGCCCGTGGGCATGAAGGCGAGTATGCAGACTATAATATCCAACGGTGTCATATGGGGAAGGGCAATAAGGAGTGCGAGGACGGCCACGAATGTAATAAAGATCAAACCTTTGATCAGCCGAAACAACAGTTGGAAGTTAGCACTGTATCTCCTTCGTCCAACCGATATTGTCTGCGAATTAAAAAAAAAGAACAAAAATCATTACATTGTAATCATAGGAGGATAATCTAATAGAAAAGGGAAGAGAAAAGATCAATCACCTTCATGACGAAGAGGATCATGAAAATCACCAGCCACGATATGCCATACACCTGTTATTATATTACCAATACGTAGAAAGACATCAATGCCATGGAAAGAGTAATGACGATAGAGCTACACAACGTACATACCCAGACACTTTTGGTATTTTTGGAAATATTCAAGTGATAGACAAGCCCATATTGGTAAACGAAGAAGCGCAGGGCCAACACAATCTCCACGACGATCCCACATTTTCCCGAGTGACGAAGATGGTCTTGCTCTTCTTCCCACCATGATTCCCAGCTCTTCTCAGAAGGCACGCCAATGCCACCCCTGTTACTAACCCACTTATTCCAATCGGTCCAATCATCTACGATCTTCTGCCACTCAAAACCCGAGGGGTTGAATAGAAAGGGCGCAAAGAGCCAAGTGCCCACCATGAACCACATTGAAACGGTGATCAATATATAAGCTACGGTGCCTCTATACGACTGACCGAAGATCTGATAAACCAAAAGCAGTATCATAAGCTCGAGCCCCTTCACGAAATGGCTGCGTGAGTACAGCCTATAGTTCTCAGCGAACTTGGCGTGGAAGACGACAAACCCACGACCCGTGGGTCGATACTTTGCCCCGCCGTGGAGTAGGGTTCTACCGTAGTAATGGGTTTTTGTCCCGAGAGAGAAGGTGAAGAAAACTGGCGCGAGCTGAAGCTGCATAAGTATGAATTCGCTTAGGGCAGTTCGAAAGCCCTTTTCGAGCCCTATCTCCATCATCATGGGAAGCGCCATTAAGAATCCAATCTGAACGAATGATTGAGAGGCCAGGGCAACCTCGAGAGGCTTATTTTGCTGAATTGCGGGCAAGTTGCTCAGCTGTTTTTCGAGGCCGCTAAGAACGAGATACAGACGACCATAGAGGAATACGTATACAGTGAGCACGGTGATCTGAGAGAACCATGCAAAAGAAGGTAGGTAAAGAGTGTTTGAGTTAATATATTGAATGATCAATACAAGCTCTGCATCTTTGTGGGTAAAAAAGAAAACCATTACCAAAGTACTGAAGTAGAAACCGATGGTGGTGAAATAGCAAGACAACATTCGGAAGAAGTCGAATCTATGTCCAAGCCTGTATAGATCACGGCTGAGCGTTTGCTCCCCATTGCCATTGGCAATCTTTGCCTCAAATAACGAGATTTGGTTAAGGCCAACGTCCCTCCCTTTTCCAACTTGAATGTATTCGTGATGGGTTACATTGCCTTCACGGAGTGTGGAGTTGAAGCCTACACAGATCCATGTCATAATTCACCAGTTGAGCATCCGAGAGAAACTATCAATAAGAGGCTGGAGATTGAGGATGTAATAATTGTTACCAGCAAATATGTCTTCGCTGAGGTTGATAACCTTGGAGGCTTTGCTCACCCCACCTCTAGTGAGGTGAAATAGTCTGTCAAAAACATCTGGATGACCATAGTGAAACCGAACCCTAAACAAAGGAAAGAGAAATCATCAGATAATCGCTCGTAAACTGCAATTTTCATGAAAATGATAGGAACGCTGATACGGAAATTGAAACTTATGTGAATCTAATAGTCTTTGCACTACAAAATAACCGACTTTCTAATCATACAATGAGACGTTCAAAATGTTTTTGTTCCATATTGAGCTACTGTCTAAAGATAAAAGAAATCAAGAAGTGTAAGATAATAAATACAAAACACTACAGTGATGGAAGATCAGGGAAAGAGAGGGAAGAACAGTTGATAAATCTCACTTCAGAGGGTTGGCCAACAATCTCTGACCAATGGTGACAAAGCTCGTCTCTTGATTCGACATAAACCAAGCCAGTGAAGAAACACTGCAACATAACACAAAGTCACAATAGTGTTTCAGTAGGTGCATGTGTGTGTTCGAAAGCGAAATGCTAAACTGGGATTAGAGAGCACCTTCCAGTAAAAATATGCTCCCTCAGGCCAAGAATCGATGGGTGCCTAACATCATGCCTTTTAAGAAATTCTTGAAGCAAGTTTCTCATTTTTAACGCTTCTTCCATGTAGTTATCCTAATAGAGGGTAAAATCTTCGTGTTAGGACAGCAAATGAGTAAACTGAAAATCAGTAGTGCTATAAGAAAATTTACCTGATTCATATCAATTGTTTGTAGACCTTCTCCACGTGTGAAAATAATGGCATGATTCTGATTTTCAGGTTTCCCTTCACCTAGTATGGCTGGGCCCGGAAGTTTTATGCGATAGACTACCTAATAAGAGAGATAAGAAGCTCAGATACTTCCATAGGTAATGAAAATAAACACCATAAATTAATCAAAACTTAATAACATTGCACAAAATATTCACCTGATCAAGATTCTGTCCTGGTTCTGAAGAATCAGTCTTCGGCAAAGCAGCCTTCACAAGAGTGGAATAGTATGCCTTGTCATTGACCTTCTTCGGTCTATCTTTACTTGGTTCCTCAACTTCATCAATATAGGCCACTCTAAGAGATGGATATCTATTCCAGTTACAACACCAAATTTAGTCATAACAATTCTAACGAACCAAGATAATAGCGCCCTACACTAAACTTACGTTGTCATAAGTCTCAGAATATCTTGAGCTCGTGGGTCACCAGATCGTTTTTGAATTCCATACAACTGACAAGAAACAACATGCGTAAATTTCATATCTGCCACTGCTTGACATTGTGACCACAACGACCGCTCTCCCTTCATCTTATCCTCACTCAACTCAATTGCTTTATAGCCTTCCATTAGATCTGTCGTAAATAGGGGTGTGATGTGAAAAGCCAGCAAAATGATGGTTCTGAGGAGTATAAGAACAAAATGGATACCATCATCCTTAGCCATATCAAGGAACGCCTGAAGTTCAAGTGCTTTGCGGTAGTACATCATTCCTCTTACTATGCAGATTAAACAAGTGAACCCACATGGGAACAAAAAATAGGAGCAGTGAGGATGAAATGAATGAATCTGAAAATAAAAATAGAATCAAAATAAATTATTATGCGCTGGGACCTGTTTTTGTCAATGTCTGGCCCCTATATGATGCCCAAAGCCGCAGTTGTTCTTCTAATTCATCAGAACCCCTAAGTTCATCTTCACCATAGCATTTGACCCGTTCCAGAAAATTATTCCACTCATCTGCATGATGCTACTAATATGAATAATGGAAAAAAATAAATTTCGGAGATGCAAACAAAACCTCCTAAAAACAAAACCTGGGAAAATTTTCTGCAAGTAAAAGAGGATAGAGACACCATCTTCATTGGGCACTTCTAGATCAGGCAATGAGAAAAGGACCTCCTCCGTGTAATATGGAGTCAAAACACTGAAATGCACCAATTATCCAAAGTTAAGATTCATAAGCAATGATCATTGATACTTGTAAGATTACATTGGCATGGTATAAGGACTGGTATTTGCTCAATAATGAAGCGCAGCTGAGAATTTTAAATCTTGTTATGTTTCATTTTCACCAATCAAACTCAGAAATTTGGTTCTAGAAACTATAATGTAAACAAAAACAAAATATATATCATTGATATATGTCACTCACGAGAAGGATAGCATATTGCGGACTTTTGGTGCAGATGGCATGTCCATAAACAAGGAATTAGAGAAGAAAGAAATCCGTCTTCTAGCTTCAAGGTTTGATGGCACATCCATTGCTGATTCTTTCACCGTGAGCAACAAAAACAGCCTCTTGATCTGCGAAAAAGGAAACGGTCATCATAAAGGTTGAATTAAAGAAAATTCTGAGTTTCATGAATATCATTTCTTTATCTTCACTTTTTCCTTCCAAGCTTCTGATTCGGGAGCCGGGAATTTTATAGCTCCAGCTGATGCAAATAACTGATACTGTTGGTCAAGAGGGACCATCCCTTCATATCGCATTCCTCCATGAATCGTATCTAGTAAGCTTTTTTCAAGATATATATTGTCTGAATCAGAAAGTTTCATCAAGAATCCAAAAAACACGACATAGTTTCCTTGAATTGAACACATTACTTGGATATGTGATCTTCCATCATTATATCTCGGGTAACGACTTCCAGCATATCCTGGAAAAGGATTACAACTTGATCCCTATCTTCCTTTTTATTGTCTAGCTGTGGTGAACCAAAAAAAAAATTCCAATCAAGGTTAAACACCATCGAATCAGTGTAACAGGTACTTTGAATAAACTAAAACTGCAAAGTGATCGAAGTATACCAAGAACTTCACAAGCCTAACAAAGAGATCATAAAGACTCGGAAGTGCACTCAGCTTGTACTCCGTTAATAGGTCATCCTCCTCTATGTGCTTGTCAACTTCAGAAAATATGTACTCAATAACCCTAAAACAATGTAAAAAAGATAAGGTGAAGAAGAGTAAATTTGAACAGCAGAGATGGCATAACATGCATTGTATCTTACTCTCTCTCCCGACTCCCACGAACTAAAAACTTAATGATATTCCTGAATGAAGCGTAGCACTCGCAAACCGCAGAATACATATAATCATCTGACTTTATTCGGTTTTTCAGCTCACTGTCCTTGCCATTACTGTCTTTAGCCATATCCACTGCTATTGGTATCTGTAGAATAGAAAAGTAGAACCAAACCGAGAACAGTTTATTTAGAAATATCGATCACGTTAATAAAGTTTTTCCTTGTACGTCATTTTGTGTTTGAGGTGACCATGCATGCAGTAAGTACCCATTGTTCAACATAACTATCATTCAATTGTTTGATTCGCTTTATTGCTTATGATGATTAAATTTAATGGTTGAAGAGAAGAAAAAAGGAAGCAATAGAACAAAAACCAAACCTTGCTAGCTAGTAAAAATGGAGGCCACTGTATGATTTCCAGATCACGATCCGCCCAATATGGAACAAGTAATAGATCCATTTCTCTAAACCATAGGCAAAATGAAAGGTCAGATGTAACAAATACATATCTGAACAAAAGGGAAAGGGATATGACATGTTAGAGCAACATCATGTCTGCATATTTATACCTGTTACTTATGAGATCCTCCTCTCTGAAACTTGTGATTATCTTGTTCCATAACTGAGCAAACCTAGCAGCTTCTTTCTCCTTACTCGGTGGAATCTGGGACAGCATTTTTGACGCAAAATTATCACTTTTTAGCAGCCCAACTATATTTCTTAATCTGTGAACTGAGATGGAAAGGGAAGAAAGAGCATTCTGTACCACTTCAAACTTGCGGGAAAATGCAGCCATGAATCCTTTCTTTTTAACACCCTCATTTCTTTCCTCTGGAATCAAAGACGCGTTGAAAGCACCGGGCAAAGATTGAAATCGGGATCGAAGCATTCCCAGAGTTCGAATCTGCGAAAGAATACAGAAAATAGCTGATCACGGTCCAGCATATTATATATATAGCCACGATAACTGTAGACTGAAGCATAAATATGAGTTATTTTTTGGTACATGACAATTTATACATTTTCAAGCAATCCAAATTTTTCTTTTTTGAAGAAGAAGATCCTTAACCAATTAGAAAGTGTAATGATTTCAACTGGATTCTGCACGTTGTTCATGTTATATACCCTTTAGGTTGACTTTTAGCAAACGCTTTTGTATACAAGCTTCATAAGATGTCCAAGTCTAATTTTCTGGTATCTCATTTGCTAAAAGATAAAAAATTCTCAGTTTATTGACATTGTGCTCAATCTGTTTATAAATGATTGGCACAGTAACGAATGACCCTCACCATTCTCAGATTAAAAAAAGTGTAGTACCGTAAATTATTTACACTAATCTAAATAAAGATTGTTCAATAGATAGCATGAGAAGAGGAATTTTGCTTACCTCTCCAAGGCGGCGAAATGCACCATATATACCTCCAAACAGTGTAGAGAATATGGCATACCAAATCTGTGCATCCATGAAATACACCTGAAGAAAATAAAAACCAACTAAAATGGTCACTGTAAATAGAAGAAGTGTTAACGAAAAGCAGTTTCTCTAGCTTAAGCACTAAATTAGTGAAAACGATAGGATGGAAAAAATAGATAATTCATACAAGAATAACTGGCGCCCACACTGCAATTACAACGCCGATATTGCTCTTAGCTGCATTACACAAAAAAAAAGACCAAATGAACCAAAGTCCAAATGTATTCTTGTAAGTTATCTGTGAGTTGCATCACACTCCATCTTGGCTACCTTTCGGAAAAAATTCATGCCACTGGTAAGATGACACACGGGCACTCATGATGGTTCTGGTAGGCTCCACCAAGGGCTTTATCTGAAAATGAAATGGAAAAAATGAGACGTCAGACACAAATCACCCGCGGAAAAAAATTCGGATTGTTTCATAAAGAAATTTATCAAAGTACTTTTTATATATGAATGTACTCAGAAAGACAGGACACGTACCTCGACATAAAAACTGAAAGCCAACTTTGTAATGATCAGAAGCACCCAGAATATTGTATATCTGAAAACAAAACAACATTGTAAGATTATTTCGTATTGGAAATATTAAGGAGGATAGCAAGCGCAGCACTGCCAAAATGTTGACGACTTACTTGAAGAGAGAGAATGCACTTTCATGCATTCCCCTTCCAACATAGAGCCGAGGCTGCAGAAAGAAAATGCCAGAAAGAGATGATAGGGACACAAGCTTTTTCAAATTAGCTGAAGATTCTGAGTACCAAAAACATAAAGCATAGACATACCTGAGACCACCACATCATTAGCATCACGATTTTATAGTTCGACCTCTCAAGGAAGCGTCGAATAAAGGGGAATAAAAACAGCAATGCAGAAAGCATGTTCGGTGCCAAGTAGATAACAGTGGCCAATATAAACAAAGAAGGAGAACTCGAACTGTTTCTGAACCAACTTTTGATAGTTCGTGCCATCCCAAGAGGATTCTCCCAAGAATAAGCATAGGTTACAGGGAGGATAACCACCCAAGCAGCAGCTGACACAACCTTTAGGACATATCTTAACTTGACGTAGAACGACATGGTCCGTCTAGCTTTCCAACTCAGTATAACATCAAGCATTGCTGGAAGAAGCAGACAAAGAGTAAGAGAAAGGAAGACGTTCATTACACATTTACCTACTTTAAGTTGTAAGTTGACTATTATAAACTCAATGCTATTGCGTCACAATTTAGGAGTCCCCGTCAAGACTGTTCTTAACCATGCAATTCATATTAGGTTAGCAAGTGGATCAAGACACCAATGACAAACTATAGTAGCTGCATGCTCAAGCCAAAATGCCAAATGCCCCTCTATCTCTATCCATATAAAATCAACTATTGCGGTCACTGGTTACAAATATGTGACAGTTTTCTGTTCATACATGAAAGCTTTAACATATTCATAATAACTCTTTTTTAAAATAGAAACATGGAAATCTCAAGCTAAATGGGACCAATTATAAGTCAAAGATACCTTGTCCAAGTTTCAATATGGCAGCAGTTATGAAGATGCTCAGTACTTTCTTGAAAACATTAGAATCAAATATTGCACTGGGTTGACCCGAACCGCTCCAAGCAATGATGATCATAGCCTTAAACAAAAAACCAAAGGCGTAACTAACAGATTGATAATGAAAGAAAATCTTTAGTTCAAACGAACAGTGAAAATGTGAAGAACAGAAGCCACCTGCAGTGATAATATGAAAAAGCTCCACATCCTGTCAAAGCTTCTAAATATGTGCCAATATGACCGGGTCTCAACAAAATTAACTTTCCCCATCCAACGATCTGAAGGCGTAATGTTATCCTAAAAATCCCGCCGTACAAAATGCATAAAAAGAGCCCATTAGGGTTAAGCAATACAACAAAGAGATATGTAAAATGTGGAGGGATCGGAGGTTTAAAAAGAGGCGAAACAGAGACAAAATCCATTGCAAATGCTACTAAGTGGAACACATATTTGCTATCAAGCGCTGATTGAAATTCAGTTTCGCAGCATATGACGCCGCAGAATGTTTAAGGGTCATACTTTCACATTCACAGACATTTCAATGGACACTTACTCCATTTCTTTCACCATACATCTGATCTACGGGCTTACAGAAAAAATCAGCATCAGCTCGCATAGGCCAACCTAAACGAAAACAATCCACAGACCTGCAAAGTTTAGTGAAGTTAGTCGAAAAGAATAACTGGGGACCTGATTCATTGTAATGCAGATAGCACACTACCAAAAGTATTCATTTAAATCATCATAATTTCTCCACTGCGAGTGTTTCGACAGTCCCTTTCTGCTCCTAGCTGCTTCCTGGACACAACAAAATCAAATTACTCAGTCCAGGACAATTACATTATGAAAGAGACAAAGCATGGATATTGAAGTAAAGTGTTGCACGCTGTACCCGAGCAACAACTTCATATATTGGAGTAACAACTTTTCTCAGGTACGCCTCTTCTTCCCCACCATAAGCTGGCTTCACATTCTCACCAGTCATTGGGCTCACATTTCCAGCAAGCATCCCATAGAGTTCAAAAGCCATCTTAAAAAGTTCAAAAATAGAAAGGGATTATCATAGTTTAATTTATCATTCTTTTGTCAGAGACCAACCGAGAGATATTATCATCACAAATGATAATCATAATAAACAAGCACTACATCTAGCACCATATGCTATATTTGGGAAGACAATGCATACTTTAACAAATCACAAAATACGCTTGTTCAAAGATATCTGTACATAGGATCATTAATTACGAAAGGACACGGAAGCATCTTTAGAGAATAACCATACTAGATATTATGTTTCTCAATTGCTTCTTAAGTACTGCAATTATAATTATAAGAACATAAGCTTCGTAAGCATACATGATGATAAATGTAGCACAAACATTCTGGCATAAATCTTAGATTCGCCGCCTCTCCCCATATAAGAAGATAAAGCCCCATGTATAACAGTTTCCTTTGCTGCACTTCCTGCTGTATGGTAGGTAACCTGAAATGTTGTCGATTAACAGAGCAATCAGCAACTGCCCTGAATTAGGCTATAAAACCTGATAGTTGAAGATAAGTAAAACGTTCAACAACTAAAAACGATCAATGACGGTCAACATACCACAAGCTACTTTTGCGATCCAAATATTTGCACCATTTTTTGTAATTCTTGAAAAGCTTCTTCATCACTTCATCTATAGGGCGCTCATCCAACTGAAAGAAACGTAATTTTCTAACAGATGAACTAGGATCGCAACAGTAGCAAAAAGGATCATAGAGTATTAACAGTTTCAAATTGAATATTTAAATCATATAGATCATGCACTCGAGAGTAGGAGATAATGGGAAGGATATAAGGTAGCAAATGCCATACTCAAGACTAAAGAATCCATAAGATGACAAACAGCAAGATATAGCTGAAACCAAACCTTGGGTTGTTGATCAGGCTTGGGAAATTGTCGTATATGCACGTTTGCTAGTAGCAAAATCAAATGCTCCCTCTGATTAGCAACATTGTCTTTCTGAAAATAGGTAGAGAAAAAACTGAGGTTGTAAGTTCCTGTTTGTTTGTACAGTGAAAATGCTAACATATTTTTTTAGCTACACTTGCCTGAAAACCAAACATAGCTTGAAGCCAGTCAAGGATATCTTCATCCTTTTTCTTCTTGTAATCTTTGGGCCAGGGAAGACCTCTTGTATTCCGAAGTGCATGGACAGCTGCTTGAATCTATACCAACGCAAAATATTCTCAAAACATTATGAACAAATGGATGATCAGAAATAGAAAACAAGTTATAGTAAGAAGTCAATGGATCTTAGTTGGTAATGATTTTGACCTCTGGATATTTCATAATTGCTTGATTTGCACTGTCAGGGTCCAGAGGAAGAATATTGTAAGGTACATATATTTCTGTCTTCTCCGCAACTTTATCATGGGTTTCCAAGACCTGTACATGAACAAGAAAATATAATGAGGATATGGATTCATTATGCAGACAAGGTACAAAGGATTCGTGCAAGAAAGATATTTCTGTTTATACATTCAGTTCACAACATAGAACTAACATACGTAAAGCAGATAGAAAAAAATAATAACTATTTTACCTCACGATCAACCTCCACGGATTGTGTCTGATTAACAGCTTTCAGAACTTCAAAGAGAACATTAGCAGTTTGATAGGCTTTTGTCAGCTGTGCCCTGCACAGCATTTAAGAATTACATAAAACACATATTAGCTTTGGACTCAAGTCTGCTCGTGTCAATAATATTAACTCACCGATCAGCTTTATCTGCAGCATTTTGCAATGCTTGTATATACTTCTTATAGTAGTGTTGATAAAAGCTCTGCATTTCACGTGCATCGCTTTTTTTCACCCTTCCCATCAAGGTGGGATCGTTCTCCTGATTGAATATCAACGGTCACGACAGTATGGAAAGGCATTATAATAGACATTAAGGATATTGATGGCAAGCTATAACGAAAAACGTAATTTATGACATGATAGACAAAGTCCCGTGGTTCTATGAAGTGATATACATTTAAGCATGTAAGGAAATACCGTTAACAGATAATGTCGAAAGTACTGGGGAAACTCATAGATAAAACTGGAAACAAGAGGCGTAGGAACGATGTATGTGCCCCAATCCGCGTATCAGTGAAAAAGCCAGGCACAATCGCATTAAACTCTCGAAATTATTTAATTCTATAGTGATATATTTCTATACTTTTGTGTGCATGCTCCATCAAATGGATACTGATCGACGCAATCTATAGAAACATTTTCTTATTATTTACCCTTTCAAGACGTTGCAAAAGAGCTGTCTTAAACTGGCGAACACCGCGCCCGCTTGAAGTAGGATCCAATCGATGAGCCTTTTCAAATGCATAAAATCTACCTGCAAATGGTAACCATTAATGCATGAGGAACACAACAAAGCTCACGAAACAAACCAAAGCAAATTGAAGCACCATAGAAGCTCACACGATCTGCTAAGGAACAAAAGCGAATCGAAGCACCATCAGTCACGTATATGCATATTGTTGTCTTCTCTCCTCATATGCAATGAACCATACATAAAACATGTAAAGATACCACTTCACAGGCAATGACTTACATAGGTAAGCGACACGAGGATTGCTATGCTCGACTTCATTGGCCACTCGAAGAATTGGAGCGATTTCCACAAGAGAAGATGGAACCACTTCACTATCAAAGACAGATTCCCCGAGATTCCCCACAGTTTGGGTGCGGGGAATCCGCCGCTGCACGCTCGTGCTATGCTCTGGTGTGGCTCCTCTCGACGACATTTCTTATTGGGTAATCTTACTTCTCAGCCAAGCATGCAGAGAAATAACCACCAACAGCTGTAAAAAAGCAATCGACAATCCTCAGTCCACGTTAACCATCGTAACAATTTAATAGCTAAAAGGAGGGAAAGAAACTGAGAAGTAGGAACGCATGCAATTGACTGAATGAGAGTAATGGGACATAAAGAGAAGCTCAGCCTAACAACGAGCTTTCACTTCCATCTATATCCATCTAATCAGAAAATCAGATAAAAGAAAGAAAAGGCAAGCAAAGTGTCCCGAGTAACATACAAAAAGGCAAGGCAGGCATATAAAAGAATTAAATTACACATCTTGAGCTCAACTTATAAACGCCAATATCAGTGGTCGATAAAACTTAAGCCATCAGATTCAACTAAACGGTCACTAAAACATAAGCAAGAAGCAGCGGAATTTTTAGTTTTCAAAAAAGCAGAGAGAGAGCCCATCAAAATCCTCTGCATCTTTACATAAAAAAAGGTTAGATTTTTTCATCACGATAAGAAAGAAAGTCACAAACGCAAACAGACGCAGACAAGAGTCACAAAACCAAAGAAGCAGAATATCTACCATTTTATTTAAACAACTTGCTATCATTTTATTTCAATTTGACATACATTCGCAGCTTACGATCGTCGGCAACGAGTAGGGTTTTCCAGCAAACGCACGGAGTGATTGTTGTTCTTCGAAATTCTAAAATGCACCACCAAAATGGGGCTGTGTGCTGTGTTTTTAAGCCACTTTAGCAGCAAGCAATTAAAGGAGGGAATGAGATACTGAGGGAAAGGTGTTTCTTTTTTTATGTGTGCGTTTGGTTATAAGCATCCATATTAAAGCCCAAGATAAATTATTTAAACTGGGCCAAGATAGTTTGTTTAAAAGGTGTTTGGTTTATTTGTTAACAGGCCATTCTTAATAATTTCATGTTTGCTTTACACGGTTTATTAGATAGTTCCAAATTAAATTTTCACAAAAAAGACCAAATTGTCCTCATCTTCTTAAACGAAAATGAAATCAGGTTTTTCACCTAATTTCGAGGTCAAGAGGCACACCACCGATTCATAGAGGAAGATTAGTTCTAACAGACCAAGAAACATGTGGGAAGAATCATTTATTCGCTTTCACCACTGGTTCAAAATTTCATTCTCGCTTGAGATTACTGATCGAACACCCACTGTTATGTTAAAATCTGATTTGAATGCCTAATTGATTCGAACACCCACTGTTATCAGATTATTTCAAGTTTGGCATGCCTAATTGAAATGGTTGAGAAAAATCCACAAATAAAATCCACAAAGAGCAACAACTAACAACAAAATCTTCGACAAATTCATCAAACAAATCAGCAACATCGAACCAGGTTAAAATTAGATGCCAAAAACGAAAAATTAACTTGCTATAATAAAATGATCGCAAGATAAATTCCAAGGAAATGATACAAAACACAAAATATATGCTTTAGTTTTTCATCTGCTCATACCGAGTTCTTGGAGACTCTGCAACCACAAAGCTCCGATTTTTCTTTTCAAGTCGAACCGAGTAGAAACGATGTTAGGGCTTGTGAGGCTTGTGATTTGGTATTAGATAGAAGAAGGATAATTTCGTCAATTGACTCATTTTTTATACGGGTTTAATTTTATCTTAGTTATGCCAGGCAGATTATTTATGACGAGGCCCGGAATATTTTCTTGGGCTGTTTATTAACTTCGGGCCGGTGGAAAATAAACCAAACACCAGCAAATGGGTTATTATTTGTGTTATCCGGTTATATCTAGGAAAGCAAACGTGCCCTTAATGTTTTGGAATAAGAATGTTTCTTCTATGATTCTGTGGGGCATAACATAATAACGTGGCGCCGTATTCCGCTTATGCCACCTGCTTTTCCGTATAATTTCAGTAATGCCACTAGTTGAATTTGCAACGGTAATAATCTGATTATGAAGTCATTAAATGAAGGAAAGCAAAAACATTTTGTATAATTTATTGCTCTACCTTTTTAGATTCCCTTGGAATAAATATTTCACCTAACAATATCTATAATAGATTGTCAATCGGATATATATTATATGAAACAAAAATTCTTAAGAAAAAAAGTTCGGAATAATTAACATATAGGGCACATGGATTATTTTGCTATAATTTTACTATATGAAAGTGTATTTTTTGTTCTACATATAATTATCAAATATACCGTGTGATCGAATGGAAATTCCATGATTAGATATTTAGTAGTAAAATATAGCTTTAACTGAAAACGAGAACTTATAAAAAAAAAACTGTGAAATGTGAATAGCATTGCCGTGATAAATATAGGGCAATTAGAGTGTTTCTAAATAAACTCGAAGAGGTGGAGGATTCTTCTTTATATCCGATGGTCAAAAGGGCGAGCCATTCAAAAACACGTGAACGGACCATAATACCCCTCCCAATGTTCTCGCGAAAATTTTAGGTACACAACTGTGTTTACTTTGTTGGATAAAGTGAGATAAAGGCTCAGTCTTCCAATTTATATTGTTGACTTAAAAACTATTTTCCTTTAAAGCCCGATAAATATAGGACCGTTCTAATAATCCATTGTTTGCAAGATAAGGCGAAAGTATCTAATCCAGTCTATTCTACTAATCGAGGAATGACATAAATATCATTGCACATAGCATAGAAATTTAAAACCCTTCTACCCAACTTTGAGCCAAACGCGACCGAAGAGTTTCATCTCATGGGAATTGTCTGCCACCTTCGAAACGAAGATCGAAACCCCAGGGACGGATCTACAGCGGGGCTCGGGAGGTCTGTTGCCCCCCCCCCCGCCGGCCAGCTTACCCCTTAGACGTACGTTGGCAGCTACTCCGATGGACCTGCTTTTCCTTCTACGCAGCTTTGCACGGCCACCCTGAATAAGAAGATGAACAAGGCATCGTTGGATAGGAAATAGTGCTGGGCTGTTTTTAGAAAAACTGATTTTTTTTTTTCTATAATTCTTTTTTCTTGTGGGCTTTATTTGTAGATTTGGTCCATCTGTGCAACTGCTTTAATGCATTTTCATTTTTCCCTGAATATCCAGTTTTGTTTATTGGACCCATTTTTTTATGCATTAATTAAGTTATTTTAAAAAATAAAAAATATAAATTAAGGATGACATTGAAATAAACTAAAATATTAAAGAGTAAAATTGTTAGTATATTCAATTTGACTGATTAAAGAGCAGTTTATATTCACCCCTCACTCTTAATATAAAAGAATAGGTATGAGTTGAGATAATTCTGCGGGCAGGTGGATGGATTATCTATGTGGCTGGTTGACGAGCGGGTCAGTGTGATTGAGCAGTCAGTGCCATTTTTTCATTTCTTGTGGCCACGTTTTTTGTAATAAAGTGAGGCCCCAAATATAAATGAAGGTCATACAAGTGAGACTCCCATACTAAAAAATTGTCCTAAGAATTGTATTGCTCTAGATGAACGGGTCAAAATCCAGCCCTGTCGAGGCCCCCAGGTGCACAATCCTATATTCGTAACTGCGAAACCCTAACAGTAAATGGATTTTCAAATGCGGCTAGCAATTAATCAAATTAAACAGGGAATTCTGGTGGTAGAATTGCTGAAATGACTACATATCATCGTTTGCTTTTTTATGCGTAGGGGTAGAATTGTAAAATGTTAAGGCTTGACATATATTGTACTGTTCGTATATGGCAAAGTAAAAAAAAAATTGTTTATCGGAAATTGAATATTAAATATCAATCTCTAGATAAAAACTATCTTGTGTTGTCTTATCTAACTTTATGTATAAAAGTATAATGGGGTATCTCCTGTGCCGCGTCAGCAAGAAGTTCCCCCCAATCAATCAGAATCCTCCAAGCATGTCGAAGGAATTTTTTTTGTCTGTCTACGTTGTTCGATTGTTGAACAGTTGTTTTTTTGCTGACGTGTCGTGCTAAGTTTCATCTATTCACTTTTGGCTGCATTTTGTTTAAGTAATGCACGAAAAATTTCATTTTTTATGCACATTGGGAGATGGAGAGTCTTTATTAATTACCTTATATTAAACCATATACATGTTTTCTTAGATCAAAGGACAAAAAACCAAGAGTCACTGCCAATGAAAAATTTTATCAATAATAAAGCATTTGTCCGCCATCGTTCACGTACGTCACTTCATTTTCTTATCCCCTGCAAGACCACTCTCTATTAGAAATCGATGGGTTCTTCCTAAAACCAATTGGTAATAGAAGTCGAAAGTCTCTTATATATATACTAAATTGAAGAGTTTGAATTAATTGGACAAAGCCCAAATTATAATCTCGAAACTCACTAAACTTATTCTTCTCGGTCCATGGATGAAATATATACACAGTCTTTGTTGGCCATCACCGACGGTGCTTCCATCTCTTCAACTTTCTCCTTTCTCCTGCCACCGCGAGAGAAACCTCCAAAAGTGTACAACAACGAGAGCTACCTGGGTGAGTTTGTTCCAATTTCATTTTTCGTTTATTGATTGTCTTAGAAAGTTGGGGTTGTTTCTCCAATGATTCGGAGCAGATATGTCATTGGCTGCTTTCACTGAACCAATACATGTGTTGCGATTGAATTTGTTAGCCTGCTACTAAACAGAGATAATTGTTGTCAACTACACCTTGGTCTGATGCAGATATAATGCAACATCTCATGGATGTCAAAGCCGTTTAATACCTGTTTCTAATGCCATTTGATTCAAGAACATCTTTTATTCCCAAACCCACTTTGTAAATACCTTCGAAGAATGAAAGTGTTTTAATATATAACCTCATATGTGCATCTTTCCATTTTGTTTCGCATAGGCGAAAGATTTCTAGCTAAAGATTCTTTCAAAGCTTCATCATCCAAATGTAGTTGCCTTTTACGAGGTTTCTCCTGATGGCCCTGGCAGTACATTAGCAAGCAACTGTAACTGAGTAAATCCAAACGGTACGCTGAGGCGAGTTCTTCTAAACTACATTTTGTTATTGACAAGGTTTGATAACGGAATGATCAATGAGGATTATACGTTATCATAATGATCAATGAGGATAATATCAAATCCCATGATTATCTCCTCATTTACTATAATTGATTTTCATTTATTATGAATGAGGATAATATCAAATCCCATGATTATCTCCTCATTTAGTATAATTGATTTTCAGTTATTATACTGTTATATTTTCCTTATTCATCTTATATGTAAGATCTACATATTTGAGAAGTAATACAATTTATCTTTGGAGGAAAAATATTATATCATGGTATCAGCCTAATACTACGATCCTTCTTTCTATCTCTCTCTCCTTCTTCCTTCTCATGGCACAGAATACCGAAAAGCTCCCCTTTGCCACTCTCATCCATATGATAACGATCAAGCTTCCTCTCAAATTTATTATGGAAGAGTCAGATCACGCCAATTCTTGCATGTCAGAACCTCATCGGATTTGTTGATGGAACCAAATCTGCCCCGTCTCCGACCATTACCAACGCAGCTGGTCAAACCGTGCCAAATAGGGCTTAGGACTCATGGCGCATGCAAGACCAACAACTATGAAGTGTTATTCTCTCTTCTCTCACCGAAGAATCAATGGCTGAGGTTGTTGGGTGTTCAACCTCTCGTGCAATTTGGTTCGCTCTAGAGGCTGCCTTTAGCCATAGCTCAAAGTCAAGTGAATTACGTCTAAAAGATGATTGCAACTTATGCAGAAGGGTTCTCGAAGTGTTGCTGAGTACGGCCGTCAATTCAAATCATTGTGCGATCAGCTTCTGCCATTGGTCGCCATGTTGATGATACCGACAAAGCTCATTGGTTTCTTCAAGGTCTTGGATCTTCTTTCTCCAGTTTCTCAGCTGCTCAGATGGCGGTAACTCCACTTCCCACCTTTCGTGATCTTTTGTTGAAGGCCGAGAGTTGCTCTCTCTTTCAAGATTCTCTCGAAAATTCGGGTACTTCCACTGTTGCCTTTTACGGACATCGCGATACTCGTGGAAATCAAAAATCAGATTCTTCATCATCAAAAAGAGGTCGCGGAGATCAGTCCAACAATTCTCGTGGTCGAGGCCGTGGCAACCATAAGTCATCCCTCGTTGTCAAATATGTCGACAGGATGGTCCACTACGCCTTCACTTTTGCGTGGTCTGAAAGTTAAGTGAAACATCTTGCAGGGTTTGAATCCATGGGTAGCAAGAAAATAAATGAGGCACCTTCTTCCTATTATTCTTACTTTTTAATTTTTTTCGGATTACGGATAAGATTGGTAAAGGGCTAATGGTCGTAATCGTCATTGAATGAACATGTTGACTCATTTTCTTCGCTGTTTTTTTAAAAGGCGGCATCCACGTGAACAGAGAAAATCTTGCAAGGCTCAAAGAAGCAGATGAAGTACATATGAGAGTTTCACAGTTGCAAGAGACCAAACGCAAAGAACTAGATGCGAGTTGAAAATTCTTATGTTTTATACATGTGAATGAAATACTCTCTTTCCAGGATTTATTGGTTATCGGTTGTTTTTACATAATTAGTAGTCTCCTCACACACATCTTCTTCGTTTTCGTTTCTAATCAAGTTTATTGATCTTTGCAGGTTCAGCACATTGACATTTGATAAGTAGAGCTTTTAGCTATTTTATTTTATTTTTTTATGCATGATGCGAATGGGGAAGTCGAGGATAAATTTCAACGAAGTTTCTTTGCGAAGGGTACATGAAGAAACAAGAAGGTCGCTCATACATTTTTTTTTATCGAGTCATAGGGATGATCTGAGCAAGCCATTTTGCTCTAAAGGTTGAGTTGTTTTAGAGTTTGTGATTAGACTGACAACTCAACGTTCATCTCTGTAGAAAATTTTCTCTTTTGTTGCTATTGTTGCCTCAATCATATGCGTTCAGTTCAATACATGTTTAACAAACATGTATAACAAATGGTACGATGTTAACATGAATAAAACTTGATTAGTACAACCGTTCTGCGGACACATCGACTATCGACTTCATGGGGTTAATATGTTGAACATGTAAATTGGTGGGGCCCATTTCAAAATTCAGATCTAGACGTCTATAGACACATCGACGAAATATGAAACAGTTTCTCATTCTGTTTAAGTTGCATTGAGCATTTAGTGTAATTAACATATTAACTCATGTTGATTAAACTTGATTGATAAAGATCAAATACGTTGCATGAAGGAAGAGGCATATTCAAATATGAATGAATCATAAAATTTTAGATGTTGTGCCATGTATCTATAGTTGAATACTGTTAATGTTGAGCTTTCAGCATTGGCAATGTTGGGGTAACATTCTAGCCAACATTTGTTGGTCAAGAATGTTCCCTTTCTCGGTTTTATCTTTCATGCCCAAAACTAACTTTATTGGTGACGTGGCTTTTTACTAGTAATGTGCAGGGTTTGGATAAGTGATAGAACGGTTCAAACCACGTAATTGGAGTGTGGAGTGAAGATAGGGAAGGAGCATACCAAAGATAGGATGTCTTGGAGCTAAAGCAAAGACCGAGCACTTGGAGTGACCAAGTCGACTCCCAACGGACACTAACGGACATAACACACTTAGTGGACGTTAGTGGACGTTGAGGGAGGTTGCTAGGTCGTTTGGACAAGTCCTTCACGAGTTGAAGACATATAAAAGGCGAAGGACTTAACCTATACGACTTAGACAACGAACACTGAGCGAAAGTGAGAGCATCTCTGAGCGAGAGTTATTCCTTGAAAGAGTTTTCTTTTTGATCTAGCTCGTTAGGTTTTAGAATCGTGTGTGATTTGTTCCTTTTGCTAGATTTGTTTTAACTATCTTTCTCGATAGTTTGTAATCCATCGTTTTAGTGGATTATTTTGCCGCGAGGCTCGCAACAAGTTATTTGACTTGCTGCACAAAATCAGCTCTTGTGTTCGTGTTCTTTCATCATTAAGTTCGTTCATTTTCGCTGTGCATTTACAAGTAAGTTGGAGTGTTAGCCTAACATCTCATCCAACATCAGCATATTACGAAGTGTTTAACATCCATTGTGTACGGGACCTCCATCAAAGTGGTATCAGAGCCAACGCTTGACGTTACTAAGCGCTTAACATCCTCTACAATGGATATTACCAGTTCAAACAATGTCGGCAAATTGCCTGTCCTAGACGGCACCAACTACGCATATTGGAAGATTCGTGTTCGTCAGTGCATCAAGTCAATTGATGTGCGAGCATGGGAAGCAGTACTCCACGGATATACCCCTCCAAGGACAGAACCTGATGCAGATGGAGAAATCATTGACAAGCCGGTCGAAGAATGGACGGTGCCTGAACGAAGCGCGGCTGAATATAATGACAAGGCACTCAACGCCATCTTCTCTACGGTGGACATCTTCATGTTTAAGATCATCCAGAATTGTACAACGGCTAAGACTGCGTGGGATCTGCTCCAGAGGTACTGTGAAGGTGACACAACTGTGCGAGAAACCAAGCTACGCCTCCTCCATAGTCAATTCGAGAACATCAGAATGAAAGAAGATGAGGATATCACGACGTATTTTGGAAAACTCTTGACGATATCCAGCGAGTGTGCCAGTCTAGGAGAGGCTATGTCTAACAAGGTATTAAATTCTAAAGCTATTCGTACACTAACTGAAAAATTTAATGTGAAGGTATCGGCAATTGAGGAATCACACAACCTAGCCACCATGGACTTCAACGTCTTGATGAACATCTTGAAGAATTTTGGAACCAATCTTGAAGTCAAAAAGAGGGCCGCCCAAGGAAAGAGTCTCGCATTGGTCACTCAGCCATCCAAGGATCCGATTGCAGTTGATCCCAGTAACGAAGAGGACCTAGCCATGGTTGTAAAGAAATTTGCGAAGTTTTTCAAGAAGAAGAATGTCGTGCAGAATGTTGGCCCAACATTCAGAAAAGGCCAGAATGCCAAAGCTGAACCTTCTTCAGCACCTCCGTATCCTAAGCGAAAGTCTGCTGGGAGGCTAGACGGAAAGCCGAAGAAAAACATCAACTATGAGGCAATCAGATGCTATGAATGCCAAGGTTGGGGCCATTTTGCCAACGAATGTGCAAACACACTTCGAAAACATGGAAAGGCCATGTGGATTGACCTGTCAGACAACGAAGATGACGATGAAGAGCCTAAGCAATCATCCGTAACCATCCAGTCCTTTTCTGATGACGAAGATGAAGAAGATAATCATATCGGCCTCACTGCGGTAACTGATGTTGAGCCAACATCTGGCTCAACATCTGCAAAACATATTATTTTTGATTATGATAATTCAAACTGTCTTGATGGTAGTCTGAGTTGTGATGATACAGAACCTGAGACAGGAAATTGTGAAGAAGCCTTGAAGCTGTTAACCACGCACTATGAAATAGAAAAAGGCCAATAATCTACAACTTCAATCCGCGGTGAAACTGTTGGTCGATGAAAATGAGAAAAACAAAAAGATTATTGAAGGCTTAATGGATGGCTTGAACAAGTTGGAAGCCGCACTGACACGTAAGGACAGGGAGATTGACACGCTTCAAAAGCGAGTCAATAAGGCCGAGGAAACGTTTACTAAGTTGAACAAGGGTAAATCCACCCTTGAAGAGGTATTGTCTCTTGGTATTTATGATAAGCAAGGTCTAGGATATAGTGCGCAGCCTGCATGTGATAGTACAAAACTCGTGTCTCATGATCAGCCTAAGATTGTTTTTGTTAAAGCTCAATCTAGGAATGACGAAGCCGAAGTAGTGAAGCCTAAGAATAGTCCCGAGCATGTGACCCAGAAAAATAATGATAAATCATTTCTGTGTGATCATTGTAATAAGTTAGGTCATTTGAAGTCATACTGTTGGAAATTGAAGAGAGAGATTTCTGCAAAGAAATCGATGTCGGCTGAAATGTCATCCAACATATCTGTCAACATTGAGAAATCAGTGTTGAAAAATGTGTCTGGAGAAAGCTCAGCTGGCTCATCTTCGAATTCCAGCAAACAGAATATGGTTAAGTCTTCTAAGAAAGCTTGGATCACGAAATCAGGTCATAAATGTCTAGTTGTGTACACCTCTTTGCGAGCTAATGTGACAGGTTCATGGTACTTTGATAGCGGGTGTTCCCGACATATGACGGGTACCAAAGAATATCTCAGTGAATATACACCCTTAAGAAGTGGATCTGTGACGTTCGGAGGTGGTTCTAAAGGTCGAATTCTTGGCCGAGGCAGACTTAATGTACCCGACTTTCCCAAGCTTAGCAACGTTCTTCATGTTGACGGGCTTGTTGCAAATTTGATAAGCATAAGCCAGCTGTGCGATGATGACCTCGAGGTAAGGTTTAACAAGGAGTGCTGTGAAGTATTTAACCAAGATTCTATTTTAGTGATGGCAGGTAAAAGATCTAGCGACAATTGCTACCTAGTTGGTGACAAATCTGGTGTGAAGGACGTGTGTCAACTATCAAAAGCCGAGGACGATGTTGCTCTTTGGCATTACAAGTTAGGTCACGTCAACTACAGAACATTGGAGCAACTTATCAAACATGATGCAATCAGAGGGATTCCGAAGCTTAAGGAGTTTTGTAAGGTAGTATGTGAGTCGTGTTTGAAGGGTAAGCAAACACATGTTAGTCACAATGTTGACCAACATGCTGCCCAACATTGTAACACTGCTCACTGTTTTCAATTAATTCACATGGATTTGATGGGTCCTATGGAAGTAGATAGCATAGGAGGTAGGAAATATGCTTATGTGCTCGTGGATAATTTTTCTAGATATGCGTGGATTTTCTTTCTTAAGGAAAAATCGGAACCATTCGACTTCTTTAAGAATTTTTGTGCTATGATTAGGAACAATTTCAGTGCTACTATCTTTCGTATTAGGTCTGATCATGGTAGAGAATTTGAAAATCAGTATTTTGATGAGTATTGTGATAAGAAAGGTATTGTACATGAGTATTCTTCTCCTAAGACGCCCCAACAAAACGGGGTCGCCGAAAGGAAGAATAGGACCTTACAAGAGATGGCTCATGTTATGTTATTATCTAAGAATGTTTCAAAACGTTTTTGGGTTGAAGCACTGCACACGGCATGTCACATTTCGAATCGAGTGTTCTTTAGACATGGCACTAAGAAAACATCGTATGAGTAGTTGAATGGTAAAAAGCCTACGGTTAAATATTTTCATGTGTTTGGATGCTTTTGTTACATGCTGAATGATCGGGAATATTTGACGAAGTTTGATTCGAAAAGTGATAAATGTATTTTCCTAGGTTACTCGTCTAATAGTCGTGCCTATCGTGTTTATAATTTGCGCTTGAAATCAGTTCAAGAATCAGTGAATGTTGTGTTCGACTATGCTACTGATCTTAGCAATATGCCTCCTCAAGTGGATGTTTCAGATATTATACAAGCTGTCAAGGAACCAGAGGAGCCTGCGGATGTCAATGCTGAGCCAACATCGGACTCAACATCTGAGCCAGAACAGAACGATGACGCTGGTCCCAGTGAAGTACGACGTGATCCGCCGGCCAAGATTCAGAAAGATCATCCCACTGATCTCGTTATTGGAGATGTGAATGAAGGAAGAAAAACCAGAGACAAGCCACGCAAAGACTACAAATCTATGGTAAGAAACGTATGCATGAACTCGGTATACGCTGAGGTACGTTTTAATTGTTTTGTTTCTACGATTGAACCGAAGAATGTGCTTGAAGCTCTTAAGGATAATTACTGGATTAATGCGATGCAAGAAGAACTCTTACAGTTCGATAAAAACCAGGTTTGGACCTTAGTCCCACGGCCAAATGACATTAATGTCATAGGCACGAAGTGGATTTTTAAGAACAAGTCTGATGAATCTGGGAGGGTTGTTAGAAACAAAGCACGTTTAGTGGCTCAGGGTTATACTCAGGTAGAAGGCATAGACTTTGATGAGACATTTGCTCCTGTTGCTAGGTTAGAATCAATAAGACTTTTGTTAGCTATAGCATATTGGCTTAACATCACGTTACATCAAATGGATGTTAAGGGTGCGTTTTTGAATGGGTATATTGATAAGGAAATTTATGTCGAACAGCCAAAAGGGTTCGAAGATCCCCATTATACTAACCATATTTTTAAGCTGCAGAAGGCGTTATATGGATTAAAGCAAGCACCTCGAGCTTGGTATGCAAGGTTAACAACGTTTTTGCTTGAGTTCGGTTTCACACGAGGTGAGGCAGACCGCACGCTTTTTGTTAAACGAGTCGGTTCTGACCTTTTGATAGCTCAAGTCTATGTTGACGATATTGTCTTTGGATCAAGCTCACAATCTATGTTAGATCAGTTTGTGCAGGCAATGAACACCACATTTGAGATGAGTATGATCGGCGAGTTAACTTACTTTTTAGGTTTGCAGATTAAGCAAAGGAACGACGGGATCTTTATGTCCCAAGAGAAATACGCGAGAAACACTGTGAAGAAGTTCGGGCTGGACACTGCAAAGGTAATGAAAACGCCCATGGGGTCATCGCAGAAGGTAAGTAAAGACAATGTTGGGCCTAATGTTGACCCGACATTGTACCGCTCTATGATAGGTAGTTTGTTGTACTTATCTGCGAGCAGACCCGATATCATGTATAGTGTTTGCTTATGTGCTAGATATCAATCTGAACCTAAGGTTTCTCATCTTAATGCGGTTAAGCGTATACTTCGTTATGTGAGTGGATCGTATAGCCTTGGATTATGGTTCTCCAAAGATACTAATTTGAGTCTTGTAGGATACAGCGATGCTGACTGGGCAGGTGACGAAGATGATCGCAAGAGTACAAGTGGTGGCTGCTTCTTCTTAGGTAACAATTTGGTTGCATGGTATAGTAAGAAGCAAAATTGCGTGTCATTATCTACTGCCGAGTCCGAGTACGTAGCTGCGGGTAGTTGTTGTACCCAATTGATGTGGTTGAATAGCATGTTGTGTGACTATGGTTTAGAGTGCGAATCTGTTCTCATGTATTGCGATAACCTTAGTGCCATCAACATCTCTAGGAACCCTATCCAACATTCACGTACGAAGCATATAGATATTAGGCATCATTTTCTGAGAGACATGGTCGAAAAAGGAGTTAGTGCATATTGAGCATATAGACACTAAGAATCAGTTAGCAGACATATTCACGAAAGCATTGGATTCTGAAAGGTTTTCGGACCTGAAGAAATCCATAGGTTTGCACATGTTAGTTTAAATGTTGGTCCAACATCTGGACCAGCATAGCATATGTCGAATTTGATGGTTACTGCTTTATTTTTGGCTTAATGTTCTGTTCTGTTTTCCTGTGAAATGACTTGATTCTTCTTGTTTGGTCCCAAAATGAACCCGATCCCTTTTTTAAGGCTCTTGGTAATACGTTCATAGGTACACGGCATTCGCTGTGACGATGTACTTATTGCGACTAAAAACCAATCCTTATTTTGTGTAAGCATGCTCATAAACTCTCGGCTAGATATAGGTTTTTGGTAATAAGATTCCTTAGGTACACGACATTCGCCGTGACGATGTATACTATGCGACAAAAGGCCTAACCTTGAGGCTGAGGGTATAAGGGCAGTGCGTAAAATTCTTAAATATTTGAGGTGAAAGGGTAGAAATAATGGGAACTGATTTTGAGAAGAATTGAGCAGATAAGTCTAGGATTACGGAATCAGGATGTTGAGTCAAATGTTAGGGCAACATGTGTGACTGTCAGTTTGATAGTGCTACATTTTGTGCTTTCGTTTTATTTGTGTCTGTCTTTAGTACTGCTTTTGTTAGTCTTTTGTGTCTATGTTAGAAATCTGTCAGAGTTGCATTAGATCCCTCGAAGAACAGCTCTTTACACTTGTCTCTATGTGCTCATCGAAGTCGCTAATTCGGTCAGTATTTCTTGACTCTACCTTAACTTTTGACTTAGTCTTTTTGGGTGAATCATGTTTCTAAGTGCTCTGTTAAACTCGCATGACTTGGTTTTCAAGTAGTCTTTGAGATGCTCGCATGAGGTTGTGGATGTAGTTTGCTTTAATCAGTTATTTAAATTCAATTATTACATGTGCCTAAACGGTTATTTTTCTATCCCATTTACTCCATTATCTGCTATTTTTTCTGAGAAGTGTAGTTTGTGGAAGTAACCGTTGAAAGCTAGGATATATGACGTGATTTGACTGGTTAAGTTTTAATTCACAAACCCTTATTCTCACATCGACTTCATCTCTACCAAGTTTCTCTCTGTTTTTCAGCGATTTTCAGCCCCAATTTGATCGATTTGTACGATCAACATGTCAAACTCACCCAAATCTGCAGAAACCCGCGATGTCAGCCCAACATTGAGCGACACTGTCCACGATGCCGTGCCAGTCCGGGCGATTCCGCCACCACTCTTCACCTTCGCCGATGTCCCACTCGGCGGTTCTGTGTCCCAACCACGGCCAGTCCAGGCGAGTCCGGTGGGAGGTGCTCTAAATGTCCCGGCGCCACCTGCGAACACACCTCTGCCACCTAGCTCTTCAAGCCCTGTTTCTGAGCCCAAACCCTCTAAGAAATCCCCCAAAACGTCAGTGAAGAAGAAAAAAAAGACCGCTACAGAGCCTCGACAATCTCCTGTAGCCCCGACACGCCAAAGCAACTGCCTCAGACAAGCCTGAGTTTCAAAGGGGCCAAAATCCACGGCAGCTAAGCCCATTACCTTGACGAGCTCCTCGTCGGAATGGGAAACAGACACCTCTGAGGATGAGCCCCCACAGATGGCCACTGAACACCCTGTTCAGGGGGAGGCCAGCTCTGCGATGGCACCGAGTCCGACTCAAGAAAAGGCTGCCTCCTCCTCAAGTACATCCACTGAAAAGATCATCGACAGTACCACCTATGGTCGACTGGAGGAAGAGGAAGCAGCTTCAAAGGGCGATCATAATTTGCCAGCCACGGAGCCGTCAAAATTCTCAAGTGAGCAAACCAGTGACGAGGATCAAGAAATGACGGAGACTCTGTTGTCGATGAAGAATCGACTGGCGAAAAGGGCGGGCAAAAGGCCGATAAGCTCAGATGACAGACCTTCCAAACGATCTCGGCTAGTTGAATCACCTCATCCATCAGTCAGCCACCAAGCCATATCACCCGTGACCAGTGCCAGTGAGGATGCTGATGAAGATGTTGACCCAACATCTGACTCTGACTGGGAGACTCCTTTGCCCAGGGGGAGGTTCTACGCCCCATTTAACGAGGAGTTGTGGCCTCACTTTGCTCAGAGGGTGATTCGTGTTGAGAGGATGGTGGACGTGGGCAGTTTCCGCCGATACGGCTTGCTGGATTTCTTGGAATCAAGGCGGTTTGACAAATCAATGACAAGGTTTGGGACCTACTGCGATACGGTGGTCCGGGAGGTATTTGCTAACCTTAAACCTAGTCTAAATGATCCTAGTTCTAGGAGATATGGGAAGATTTTCTTAAGGGGGAGTTTACATGAATTTTCTGTCGGGGCAATTAACGAGTTTTTGGGCACTCCGAACGTTGATATGGATGAGGAGTATGATAATAATGAGGTTGTGTCCTTTTTGACGGGTGGTAGAATTAGGGAGTGGGATGGGAATTTTTCTTGTTCCTTTTTAACCTCACTCTACTCGGTGCTCTTCAAAATTGGGATTTATAACTGGTGGCCTACGGCGAACGAGACCCGTGTGGCTGAGAGTATGGCTCATATACTCTACGCCCTTGGGAAGAATCTACCCATTAATTTGGGTGAATTGGTACTAGACCAATTGGCCAAGGAAGCCGAGAAGATTTCGCCGGGGATTCTACCATTTCCCTCACTGATTTATGGGATGCTGTTGCGAGGAGGTTTTGAGCCAACTCATAGAGATGTGGTGGTGCAGATCAAGGTGCCCTACTCTGTCTCCTCCGCGCATTTGTCCGGACCTAACAAGATAGTTGATCTGCCATGGAAAGCGCCTACCGCAGATGTTGAGCAGAATGTCAGCTCAACATCCACTACTCAGTCCGGCTTGGAACTGCAGATTAAAACGTTAGAGGACATTGTTGCTCTTTTGACGTCTCAGCTTGCGACCTTGAAGGAAATGCTTTCTTCCCAAAAAGGGGAAGATAGAGCAGAAGGGACTCGTGCATGGATTAGTGCTGAGCCGCGAGCCACGGATCAAGCAGGACCAAGTGGGGTGCAAACTGAGGAAGGGCAAAGTGCTGGCGCAGTACACACGGGGGGAGAACAAGCTCGTGGAGATGAGCAAGTTCAGGAAGCTGAAGATCAGGGGCGAGGAGAAGAAAGAGCTGAGGAATGAAGAAGCAGTGTCTGCATGTGCTTTTGTGTGCGTTTGCGTGCATGCCTGATTTGCTAATTTCCTGTCTTTATTTTTGGACCATGTCTTTTATTTTCTTTTGCAGATTTTCAGAACCTCTTATGGCTTGTACTATTCAGTAGTACTTTAGTCTTTAGTCCTATTATGATTTCGTCTAACTCTAACCATTGTTAACCTTTGTCTAACTCGTTTTGGGAAGAAAGATAAAAAGGGGGAAATTGTTAATGTTGAGCTTTCAGCATTGGCAATGTTGGGGTAACATTCTAGCCAACATTTGTTGGTCAAGAATGTTCCCTTTCTCGGTTTTATCTTTCATGCCCAAAACTAACTTTATTGGTGACGTGGCTTTTTACTAGTAATGTGCAGGGTTTGGATAAGTGATAGAACGGTTCAAACCACGTAATTGGAGTGTGGAGTGAAGATAGGGAAGGAGCATACCAAAGATAGGATGTCTTGGAGCTAAAGCAAAGACCGAGCACTTGGAGTGACCAAGTCGACTCCCAACGGACACTAACGGACATAACACACTTAGTGGACGTTAGTGGACGTTGAGGGAGGTTGCTAGGTCGTTTGGACAAGTCCTTCACGAGTTGAAGACATATAAAAGGCGAAGGACTTAACCATTTCAGAATACGACTTAGACAACGAACACTGAGCGAAAGTGAGAGCATCTCTGAGCGAGAGTTATTCCTTGAAAGAGTTTTCTTTTTGATCTAGCTCGTTAGGTTTTAGAATCGTGTGTGATTCGTTCCTTTTGCTAGATTTGTTTTAACTATCTTTCTCGATAGTTTGTAATCCATCGTTTTAGTGGATTATTTTGCCGCGAGGCTCGCAGCAAGTTATTTGACTTGCTGCACAAAATCAGCTCTTGTGTTCGTGTTCTTTCATCATTAAGTTCGTTCATTTCCGCTGTGCATTTACAAGTAAGTTGGAGTGTTAGCCTAACATCTCATCCAACATCAGCATATTACGAAGTGTTTAACATCCATTGTGTACGGGACCTCCATCAAATACTATCTAATATATTGATGCATTGCGTTTATATTAATGGATTTTAATAGCTACGTCACATAAAAAGTCGTATTTATTAATCACAAAGCAGAAGTAGTCTCTTCCACACCCATGAATCGGCTCTATTTCGTTTCAAATCAAGTTTATTGATCCTTACAGGTTCAGCTCATTGAAATTTGATCATGTGAGCTTTAAACTATTTTTGTTATTGGGCGATTAACTAATTTTATTAAACATAAGCATAGTCAGAACGTCCTAGAAGATTCTATTACATGTGAAAGGAAGCTTTCGTTTTTGCCATACGATGTTTTTCTGGTGGAAATTTGTTTGTGAATTTATATTTTTATATATTTTGCGTAGCAGTCTTAGAGTGCTACCAATGTATAATACAACAATCAATGTCGTTCGAGTAATCGGGTTTAGAGTTTTAGGATCGAAGGTTGATGAGGGCAATATACGCGGGTGATATAAACTTCTAAACAGTCGTACAACATTACCTTACTTTCAGTATTACCAATAGATAACAAAACGGTCAGCCCCTCGAGTAATCTTACAATATCTTTCTTCACAGCTTAACATTTGAAAATAATTGTTTAGAAAATTTAAAACACTCAAATATTTATACGTAAGACCAGGTGGAGCCACATGACCCCACTGGAATTTTTTACAATATTTTACATACGACTAATACCGCAATACATGTACGTATACATGTCCGAACGTTAATCGTGCTAGAAATACATAGTCGAATAGTCCCAACCTAACAGATCTAACGGTTGGATATGATATGATGTGGTTGTGTAAGAGATTTTTTTTTCGAAACAATAGCTTGTATAAATCAACAAAGATAAGGGGCTAAATAGCCCAAAGGGTCTCACTGGTACATCGTCAACCGGGAGAACAAAGGGTCACAAACGAGCACAACACAACCCCACAATGGGGGCACAACCCTTCCACGTGGGGAGAAAAAGGTCCAAAAGGGACAAAAACCGACAGAAAACAAAACACATTATCAACGACCAATAACTAAAGAACCTATAACAGAGAAAGCTATTAAGCTAAATCTACGATACTCTTCACTTTCACTTGGCCTTAGACTTCTGGATTTTTATCTTCATCGGACTTAAGGCTCCACAAGGAAGAAAAACTCCCGACCCGCTGGTCGAGAGAAACAAGGGAGGCGGTGGGGCGAGGAGGGAGCGGGCGGAACGGGGAGGCGGCGGACGGGCGGCGAGGCGAGGCGGCGAAGGCGGCAGAGGTGGCGAGGCGGAGCTGGTGAAGGCGGCGTGGACAGCAGAGGCGGTGGTGGAGGCGGAGGAAACAGAGGCGGTGACGGTGGCGGCGGGGGAAATCATAGACAAATTCTTTTTCACATAAAAAAGAAACAAGGGAAAATGAAGAAAAAGAAAAATGGAAGCTCCCCCACCTCCTTTAATTGAGGTGGAGGAGGAGGGGAGAGTAGTAGAGAGTGTGACGGCTAGGGTTTTGATGGAGAAGAGAGAGCTTCGAGGTATAGAGAGAGAGAAGAAGAGAGACCAATGTATGTGGTTATGTAAGAGATGGATGAAGTAAAATACGGATTTTCTTTGGATTAATTACGCGTCAGAGCCCATTTGACACTTTCAGTTCGTTTTCAGACCCCATTTAATTTTTATGGAGAGAGAAGGGCCTAATTTGAGTTTCTCTTCCTGAAAAAGGACCTTATCAACCAAAAGACCTATTTGCCCAGGATAGATGAAATAATTACGTCTTTTTGCCATCACCTTTCTCCAAACAATGTTGTCATCATCTTCACCACAGTAACATAAACAAGTAAAAACGTAAAAAATAAGCAATAGTGAATAACAAAATATTTCTCTCTAATAACAAATTCAGCGCACAACAAGGCGATCCGAATGGATCGACAACCGCCGCCGACGTAGACAACGAGCTGAAATCCGTGAAAATGTCAACATTTGTTACTGAATAAAGTTTTTTTCATCCTCAATCTCGGATGGGTCTTACTAATCAACACAAATTTTGATGTATCGAATGAATTCGTGCTTCGAACCCCAAATCAAAAATTTCGTTCATAAACTTATCGACATTAGCGGACGCACAAAATGAAAGCGGCTGAATTAGATCATATTTCCTACTACTAAATGAATGTTATGATGTTAATCATGGGATGGCAAAGAATTTTTGACGGGATCGAGGATTGAAACGTCTCCGAATGAACTAGCATGTCAGGTAACACAAACTGACTAACTCGTACAACTTAATAGACAGGCAATAACACAAATATGTCAAAAAGTAACAAATAATCAAAACGATATAACGAGAAATTTCTCTCTAATAACAAATTCAGCATACAAGCAAGTGGGCATTGGATTGATCGACAACCACCGACGACATAGAAAACCAGCTGAAATCTTGAAAATGTCAACGGTTTTGTCCTCAATTTGGGATGGATTTTACTAATCAAGACAAATTTTGATGTATCGACTATATTCACGCTTCCAACCCCCAAATCGAAAATTGTATTCAGAAATCGATAAATATCGACAATAGCGGCCGAACAAGGAGAAATCGGCTGAATTTGATCATATTTCCTACTACTAAATGAATTGTACTGATGTTAATCATGGGAAGACGAAGTATTTTGACGTGATCGAAGATTGAAACGTCTGCGAATTAACAGGCTTGTCAGGTAAGACAAATTGATACATGAGTACCACTTAAGAAAAAACCAATAACATAAACACGTCAATGGGTAACAAATAAACACCACCTATTAACGACATATTTCTCTCTAGTAACAAATTCTATACACAAGAAAGGAGCTGCGATATGGATCGACAACCGCCGACGACATAGAACCAGATAAAAGCCGTGAAAATTTCGACGTTTGTGACTGAATAAAGTTTTTCCGTCCTAAATTTCGGATGGGTCTTACTAATCAAGACGAATTTTTTAGGTATCGAATGAATTCGTGCTTCCGCCCCCCAGATCGAAAATTTCATTCAGAAACTGATTCAATATCGACTTCAACAGCCGAACAAGGTGAAAGCGGCTGGATTTTATCATATTTCTATAGTAAATGTATATTACTGATTTTAATCATGGGATGACGAAGTATCTTGACGGGATCGAAGATTGAAACCTCTCAAATTAAGTAGCTTGTCAGGTAACACATATTGATAACTGCGTACCACGTAATAGTCAATAACACATACATTTCAACAAGTAACAACTAATCCACACGGGATAACGGGACACTTTATGTAGCGATTTTAGTCTTTCAACACAAGCAATTGGTCGCGACGAAAATATCAAAAACCGTCGATGACATCCAAAAGCACATGAAAATAACTGGAATCTCTACGTTAGTGACCGAATAAGATTAAATCGTTCTCAATTTTCATGGGTACTAATAATAAATAATTATTAAATAATGAGATATGCTTCAAACCCAATTCGTAAATTCATTGAATGACGGGTGAAACCTCGAAGTTAAAGGTCGAATAAGATAAAATCGACTCAAACTAGTCTAATACTAACACATATAATTATTAAATTGTTTCACTTTGAAATAATTAAACTTTTTATTTATATTAATTACAATAATTTAATAAAAACCTTACAAACTTTATGTTAGGAAATATTTTGTAGTGTCCAATTTCATTATATTATCTTTGTTGGTTAGCTTTATTAAAACTTTGGGCTAGTTCTTAGTTGGGTTAGTTCTTAGTTATTTTGTAATGGGCTTACACAAGGGCCCAAGTATTATATACCAACTTGTGGTATAAATACTAAAACCCTAACACATAGTTAGGTGTGCTTGTGTGTGTTAAGAAAATAAACATATGTTAGAGTGAGAGAGTCTCCTCAAGAACACCACCAAGCCCACACGCCCTAACCTAAATCTCGATCTTTAGGCGTGTTTAATCCGTCCGAAGTCGTATTGTTGGTGAAATCTCGGACCAACAATTGGTATCAGAGCCCAACGCGACCGGATTTGCGTGTTTTAAGCAAGATTTGAGTGAAAAATTGCTTGAAAAATTATTTTCGTCACTTTCAGTTTTTGGGCGATTTCGACCTCGATTTGTTGTTTTTAGACATCCCAAAGGTTGATTATGTGTTTAGGAATGTTTCTCTGAAGTTTTGGAACAAGTTTCGTCGATTTTGAGTGAGATTTGAGCGAAAACGAGCCATTTTTCTGGTAAAAGTCGCGCTGCCCATGCTTTGTTCTTGGCCGAGAAATTTTCTTACCCGAGAAAATTCTTAGCCGAGAAAATTTCGCTGGCCGAGAAACTTTCACTGGCCGAGAAATTTTCTTACCCGAGAAAATTCTTAGCCGAGAAAATTTCGCTGGTCGAGAAACTTTCACTGCCCGAGAAATTTTATCAACCCGAGAAACTTTCACTGCCCGAGAAAGTTTTGCAAAACTGAGAAATTTTTTTTCAAATCCGAGAAATTTTGCAAAACTGAGAAATTTTTTTAATCCGAGAAATTTTCTTAAACTGATTAAATTTTCAAAACTGCGAAAATATTCAAAACTGAGAAATTTCTCAAATCCGAGAAATTTTCAACTGAGAAAATTTACACTTCGAAAATTCTCAACCTGAGAAAATTTCACCTGAACTAACTTCCACCTGAGAAAGTTTTTCAACCTGAGAAATTTCCAAACAGCGAAAGCTTCATACCTGAGAAAATTTTTATACATGCGAAATTTTACTTTAAATGTGAATTTTCTCTCGACATGCGAAATTTTTATACATGCGAAAATTTCTATACATGCGAAACTTTTATACATGCGAAATTTTACTTCAAATGTGAATTTTCTCTCGACATGCGAAAATTTTCAGTACATGCGAAAATTTCCTCTGAATGCGAAATTTCCGTGCTATATGCGAAAATTCACTGTGAATGCGAAATTTCCTTATTTTCGCGACTCACTCTCACAACGAAATTTCTCGGGATAACATTTTTCGCACATTTTCACACACCATTTTCGCACCCCCCGAGAAATTTGCACCCAACCTTTAAACTTGATCCAAACACACCTTTTAGCTTCAAATCTTGCAAAAATCACTCTTTAAAATTACACTTGAACGTTTTTTACCACCAAAATTTTTGGCCCCCCCTCGGATTAAATAAGGTTTTAAGGAGCAAAAAAAAAAAAAGGAAGGAAATTTTTTTCTAAGCCCAAGGAAAATTTATATCATTGGATAGAGAAAAATTTTCTAAGGCCTTTGTCTATTTTACACTTTCAAAATTTTTCGAAATAAATTTTTCTGGGCCAAAATTTTCGGTATAGACGACGTTTTTGTGAAATTTTTGAAGGCAAATCCAAAACGCGGCAACGATCACCGTACCCAACGATCGACCTAGGACGGTATTGGCACATTATAGAAAAAGTTTAGGTCAACCCCAAACTTTTCGGAGCGGAATTTCCAAATGCCAATTTCACACCCCTGGCATGAATGGTACATGGGTTGCTCCACATTCATGACCGGTATGCACTGCGAGCAACCAACCCCATCATGCACGTTACACGGGTTGCTCCACGTGCATGAAGGGATGTCAGAGAAGCGAGCAATCATCATGACTTCTGTACAAATCCGTGCAGAACCCGGACCCATAAAGAAGGGTTGACAAGAGTTCAACCAACCATCAGTGGGCGCGCCATCTAATCTCGATGCTTAGGCGATGTGGATCTCATGTACCAGACTCCACCGTCCACCCACTGCCATCCATTCCACCATGGTGCGCTACATGGAGACGTCCTAAGCCACCGTGATCCTCTTTACGCCCTCACCACCACCACCACCTGACGAGTCTCAGAAGTGTCTGATCAACAGTTTTGGGCCACCCTCGTCAACATCACTCGTGGTCGCCTTTCAACGCGATCACGCCACCATAGTTCCCATGGATCAGTGAAACCCCCCTGATCCTAACCCGGGAACGAGCCTACCCTAGCCTCTCTAGTCTAGGTCTAGGTCGCGCGACATCCTCCTCCACGCAAAGATCCAATCAACGATCTCGGGAGGATGACGTAAGTCGCTTGCAGGAGTTGCGAACCAACGACGACATGATCGCACTCCTCTGTCATATCTCACCACAACCCGGACCTCGCCCATAGGTACAGGAGACGACTCGCTCGTTTCCCGAGTAGAAGTCGCGGCATCTGGTCCAACCGCGCAATTAACCCCTCCCAACCACTCAGCTATCCTTTCGCAGATAGCTGTTTCATTTCGCACAAGAGGAACCACGTTAGCCATCACCGCCCCACTTGGAGACGGTTGATGTTGAACATGCAGTGCCCCGCCTCTCACTGCACCTCTTCCACCCACGTTGAGTCTAGTGTCCTCACCCACCGAAATTTTCCACTTTCTAGGACACAAACACTCTTTACGCACCGCAGGTTCTTCGTGAACTTGCCCGAACGCTTGATGACGTCCTTGTGACCGAGAGCGGAAGACCCACGACAGCCACCCTCACCACAACTGTCGATGGGCCACGGATACGAGCTTGTCTCATCGTCCGTGCGAACGGAAAGCCTTTGTGGCTCTCCGGTTCTTTTTGTCCTGTGCAAACAGGCGGCGCATCGGACACATGTTTCGATGTTGTGACGACGGAGCGTCTTTGTGACCGCCGTCTGGTTAGTTACCCCATTCGTGATGGAGCCCCGACTCATAGCAATCAGCGAGGAACTTACACATTCCATGCCGCGCTCAACGAGGATCTATGAAGGAAAAGGTCCCATCACCGACACCACTCCACCACGCCTACGCTTACGCCACCACATGCTGCTCCGCCTCTTCCAAGTTTCGAAATGAACTTGGAGGAAAGCCAAATGCTGCTAATCCTGAGAATCCCACTTGATTGCCTCACTCAACACCACACCACACCATCATCACCACCATCAACACCAGAGGCAGACTCGTCCCACGGACGACGTGACGATCCCGAAGACGGAGATCATCTCAAGGGGGAGTAAAGGAGAAGAAATGAGTTGAAGATCGTACAGCAGCATCAGCAGCAACCATCATCCACGCCACCTCCACCAACTACGCCCCGCCGGAGGCTTCCACTACCTCCGCGCACATTCTTATGTGTCAAGCTATTATGTTCATAATGGAACACTCGAAGGAGCCATGGCACATCTCATCCACCACATTCCGCCACCACTGCGCTGACCACTCTGAAGACCGGGCTCCCTACTCTTGAAAGTCACATTTCAATAGAGCCTTGGCACATTTTTTACGCCCCACGCCTACCTTCTTCTGGAGCCAGACGAGTCATCTTCGAGGCCGAACTAGACAACTTCCATTCGAAGACAACAAATCCGGCGCCAAGAAGAAGAAGATTGGAGAATCTTAACAAGTGAGTCCTAGCCGAGTCATCAATGCCTCCGCAAGAAGAGGAGATATCCCTTGTAGGGGAAGTTTGCTAGGAATCGAGATCTCCAATATGCCCAACAAAGATATCCCGCGCTGAACTGAAGATTGAACACTAAGGGGGAGATTGTTAGGAAATATTTTGTAGTGTTCAATTTCATTATATTATCTTTGTTGGTTAGCTTTATTAAAACTTTGGGCTAGTTCTTAGTTGGGTTACTTCTTAGTTATTTTGTAATGGGCTTACACAAGGGCCCAAGTATTATATACCAACTTGTGGTATAAATACTAAAACCCTAACACATAGTTAGGTGTGCTTGTGTGTGTTAAGAAAATAAACATATGTTAGAGTGAGAGAGTCTCCTCAAGAACACCACCAAGCCCACACGCCCTAACCTAAATCTCAATCTTTAGGCGTGTTTAATCCGTCCGAAGTCGTATTGTTGGTGAAATCTCGGACCAACACTTTAGCATAAAAATGAAATATTGTTAAAAAAAACTAAAAACGTTAATTTAAAATATATTGTCATAAAAGAATTATATGACAATTTTATTCAACTATGAAATAAAATAGTTTTATTTTTGGATAACTTTATTACTAAAATATTTTCTCAAAGATAATATACTTTTATTTATTTTGATTTTATAGGTATTTTATATTTTAAATTTAACTTTCTGTATTTATTTGGAATTTAGTTTGTTATTATTTTCATATTTAGATAATTCCAACAATTAACTTAATTAAATGATAAGAGATATTATATATAGAGGAAAATATAGAGGAAATGATTGGAGTCTGAACACACTGTTTAAACTGTAAATTCGGAGGAATTGTACTGTTCAACTCTATTATGGAGCAATTGTACTTCAAATTTAAGTTGATATCAAAGTTTAGGCCAAAAAGTCATCTGTATGAATTCTCATACTTAATACTCGAAAGAAAGAGACCAGCCTATGTAATGAAGCCGTGTTGAAAATAAAATATATAAGATTAAATTATGACATTTTTCATATAAACTTCAAGGTTTAAGTAAATTAGTCAATAACAATATGTTAGAACTATGGTTTGAGTATCCGGATAAATACGTGTAAGAAGATATCACCATTGCCAATTTCAATTTCATGAATTATCGGAAACATAAACTTGGTGGCCTTCTTACAAAACCATTATCTATCAAAACTCATGTCCATCATGAACTATTGGAATCTTCGAACAATGAATTATGGGGAAAAAAATAAAATCATGTCCATCATGTGTGATAGTGAGGGGGGCGTAATGGTCCTATTCCTTTACGCAAGTTGTCTTTAAAGGGACCTTTTTAAGGTCAAAATATTAAGCGGCGAACATATAAAGCTAAAAAAAAATTATAGTTCCTTCTATCACTTTAATGATAATATGCTTGTAGTAAATGAAAATAAGATAATATGCATATTTGCGTACTAATATCAATCAGCCTCAGAAAAGGAAGTTTTCTCAATATATTTATTTATATATTTTTGTAAATAACGAAACTCGCACAGCCACTAAAAAGCTTTTGAATCATTGAGTTGCAGATGTAATTCAATGCAGGACTAAGAAATATTGAATTATTTTATTTATGGCCATGTACTTTCAATTATACTAGGTAATTTTCTATATGTGAAAGACACCCTCTATCATTGACTTCAAATCTCCAGCCAATCCTCTCTAGTTTTATTTAGTTATTCATATGTTGATTGGGCAAGTGACTATACGTATTTGGTGTATATTGTATAACTAACTGGATATTATTTCTTCTTGGGCGATTCTATATTTCTTGGCGACGTATGAAACAAATAGTTTTATCTCGTCGTTCTTGGGCGATTCTGTTATTACTATTACTCATTGTGGGGAAACGCAAAATGATACCCGATGTTTACCACGTCTAACAATTTAGTCATCGATGTTTCGTGTGAACCAATTTAGTCTTTAATGTCGATTTTGAACTAAATTGGTTCTGCCGTTAGATTATTGTTAATATGGATGGAAAATTGACACGTGTCGACATCAAAATTTTAAGAAAAAATTAGAAAGGAGAAAAATACTAATAAATTAAAATAAAATAAAGAGAGAATAAAACTTTAATTTTGTATTAATAAATTAAAATAAAATAAAAAGAAATAGAATAAAAACTATTTAAAATAATAAATTAAAAATTAAAATGAAAGAGAAAATAAAAAATACGTTAAAAACAAATAAATAAATAAACAAGATAGAGACGAGATTAAACATAAACAATAGGAAATAAAAATTTAAAAAATAGGAGAAATATAAAAAAAAATATATTTTTTTATTCATTAAATAGTTAAAAAGAAAGAAAAAAAAAAGAACAAAAATAGGATAAAACGCTATGAGCCCCATTGATTGGCTAATATTAGTATCATGGTTTCGACTTGCCTACTCAAATGGATATAACCCTACTCTTTGACAAGTGGCATTCCTACACACTACCTCACTCATGTTAAAACACTAACCACCCTAATTACATACAATTAAATTTATACTATGCCATGTGTAAACTTAATGGTACGTTATCATGGTGGTTAGTGTTTTAACATGTGTAGAGTAGTGTGTAAGAGTGTCACTTGTTAAAATTTAAACGGAGATGGATTATAACCAATTGGGTAGGCAAGTTAAAACCGAGTTAGTATAAGCTTTTCTCACTTAATAAAATAGAAAGATGCACACATAATAAAATAGAAAGATGAATTGATGAAGCTATAATAGATAGATAGTTAATGAAATGGCGACATATAGAATAAAAAACCGATATTTAAAAACATTTCGTATTCATGATAATATGTTGGAAAATATAAGGTCCTACTTTTCACACCACTTGAGTGAAAAATGCTATTCACGCCCCCAATAATTTAATTCATTTTAATTTTTCAAAATAACGTGAAATTTGTTAATGCCCCGTTTGAATTCCGGATTTCAATCTGAAATCCCGATTTCGTCCAAATCTTTTGTTTGGCAATCGCACTGATTTGGATTTCGATTTCGCCCAAATTCAAGGAGAAATCCAAACTCTTATAATTCGTCGCATTTGAAATTCCATAGCAAATGGTCGGTTTTTTAAATCCAAAGTTGAGCACGTAACGAGTTTTCATAACTGCTAATGATTATTATAATAATAGTACAACAATAATAGTAATAAATAACAATAACAAAAAAATACAATAATAATAATAATAATATAATAATAATAATTAGGGGGTGGACGATGAGTCGAGCCGATTCGCATGCTCGATGTCGCAAGCTCAAAGTCAAATAGAGTATTTAGTTCTTTTTTCGTTCAATTCATGCCTATTGGTGTTCCAAAAGTACCTTTCCGAAGTCCTGGAGAGGAAGATGCATCTTGGGTTGACGTATAGTGCGACTTCTCAAATATATCGGGTCATATGGGATTTCCCCGTTCTCTCGCTCGATCGAGATATCCTCCGTTTCGCCCAAAAAAGAGAAATTGAATCATCAAAAAATTGGAGCGTGAAGTGCAATTAGATGCATTGTTTAAGGAGTCATAGTACTATGTATCAATTCGATTAATTTATGGTTGCTTTGGTGTTTAGACGAAAAAATGAAGTATAAAGGCTCCGTTTAGAGAAAAACCCAATTGATAATATATCGATGATTACTACATGTATCATAAATGAACCCTGGTTGTTTTTTGTAAGTAATAACAAAAAGAAATGGTAATGAGAAGATTTGTCCTGTATGTGCAAATCTAAATCGGGTGGATCTTTACCCAGAGTAGAATCGTAACCATAGAATACGACCCTAATCGAAATGCATACATTTGTCTCATACACTATGGGGATGGTGAGAAGAGATATATTTTACATCCCAGAGGGGCTATAATTGGAGATACCATTGTTTCTGGTACAGAAGTTCCTATAAAAATGGGAAATGCCCTACCTTTGAGTGCGGTTTGAACTATTGATTTACGTAATTGGAAGTAACCAATTAGGTTTACGACGAAACCTAGAAATCAATCACTGATCCAATTTGAGTACTCTACAGGATAGACCTCAACAGAAAACTGAAGAGCAACGGCAGCAAGTGATTGGGTTCAGTAGTTCCTCATATAAAATTATTGACTCTAGAGATATAGTAATATGGAGAAGACAAAATTGTTTCAAGCACCGACAGAACCGGAAGCGCCCCTTCTTTCAAAGAGAGGAGAACGGTTTATTCACATTTCATTTGATGGTCAGAGGCGAATTGAAAGCTAAGCAGTGGGAATTCTAAAGATTCCCCGGGGGAAAAATAGAGATGTCTCCTACGTTACCCATAATATGTGGAAATATCGACGTAATTTCATAGAGTCATTCGGTCTGAATGCTACATGTCGAGGTCGAGCGCGCCACGAGTTCGCGAATGAGCCGGCTCGAGTTCGAGCTCACTCGTGGGCACTCGAAAGCTCGCAAGCCGGCTCACGAGTTTTTTTTATGTTGTTCATGTTATTTTGTACCTTTTAAAATTATTTGGAGAAAAGTTAGAAATTCGACGAGCATCACGGGCTCGAGTCGAGCTTTGTTTTGACTCTAAATTTAAAATCCTAATGTTTTCCAAAATAGTAATAGTGAATTTAAATTTGAAATTACGATTTTGAAATTCGTAATTTAAAATCAAGTGATTTCGTTCAAAAACGCTATTCACACCTCCAATAATTTATTACTTTCCATTTTAATTTTTCAAAATAACATGAAAATTGTTCTCTAATTTTTTCCCTACTGAATTCAGTGGGGTCCATTGACCCCACTGGTTCTATGTGTCTCCGCCAGTGTGTGAATAGCAAAATATATCGCAAGTAGGCAGTCTAGTTGGAATAAAATCACGTTACAAATACAAAGCAAGGAGGAGTTTTATTTTTGGCCGAATGCACGTGGATGGGACCGAGTTTTGATCTGAGAGTTACTATATTTAAATTCATCATCAATCAAATTCAACAAGAATATTATTTTCTCCTCGCAAACGCCAACCTCGAAAGCCCATACTGTACCTCGATCACTCCGCACATAACATAAACCCCCCTTTTGAGTTTCTTGGAAATTCGAAAAAGCCGAAAGGAAAATGGGAGGTAAAAGACTGAATTTTTTCCGTCGTAAAATAGGTGGGACGTGCAGATATTTTATGGGTTTAGCTTCCTAATAATCTCTTTGTTCGTATTCGCAGGAAGTGAAGTGCAAATCAGCTCAAATTCGAATCTGTGGTTGGCCAAAGACCCTAGCAAGAGATGGGGCGAACTGTTCTTTCTTCTCTACACTCCCTTTTGGCTCACTCTATGCCTTGGAATCGTTGTTCCGTACAATCTCTACGAGGTATGTGTGTTGGAAGTTTCAACAATATGTGGAAAAGGCAATGCTATATATCAAGAAGCCTCGTAAATTGTTAATCAATCAGAACTCCCTTTATTTATTTATTTATTATTTCACAGAATTTCACCGAGTTGGAATACCTGCTTCTTGGGCTAATTTCGGTACTCCCTGCTTTTATCATACCAATGATTTTCGTTGGTGAGGTGAATGAAGATTCTGCTTTCATTTAATCGATTATTATTGCTTTGCATTGAACTATCAGTCAGAAGCTTTTCTGGGATTTTTCTAATTTTTCCAGGCGGATAATGCCAGATCTTGGAAGGATCGCTATTGGGTGAAAGTAAGTTGTTCTGTGATTCTAAAAATCCATTCGTTTTCTTCTTCCGAGTGTTAAGCGTGTTTGTTTCTTTATGTTGGCAAAAAAGAGGTTACCACTTCTTACAAAGGGTTATGGATCACACTCTTCTTTCTTACTTACCTTTGCTATAATAACTTGCAACACTGTCTGTTTCTTGCCAGGCTAATCTATGGATCATGATCTTCAGTTACGTCGGAAACTACTTTTGGACCCATTACTTCTTCAAAGTGTTGGGTGCTTCGTACACTTTCCCTTCCTGGAGGATGAATGATGTGAGGCTAACACATACTCATTTCCTTTATTCGTCCGTTGCTTTCCCAATTCTTTTGTCCATTTTCGATAGCTATCATTTTCTCAGTCCGTATATTATTATAGGTACCTCACACAACATTCCTCCTCGCTCACGCCTGCTTCTTATTGTACCACGTCTCATCAAACATTACGCTTAGAAGGATTCAGCATTCTATCTCACACTTGCCCAGAAAAACCCAATGGCTGTTCAAAGCTGGTTGGATTTTAACCCTATCGTACTTCACGGCTTATCTTGAGACTGTAGCCATATCTAATGTAAGTAAAGAAAACTTACATAGTTCATTCGTCAGTTGTACCATTATCTTTCAACTCTTACGAACGAGCTGATGATATCTGCAATGCAGTTTCCGTATTATACGTTTGTGGACCGAGCTTCTATGTACAAAGTTGGGTCTTTGTTCTACGCCATCTATTTCTTCGTTAGCTTCCCAATGTTTATGAGGTATGTGTTTGCTTTTGTGGTATGTATGTATGTATGTATCGAAAAAAGAAATTATCGTTTTTTTGGATGGTAAACTGCAGAATTGACGAGGAAGACGGCGATGAGTGGGATTTGTATAGAGTATCGATTGATGCTTTAGGTGCAGCAATGCTCGTGACGATTATTCTTGATTTGTGGCGCGTGTTTCTTGGTCCCATTGTTCCAATTCAAGGATCAAAACAGTGCCTTCAATCTGGGCTTGCTTGGTTTTGATGAAGGAAGAAGATCATTCAACTTCATCTGCTCATATATATTTACTGTTGGAGGATTTTGTACCTTTTATGGAGATTGGGTACGCTTTTACAACATCAGAGGACGTAATTCAGAGTAGATTTCAGGTTTGAGCTTCGAAGTTGTGATGATTTGGTTGCGTTTTAATTGTAATGTTAAGTGTTTCAATGTTGAATTCAGCATGTTTGTGGCTATGAATTGATTGATTTGCGGATTGTCTATCTATACACCTGATTTTGATATAAACGAATAGGCTGCGTTTAAGATAAAATCCATGTTATCCATGATAATATTGACCAGTTGCCTAAAGGTCCATGTATGTAGAGTAGAGCTCGCGAGAAAGCTTAGGTATATTACTATAATAAATCGAAGAATCCAAGAAAAAAATTGTCCAATGGAGTTGGAGACGATTATATAACCAAATGAATCCATATTATCCATGATAATATTGACCATTTGGAGAATGAGGTAGACGAATTGGGGAAGATGATGACCGCACGGAGAGACAAACATTTTTTAATTACTTTTTTTGGGTTTGTCCGGTTTCCAATACGAATTTTAATTTTTATTATTTACTTATTAGGTTTCTCTAATATACTTTATTTGTCTACAATAATTAAATAAATTATGGATTAAATGACTTAGATATTCTTCTTTATCTTTTTTTTCTTGAATATTCATGCACATTCAATGATTTTCCAAGATGATTGTTTGTTAATTACATTGTGGCTCTACGAAAAATTAAGTTCATTCAACATTAATATAATACCTTAAAAAATAATCTTATGGTTTAACTTTTGTGACCATAAAAATATGAGGTATCTTTTATTTAAGATTTAGAATATGAATTATCTTATGGCTGCGTGGTATCTCAGTTTGTTGGTGAAAGTAGGGAATTTGAAGGCTTTTTCAGATACACATGATACTGTGGCGACTTAATGTTTCTATGTCGAAGAAAGAGTTCACTCACCGTCTATAGAAGCAGGCATCTTTCTTAGCGAAGAGGAGGGTGTAGAAAAAGGGAGGAATCGATGAAGATTTGATAAAATATTCAAACCCACTTCTCGAAACCTCCCAAGCACGCAGCTCACCCAACACCACGAGCAGAACCCATCCATTATCCTCACAACCAAGCAGCTCTCCACCTCACGCATAGATCTCTCCCAACTGCTATCATAATAGAAACCCACTAGCTGAATAACACGAAGGAGGCAGCTCTCGACCTCAAAGCTTTCATTTTCCAGACGAAAGGAGACGAGGCAGAGACTTCGAGGGAGCACGACGTCTTTCTTCGTAATAAGCGAAGTTTTACCTTGTTTTTAGTTCTATAAATATCTACGTTGAGTACTTTGTGTTTTTCGTTTATTAATATGTGTGCTTAAATTTCTTTGTGGTAAGTATTAGGCTGGATTATGATTTCGTATTGATGCTACTCGTATTCTGTTTAATTGTATGAGTTAAGTTACGTATTCCATGTTTGACTTTAATGCTTGCGTATGTCTTATCAACATATGTTTGTTACTTAATTGGTTTATGAGACTGAAAAAGTAATTAGACCGGTTAGAACAATAAATATACTGCACCACGACGTAAAACCGACCACAAATGGAATTCGGTTTCGTCCGTGTGGTTTCCGAGACGTTAGGCGCGTTACACTCGGGGAAATTCATAAAGCTGAACGTGTGCGGGGTAACTACAGTCATATAGGAATATAGTTGATTGGGTTAATCCTACAGTCATAGGGTTTCTAGTTACGTGAATAACAGGTAGCACGTACGTTAGGAATTTCTACCTTAATTAGATTCTATTGGTTAAATATAAATGATTGCACGAAGACGTAGGATTAATCCGCAGCGAATATGTGCTCTAATCACACTTGTCGTTAATTGATTAAAAACCGTTATATTTATTTATTGTTTGCGCTTTTCTCAAAGTCGTCGTAAAACTAATCTTAAAAAAATCTTGTTAATCTAGATTAAAATTAGAAATGATATTTTAAAATTAATCGAGCTGTCCTCGTGGATCGATACTTGGACTTTCGTCCGTTTTATACTACTTGCATGACCTAATATCCTTGCTAGTATTCGAGCATGTCATATTCAATAAATATTACTCTGTCTTTCAATGTATTTAAAGTAGTCTAGGACGGGATTGTAAATAGCACTAGTTTAGGAATACTCATGTAAATATACCATGATAGATGGTATATTTAAGTAAATACCTTAGAAAATAAGGTGTGCGTTGTACAGAGGGGTGGCAAATTTCCCATGGTGAACCATCCCCGTCGAGGACCCGAGGCCAGGGTTTTCATGACTGGACCGGACCGGCCGGTTCCGGTCGGAAACCGGTGGACCGGTCGGAATTCCGATTCGGTTCCGGTCCGGTCTAAGCTTTTATAAAAAGAAAAAAATGACGAAATATAGAAGTATAACCAACAGATAATGAGATACTAAAAGTCACGTTGGTCTATTGGTAAGGGCTTTAAATCAAAAGCTTATTGGGCTGGGTTCGAATTTCCCAGCCCCTTCTACATTTTTTATTTTTAATTATATTATGAGCCCAATGTTTCATTTATATTAATTTTGACCCCTAAAATTTATAAACTTAATTTTTGAGATCCTATTATATCATTAATTTTACTACCAAGACATTTTACTTTTATTCAATTATGATACCTATGTTTATAAAATTTTAATTTGTTCATTAGAACATGTATATTTTCGATCTTATTTGATTCATTCATCATAAATAATATATTTATCATATTAGAGTAGCGGTTTTATACCGGTTAAACCACTAAACCTTAAACCACTAAACTTTCCGGTCCGGTTCGAAAACCCGATTTTAAAACCTTGCCCGAGGCTATTCGGACGAGGAATCCCAGGTCAAAACGGGGATGGGGAGTTGACGGTGATTCCCCCTTAGTGAAATTGCGGGACGGGACGGGGATAGTAATTATGTTTTCTACCCATCCCCGGCCCCGAACCCGACCCCGATTCAATCAGACGGTGATTCACCATATTCCCCGATTTGATTTATTAATAATTAATATAAATATAAGTAATTTTAAGGAAAGATTTTCAGTGATAATCTTTTTTTTAGATTGAAGATCGATTTTGACAATAAAAATCTGTTTTCACTTTAACTACGTGAATAGTTCGACATTCAGAAAAATAATTCTATCCACAATGCACACAGATACACATTATGCAGAGGCATTGTTCCAAAGGAGTATGTCAATTCTTTTCTTCTTTTTAAATTCCATATCATATTTTAAATATTAAACCTAACAACTCAACCTTAAAAAAAAATCCATAGACGTGGCTCGTGGATATGATATGGGCCACGGCTATGGGTTTTTTTAGGGTTGAGTTGTTAGGTTTAATATTTAAAATATGATATGAAATTTAAAATGAAGAAAAGAATTGACATAATCATTTGGAACTATGCCTCTGCATCATACATGTGTGTCTGTGTGCATTGTGAATAGATTTTTTTTTCTGAATGTCGAAGTATGCACGTGTTAAAAGTGAAAATAGACTTTTTATTTTCAAAATCGATCTTCAATCTAAAAAAGACTATCACTAAAATCTTTGCTTGAAAATTATTTTTTATATTAATTATTAATAAATCTATAGGGAAATATGGTGAATCACCGTTTGATTGAATGAGGGTAGGGTTCGGGGCCGGGGATTGGTGGGAAACATAATTACCATCCCCGTCCCGTCCCCTCTCTTTCACTGACGGGGAATCACTGTCAACTTCCTATCCCCGCTTGATTGGAGATTCCCCCTTCAATAGCCTCGGGTCTCGACGGGGATGGTTCACCGCGGGAATTTTGCCACCCCTACTTATTCTTTCCAACAGCGTCCTATTCAACCGCTCTGTCACTCCATTATAATACCGCTTCTTTGCGGAATTAAGTGAATTCTTTTCCAACATATTCCCTCCATTATATGACCGAAGACACTTGTCTGCCGAATTCAAGTTTAATTTGCGCCTTATAGTAGTGCTAAAAAACATTTTATGTAGTATCAGTATCAATTAATGTGTCATTAATTGAGTTAGTGTTGTTTTTTGTTTTCTAGATGAAAGGAGAAGAAGGATGTAGAAGCTCGCCTAGAAGAGCTGGGTTGCTCGTGGCCTTCGTTGTAGGATGCTTCATGGTGTCAAGTCCAACTTGGTGTGCTATAACTTGATTTGCTATGAGGGTCTAACGTGGGGAAACGGGGGGCCTACTTATGCACAAGAATTGAACTTAATATGGGTTTAGGGTTTAGGGTTTAGGGTTTAGGGTTTGTTATTATTGCAATTAATGTAGTACTGTTTCGAGAAAATCCTGTAAATATTCTCTGATAATTCTGTTAAATTCTCTGACATTTCAGAAACTTCTAGAATATTCTCAATGAAATGTTTATTTTACATGTATATATGTTAAAGGATACAATAAGGGACTTTGAGGATGGAAAAACTATTCAGTGACAAACGTCGACACTGTCACGGATGGGTGGTAGATCCATTAGCAGACCCTTGCTTGTGCGCTGAATTTGTTATTAGAGAGAAATGCCTCGTTATCCGTTGTTGCTTATTTGTTACTTGTTGACTTGCTTGTTACTAGTGGCGAAGATGACGGAAACATCGTTTGGAGAAAGTTGATAGCAAAAAGACATAATTTTTTCATCTATCCTGGACGAATACGTCTTTTTGGGTAAGGTCATTTTCACTAAAAGAAATACAACTTGGATAATTCTCTCACCATAAAGTATATATGGGGTCTGAAATTTAAAAGAAATATGCTAACTTACGGGACCAGATCTCCTGTCCCACTTTTTTGTGCCACTTTTTGTGTCACTTTTCAAAAACATCATTAAACGTTGTTCCGATTAGTGTTAAAACACCCGTAAATGACGTTATTTTATAAAGACTATTATACCAAATGCTAAAACACAAAAAAATAATTATATAACACCTGTAATTATGATAGAGAGAAATATATAATATATTAAAAAGTACGATAGAAAAATGTACATTATATTGAATTTTTTTTGTTTTTTAGTATTTGGTATAATAGTATTTATGATATAACGTTATTTATAGTGTTTTAACACTAATCGGAACAACGTTTAATGATGTTTTTGAAAAGTGACACAAAAAGTGGCACAAAAAGTGGGATTGGAGATGTGGTCCCCTAACTTACACCTAATATGCCCTCCTTCCTCTCTTTCCAGTACCAAAGTAAAGATCAAAATTCAAATAACAACGCATAACAAACACGTTGTACTTCTAACAATCAGTACTTACTAAACATGCAATATTTGATCCATCAAATGCTTTCTTTGCATTCAACGCGTCACACGTGATATTACCGTAACTTTCAAAACTCTATTTAAAAAGAAAAAAGAAGAAGAAAATGCAAACCGAGGTAGCTGGGCCATAAGCCTCCTGTCTATAAAGTGAAGTCGTCTTGAGCTAATATTCTACTCTATTCTATTCTATCAGATCAGAGTATTATTTAATGGGGCTTCTACACTTAAATCCCTACATTGATAAATATAAAACAGATCAGTCCCTTGTCAGACATTTTTATAACCTAGGTACCCACTTGAATTTTATTTTACTGATAGGTACCTAACTGACGGATTTACCCCTGCTAAACTTGGTTTATTACTACCTTACCTGGGGTTCATTTCAGCGATGGTTCGTTCATGAAAAAAAAAAAAAAACTCATACATCATCCCAAACCTAAATCACGTGACCTTCTTCCCGAAATCGACCTGTGGTTGTTTTGCTTCAGATTCATCGTCGTGGGTTCTCGCTTCCTCGTGGTATTCCTCTTCTGAAATCAATAGGTACGTCATTCGCATCGTGACATTCGTAACATAGCTGCGTGTTTTTCGTATGACATCGATTTGTTGTTCGATTAGAGTTGTTTTGGAATGATTCAATATACTGTGGTAGCTTTGTGCATGTGTTTTTGAATGGGTTGATTGATTGTTGTCGATTTGGGGGTTTTGGAATGGGTCGATTTGGGGTTTTTCGAATGGGGTCATTTGTTTTGGTACTACATTATCACTGTATTTGGTACCATTTGTTTGGGCAAATCGGTATCCCGTGTGTGAAAAAATGGTACTGCTTGTTAGCATTTGATTTTTTTGCAGAAATGACTCCATGGAACAGATCTGAGCTGTCTTCCAGGTGTCATCCTGCGCCTTCGATCTACCATAAGCAATTTGTAGGGTAGCATGAACTCTGATAAAAAAGAAGCTATAAAAAGGTCTCCGTTTCATTGGTAGAATTTGCTTTGTTTCTAACTGTTGCATGAATATGTGTGGTTAAGGTTGATGGAGGAGTTGGCGGATCTCATTTAGAGTGGAGTGCTCGTGTGAAGAGGTTGGAAGCCGAGTTGAGATTGAAGGACGAGGTTATAAGAGATCTAAGGTCAAATGTTCCGACGTGGAAGGATGATGTGTCCAAGGAGGATGCGATGGAAGAGGAAGAGGTTGAGGCTAATGAAGTCAACATGGGGATGAGACTGTTTGGAAACTTTGTTGTTTATGTTCATTAAGTTGTTCTTAGACTTGGGGATGAGACTGTTTGGAGACTCAGTGATGCCTTTTGTTGTGTAGTTCTATGAGACTATCCGTATTTTTGATCTGTTTGGTTAAGTTACTTGAGTATGCTGTGGGACTGTTTGGAGACTTTGTTTATGTAGGTTAACTTCCTTTGAGTTGGGGATGAGACCGTTTTGAGACTGTTTGGAGTTTGTTCATGACTCAGTGATGTTCATTTGTTGTGTAGTTCTGTAAATCTGTCTGTATATTATGCAGTACCATAGGTTTTTATATTGCCGTACCTTTTCTTTACATACAGAGTACCATAATATGCAGCCCAATCGTACCATTATGTACTAATATACCGTACCAAAACAGAAGATATGAAGAACCTTGTATTGTTTGTATATTACCGTATCACATCTTTTACATACGGAGTACCAAAATATGCAGCTTAATCGTACCATTATGTAAATGTATGGCGTACCATACACAAAAGAAATGAAGTACCTTGTCTTTGATATTCCCGTACAAGAACTTTTACATACAGAGTACCTTAATATGCATGTTAACAGTACCACTGGGTATATATATATCGTACCATAAATATAATATATGAAGTACATGTGGTACAGCATGTACCTTATCTTGTACTTTAAGGTACCTCATTTACATATACCATACCATAATCTGCAGCTTCATCGTATCACTATGCAAGTGTACCGTACCGTATCGCTTACATATAGAGTACCGTAATATGCAGGTTAACCGTACCATTACGTTATCTATATTCGCACCTGAAGACTTTGGAGACTTTGCGGTTTTGATATTGTTTGGAGACTTTGCGGTTGTGATACTATTTCGTTAACCGGCCCCAGTTGATCTATTTCTTTTAAGTTATCTTATGTTTGGAGACTTGTTCGTATTTTATGAAGTACCATATCTTTTTATATTAGCGTACCTTATCTTTTACATACAGAGTACTATAATATGCAGGTTTACCGTACCATTATATAAATATATAACGTACCATAAACAGAAGACATGAAGTACCTTGTCTTTTACATTAGCGCACCTTGTCATTTACATAAAGAGTACCATAATATGCATGTTTTTTTTGTGTGTGGACGGTTACTGCCAGGTGTTGTGTTGTGTTGTGTAGTTCTATTTGATTGTCCGTATTTTATGCAGTACCATATGTTTTTATATGATCGTACCTTATATTTTACATAAAGAGTATCATAATATGCACTTTAACCGTACCATTATGTAAACATATAGCGCACCATAAATAGAAGATATGAGTACATTGTCTTTTATATTAACGTACCATATCGTTTACATACATAGTACCATAATATGCAGTTTAACCGTAACCTTATGTTTATATATGGTGTACCATAAATAGAAGATATGAAGTACTTTGTCGTTCATATTGCCGTACCATATCTTTTACTAACGGAGTACCATAATATGCGGGTTAACCGTATCATTATGTGTATATGTCCCGTACCATAAATAGAATATATGAAGTACCTTATCCGTGTACAGTAAGATAGCTTATCTTGTACAGTAAGGTACCTTATCATTTACATTTATAGTACCATAACCTGCATGTTGACGGTATCCAGAATTATACATATACGGTACCCAGATATGAAAGTATACGGTATCATTTGTTATACGATCGAAAAATGAATACATTCCTAATCGAATCGCGTTGTCCTGCGTTATTTTCACAATGCCGAACAATAACGAAACGAGAAAAAAAAGGAAAGCCTAACGCACCGAGTTCACAGATCTAGCACTCACCAAATTATTCAAAACATGTTGTAGATGTTCTAGCTTTTATCCTTATACTACAATGAATCTTGGTATTTTAAGATTTAATTCATCTGTGCGGGGTTTAATGCACCGAATTTGATCTGAAACGTATTGCATACTATATATTATTGTTCTACGGTGGTTCGAGATGAAAAAGTTCTTCGATCGACCTCGAAAAATACTAACCCTAGTACGACGTATCATATATATAAGGGACGCCGTACCTTAAAGGTCTTTGTAGGGGTACCTATCTTTTGGTTTAAAGCGTACCAAATCAGCAACGGTTGCAGTACCCAAAATTACTGATGACATGAAACATTTTAGGAAAGCCACTGACATGTCAGACGAGCTGACTTTTATTATTTAATACCTCGTATGTCAGAATCTGACCAACTCATGACTGAAAATGTCAGAAATCTCTCAAATCATCACTGAAAAATGTCAGAAAAGTGTGCAATCATTACTGAAAAAATCAGAAAATGTCTAATCCTTGTCTTCCACGTGAACACTTGCTGAAATGCTTCATTTGTGACGGAATATAGTCAAGGCTTAAATACCAGTTGTTACTTTAATTTTAGGGTACCAAAATTGCATGTCTTAGAGTACCAAAATGGCATGTCTCAGAGTACCAAAATTGCATGTCTTACAGTACCATAACTGAATGTCGTAGGGTACCAAACTGGCATTCATCACAGTACCAAATTAACATGTTACGGTGCCAAATGTGCATACAGTAGCAAAATGGTTTCGTTTAGGATACCAAAATTGCATGTCTTAGAGTACCAAAATGGCATTAATAACAGTACCAAAGTGTTGTATATAACCGTACCAAATTAATCTAGCAAAATGGTTTCTTTTAGGGTACCAAAATTGCATGTCTTAGAGTACCAAAATTGCATTTCTTACCGTACCAAAATGGCGTTAATAACAGTACCAAAGAGTAGTATATAACCGTACCAAACGTGCATGTCGTAGGGTACCAAAATGGCATGTCGTAGGGTACCAAACTGGCATTCATCACAGTACCAAATTAACATATATTCGTAGGGTACCAAAATGGCATGTCGTAGGGTACCAAACTGGCATTCATCACAGTACCAAATTAACATATATTACGATGCCAAATGTGCATACAGTAGCAAAGCGACGTCTTCTAGGGTACCAAAATGATGAAGACTTAGGGTACCAAAATGCCATTAATAACAGTACCAAAGAGTAATATATAACCGTACCAAACTTGCATGTCGTAGGGTACCAAACTGGCCTTAATTACAGTACCAAATTTACATATAATACTGTACCAAACGTGCATCAATTACAATACCAAACTGGCAGTCTTTACAGTATCAAATTTGGACAAAAACAATGAGCCATATCCTATGGACACATTTGAACAAACTTCTACTTACTGGCATCATAGGCATCATTTAGAGAAAAAGAATGAGCCAAGACCATACAAAACAACACCGAAAAAGGTCATGGGACAAAAGCAATGACAAAATACATGGAAAATACGGACGCTACGTCGTTACGGCTTCTGTACAAGTACGGCGATTATGTCCGTATTTCCCACATATTTTACACTTGTTGGATCTTCTATCTACCTGAGATGGAATCCTCCGTGTCTTTCGGCGACCGGGGAGAACGCGAAATGTCCGCCACTTGCACGTCTCATCCTTGCAAACGGCAATGATTTTCTTACGCTCGTTCTTTGCATATACAAAGTTTCTTCGGATCGCAATGGAGTAGTTCTTCAAATTCCGTCTAAATTCATCTGCATCCCTAAAGATTTGTCCATCTCCCCGAATGCAATGACTCCATGCATCTACTGTGTTTCTTTCAAAATCAAACTCCACGGATTCTCCGTTCTCTTCCGTACTACAAGTAATTTTATCAATCATCAATATGAAAACCCAAAATTTAAAGTTTAACAACTTAAAATAAAAACAAACCTGTTCGTCGGGCCACTCGTACCACATTCATCGGCACGTTCCACTTTCATCGGTATCATTGAAAATTTGTATCGCATAAACAGCTGATACATATTGAAAACATCCGTATTTTCTTTCAATGTCGAGTACAAACTTTGGAACGGAACTTGATACTTTATTGAGTCATGCCGGGAATCGATATCAGACCACCTTCTTTGGAGGGATACGTATATATCGATAAGCGTCGTTGCTTCATTGATTAATAGTAACGAAGACTCCCTTTTATACTCACACATTGCAAATAACGTCCTGCCATCAAACGAATTTGCAGACGCCATATTTTCAGATAATATGGCAACCTGTTAAAATGGTACGGTGTATAGTTTAGATTGGTACTGCATAAATGGACATTTTGGTAACGTATAGACAGATTACTTGGTACATAATACAAATACACAAAGATACTACATAATATAAATGTCCAATCGGACTGTGTCGCATAATGTATTTAGGTACGGTAAAACAACATAAAATGGTACGTAATATTCATAGGAAATGGTACGTCGTAAAAGTTATATAAAAGAAAACCGAAATCTCGATGGATTAGCCTCAATAACTATCAAATCCTAACATTCCACTCTTATATGGAGCTCTTGGATCGCATTGAGCTCCCGGATTTGGGATAAACCTTGAACAAACGCCCAAAATCGATTAACCAAACACTAACCAAAAGAAAAGCTTACCTTACAAAATCAACCCCCAAAATCGAGAACCCAACGTTCAAGAGGCTCTTCGATCCTTGTCCGGCGCCGGCACGAGCAGAAGAAGTTGGTCGGCAAGAATATCGTCGTCGACGGCGAGCTGAAGCTCGATTTTTGCAGAGAAAAAAAGAGCTGAAATGAAATTCTATTTAATAAGGGTATTTTGGTAATTTTAGGTAATTAGGTACCTAAGTGTAAAATTTTTATTCAACTAGGTACCTAGCTGTAAAAGATGTCTGACAAGGTACCTAAGTGGCTGAAAAGTTTTCTATTGGGGATTTATGTGTAGATTCCCGTTATTTAATTAATTAAACTAAATACCCATCCTTACACTGCTATGGCGACTTCTGCTATCTTCAGCCTTCGTCCTCAAGAAGTCGCGACCTTTTGTCCCGCTGGTGTTGCATTGTCTTCGTCGGTAAGGAAGACGACTCCTAATAAGATATCCCCTCAGTCAAGAAATTACTACACATCATCATCAGCTATCAAGTGCTCGGCCACCACCGAGGAGGAGATGCTTGAACGGCCGCCGGTGACGACAGTCTTTGGGAGGAGTTTGTGGGCCGAAGATTCCTTTTCTTCCCAAAATGATACAGTTAGTAGCTACTAGCACAGCATAGCATTATATTGTGCGTGTGGGTGTGATTTTTATTCCTTCTTTTATATTGAGCAGAGACTCTCTCTTTTCTTACATGTAGGGCGAAGAGGATTATTATTATGCCCGAGAAATCGAATTACTGAAAGAGCAAGTAAGAAAAATGGTGGTCGACGCGGAGAGCTATGCACCGGGCGATAAAATGGCCTTGATAGACACGTTGGAGCGTTTGGGCATAGCGTATCACTTCCACGAGGAAATCGAAGAGCAAATAGGACATATTTACAATAATAACAAAGATGCTAATGATTATGATCTTTTCACCACTGGCCTTTATTTCCGTATGTTTAGGCAACATGGGCTCAACGTCTCTTGCAGTATGTGTTCGTCGTCTTCTCTCCTTGTTTTATTTATTTACTTATATATTACATAATTCTTGGTTCTGCCATTGTGTGTGTTCACTGATGTAGCTCAGAGGTTAATTATATAAATTGTAACATATACACATCATCAAACAAATCATGTCCATTAATTTCTGATTTATATATATTAATTCCTTCAGATGGGATGCTAAAGATGGTGACAAGCTGCCCAAGTACTTGAAGACACTCTTCAACGTTCTCTTAACTGCATTCGAGGAATTCGAAGGGGAAACATCCCAGCAAGGACGATCATTCTCAGTTGCTTACGTCAAAGAATCAGTAATTACTATTATTCTAACATAAACATTACTATTGGTAGTAAAAGTTAGTAATTTAAAATCAAATCAATCATTTTTTTTTTTAATTAATTTGCAGCTTTCTCGAATGGCGTCGGGTTATTACAAGAAGGCTACATGGTTGAACGGTGTGGAGATACCTACGTTTCAAGACCACGTTGATTACATGGGAATTACGAGCGGCGTTCATCAGCTCATGGCTGCGTTCTTCATGCACTTGGAATCTGCTTCGAAAGATGGCTTCGATTGGCTCATGAACGAGCCAACCTCCGTCGTAGAAGCAGCTTTGTATTGCAGATACCTAAACGATGCCACTACCTATGACGTAATAATATTAAGTCTCTTTCTTTATCATGATATTATTATTATGACAAGAAAATAATTCTCTCTACATATTTATGTATGTTGCAGCGTGAGAAAGAGTTGGGGCAATATCCCGCGGCTGTGGATAATTACATGGAAGAGAATAAAGGTGTCTCTGCTGAGGATTCAAAGGCAAAATTTGCCGAGTTTGCTGAGGTTTCGTGGACGACTTTGAATAAGGAGTGGATAACGGAAAATAGCGTGCCCAAGGAACTCATAAAGCCTGCGATTAACTTTTGTAGAATCGTCTTTGCTACCTACGGATTTGGCCTCGATTCTTTTTCCTTTCCTCAACGAAGTTTAGATGCTAGCATTAATGCGCTCTTGGTCGATCCCATCGTCATATAATTAAATTAATATATATGCTAGACTAGAGATGAGTGAGTATTCTTAGTGTGCTTCGGACTGCTCTTCTTCATCTTAATGTTGAGATCCAATCATCGTCGAAACCTCTCTCTCTATTTATGATCCTTGGGGTTTACTTGCGTTTAAACATAAGCATTATAACCCCCCTTCATACAAATTTATTTGTACAAGCAATAAGATCATGGATAAAATTAACTTTCCATTTTTCTTTTGACACAAAATTAGGAGACGGTTCAATTCATTCGAACTGATTAAATGTGACTGGACAGACCTTTCTGATTCTCTGTCTATAGTTACCTTCATTTAATTAATAAACTCTCATAACTATTAATAAATGAATGTATTAACAGATACTAATCCGATCAACACCCTTTCTCTTCCGTTTTCGCTAATAAGTTAATAAACAGTTAAAGACATAATAGTCATAGCATCGTATTATCACTATAGCTGATATGCAATGAATAAGAAATTTTAAACCCCAATACATAGTAAAAAGAATTCAAAACCGCAAATATTCATTACAATGTTACATATGCGTTTCTGCAACGAATCGATCCAAATGATCCCAAAAGCCATTTCTATAATTAATGAATCCCCACATACATATCTTCTCAACACTATAAATCCCATCGCCTTACAATAATAATCATCACCAAAAATAATCCACAATCAATATCTAATAATAATCACCATGGCTGCTAATTCTCCCCTACAAAAACAGTCTTCATCTTTACCGCCATAGCCCTTCTCTTCCTCTCTTGCGTAGCAGCAGATTCTTCCTTTGGAATCACTCTCAATCTCCACCGCCGAGACGCTCATAGCAGCAAAGATCGCTTCACGCTCCTCAAAAGCGCTTTTGATCGTTCTTTTTCTCGCCAAAAAGCGCTTACGAAAGCTACAATAGTACGCTCCAATTCTCCGCACTCTTTAATCGCCTCTACGCTAACTCCCGTCGGCGGCGAATACCTAATGAAGGTGAAGATCGGCACGCCAGCTGTCGAAATCCTAGCGGTCGCAGACACGGGCAGCGATCTGACGTGGACGCAGTGCCTCCCATGCAAGGACTGCTACGGCCAAACGAGCCCTTACTTTGATCCCGAGAAAACCTCCACCTACAAACGGCTCCCATGCACGGCTGACTTATGCACCGGCAAATCAAACGACGGCCTCGGCTCTTCTTGCACTGTCTCCAACCACTGCTCTTACAGCGTCGGCTACGGCGACAGCTCTTACAGCAGGGGAGACTTATCTTCCGACACCTTCACCTTCGACACCGGCGAAGAAAGCCTCGAAATCCCCAACGTCGCGTTTGGCTGCGGGCACGAAAACGGAGGCACGTTCAACGGCACGGGCTCGGGAATCGTAGGCCTCGGCGGGGGAGACGTTTCGATAGTAAAACAGCTCGGTAAGTACGTCGACGGGAAATTCTCCTACTGCTTGGCCTACCTCGACTCCAACGCGTCTAGCAAGATAAGCTTCGGCTCCAACGCGGTTGTCGCCGGGCCAAACGTGGCCTCCACACCATTAGTGAAGAATTCGATGATTAGCACCTTTTATTACCTTACGTTGGAAGGCATAAGCGTAGGTAAGAAGAGGTTCTCGAACTTCGACCGTAGAAAATCGTCGACGGGCGAAGGAGAACGAGGGAACATTATCATAGACTCGGGAACGACGCTGACCTTTGTTCCTCGGAGGCTTTACGAGTCGGTGGAGTCCGAGCTCGTCGGGTCGGTGAAGGGGGAAAGGGTGGAAGATCCTCAGGGGATGTTTGGGCTTTGCTACGATGCGATGAGTATGGATGGTAAGAACGTGCCTAAGGTCGTCGCGCATTTCGAGGGCGCTGACGTGGCATTGCCCGAGGGAGCTGTGTTCGTCGAGGTTTCGAAGGGCGTGGCTTGCTTGACTTTGGTGGCTTCGCAGGAGCACAGCATTTTCGGTAATTTGCATCAGATGAATTATCATGTTGGGTATGATTTGGTGAATGGGAAGGTTGATTTCTTGCCCACTGATTGCAGCAAGGTGTGAGAGAGTCTAATAAACCCACTATTTGGGAGAAAAATAAGTGTTTCTATGGTGTTCAAGTGCTTCATAAATATAATAGTTTGTTCTGGGCTGACTGACAACATTATTTCAACAATTTAATATGAATCTCACGTAACAACAAACATCTGTTACAAGTTTTCCCCTTATGAACTAAATTAAGTCGAGGAGTAATACATATTTATGTCTTGTTCTTGCCATCGTCTAAGATGCCCACGAGGCATTTCTCCAGCAAGAATTCTGCATTAACCCAGGCGTGATGCTTATCTGTGATAGGAAGGATGTCAAGGAATTCATTTCAAACATGATTTGTTAAAACAAAATGGGAACGAGTAATGAAATTTGACTTCGAAAAGAGGAACAAAATAAAAAGGATACTGAATAGGGAAGTGCAATCTCTTCCTACTCCCTTCATAAGCTCATCGCCTGTCGAAGAAAAACGAGAAAAGATGATCTAAAATGAGATCTTATTAATATGCAATATTAGATGCTCTAATCTAATTGCTATATATACCTCCAGGGTGGAACTTCATATAGGGCGTGATATTGTAGACACGACCTTTCAGAACAGTCCACATCGACCCCTCAGATTTGTGTTGTTTCACCTCACTCATCGGTATAAGCCTCGTGTTAGACTGTCCCTTCAAACCTAACACCAAAAAAATTGTTAATCCCCTTCAAATTTAAGTTCTATTATTGGATCATAAGATGATGGTAAGAACGTATTTTCGAGTGACTAAAAGTCCAAAAAGTTCCACAGCATCAAGAAACAAGTGACCATGAATGAGCTTGCACCAAATATAATAGTTTCAAACTAATCGAAGAAAACAAAGGGCGATCTAATAAGTCCAGAAAAGGGATCATCCCTCAAGCAAAGCAATGCACAACAAACTTAGACACACATTTAAATATGAGAGAAGCAGATATGTACCAGTAAGATCAGGGTGTGTTTTGGTGAGCCTAAGCCAATTCACTTGACTATAACCCTTCTCAAAAGGAACCTTGGCTCGGGCCAAAGGCTTAGACTTTGGGCCCGATGAAGCCCTAATCGAACTTCTCGAAACTTCTTCAATGGTTTGTTCGGGCCGCTTGTCTACAGCTGAGGAGGCGTCGATGACTTTAAACGACAAAGAACCAACTGTACTTTCCCTTTGAGAAGAGGGGACTTTCCATAGGCTTCCACTGTTCTGGTTATTATCATCATAAATTGAAGTCCCATCTTTTATACTTCTATTATTCACATCATCAGCTAGTTTTTGAGGTTCAGCAACCTGAAATTTAGGGGGAAAAACCCTTGATTTTGAATTTTTAGGTCACAATACAAGGATAACAAATGAAAGTAGTAAAGCACAAATCAAATGCTTACACTACAAAAGGTGAAATCTTCCTCATTCGCCATTCACCAAGTGTATGCGCAGAGTACAATTAGAAAGAATCTGAAACCTAATAATTCTTCAGCACATACATCATCACCATGTCATAAGCGCCAGAGGGGATAGAAAATCAACCATAAACATATAAAAAAAAATGAAATCAGGTTCAATTATGCAGCATGGTTCAACATACGATTTGGACATACAATCCAAAAGAGATGCAGCTAAATACGAACAGAGAAATGACTCGAGAACAAATAATTTTACCTGCTCGTCTCCGATTCTTGAAATGATGGTCCTTTGATTTGATGATATTTGAATGAATTAAAGGCAGATTAAATCACTGATAAGAGGCTTATGCAGAAAACGTATCATATTAATAGATATGATGGCAGCACACTTATGTTGATTGTTGACGAAGATGCCTTGCAGAGGATTCGTTGATTCTTCTGTCTGCTTTCAACTTCGATTTTTAAAGACAAGAAAGACACCGTATCATATTAATAAATATACCATAGAGAAATAATATACTTGAATGGGCCATTGTAGTTTTTTGTGCAATTCTTTCGAGTATGGGCTAATTGTCATAACATTATTTGAAGGAAAATAATTCGCTTAAGTAATCCGTACGAGTCAAATTTCGAGTTTAGATCAGTTATATTGGTTAATCAAATTATGAACTCCCCTATAATTTGTACAATATATTTAAACAATAAATCAATTAGAAATGTACAGAATAAAAAATTATGAAAATAAATTATAAAATAACTATAGATATTTTGTAGTACTTTACACATAGTGCGCTTTGTAAAAGGATGCCCATAAATGTAAATCATCCGGCATCCCTAAAAAAGGGGGATTTACATGACATCTTTTAAAGGTGATTTGCAAAAATAGGCACCTATGTAATTTGTAACAAAAATAGGCACAATATTTTCATATATTTTATATTTCATATTTTTTTATTGATAGTAGATTCTGATTTATTTTTAAGTTAAATCTATCTTATAATGAGATAGTTCTCATATTTCGGTTAACCGGCAGAACCGATCCAAACTGAATGGAAATTTACTTTACACCAATTACCCAAATTGTTCAATTCGTTATTTGATTTCTATCTTTATAACTATTTTTTTTCGTTTTGACAAAAGCCGAACTTATATTTTTATTTATTATGTATTAATAGTAATATATACAAATTTCAAAATTTTTATTTATTTTTTATTAGAATACAACAATCTAAAACCACCACGATAAACAATTTTTTTGATTCACCATTCTTTTTAATTTTTCAGTTCCGTGATGTATTCACCGGTTTTAGGCCAAATCTTCGATTTTAGTTTTGATTTTTCTTGAAATCAATCTATTTCTTTGGATTATCTTGGGCGGTTTCGGTTCTTGAACCATTTGCGAACACCACCACGCAGTCCCGTAAAAAAAAGTTCATGAATACAATCCTAGTGGTGATAACACTGACTCTTCTTCTTCCTTTTTTTTTTTTTTTTTTTATCAAATTGTGCACTATCTTTCTTTAATTTGTGTGTTCAACTTCTTTTTCATTTTTATAAAAATAAACTTCTTTTTCATTTTTGGATCTAGTGTTAAATTTTTATTGTTTGTTTAATTGTGCATATTATAAAATTAAGCCAAAAACATATATTAAAATCATGCCTGTGTTTGTAATAAATTTGCACATTATAAAACTCAGAAAGAAAAAAATAAAATAGAAGAACGCCTATTTTTGTAGACAATGCCTATTTTTCCAATTCAGAGTTGGTAAAATGCATACTTCTGTAATTATCACTAAAAATGCTCTTGCATCATTATGCACATAATTTCATTTCACCTAAAATTAAAGGGACGATCATATTAAATGTCAAGCCAAATTGTAAACTAATATTTCATGCCACATTCTCGAATAAATAATACGTCAGTACATCGCAACTAAATAAAACAAAAAAGTATTGGAGAAGAAAGGCACTATACTTCTGAGTTATGTTGATGAATTTTATTGGATTAAATGCTTTAAAGTCAGTTGGATGGTTGATGCGATAAATACATTTGAATGATATAAAAATTAGTGGTAATAGTGAAATTATGTTAGTGTAAATAGTTCATTAGAGTTTATAAAACAAAATACGTTTAATTAATTCTCCATCTGTATAATATTCTCTTTCAATACTGTAAGTTATATGTTCAATATAACATCTAAGAATATCATAACATTCTTAAATATATGTATAATATACTTACTAAAATATGTAATCATAATAATATTTTCAAGAAAACAATGATATACTTTCCAAATACGTGAAAATGAAGTCAAGAGTTTTGACTTTTTGGGCTAGTTCCTGAACCGTTGCCCTTTTCCTAGTGCCATAGGAAAAACAACAAGCAAGTGCATTACACAACTCGTCATTGGCAATTCTATCAATATTCCTACACATCGCAAAAAAAAAAAAAAAATTAGGAATATCGGTACATTATGTAAAATTATAACGCTGGGCAAAGCATCACATAGGACTTATTGCATAGTAGTTTACTTCCATACTTTGTGGTCGACTTTAAGCATGTGAAAGGGATCAAATACTGAATTAGTGGATGAATAATGTGGCATCTCAGATTAGGTAGAAGAAAACATTATACGATACCAAAGAAAAAAATCGTCAAGCATCATCACATCATGTGGAGCGGGTCAAAGCTCACAAGTGATCTTTTCACTAGTTGGAACTGACTTCACACATATGACTCTGAATACTCATACATATATGTTCTTCACGCCTTTACTTTAGTTAAACTATGTGGACATGATAAAAAGGAACACAGCGTATTTTATTGAAACGTGAGAGAGAACTCAAATGATGACAAATTACGCTGATTACATTACCGAAGTTTTCTCATAATTTTGCAATCGTACTACTTACATCAACTTGATGTAAGAATGAAAGATGAGTCGAACCAGACCATGAACTCACGAGACAGCATTTTGAAGCTCTGTTCGAACTTGAAAGAATGGATCTCGAGCTTCTGAGTGAACGAACCCTCCTGAGCTTCTTTTTTTTTTGGCTTAGTTATGTAATATAAGTTCGGTACAATTTCTATATGTATGTCGATATATATTTATAAATATAAAGATATTATCGCGCTCACGGTGCTTACGGAATAGGCGACCGTTTTGTTAATATGCAACGACAATCGTCTCGTAATAGGAGCACTCCGCATTTCGAGACCTACGAACTTATTCGATGCTTTTTGAACTCTTACGCGAGTATAATACAAAATATAGAGTAAGGGATGGTTCTTTGATGTAATCCGATACCACCATGAATATCACAGTGATGTGGGTAGCAATTGTGTACCAATGTGATATGTAATCATCGTGTTTGTTTTGTAGTGATTCATTTGCTGGTCAATGTGATATTTGTGGTATTGCATTGTAATACCCGTAAAATTTAATTACGGGATTTACAGTAAAATTAATGGTGGAGAGTTTTAATTAGAAACCCTGTTGGATTAACTAGATAAGATGTTAAGACTATAGGAGAATAAATATGTCACACAAATTATTCTGTAATAAATGTACTATTATTTTAGTACTTTACATGGCTTGTGTGTTATGTGAATTACATGATATATATATTACAGCCATATATACATGCCTATGTGACTTCATACTATGTGATTTATAATTCTTATGTGTATCACGAATTATGACTTACGTGACTGCATGAGATACGTTTTGTGACTTTTATATGCTTAGATAATTTTATGATATATGCTAACATGACATATATGAATTAGAAATTAGAGGAATTAATTGAGTTTAGTTCAGTTATGAATTTAGGGTTTCTAGTACGTGGCATGCTAACCTAGAAGATTTTAAATCTAGGGTTTTGGTAAGATTCGGACCCTTGGTCCTAGAGTAAACAATTTTAATATTAAAATAGGTACTCTAACTTAAGTATAGAAAAGTTTTTTTTTTTGTTGAAAACTAAGCTTTAGAATAATTATAATTTACTTCTTTAACATTGAGGAAAGAATTAAGATTAAAATTGTTACTTAAGAGATTTAGTTATCTCGATTATTTAGTATCAAAGATTAGGCTATAATATATGTATAGGACTCGATAACTTAACAGAAGAAGAAATACTTGGAAGTCCTAAAGATATCGAAATTAGCAAAACTCAAATCAATAAATGTCGAAAGATGTAAAACTCGAAAGCAATTAAAGATGTCGAAACATTGTGATAAATACTAATTACTTAAAAGCAAAGAAAGGTACATAAAAGAGATAAGGATGGACTAAAGTGGTCGATGTCATTTAGTTAGAATCACACGAAATTTGTAGATAAAAACTAAGGCAAAATGAAAACGACATTTATTCATGAATTTTCGACAAGAGTAAAAATCAGGAGAGAGAAGTCAAACCAGAACATTAAACCATCACTAAGATTGAGAAGGTATGAATTATTTCTATGAATATTTCGAGTATTATCATGTTCATAAAAGACCACTGGATATTAAAAGTTGGAAGAAATTAGGGTTTTTAACCACTAAATTTAGGGTTTGTATAGATTTAAGCTTGGAAGCTTTTAAGAATGAGTTCTTATAGTTATGTGTTAGAAAGCTTAAATGGTATTAATTCTTCTATTATATTTTATGTTTTTATTCAAATGGTAGGCATGAAAATTCGTTTTTATATGGAGCTTGAATTTCTGAAAATACCTAAGTATGCTAAAGTCATTTGTGTTCTTTAAAACGTGTCTTTCGATTAAAAGATAGATGGTTTTATGCTAAGCAGATGTTGTTTCGGGTGGTGATAGAGTTTCCCAGGTTATGAATATCGAAATCTAATGTCACATGTCGAAAGGTTTATTGAATGATAATGTTGATATATATATGGTCTCGACAAATCCTTGCATATAATATGTCAAAACCTTGTTAAAATGTCGAGACACATCTGTTCTTATGTATTGCTTAATGTCGAAATCCTTGTGTGTAAGCACATCTCGACATTTTAATTTTAATCACACATCTCGACATTTTATTATAATATCGGCACACCTCTCGACATTCCGTATAAAAGCCTAATACATACCTCGACATCTTGGTTACAATATCAAAGCAGGTCTCGAAATTATGTCGATATTTATGTCTAACTAAACTCGGGTGTAGTGCAAGTTATATCAAGATCTTATTGCATAGTTTAATTGTCGATATATATATATATATATAATATCGAAGTATGTAGAGTTGAAAATGTCGAGAGTTATTCATATAATGAACATCAAAATTCCTAATGTAATGTCGAACTCAATGTGGACATTATGTCGAGATTTTATAAACAAACTTGTCGAGATTTAAGTCATTAAGTAACTCGAATCACATGTCGAGATCTTGGTGTAGTTAAATATCGAACTTGGTAAATAATGTCGAGATCCATTTTAAATTATATCGAAATTTATTTTACAAGACAACTCGAAATTCATGTTAGGGCTTATATAACTGAGAATCATGTCTAGGGAAGTTTCGAAATTTATAGAAGACAAAACTAGGGTTTTCAAATTAAGCTAATTTCGTAAAATAATAATTAGACTAACAAACCCTAATTTCATATGTTCCTATATTTAGGGTTTGAAGATTAGCGAAGTACTGATAAGCTAATATCTAAGGATACCAGGTAAGTGGAGATCCCAACTACAACACATAAATTATATGTGCATGAATTACATGGTTACGTGCTTGAATGGCATGATTATATGCTTCCATGACTTTACGTGATTTATTATGTGATTTATCTATTTTCATGAATTAATTATTACATGAAATGGCATGACGAGCACTTCGGCATTATTCACGTATGCATTATCACGTGCATACACGAAGTTACAAGACACGAGCATAAGACACGTATGATTTCTTAAACACGATAAACGGTTGCATTTAATGGCTCTTCTATGCTACCATGGTGATTTATGTCACCGATTTCATGACATGACATGTCTCAAGGCAAGGGCATGCATGTGGCGGAAAGTTGCGACCTGGAAGATGCACCTTGAGGAAACAAACGGTACCAAGGGTATAATTGGTGTCAGCAACCTCAGAGTGAATCTACCAGTGTGAGCGTCCGTGGGATCGATAAACTACATTGGGATTGGAAAGGCGCCTTAGGGTTAGCCTCTCAGTGGAAGTATCGTCCGTGTGGCGTATGAAACCACCTTGGGACAGAAAAGGCGCCCTAGGGTTAGCCTCCCATGAGTGGGTATTGCCACTTACATATTTATTTACCCCTAGTGGGTTTGAGCTCCATGATGGTGCATAGCAAGATAAGCCATGGGCCCTATAAGACAAGACACGAACGATAAGACAAGACACGAACTACAAGACATGGATTTCAAGACACGAATTACATGACACGATTAGGAATTTGGCGCGGATGCCTTTGCGTTTTAGGACACGTGCATTGCATGGTTTTCGCTTACTGAGCTTTATAAGCTCATTCCACGTTTTATGTGTTGTAGGTACGATAGAGTCGGACGTTGAGAAACGTCACGACTAAGGCGGGCTGACGGCGGTACTCCAGGGTCTTTTGCGGGCGAGGCTGTACATGGATGACGACCTGTGGAGCGATGTTAGGATGTTTTAATATGATATATATTTTGGGGCTTCGGTCTTTGTGTAATTATGACGTTGTGGGTTACGTTTTGTCGTAATATATCATATTTTAGGAAAAAGTTTTTATTAGACGGGTCTCCCGCGACTTACGTTGCGAAAATCCGCCACCAATTAGTATTAGAAAGTCAGGGTCGCCACAGGTGGTATCAGAGCTTAGGATATAGGTTCTGTAGACTGTCCATGTACGGCCGCTCAAAAGTCTGGAGGATCAGCCCTGCCTGTAAGTTATATGTTTGATATGATTATGTGTTTACGATGACATGCCTATTTGTTTGACTAATTGTAGAATGACTAGCGGATATAGAGAATTTACTGGTGAGTCAAGTCGTGCGGTTACACCTAAGTCCCCTATGAACGAACGAGACTCAGCACTCTCACATCTTACTGAACTGATCCAATGGCAATCGGGTCAGATCAGTGAACTTAAAGATCAAGTTGGTGAACTCAAGGACTTGGTCTCTAAGCTTATCTATAAACAAAGACCATCAGAACCCCGTAGATTCTTACCTGCAAATATTGCTAACCCTATTAGGGAAGAAACCCGGATTTTTCAAAACCAGAAAGGAAAGCGAAAGATGGAGAATAGGCCAGAACCAGAAACTATTAAAAAGCCTTTATATTTTAAGAATCCCCACAATGTCCAGATAACTCATCAAGGGTCCCAACTTTTTCAATCAAGGCCAAATCCAATGGATGTTCCTTTTCATGCTCATGTTTCGAACCCTATACCTCGATGTCAACAGTGTGGACGAAAGCACAGAGGCATTTGCTTTTCGCAGAATGCCAACTGTTTTAAATGTGGGAAGCAAGGACATTATGCTAAAATATGTCAAATGCACATATCAGTAGAACCAGATCAAACCTTGACGCAGCCCTCGCTAGTTCCTCCACGGATGTTCAACCTAAACCTAGAGGAAACAGAAATTCCTCCTACGGAAATAACGGGTACGTTAATAGTTTATAATGTACCTATGCTTCGATGGTTAAATTTTAGGAAATAGAATCACACATTTAAATGTGTCATCAATATTACATACCGAAGGTGGAAAATGCCTTCTGACCTTTAGAATGCAGCGATATATTAGTCTGCTATATGGAGATCCAATACGGATTAATTAAGTATTGGAAACATCCATTATTGGTTAAGATAGCAGATTAAATATTGATCTAAACTATGACCTTACGGATAGGTTTCCAAAATTATGAAGTCGTGTCTGACTTCTCTAGGAAAGATCGTAAGATTCAATTTCCTGAGAAGAGAAATACCCGTCTTGCGAGCAAGATCAGCCAAAGTAGAATCTCTAAACATCTAAGTAAAAGCCTCAGTAACTTCTTAGGACAATTTGCGAATCTTGTCGCATAAATGGTTAAGCAGAGAAATTTCCTTAGTCTTAGCTGAAATAATGCCAATAGCCCCAAAGACGCCAAGGTATGTTTCGATAGTGTTACAAAAATATTTTCTGTCGAGATTTCTGATAAATTCACGATCAAAGTTATATTTCCTTTCTTTGAATATTTTTCCTTATGGAATATGATGGTGAAGCTACATTTCATTTCTTTCAGCCCAATAAGCCTAAATCCTATTATACTAGAATATACCTGGTCTCTCAATTTTTCCAACCCCTTCTACAAATTATACATGCTCCATATCAAAGTTGCGCAGCGAAAACATGGTGAATACTCATGATTTCTAAATTCTGGTTTGAATCAGAATTATAACCATTCTTGTTAGCGCAACCTCAAGACGATACAGGTCTGACCAACTTAGGCAAACGTTATACGTGTTCTATTAAGAAATGATGGTCAGAATCCAAGACGACAAGAGAAACTCTACTCTAACTTTTATAAACTCGTGTCCCTTCACTTTCTTCAAGGGAATGTTCTCTTTCTTGAACCTTTGTTACCACAATCATTCCCAGACTTTTAGGAATGAAGGTTAGGCAGATCTTTTATAGAGGAAGAGAAGGCTATGGACCAGTCATAAGATTTTCTTTCCCGGAGCTATTAAGATTCAAAACAAGGACATACCCTACAATTAGCACATTAGGAGTTTATAGAAATTGTCGATGAAATCTTGCATAACGGAAAAACGACAAGGATAAAATTAATCAAGACAAAGATATTGCTTCTCTGAAATCCCTTGATTTATGATGATCTTGTCGACAATAACTTCCGTACTTATTATTCGGTTGTAATCCTAGGACAATCGAAGCTTTTAAATGGAAGAAATACGAAGTCAAGAATTATAATTATTTTCTACGGTAAGTTCATAGACAAGAAAAGATCAATACAAGGATCTTACTTGTTTCGGAATAATATGTACGATTCTCCGTACCCGAACAAGTTTTGCAAGACTATTGATCCCAAATTTTCACGTTTGGTTCAGAATTCTCCGTCCTATTTTTTTTATGTCTTCAAAGATTATTTCAAATTCCCCACCGATCGTTACACTAAATTATTCCAACTGATGGAATTTCGGGGGCGAAATTCTTTTTAAGGGGGGAAGGATGTAATACCCGTAAAATTTAATTACGGGATTTACAGTAAAATTAATGGTGGAGAGTTTTAATTAGAAACCCTGTTGGATTAACTAGATAAGATGTTAAGACTATAGGAGAATAAATATGTCACACAAATTATTCTGTAATAAATGTACTATTATTTTAGTACTTTACATGGCTTGTGTGTTATGTGAATTACATGATATATATATTACAGCCATATATACATGCATATGTGACTTCATACTATGTGATTTATAATTCTTATGTGTATCACGAATTATGACTTACGTGACTGCATGAGATACGTTTTGTGACTTTTATATGCTTAGATAATTTTATGATATATGCTAACATGACATATATGAATTAGAAATTAGAGGAATTAATTGAGTTTAGTTCAGTTATGAATTTAGGGTTTCTAGTACGTGGCATGCTAACCTAGAAGATTTTAAATCTAGGGTTTTGGTAAGATTCGGACCCTTGGTCCTAGAGTAAACAATTTTAATATTAAAATAGGTACTCTAACTTAAGTATAGAAAAGTTTTTTTTTTTGTTGAAAACTAAGCTTTAGAATAATTATAATTTACTTCTTTAACATTGAGGAAAGAATTAAGATTAAAATTGTTACTTAAGAGATTTAGTTATCTCGATTATTTAGTATCAAAGATTAGGCTATAATATATGTATAGGACTCGATAACTTAACAGAAGAAGAAACACTTGGAAGTCCTAAAGATATCGAAATTAGCAAAACTCAAATCAATAAATGTCGAAAGATGTAAAACTCGAAAGCAATTAAAGATGTCGAAACATTGTGATAAATACTAATTACTTAAAAGCAAAGAAAGGTACATAAAAGAGATAAGGATGGACTAAAGTGGTCGATGTCATTTAGTTAGAATCACACGAAATTTGTAGATAAAAACTAAGGCAAAATGAAAACGACATTTATTCATGAATTTTCGACAAGAGTAAAAATCAGGAGAGAGAAGTCAAACCAGAACATTAAACCATCACTAAGATTGAGAAGGTATGAATTATTTCTATGAATATTTCGAGTATTATCATGTTCATAAAAGACCACTGGATATTAAAAGTTGGAAGAAATTAGGGTTTTTAACCACTAAATTTAGGGTTTGTATAGATTTAAGCTTGGAAGCTTTTAAGAATGAGTTCTTATAGTTATGTGTTAGAAAGCTTAAATGGTATTAATTCTTCTATTATATTTTATGTTTTTATTCAAATGGTAGGCATGAAAATTCGTTTTTATATGGAGCTTGAATTTCTGAAAATACCTAAGTATGCTAAAGTCATTTGTGTTCTTTAAAACGTGTCTTTCGATTAAAAGATAGATGGTTTTATGCTAAGCAGATGTTGTTTCGGGTGGTGATAGAGTTTCCCAGGTTATGAATATCGAAATCTAATGTCACATGTCGAAAGGTTTATTGAATGATAATGTTGATATATATATGGTCTCGACAAATCCTTGCATATAATATGTCAAAACCTTGTTAAAATGTCGAGACACATCTGTTCTTATGTATTGCTTAATGTCGAAATCCTTGTGTGTAAGCACATCTCGACATTTTAATTTTAATCACACATCTCGACATTTTATTATAATATCGGCACACCTCTCGACATTCCGTATAAAAGCCTAATACATACCTCGACATCTTGGTTACAATATCAAAGCAGGTCTCGAAATTATGTCGATATTTATGTCTAACTAAACTCGGGTGTAGTGCAAGTTATATCAAGATCTTATTGCATAGTTTAATTGTCGATATATATATATATAATATCGAAGTATGTAGAGTTGAAAATGTCGAGAGTTATTCATATAATGAACATCAAAATTCCTAATGTAATGTCGAACTCAATGTGGACATTATGTCGAGATTTTATAAACAAACTTGTCGAGATTTAAGTCATTAAGTAACTCGAATCACATGTCGAGATCTTGGTGTAGTTAAATATCGAACTTGGTAAATAATGTCGAGATCCATTTTAAATTATATCGAAATTTATTTTACAAGACAACTCGAAATTCATGTTAGGGCTTATATAACTGAGAATCATGTCTAGGGAAGTTTCGAAATTTATAGAAGACAAAACTAGGGTTTTCAAATTAAGCTAATTTCGTAAAATAATAATTAGACTAACAAACCCTAATTTCATATGTTCCTATATTTAGGGTTTGAAGATTAGCGAAGTACTGATAAGCTAATATCTAAGGATACCAGGTAAGTGGAGATCCCAACTACAACACATAAATTATATGTGCATGAATTACATGGTTACGTGCTTGAATGGCATGATTATATGCTTCCATGACTTTACGTGATTTATTATGTGATTTATCTATTTTCATGAATTAATTATTACATGAAATGGCATGACGAGCACTTCGGCATTATTCACGTATGCATTATCACGTGCATACACGAAGTTACAAGACACGAGCATAAGACACGTATGATTTCTTAAACACGATAAACGGTTGCATTTAATGGCTCTTCTATGCTACCATGGTGATTTATGTCACCGATTTCATGACATGACATGTCTCAAGGCAAGGGCATGCATGTGGCGGAAAGTTGCGACCTGGAAGATGCACCTTGAGGAAACAAACGGTACCAAGGGTATAATTGGTGTCAGCAACCTCAGAGTGAATCTACCAGTGTGAGCGTCCGTGGGATCGATAAACTACATTGGGATTGGAAAGGCGCCTTAGGGTTAGCCTCTCAGTGGAAGTATCGTCCGTGTGGCGTATGAAACCACCTTGGGACAGAAAAGGCGCCCTAGGGTTAGCCTCCCATGAGTGGGTATTGCCACTTACATATTTATTTACCCCTAGTGGGTTTGAGCTCCATGATGGTGCATAGCAAGATAAGCCATGGGCCCTATAAGACAAGACACGAACGATAAGACAAGACACGAACTACAAGACATGGATTTCAAGACACGAATTACATGACACGATTAGGAATTTGGCGCGGATGCCTTTGCGTTTTAGGACACGTGCATTGCATGGTTTTCGCTTACTGAGCTTTATAAGCTCATTCCACGTTTTATGTGTTGTAGGTACGATAGAGTCGGACGTTGAGAAACGTCACGACTAAGGCGGGCTGACGGCGGTACTCCAGGGTCTTTTGCGGGCGAGGCTGTACATGGATGACGACCTGTGGAGCGATGTTAGGATGTTTTAATATGATATATATTTTGGGGCTTCGGTCTTTGTGTAATTATGACGTTGTGGGTTACGTTTTGTCGTAATATATCATATTTTAGGAAAAAGTTTTTATTAGACGGGTCTCCCGCGACTTACGTTGCGAAAATCCGCCACCAATTAGTATTAGAAAGTCAGGGTCGCCACATGCATTTTTTAATCAAATGTGATGTATAGGCCGAAGTTGTGTAATATCGTATTTAATCCTTTGCATATCACTTAGATATGTAGATTAAATATTCTTTTTAAGATGGTATATAATGTGATAGATTATTTTCTAGGGTTGTTATTCTCTAGATTCCCAATCACAACCTCGGTTCCGCTCGGCTCGAGGTTTCGGTTCGACCGGCTCGGGACCGTCACACGAACCACGTGGTCCTAGCATTTCCGGGCCGGCCCTTATTTTTTTTAAAATTTTGTTTATTAATATTATTTAATTAATTTAAACATCATTAATTAGATATAATATCATTAATGGTGGATTAATTATTACGTTATCAACTAAAATACATTAAGTGAGTGTTTGTTTTATGTGATCCAACATCACGGTGATAATCATACACCTTGATGTGGATATCACAATGATATAGATCAAGGTGATATGTCATCACTGTGTTTGTTTCGGAGTGATATTTCACTTTGCATATCAATGTGATATTGGAATATTGTGTTTGTTTAATAGCAGTGATGTATTGGGTGATGTTGTGTAAATGTCAAATTTAACCTTATGTATATTATGTAGTAAAAGTGTATTAATATGTTCATTTGAGGTAATATTTTTAACGTGATAGTTAATAATATTTGAAAATCAACTTTTACTTATTAGCATTAATTATAAGCATGTTATATAATTCATCAATAGAATTATTATATTTTTAGGCTTTAAACATAGTTTTTTTAACCAATCATTAATTATAAGTATTTTAGCTTTAATGGATTAATCAATTATTAATTAAAGTATTTTTTTATAATCCTTCAACATAATTTTTATTTTTTAAGCATTAAATATAATATTTTTAATATTTAAGTATGTTGGTTATGTAATTTAAAATTGGAATAAGGGTATATAAGGAATGAATGTTAAAAGATAAGGGATAATTTTGTCCAAAGAAATATTGAAAGCATCACACCATCTCGGTGATGGAGGATCACCTTGCTTTTAGGGTGATCCATCAAGCTGAAATATCACTCTTTTTTTTTATTATCTATAAAATACACATAATGCTTCCTTTTATTCATATGAATCGTTTAGAAATTTATAACTAGAATTCCAACCCTTTTTTCATTTTAATAAACAATAAAAACTAAATCATAAAACTCAAATCCAAGGTTTAATTTTCATGTGACAGCCCGTTATAACTGACGATTTACGGTTATAGAATTCGATAACCGTAATCAAGCCGTTGATCACTGTTAACCGAACCATTGGCCGTCGTTTCGGTTACGGTTTATAAAACCATTTGAACACGTCTAGTCCTGACGATTTTGCGGAAGGGTTTTTTTTAATGTTTTATGCTTAGTTTTAGGTTGAATACGTTTTAGTCGAAGTTTGTAACCGATTTGGACTCGATTTAGGAGTTCGGATTAAATCAACTTGGAACTTGACTGTAAAAAGACAGCTAATTATTCAATCCGAATATCATTAAAGGAAGAGTTAATTTCAATTCAGGCCCATCAGAAGTTTAATTTAAGATTCAACCCCTGTCAGAAAAATACTTTAGTTTAAAGGATCCAATTTCTGTAAATTTTAGAGATAAGGACCTAACTAAAAAAGTGGTATAAAAAATTATATGAGCTGGTATAAGATAATCGTTTTGTGTTATCAACTTTCAACATATTGTTATTTTATAACATAGAAGTGGTACTACATAAATGAACTGGTATCGGATGATCCTTATGGTACCCGAATGATCGTTTTGTTTTACAAAATTTCAACATATTATTATTTCAGAGCAATGAGTGGTACTGCAGAAATCGGGTTCTTAAAACTAAATTTTTTCATGACAGGGATTGGATCTTAAATGAAAATTCTGACAAGGACTTGAGTGAAAATTGCCAAAAAATTTTGAAATAGGAAATAATGATTAATGGCCTATTATTTGTGTCTTCGTTTATTGAGGCTAGTTCAATCTTGTTAAGTAACGAAAGTTAACTAAAAATTAACTGGAATTGACTTCGAAATTATGTCACGATTCTCAAAATGGCTCAATCTCCTCCAACAAAATTTATATTTTAGGTAACTAGATATGATTTTTCGATTTGGGTAAATATATTTGATAATAGCACAAATGATAATGCAAAGATTATAAATTGAGTTTTATATCACATCGAATAATTCAAGCTATTCAAGCCACTTAATACATGAAGAGGTTCTATACTCCTATCACCGGTTGGTTATATGATTGATATGGATCCCTCAAGTTACAGGATAAAATTGGGGTTTTTTAACAATTTCTGACATAATAAGTCGGAACAACATATTTCTTGAACCCGAATATCATCTTCCATTCATTTTAACTTATTTCAAAAAGAAAATTCGAAACCTGAATATTCCCAGCAACACATGAATTTAACGGCCTAATTTTTTTATTATTAAATATAATGCTCAAATCGAACTCCTTACATCAAGCACAAAAACTATACGTACGTACTATAAAATATCTTGTGGATCAAGTGAAAATTAGGTCAATGAATAGTTTATCTTCCACCTTTTTAATTATTAATTATCAATTAATTTGCCACTATAGCTTATTAATGAAAACCAAGCAGCCAAAACCACACTGCTGTTTCGTATAACTCACAAAGTTAATAAAATCTTGGCACACAGATAGCTTAATCAACAATTAAAAAAAAAAACTTATCACCAACTATTTATATTACTTGGTCACTATTGATTTATTTTAATCCGTACAGTTCAACAACATAAAGTTCTTTTAAAGTGGATTAGCACCTTTCAATACACACACATATATATTTTTTTATTTACATATATATTTATATATAAGATATCATTCATACACCATACGCAAACACCCAAGGTCTGAATATGACGCAAAAAAAGGAAAAAGAAAAAAACAGACAGGACCACAATCCAAATTTTGAGTAGGCAAAATGCATATATAATTGGAAGTGACTTTCAAAATACTTATGCTCTGCTAATTGAAATATTCAACTTATGCATTATTATTATCGAAAACAGAATTATGCGATCGCTATTCTCTATTATGTCACATAGATGCTTCTTTAGTGGATTTATTAACCTCGTAACTACTCTCCAATATATATATTTGGACATATATCAACGTTTTGTCGACATCGTGTTACTTGTATTATGTACGTATTTAAATAAGACGTCGATTAGTTGGTCGATGTTCAACCAATTATCAAGTTAAGTTAATTCTTTATACTAGTACTCTTTGTAAACTCAGATGTGTGTACATGTATAAATCTATAATATTAAATTTATTTTAATTTAAAATTGTTAATTGAAATTAAAATTTAAATTTAGTTATGCATATATAAATCATTGCACTCATCAATCAGTGCAGATGCCCACTCGCACGTGTGTTGTGCTCAGTGTTTTAAAAAGCGGTAGGTCGCGCGCTAACGCGCACAATAACGCAAAATTTTCTTTAAAACGCTATGATGCGTTAAAAAAAAGCATACGGAACTCACACTATATTATTATGACACGGAAGAGAGATGTTATTGTCTATGCTAATGTACTTTAGTGCGTCTGACAAACATATATTATTTTTGTTTTTCAAATTTTTCTAACTTATCATTACTTCCACCAAATCATAAAAAATGGATTACTTAATGGAATTTATGTGACAAAACTAAATAAATTTATCTAATTTATTCTTTATTTAACAACGATCAAAATGACATGCATATCTTATTTTATGGTATTCATTAAAATCATTTTTGAAAGACTATATTTTCTAATACTAGGTTCGTCAATGTTTTAGTAGTTATTTTTTGAATATTTTGAATGCCGGATCAAAGCCCGTGATACTGATTTATAAAGAAATACATTTAATATGATGTATATGAAACTTTGTTAAGATATTTTTATTTTTTTATTATTTGGGATATAATTAATTAGATTTTACAGTTATACATTGTTAAAATCATTTCTTCGCTTCGTCCATCAATAGCATATTTCTTGGTTATTATAAGTGGCTTAGCTCGAAATATTCACGCAATACGCTACGCGATATCGGCACTAAAACGCTACGCAGTGCGCAATACGCTTTTTTAAAACATTGGTTGTGCTAAGCAAAAATAAGATTGTTTTCACAGTCTATAAAGCTTACTTTATATTGGAATTCAAAATATAGAATATAAACATCATATTACGAACACGATGTACGACATAGTTTAAAGTTAATTAGGACACATGATTTGGGATAAGATTTAGAACTATATTTATAAATAATTAATTTGGAATGCAAAACTTCGCCTCTCTTTAAATGGTAAGTCGAGGCGCGTACTACATACGTTGTCCGTAAGACAATATTATTCCGTTCACGTGTTACTCGGGTTACGACAATCAACCCCAACATACGACTTCTTAAATCGTTACACCATACGACTCAAGTTTTTTGGCAAATCATATTCGAAATTCGAATCCTTTTTTGCTTTGGGAACAAGTGACTTGGGCGGGAACTATCATAGAATGTTGTGCTTGATCGAAGGATCTTTTCAAATCATATTTTGACTGCTATTGACCTTTTGACCAGGGCCAATGGCAAATAGTCACAACCTTTGGGCTCAATCGCCAATGCATCTTTTTGACCTACCACTTCAGCATGGGTCTAACTTGTTCGCACTAACGGCTTTCTCTGCCGTACCTCATAGACCTTAACGGGTTTTTTCCATGTGTTTCGCCCAGTCAATGCTTTATCAGCATCACGTTGTCTCCACTTGCCTATGTGTCACTCGTACGTCATAACGCTGTCATGTCATTCGAGCCGACGTGTCAACGCAACGACATCGGCCACATAGCCAACACATCATCACCTGCGGTACTTCATCGTAACTAAATTTTTTAAGTTTCTCACCGATCCTAGCGATGATGCACAGTGCAAAATGCACCCCGAAAGGACCCATTGGGCACGTGACATGTTATAGCTTGGTCTCGAGCGTGGGCGCGAAGCTCGAACTCAGGCTCGAAGGTGCAAGACAACTCCTCGCATTTGGATTAGCACTTGGACCAAAATCCACACGAAGCCCATAAGACTTCTTAAGGCACACTTGCTATCACAAGGCAAGCCCTATGAATTACCGTCACAAGGCAATTCTATATAGATAAGTGAAAATAGACATGATTAATCAATGTGCGACAATTGCTCCACGTTTGAACAATTAGTTCTTTATCTCTTTATTGGGCCAACTTCGAAAATTAATTTATTATCCATCCGAATTGATTTTGGGCATATTAATAGTGTATTGGGTTAATCAACCCATTAAGGGCCCGATTGTCATCTTAAATCCAAAAAATCGCCCACATGAACGGAAAATGATGCAAAGCATGCCGACCTTAACAACGGGCAACACATCATTTGCTGAGAGGATTTCCAACACTGGTCACCAGCGATAGTAGATGCACAATCACTCGTAGATTTGGAGTATTTATTACCAGAATCCAATTTGAATCGCAATATCCTTTTGATACTATTGGATATCTCGAGTTTAGTATGTCACGGTTATAGTGTGTTGTCTTAGCATCTCGTTAGTACTACCTAGTGACTATTACTCGAGTTACTCCTAAACTTGCTAAGTTTACTACCGAATATGCTATGTCAGGTCGTTTACAGAATCGCCGAGCATAGTCGACTTGTGATATGCTCTCTTATCTATTTTTGGATAAAAGTAGATTAACATTCACATGTATCTTAGATGGAGGATCATCAAATGAGTTAAACTTCTTCAACACGTTCTCAACGTAATGAGATTATAAATGACAATTCCTTTGGATATATTAGAGACATTTATCCCCAATGTGACATCAGCCAAACATATACACTTCGTGCTGAAACAAATTTTCAGGATATTCTTCGTACGATTATTTTGTAACTACTTCTCATGATTAATATGTTGTCAATGTAAAGACTGTTAGGAATATTTTCTGTTCAATTAATTAGTTTATCTTATTCTTGTATTTTGAGTGAACTGGGCGTTAATGTTTTAGAGCCCAATGAGCTTATAATTTTAATGGGCTTACAAGAGCTCAAGTACTATTTACCAACATGTGATATAAGTACTGAAACTCTAACACATAATTAGGGTGCTTGTGCGTGAAAATACATAAAATATTTTTAGAGAGAAGTAGCCTCCAACCTTCTTCCTCAAGAACAAGCATCCCACGTGAATCAATTCTTCCCAATCATGGTAAAACTCCTTAATCTTTTGCTCTAGTTGGATAAATTAGGCATTTACAAAGATAGACAATGACAAACTCATCATGTATGTCCTTAATGTAAACATATTTGTCGTACTCATTATTCTTAAATTCATTCGATAACATAGTTATACCGAATTTCATGTGCCACTTCTTCGTTTTGTTTAAGTTCGTAAAATGATTTTATGAGTGGCATACTTTATCCTCGTGCTCGGGTATAACAATTCGGTTGTTTCATGCAGATTTCTTCGTCAAGTTCTCCACTTAGGAAAGTTGTTTTCACATCCATTTGTTCTCGAGGTCATACAGAGTTGCAATTACAATACAAACACGTATGGATGTAGTCCTTGTTAGGGTGAGTAGGTGTCGAGGAAACCATACCCCTCATTCTGGTTAAACCCCTTAATACTAATAGACCGTTATATTTTTCGATTGGTCCATGAATCTTAAGTTTTCTTTTAAGGAGCCATTTGTATCATAAAGGTATCCCTTTGAGAGTTCTACCAACTCCTAAGTATAATTTTGCATGATAATATCTATTTCACCCTTAACGTCTTTCCATGAACTTTTTGACTAGACAAAGCTTCTTGGAGTGTTCGGGGTTCGCCGTCTAACATGTATGTTTGGAATTGTCAAATGATTTAGCCATCTTTTTATGTTTGCTTGCTGCCTCATTCTCTTGAGGACAGCTATCAACAACATCATATAGTCGTTTTGCAGAACTTATTTCGTTTTTTCTCTTGTTTGGAAAGATGTCCTCGAAAAATAATGCATTTTTCGACTCTAGTATCATATCCTTGCGTTTATGTCAGGGATTTCATACTTGAATATCAGAAACTTGTATGCACTATTGTTATTTGCACATCCGATGAAAATGAAATTTATAGTCTTGGTCATATGTTAACCCGCTTCAGTTTTGCTAATTTGACCTTTACTGGGCACGCCCACACTTTAAGGTAATTGCATGATGGTTTCCTACTTTTCCATAACTCTGCTCGACGTTTTTGTCCCCTCTCTTATGTGAATACATTAAAAATGCGATTTGCTGACGTAATAACTTTCCCCCAAACAAGTACTAGAGTAGCCTCAAGCTGATCCACATATCGTTTATCATCTAATTTAGAGACTTATCTTTATTTTAAGCAACGGCGTTTGACTACAGTGAATAAGGCGCAGTTGTTAGAAGAATAATGTCATGCTCTTGGCTCGAATGACGGCACGTGTTCTCGTCCTCTTCCGCTTCGTATTGTCTTGATTTTCGAGTTAATTGATTCTCAAGTTCGCTCTTATATCTTTTTAAGGCATCAAGAGCTGCATCGTTGCCACTTAAAAGAGATACACATGACAATACTTCGTGCAATAATCCATAAAGTAATGAAAAATTTCTTTCTACCTCTAGTTTGTAAAAACTACTTTTCTCGATGAAAAAGAATTGTGCTTTATCCATTTTTTTTCTTAACACAGACCTCGCACTTATGTTGTGAATCGACTTTCCAAGAGTAAGCTTAGACTATGTTTAAACTCAACCAAATAAGATAACAGTTACTTCCTCTGTCCCAAACTTTTATGGATTTGAGAGTTGGCACGGGTTTTAAGAAACCGAATATTTTAATAATATAATACAATTAAAAGGTAAAAAAAGTGTATATTTTGACACGTCTTTTAAAATATATTGATTGTTTGTTATAGTTTTTTTGCTAAATAAGGAAATGTACAAAAGATTTGAGACGCCCGATTTAGTAAAATGTATAAAATGGTTTGGGACGGAGGGAGTATTTGATTATTAGTGACATCAATCTCGCCATTATTTTTTTTTCCATTATCGATGTAGCGCTTTCCTATGAATTGCAGGGTGTATTCGTCTATATCACAAATAAAAGTTGGAAATAAAATACAGTATATCTAATTATAACTTAGGGTGCCACTTAACAATATAACACATCTGTTCACCATCCAATTCTAGAAAAGAAAATGCACGACTTATTCTTTTAGAAAAAAGCATAAAAAAAGATAAATAACTATATAAATCCCCAGGCCCTCTTCAATTTTCTCTACTCCACCACCATTGCACAATAACATTTTAACTCTCATCATATCATCTCATCTCTTCAAGAATTACAACACAATACATTAAACTCTAAACTTTGTCCCACTCGACACTCCATGGAAAAACCTACTCGACACTCAGTTATCATCGTCGGAGCTGGTATTTCAGGTACATACACACACACACATATATATATATATATACTTACACCGCAAATAAAATCTTCTTTTCATTATTCCATTTTATTACAAGAGGGTAATCATTTTCCATGTACCTGCCCATTTTACATCGAAAGAAAAAGGACGATAAGTCTATTCTTTACTGTAGCCAACTGGGATTTTCCTGACGAACTTCTCGAATAGTGTGTAATATATATATAATACTTAACTGTTGACTCATACTCTCAAGAATGTAACCAATTAGTGGTTTCTCAAAAGGTATAACTGCAGCGAAATCACTGTCTGAGAAAGGTGTGAAGGATCTGTTAATCTTAGAGGCGACGAATAGGATCGGAGGTAGGATACAGAAGGAAGACTTCGCCGGCGTCACGGTGGAGATTGGCGCCGGCTGGGTCGCCGGCGTCGGAGGTCAAAAGTCAAACCCCATCTGGGATATGGCCCGTGAGGCCAATCTGAGAACTTGCTTCTCCGATTATAGTGATGCCCGTTACAACATATACGATCAAAGGTATATAAATTTTTAATTAGGCATATGTATGACTATATTTTGCAATATATATTTTATATATATATGTTGGGTTGGGTGTTGGACTGTGGGGCACGAGCAATACTTTGCTGTCACAGATTGAAAGTGAACTTAACGACATGATTTCTTTTCTTGGTTAAAAGCTTTATATAAACTAAGCTATCCGATTAGGTCATCTTTAGTGATAACGACACTCCAATTAACCCCTTTTTTAAGTTTTATTGGCTTTAATTAACTTACAACTTTGTATCGTCGTGTAACCACTACACTTGGGCGAATTTGCGTACAATACTATTATCAGTTTATTTATATTATTCCGTTAAATTAAATTAGAGGTAAGATATTTCCAAGGGGCGTAGCAAAACACTTGTATCAGAAAGCTGTGGACTCGGCACTTGGGAAGCTCACCAAGGACCACCCTCAACTTGAAACGCCGTCGTATGTCACTTTCTTTCCTATTGGTTATGTAGTGCTACTCTTACATCAATTGACGTATTTAAGTTAAATTTGAAGATCATGTCCTAAAGCTAACTAAAATGCGATGTTCACATTAGTTTTGACTGTTTTCTGATCACTTGACTATTAGCATCGACATCATTATGAATTGAGGTCACTAGGTATAAAAGTTGTTTTATATTGTTACCATATTTGACTTTGAAAATAAGTTGCTAAATTCATATATCGTAACAATGATACAGTTAGTGAGTCGTTTGAAAAAAAAAAAGATACAGTTAGTGAGTGACCCAGATTTATGATGTTATCGTTAACATTTAATACAACTTCACATAAACTCACATATTATATAGCTTTATAATGTATTGCGTTAGTATCTGGCAAGTACTAAAATTTGGGCAGTACAGGATCAGTATTATATCTCACTAAAATGTCTAATTATATGTATGTAGGGTTCCAATGACTCCGATTGAGCTGGCAATTGACTTTATTCTCCACGACTTTGAAATGGCAGGTTATTTTACATTAAATCTAATTTACGTTTTAATTAAACATCATTCCGCGTAAATTAATGATACAATAATTGGTTTTATCTTGTATTGTATGTTTTATTGCAGAAGTTGAACCAATACCAACGTACTTGGACTTTGGAGAAAGTGAATTTCTGATTGCTGATGAAAGAGGTTACGAGCATTTGCTCTATAGAATGGCCGAGTCTTTCCTTTTCACATCATCGGAAGGTCATATCTTAGACACTCGCTTAAAGCTCAACAAGGTATATATAATTAAATTTAAATCATTATCGAACTGCTCGTACCTAGTATATTAAGGGGTCTTTACACATAAATATCCATTTGCATAAAAACGTGTAAGTAAGTATTGTGTCAGTATTTTTCTATATATAGGTACCTATTAGAATAAGTTTTTTTGCACATAGGTACCCGATCCGCTGCAGGTACGTCATATAGCACATTTAGGTACCATATAACAATGTATTGTGGTACATAATACAGTCAGAAAATGGTACGTCATATAACACATTAAGGTACCATATAGAAACGGTATAGGGTACCGTATAAACGCGTGACGTGATATGCAATACACACATAAAAAAGGTACGTCAAGACTGAGAAACAGGTACAAACAGTAAAACGGGTACCTATCTGTAAAATTTCTAACATAAGTACGTATTTTATTCAATTACGTATTTTTTCTATATATTCAATTACGTATTTTTTCTATATATTCAATTACATAATTGAATAAATTTTTTATTCAATTACGTATTTTTTCTATATATTCACCTTACATTAATTTCTTTTAGAAGAAAAACTAATTTATTATTTGTGTACGAGTGTACGTACGATACCGAAATCTCTTCTGAAAAGAGACAAAATGGTAAATTTAGTTTATTACAGTGCACGGATTTCTTGGTTTGACCTTGTTGTGTGGAATTAAGTGTTGCGAACTATATATGATAGGAAAAAATAAAGCTAAAATAATTGAATTGAGTAAAGGATGATGTTTGTTTTTTATTGAACGAAAAAAAACAATCAGGTAGTTGGGGAGATACAGAGCTCGAGAAACGGCGTTAGCGTGAAAACGGAGGATGGCTCCGTTTACGAAGCCAACTACGTTATTTTGTCCGTTAGCATCGGAGTTCTTCAGAGCCAACTCATCACCTTCTCACCACCTTTGCCTGTATGTACTCTGTCAGCTGCTTCTTATTATTATTTACTTATTATTTTTTAGGTAAATCTATAGAAAAATACGCAATAGGATAAAATTTTACACATAACTACACATGTCAGAAAATATTACAAATAGATACCCGATTTAATTTTATCAGTTTATAGCATACGTCGTACCATTTTCTGTTATATATGGTACCCAAATGTGTTGATATAGGGTACCTAAATATAGCATACGTCGTACCTACGGGAATACATGTGTGTTACATAGGGCGTACTTAAAAATAGCATACGTCGTATCATTTTCTGTTATTTAGGGTACCCAAATGTGTTGATATAGGGTACCCAAATGTGTTGTATGGTGTACTTTCAGGGATCGGGTACCTATGTGCAAAAATTTATTCTATTAGGTACCTACATATAAGAAAATCCTGACTGGGTACTAAATTACAATTTTTTTTCCAAATAGGCATTTATATGTAAAAACCTCTATTTTTATATCATGTAAATCCAAAATATTAAAAAAAAAACTAACTATACAGAGATGGAAAGTAGAAGCCATTTCAAATTGTGACATCATGGTATATACCAAGATTTTCATGAAGTTTCCACGTAAGTTCTGGCCGTGCGGTCCAGGGAAAGAGTTCTTCATCTATGCTCACGAAAGAAGAGGCTACTACACCTTTTGGCAGGTTCAGATACCATATAAATATATATTGTTTGTCTTAATTTTATTTCTTTTTCTTGCATGATGAGATGAACAAGAAAAAGTATACGAATATAACAGCACATGGAGAATGCTTACCCGGGGTCGAACGTGTTGGTAGTAACCCTAACGAACGAAGAGTCGAAAAGGGTCGAAGCCCAATCTGATGACAAGACTATGAGAGAAGCCATGGAAGTATTAAGGAACATATTCGGACAAGATATCCCAGAAGCTACTCACATACTCGTACCTCGTTGGTGGGACAATAAGTTCCAGCGTGGAAGTTATTGCAATTATCCCATCTGCGTCGACCAACGACTTGTCGATGACGTTAAGGTCGTTCCTTTTCTTCTTTTTAGTCGAATGCGTTACTGTAATTTTTTTATTAATGTGAAAACACTTATTGTTATTTTTTTGAAATGATGATTCCAGGCGCCGGTTGGACGAGTATTTTTCACAGGCGAGCACACGAGCGAGAAATTTAGCGGATTTGTACACGGAGGCTACCTTTCAGGTTAGCTGCATATATTTTTAGTATATCCAATGCGTGTGCAAGTAAATATGTATATCATTAATTAAGTTAAGTAAATAATAAAATTTAAATTTAAGGATAAACTTGTAATAAATTAAACTATTAAGGGTAACCACAATGGTGGTTTACATGTGTGCCATATGTGCTTATTTGTCACTTTATATGACACACCACCATTGTGGATGTGCCATGAGTATGACACTGTGTCATATTTATGACACTGTGTTATAGAATATTAAAATATTATGAGGAGAGAGAATGAGGGAAAAAAAATATTTATTTATAGTTGTGGGTCCGTGTTATAGTGGTGTTATTATTGTGGAAAAAGTAGAATAAAAGTGTTATAGAATAAAATATAGGAAAATATTAGAAAAGCTGATGTAGAAGTATTATGTGTGTGTTATTATTGTGGACACCCTAAGGGTAAAACTTGTAATTAAGCAATTAAAGTAAAATTGTAAATATTTATCAAATTTACCGACCAATTTTACGGTTTTATAGGCTATTTATGTAAATTATAATTGAATTTATTGGTCCAAATTGTCCTGTCTTTGACGAGCTTATTTATTGCATGTCTGCATTTTGAACTTAAAGAAGGATCTTTTTTTTTTTCGAGCAGGTATTGACACGGCGAAAGCCCTAATCGGCGAAATGAAGGTGGAAAGAGAGCTGATGAAAGATGAAAATCAATCTTTTTTAGTAGTAGGCTCATTGCTCGCCTCAAATGGATCGTTATCTTCGCCTAAATCAGACAAGGTAGGCAACTTGTATTACCACTAACATTAATATGACAGCTATCTTATACGAATGACCCTTTCTAACTTGTTCTCCACCTCTTATAGATGCAGAAGATTATCGACGACTTGCTTCGATTAGAGAGTACCTTATTGAAAGGGTAATACAACGATAAGTTTACACGTTTAATTTGAAATTACGGAAGCGTGGTATTGTAGTAGGTTTTAAGATGTTTCTGCCTAGGTTGTTCAATTTGATGGTTTGGCTCTAACGTTATTATTACTTGGCTACAATTGGAGTGTGCACACACACTTGTGAAACTTTGTGTTATTTCTGATGTGGACCAAAAACCAGACTCTGTTCGATGTAACGATAATCTTCTTTAAGAAAAAGTACCTGAATCCTACTTGGTATGTAATAATAATTCAGGTGATAAGTGCAGAACTGAAGAAAAACGATGAGGGGAAAAGTGGACAAAGACAAAAAGACTGATTCAAAACAAATGAAAAACATCTTTTACCTTCTTCATATGCTTTTCTTACTGATCCTTCCCTGCAATATCTTTCAGCTTCTCCTTCAATTCGCCGCTCTGTGCAGTAGAAACAGACATTAATTTGATGATAAATGGAAAGAAATACGATCTGATACCACGTAGCTGATTCAACCTGATGCAAGTTAAGAATAATGTCGGATCCTCCAACGAACTCCCCATTGATGAATATTTGAGGGAATGTTGGCCAGTGGCTGTGGACATTATTGACAACAACTCAGAAAAGCAGTTAATAGAGAGTTGGAACTGTGAATCCTCTATAATGTGCTATATCTTTCTTAAATCATTTCTCTACAGACAAACATTTAAATTTCTATTTGAGAAACTGACCTAAATGATTTCACAGCATTCTTGAGCTCTGCATCTTCTAATATGTTTCTTGCACTTAGAGGAACACCTGCATAAGCAAAACTCATGGTAAGAATGCCATGCAAAGATACAAATAGAGAAAAAAAGCATACAAATGAGAGTACTCAACATATGATTCTTTATCAATTTACTTTACTGAGCCATAAACAATCGACGATTTACTTCGTCCATATTCCAGGTCCCCTTTTCAGCACAAAACCATAAACGACAACGAAAACATCCTCATGTTTGTAAGAAATTATACTTAATCAATCAAACTAATGCATGTCCAACTCCAAAGATATTTAAATCACCGCCAGCTAACTAAACCCTCACGCACGAGTGTCTTTGTTATCGCAAGTGGTTTTGGTTCATCACAGTTTTGAAGCAAAGAAAACATCCTCATGTTTGTAAGAAATTATCTAATAACGAAACTCATCAGTAAAAATTGTGAATGATCAAATGTTACCATATTCTTTTAGGACCCTCACTGCTAATGCACTGAACCCACATCGGGGAACATCCGGCACCCCTTTCATATATATCATCACTGGGTTTTCCTTTACATCCTGTTGATCGCACACTAATCAAATCTTAGAAATTATATAATAACTTAACTTACTGAAATTCATAGCATTTAATTCCAAAACCAAGGCTTTCATTCAAATGATAATCAGATTGAGATTTTAGTTGTGAATAGAAGGGATGTACCTGCTCAACAATGCTCTTCAGGGAGAGACCAGACTTTTCAACTTTATCGATGGGCTTAAAATCATCATGTGTGTCTGAATCATTGCTCGCGGTAGAAGATAAGTTAACCGAACTTGGGTAGATGGATCCGAAAGCCTATAGTGTGACATCGGAGCATCAACCAAAAATTATAGTGTTTTAGTATAGATTCAACCATCACTTTGCTTTTCACAAGACACTAGACAGTCAAAATGACAATGGCTACTCGCTAAAGCTACATGAATTAAGGTTCTCCTATCTTTTATGCACAAAACTTAATGAAGGGAGAATTTTCACGGGGAATCAATATAGTGTGCAAGTGTATCTGATGGGAAACCTTATTGCTGATAAGCACCAAGCATAATGATTAACAACGCTCATGCTTAAGGAAATAATCGTGCAAAAGGAGGATGATGATGATGAAACGTGACATGCCTTAACTAAAGAAACATTTAATCAATGAGGCATAAACAGACTTACTTTTGATCTAGCAGCAGCAGGTTTCACAATCCCTTTATAAAAGATATTAGCAGCCAACGATCTAGCCATTATTCAAGACCTATAAAATCAGTTCGAATATCAATAGCGGTCAAGTAGAGCACAACCACTTGGGAATTCAAAACTAACGAGGCTTCGAAGATCACGACTCACGAGTAAATGGATAAATTAGGTCAATATTGAAACCATTCAAATAAATGCAACAATGGGAAATAGAACGGAACTCTTCAGCTAATCCGAAAAACCAAGATCGCAATTTCATACGAATAAAGGCTCGAATCGCAAAGATTTCACGAAATTTATGCACACACTCACACACACATAAAATATTGCTAAGAATCGTAAGAAGTCGTTTCACTCTCGGAAACTTAATTCAATCATCATCGTCCGTACCTAATTTCTTCAATTGGGTGTTATCGACGGCGAAATAATTTCGAGTCGCTTGGTACAATTTGCGGAGAAGAGATGAACCAATTGACAAGCTCTTTATTCGTGATTGATAACGATGAGTAATCGTATTCCGTCGAATAATAATACGCCCTTTGGTTTTGTACTTTTGGGATATGGTTTTTAATAAAATGAATATTCTAATAATATAGTAAATTAAAGGGTCAATTCGAAATCAGGCCACACTAAGAGGTTGATTTTGTATTCCGTCGAATAATAATACTCCCTTTGGTTTTGTACTTTTGGGATATGGTTTTTAAGAAAATGAATATTCTAATAATATATTAAATTAAAGGGTCAATTCGAAATCAGGCAACATTAAGGGGTTGATTTCGAATTCAGGCTCTGTTTGAGAATTTTTTAGATTAAAGGCCCATTTTGTGCGGTGCAAAAAAGTGGTATGAAAGATATATGAACTGATATAGAATGATTGTTTTGTGTTACAAACTTTCAACATACTAGTATGTTAGAGCAATGAAGTGGTACTGCAGAAAATAAACTGGTATCAGATTATCATAAACTGGTATCAGATTATGGTTTTGTGGTACAGAATTTCAACATACTGGTACGTAAGAGCAATGAAGTGGTACTGCAGAAAATGGGTCATTAAAATTAAACTTTTTGCGAAGAGGGCCTGAATTTTAAATGATAGTTACGAGGGCGCTTGAAATGAAAATGCCCCTGGGTAAAAAAGCGTATATTAATCCTATTTCTGAACCACAATATCCTCCATTTGGTTTATGGATTTCGACGTGAAAAAGAAAAAAAAAAGTGAAAGGTACGACAAATGAAACGTAATGTACAATGATTTAATGCATATCACCATCCTTTTCTATTCTTTTTCGCTTCAAATTATGCGGACCAAACGCACACTAAGTTTTTCCTTTCGCGCCATTTCAAACCTATAGTGCCCATGAAAAAAGAAAAAGACGAGAGCGAAACCCTAGGCTACGAAATCGAAATCACAGCGAAGAAGTCCTAATTCACGTTTCGTAATTTAGAAACCTGATTGTGTTGTTTCGTTCCTGTCCTAGTTGCCTCAGCGATTTTCTGGGGCATGTCCGGCGAGCGCAAATCCAAGAGGCCTAAAATCTCCAGGTTTTATTACAAGTTTTTAACCCTGACTCTAATATACTGTTTGGAATTATTTGTCGAAGGTGTTCTCTTGAGGGGTGCAAAAGACGAATCTTTGACACAGAAAGTATCGCTTGTTACCTTTTTGTGTTTCCGTGTTAAGATTGATATGTGTTTGAGTGTGTTTATCCAAGGTTTTGTAATCGAGGTTTTACTCGTATAATTGAAAAATGGTTGGTCCCGTCAATTGCAATGCATAGGTTTCTTGGTGATCATCATTTTCTGGCGAGCTTTATGTGTTGGTTACCATATTTTTTGTTTCTTGAAACCTTGTAAATTTCCAGATGATTTAGCTCTTACTTTTGTTTTTCGAATATTTAATGTAAAATTGCATATCATTTATGCAAAGTTTTGGGTTTGCTTAAGCATGACCATTATATTTTGCACTCATGTATTAGAAAAGGTTACTCTTTTCTCACGTTTCTTATTCTTTTTTGTCAATATGCAGGGGAGATGATGACTATGTGCCTGGAAATATAACTATAATTGAGCTTTCCAACTTCATGACCTTCAGTAAACTTACATGCAAGCCTGGTTCAAGATTAAATTTAGTTATTGGACCCAATGGATCTGGGAAAAGTTCACTTGTTTGTGCTATTGCACTGGGACTTGGAGGTGAACCCCAGGTTGAGATGATGGCATTTGTGTTTCTGGTCTTAGTACTATGCATCTTATTGACAAGATAAATCGGAACTATTTTTTCCTGAATTATTGTGCAGCTTTTGGGCAGAGCTACAAGCGTTGGAGCTTATGTTAAGCGTGGTGAGGAATCTGGATATATTAAAATCACTTTGAGAGGAGAAAGGAAAGAGGACCAAATTGCCGTTACTCGGAAAATTGATACACGGAACAAATCAGAGTGGTTGCTGAATGGTATGCTTAATTTTCCTTTTTATAATCTAATTATAACTTCTCAAATTTCGGGGTTCTGCCGACTTAGTTAGTTCGTGTTTCTTTAGGATCACTTGCATGAGTGCATGTAGTATTTATCTTATGATTTTCTTGTCAAATAAGATGGTACACTAGAACTTTGTTACAAAAAAGTGTTGCAAATTCCCCTTCAGATCTTTCTCATGATGCTTTCTGATCCTTGCACTTTCATTTATTTTTGATGAATTTGCTTTGTGATCTGCTCTTAACATGAGCTCTTGACATAATTGTTGATGATTAAGTATCTAGTCTATGGACATGCTTATTTTGCATTTCACTAGGTAAAGCTGTGGCGAAGAAGGAGATTAATGAAGTCATCCAGAGGTTCAATATTCAAGTCAACAATTTGACTCAAGTAAGATTGAATCAAGTACCTCTTAACACTGACTTGTGTTTATTGTCCATGCTAGTATTATACAATTGAGTGGAAAAATATATGATCTCAATATGCTTGAATCGTATGCATAACGTGGTCAAATGTTCTGACTACTGTGAATGGAATTAGTTTCTGCCTCAAGACAGAGTATGTGAGTTTGCAAAGTTGACTCCAGTGCAACTCCTTGAAGAGACTGAAAAAGCTGTTGGTGATCCTCAGTTGCCTGTTCAACATCGAGCTCTAATCACGAAGAGCCAGGAATTAAAGAAATTCCAACGAGTAAGTTCAATTGCTTGGTTTTCCTTTCTTGAAACTAGCCTGACCTGAATTTTAATTGTTTATCTGCTTTAGCTTTTGTTGTATGGCAAGAAAGAATATTTTAAATGGCTATCATTGTGCATCATAGGCTATTGAGAGCAATAAAGGGTCGGTGGATCAACTTAAGGCTCTTAATGCTGAATTAGAAAAAGATGTTGAACGTGTTCGCCAAAGGGAGGATCTTTTAACAAAGGTTATATCCGATTTTCTTTCCCATCAGCAAGACCATTCAATTTGATATAGGAGTTTTATGTACTATTCTCATGCATCCAGGCCGAGACTATGAAGAAAAAATTGCCATGGCTTAAGTATGATCTGAAGAAGGGAGAGTACATGGAAGCTAAGAAACAGGAGACTGAAGCAAAGCTGAAGCTAGATGAAGCTGCTAAGGCTCTGAATAAACTCAAAGAACCTATAGAGTAAGTTACTTTGCTTTTTTAATTAAACATTTTCATTTGAGTAGTGGACGCATTATATATTATGCCGCATTGGGAGCAGAGAGTTTGTGTATCACTTTGAATGCTTGATTACAGGAAGCAGAGGGAAGAGAGGACAAAGCTAGGGACTAAAATAAAAAAGATTAATGGCCTTTTAGATTCAAATATGAAGAAGCGCATGCAGATTTTAGAGGATGAAAGTCGTCTGGTATGCTGGTCTCACTCTTATTGTTTCTCCTGTCATTTTGTGGCATAATGTTTCAGGTTATTACACTTATTATTTTCACCATTTCTTCTAGGAAGTTTTAATTCAGGGAAAATACAAGGAAGTGGAGGATTTGAGGGGTCAAGAAGAGTCTCGCCAACAAAGAATCACCAAAGCCAAGCAAGATCTAACATATGCAGAAGCGGAACTTGCTAATCTTCCAGCTTTTGAAACCCCAAAGGAAAAGATGGTGGGTGCATTTTCTTAACTATGATAGTCATCTGCCTATCCAGATTAGAAAGATGGATGGTTCACTGGAAAATTCGACTTATAGTTTCTTCGCTTCTCTACGCTTTCTTCAGGAACAATTAAGTTCTAAAATTATGGAATTGGAAGATATTGCAAGAGAGATTAGATCTCAGAAGAAGGAAAAGGAGCGGCAGTTGAATCATTACAACATGAGCTTGAGACAGTGCTCCGACAGGTCATCATCAAAGCCGCCAATCGCTAAACATATCGTCATTTGCTTTAAAATTTTTCAAAACCTTATTTTCTAACTTCTAATAGTAAAGGTTGAGAGAAATGGAGAACGCTAACAATAAGCGTTTACAAGCATTAAAAAATTCTGGTGCAGAGAAGATACGAGAGGCTTATCAGTGGGTCCAGGATCACCGTAGTCAGTTTAACAAGGAAGTATTTGGTCCTGTTTTGCTCGAGGTGTGTAATGTTTTTGAAAATTGAAACTGAATAGCATTTGTGTATCCACCAAGTACACCTAATTGAAAAACGTGAGTCTAAAATTCAGGTCAATGTTGCCAACCGGTTACATGCAGACTACCTAGAGGGTCATGTTGCCTATTATATTTGGAAGGTAATTTTTCTATATATTTTTAAGATTTATATCATAATGTTAGGCTTGGTGTGAACATTCCTCCTCACCTCTCACTTATTATTCGGACATTGCGAGATGTGAACATCAATTATTGCCTGTTACGAAGTGAGAAGCTTCTAACATTAGAATCAAATATCAAGTTTAGTCCATTATCATTACCAAAATATGGACAAGTAATAGGTTTGATGCATCCTGCTGCCACTGATAAAAGATTGCGATTAAGTGAAGATGTGAGAATTACATCAGTTGTATATGAACCTAAATATGACTTGATGTATTTGTGTATTTGTAACTGTTCTCAGATTGTTCCATAGCAAATAGATATGTGTTTCTTTCCTTAAGATGGCTTATGGTATCATGTGAATAATTGGTAGGTTTTGCTGAATTTTACTCTTAAGATGGCTATATTATGGCCATCATCATTTTGTTCCGAATAGTTTGTTTCTAACAAAACTCATCATTTCCCTGCTGCAGGCATTTATCACGCAGGATCCTCGTGATCGTGACTTTCTGGTGAGAAACATGAGATCATTTGATGTGCCAATAGTCAATCATGTCAGAAATGAGACCTGCGATTCAGAGCCTTTTCAAGTAACTGAGGAAGTATGTTCCCAACTTCTTTGGAGTTGCGAAGTGTGATCTGGTTTAATTGGCGGATACCTGAATTCTTATTTTCGTTATTTTACTGTGTAGATGTCCAAGCTTGGCATATCTTCGAGGCTTGACCAGGTCTTTGAAGCTCCAGATGCTGTCAAAGAAGTTCTAATCAGCCAATTTGGCTTGGACAGATCGGTATGCTTTCAGTTTTTCCTTTTTCTTACTACATTATAGCAGGTTTGGGATTCAACTTAGTATGAATTATGAGCCATTTCAAAGCAACACCACAGATCCAAGATGGAGGAGCTTCTTCAAGCATCATATTTCTAAACTATCTTTGCCTTTGTATCTGTTACCAGTATATTGGGTCCAAAGAAACTGATGCAAAGGCCGATCTGGTGTCCAAATTGGGTATTATGGACGTTTGGACCCCAGATAATCATTATCATTGGATGAGATCTCGCTATGGAAATCATGTGTCCGGAAATGTTGAATCAGTAGATCGCTCTCGTCTTCTTTTGTGCAGTACGTTTCTGGAAATTTGTTTGTTTTTTCCTCGTAGATCCTCCCAGTTTTTTCTTTGATCAATTAAGTTGTGAAGCATGAATTTTCATATGACAGTGTAGATCTATCACAGGAAACGAATGGTAATCATAACATCTAATAGAAGGATTTTATCTTGACGAATTATAGCTTTGGGATTTTTTGGTGTAAATCTGAGGTAAGGTTACTAATATTCATTGCCATACATACTCAGGTTTGGATGTCAAAGAAATTGAAAGCGTGAAAGCAAGGCAAATAGAGTTTCAAGACAATATTTCTAATATTAATTCAGATCTAAAATCTCTTCAATCTGCTCTAAGACAGAAGGAAGATGCAGCAGCAGAAGTTCAGCGCGAACGCGTAAGTACATATATCTGAAATGCATCTTAATTTTGGCTTATCTATTTATAATTGGTGGGAAGAAGATAAAAACTGTCAAAGTTCTGTCAATTAAACTACTAGTTTATCCTTCTATTATTTATTTATTTTAATTTGAATAATTACCATTTTATCCTACAAATTTTTGTTTTATTACAATTATATCAATTTTTCTTTTTATGTATTTAAAAATAGCACAATTAAATTTTGAACTATAATATCATCTATTAAATACTTGAAGTTACAAATAACTCAAAATATAAAGTAATATTATCGATGTTTATATAGTATAGCACACGCATGGAGTGTGTATAATGTACTAGTACGAGAGTGATGTTTGTTTTGATCGAGAGAGTGATGTTTGTTTTGATTACTTTGGATATATAGTATTTGCCTCTTCGACTTCGTGCGTTAGTTGCACCACGTCTCTGACTCTGATAGCTTGCTTTCTTGAACAAGCTATTGATGCCGTGTTGTCTAGCAACTCTTTATTATGCCAGGATGGTTCTCCTGGCGTGTAGAAAATGTGCTAGTTCCTCGATATTCAACTGATTTCCTTTATACAATTGATGATCTGCAACATAATTTCCCTTCACTTTGCTTTTATTATTTGTGTTTGAAGGGTGTATTCTAATTTATGACATGCTGAAGATAGTTCAGGCTTTTTCTTGTCTCTACCAGATCCTTGTGCTCATGGCATGTGACTTCTGTACATTCTCGTGTGGATCTTGCGTTGCATCTTGACATCTGTGTATGACCAAGCGAAATAGGATATAAATTTTCTGCATTGTTATTGTTAGTGTGACATTTCGGTGGATGACTTTCTTTTGTACTATTATTGCTGAAGCGAATGGCATTACTTGTATATAGAAAGAAATGGTTTGGTCGGATGAATGTTTAAAAGCAGAAATTTAGCCTATTTGATAGAACTTCTGAAGATGGGACAATTACGTTACGGTCCAGTCATCTATGACAATGCCCTACAGAATCTTTCAACATGCTTAAAGTTATTTATCATCATGAACACCTGAAATTCGACGTACAGGAGGAGATTGTTAGCATTATACAGAGTAGAAAGAGAAAACTGAGGGAGCTTGAACAGCTAGTCAGTAAGTAATATGCTAATATTTTTTATACAGGAACGTTAACTCAATTAGCAATTATGAATTTTGAAAAACAATTCCCCGATATTAGATCAGCGAAGATTGAAACTGAACTCAATAGCAAGCGAAAATGATCCGGAGGCTGCAATTTCAGAGCTCATTTATCGGGCGAAAGAGTTCAAGATGAAGAGGTTCCGATACGTGATAGAAATTAAAGTGAGACTTTTCGTTTTAAGACCCTTTGCAATTTTTTTCAAGAAGTTATGTATAAGATGCTTTTTCTAGACTGAGTTGATATGCTGGATTCTTCTCGTCCAACTCCTTATGCAGAATTTACTAATTGAAGCTGTTGCCCACCGGAGATCTTTTGTTGAAGCTAGCATGTGCGCTGTTGAACTTGAAGCTAAGGTAATTTTTATTATACTGATTTAGCTTTGCAAGACCATGAGTTAGTCGTAACTTTTTAGTGTTCAGACTTAATGAATTTTTTCCCAAATGCATTGGTTTAGATAAGTGAAATGGAATTTGGTGTGAAGCAACAGGAGAAATCTGCCTTACAAGCGTCCTCATACTTAGATCAGTGTAAGTTCTAACTTTGTGCAGTAGTTTACCGAAGATTAACTTGTCATCTACCGTCACATGTACCTCTTCTCCTTCTGATTTTTCATCAACAAAAATTGGAAAGGGTTATGTTAAAAAATGATGATTATGTCAACTATATTTCTAAAATTTGAAAAAGATCTTGAAACTGAAAGATGTTGAAAGATGCATTATAAGATCATATCTAATGGCAGTTTCTGTGTGATATTAATGGAAAGGTCTCCTTTATAGGTAAATAACGTGAAGTCTATGTGAGCAGTGTGCTGCCCTTTGTCTGCTGTATTGAAATGGAAAAGAGTAACCTACTGACTCTAGCAAGTATGGCCTAATATGGGCTGTTCACCATGACGCAAGTTTTACAATATGGAATAAAATTTATAAAATTAAATTGTGATACATCCCTAACATCCCTTTCAAGCTTAAACTTTATGTGAATTGGTCATTTAGCATGGTATCAGAGTTTAGGCCTACAGGTCATGGTTACGAACCCCACGACCACCCGTAAAAGAAAATTACAGGTCCAAGGTTACATCCGCAAACTTTTAGGTGAAGTGGTCATTTAACACAATTGTTTTCCAAGCACCGTTGTCTGTTCAAAAATACTAAAACAAATTTTGGCTGTTTGATCACCTAATGTATATGTCATTTCATATCTTTCTTTGCTATATCATTGATTTTCGTACTTACCTGCAACGTCAATGGCATATGATTGCGCTCCAAAGTTATGCTTATCATTTTTGTTCATGTTTTGGCGGATGGATATTACCAAATAGGTAAAACTACCACGGCGAATCTCCGGGAACAGTTAGCAGATGCCAAGCAGCATGCAGAATCAGTTGCTAAGATAACTGCTGTGCTTAAGCAGGCATTCCTTGAGGTTTGCACTCCCACTTGATGATAGTGTCTGAAATTTGATCTTAGATCTAGTAAACACTATAATTCTCTTATTTTTTTACTTATCTACTGTGTAAATGAGAAACGAAAAGTTTTGGCTGCCATTTCAGTAATATTTGCTGATTGTAATGTAATTTGGATGACATTTAATACTATCCCTTTGTCATGCAATTTTAAGTGGATCTTGACGGAGAACTAAGAAACCATTGGCACACCCTGCACAGTGATTTATCACCTAATATGTTGATTCTACCATAAGCTGGCTGTATATAAGTAAGCGTGAAAAAATCCAGAATCACCAATTTTAATATTTGCTGACGATGATTTGTGTCGTCTATGGGTAGTTGCTGCTAGCTTCTTGATTTTGATTCTCATCAGATGGACATTATTTAATTTCTGGTCTTGTTAAGCAACAGTCACCTTGTCAGTTGTTGAAGTGCATTTTGTTCCATGATCTTGCATAGCTAATGAGAATGTTACTCACAGATGCCAACTACCATCGAAGATTTGGAAGCCGCAATCCAAGATACGATATCTCAAGCCAATTCCATCCTTTTCCTCAATCATAATGTACTCGAAGAATATGAAACCCGTCAAAGAAAGGTATAGATATAATTAATTTTTGTACTTGAATAATTTTGAACTGTGTTGCTTCTCGATGTGGTAATGCTCTTCTGCACAGATTGAGGAACTTACAAAGAAACAAGATGATGATAAAAGAGAATTACAAAGCCTGTTAGAGGACATCAATGGTTTGAAGGTAAAGCACTCATATGCTCTGCTGCTAAACCATCATGAAAAAATGATACAATTGTTGGATTACATGTTAACTCAGTATCCTCATGACAAAAATGCTCTCAAATATTTTTTTTTTCTAGATTTTAGGTAAATGGGAGAAAATACAATCTGATGATATTTTTATGTGTAGGCTTTTGAATATTTTCTGCTTAGAAATTAATTAAACTGATGCAGGAAATATGGCTGCCAACATTAAGAAACCTTGTAACCCGTATAAATGAAACTTTTAGTCGCAATTTCCAAGAAATGGCTGTTGCAGGAGAGGTGTCATTAGGTACACTGCCATTTTTTTAGGCTCCATACAGTACAGCAAATAACTCTCTGATTTGCTTTGGCATTATCTTGAGGTGGTTAACCATTATTATTACTCGATTAATCTTTCAGATGAACATGGCACCGACTTCGATCAATATGGCATATTGATAAAAGTCAAGTTCAGGTACAAGTTTCCTATAATCATTTCTCTTTCAATCATATTCCTTTCTTTTCCCATTTTTGCACGGTACAGCACCGAAATTATTTGCTGCAAGAATGTTCGAGTTATCATTACATGACTCATTAAGGAAGTATATGGGCATAATCAGTTTATAATTAGCCCAACTATTCGAACACATTAATCGCTTACATTTTCGTCTCTTCTGTGATTTTTGTCGACACGACGCTATGGACCAGACAAACAGGATTACTGCAAGTTTTAAGTGCTCATCATCAATCTGGAGGGGTAGGACAATTTATTATTCTTAGTTACAGATCTCTTATATTATTCTACTAACAATGTTGTCGCATATTTTGCAAAACCTTTCTCTTTTAGGAGCGGTCTGTTTCAACCATTCTCTACCTCGTCTCATTACAAGACCTTACGAACTGCCCATTCAGGGTAGTTGACGAGATCAACCAAGGTTAGTCGAGTTTATGAGCACAACGATCCTCAGTTTTTACCAAAACACATATATGCTTGCTAATCGTCCCAACATTTTTGTTCCTCTTAGGCATGGATCCAATTAACGAGAGAAAGATGTTTCAGCAGTTAGTTAGAGCTGCTAGCCAAGCTAATACGCCACAGTAAGAGATTATTACTATTATCTTACTTCATTTGCTGATCATCACCTGAATTGGGCAATTTATCATGCATCTACCTAAGTTATCAGGTCAACGTACACTTACATTTTTATCATATGTGCAGGTGTTTCTTGCTTACCCCAAAATTGCTGCCAAATTTACAGTACAGTGATGCATGTAGCATTCTCACTGTTATGAACGGGCCATGGATTGAGCAGCCATCAAAAGGTCTTCCAATGAATTAACTTCCAGTCTTATATTATATCTTCAAAAATATTCATATCTATATTTATATTCAAGACTCTTACAATCTTCTATTTGATTCAGTGTGGAGCGGTGGTGAAAGCTGGGGATCTATCAGAATCCCTGTTGGAAAGTGACCGTCTGCGCTCTTCTGTGAATTTATCAAAACAATCAATGTGTTATTAATCCGACACAGATTTTGGTGTAATATATGGTGCTTAGTTTACCCTTTTTTTGTGTGTATAATGTATTATATAACATTTTCACATTGATCCATAATGTAGACACTATTTTCGTGATGGATCACATATTTTGCATATATTGCAACAAGAGATCAATTTATGTTAACCGAACCGAAGGTCCCATAAACGTGCATATATTTTTGCTCTTTTCAAATACTACTGTTTTTGCTCCCGGGGACTTGTTAGTTCTACAAATGTTTTAAAAAGCCATATGCCGCGTTTCGGTGCCGATATTGCATAGCGTATTGAGCTTTTTAGCCAAAATTATGTAATAAATAATCAACCAAGCAACAATCAAATTGAAATGGTCTTTAATATAAAAAATAAACATTTTCCGAAAATAATATTTAGATAATTGTCACAGGCAATTCAAACACAAACTATAGCCTGAAAATGCAAAAATATTCGGTGTTCATTAAATTATATTGGAACCCAGGATAGGCATGGGTTTAATTCTTTATGCCTATCTTGATGATAAATCTGAGAAAAATGTTCGTCTCTAAGAAGAGTGGTATAAGCTCATATTCAATTGAGTGTGGTGATGGCTTAGGTCGGAAAAAAGAAAAAAATAAATAAAATAATACACTATATGAGCATTTAGCGTGCTATTTACGCTATTACTCGCGCTATTTGCGCTTTTACTCAAAATACTTGCACTATTGAGGGCAAAATACTTTTGTTACGCTAAAATGAGCTATACCGCACTGCGAAACACGCTATTTACGCTTTTTAAAACACTGATTTCTACTGGTCCCTGCATCATAGACAAACAAGAATAGTTTTATGATAAAATATAACTTGTCAATATAAGAAAGGAAGAAAATTCAAAATGGTCTCGATGTTTAACACATGGACAAATTTAGTTCCAGTTGTTTCCTGTGAACCAATTTAATTCCAAATGTTTGTCGATTTTATACTAATTAGGTCATTCCGTTACGTTAGTATTTCCGTCAATTTGGATAGAAATCGTGACGTTTTACACGCGATTAGTTAGGCTTAAAAAAATAATAAAAGTAACATTGAAAATGAAAAATATCCCTCCTAGGAGAAAAAATACAAATAAATTAAAATAAAACAAAAGTAATAATAAAGAGAAAAAATATATAGAAACTAAATAAATTTAATAAACGAAAAAAAATAAGAGTAGTAGCCGATCTGTTTAACCGAAAAAGGTGACCGTTGCAACTTATCCTTACTTTATGGGGGTGTTTGTTTCTGGTGATCCAACATCACCGTGATAATCATATCACCGTAATGTGAATATTACTGTGATGTAGATCAAGGTGATATCTCACTACATTGTTTATTTTGGGTGATATTTCATTTTGCATATCAATGTGATATTTAAATATTGTGCTTGGGTAATCACGGTGATTTGTGGAGTGATATTGCGTAAATGTCATATTTACCCTACAATATTATATCGATAATATGGATTAATATATACATATATATATTGAGATGTATTTACATAATAATAATTACTATTTTAATATCGAGTTTAAAACTTTTAAGAATTAAATTTGTTTAGTTATTCAATATAATTATTTATTATTAAATATATTATTGTAAGATTTAATAGTTTAGGTATATAAATTAAAATATGAATAAGAATATATAAGGTATAAATGCTAAACCGTGGATAATATTGTCCAAATAAAATTTTGAACATTCACCCCATCGCCGTGATGTAAGATCACTTAGCTTTTTTGAGGTGATTCAAAAGGTAGAATATCATCCCATTTTCATCACCTAGGTGATCCGTCATTACGGTGATGACTCATCACCTAGGCTAAACAAACATAGTGATAATAAGGTCATGAGAGGATCACAGTGATATTTTGGAGGATCAGCCCAAAACAAATACCCCTATGTGTTTGTCAATCTAGTGGATCTTGATTTCGGTTTCGCAAATCCAAGGTTAAATCTAAACGCTTCAGTTTGTCGGATTTGAAATTTCATGTCAAATGGTGCGTTTCCGAAATCCAAAATTGAGCCCGTTATGAATTTTTCCATAAATAGTAATATTAATAGTAATAATAATAAAAAATTGTATATAATAAAAATGTGGGGGTGAATGATGAGTAACGTTGACTCGTGAGCTCGATGAGCCGACTCGAGCTCGTTACGGGCTCGCGAATGAGCCGGCTCGAGCTCCGCGAGCTCTTGTCGAGCTCGAGCGCACTCGCGGGTGCGCGAAAGCTCGCAAGCCGACTTGCGAGCTTTGTTTTTTAATTTATTATTTTTATTTTATTTTTGTACTTTTTAATTTTTTATGAAAAAGTTAGAAGTCGAGTTCGAGCTCGAACTTTATTTTGAAATCCAAATTTCGAAATTCTAAGGTTTGCCAAACAACAATGGATTTAGATTTGAAATTACGATTCTGATCCAAAATTTGAAGTCATCCGATTCCGTTCAAATACGCGAATCAAGACGCACTATAAGTGAATTATGGGTGATGCCGTCGAAAAATGACTTACCGCGTAAATGGGCTGAAGAGCTTCTTTCCGCATTAACTTCGCCGCGAATCTTCTGAAAGCTTGAAAACAGGGTTAGGGTGGGGGGTCGTTTGCCCTCTTGCCTAGGTCAAGAGGGTTTCCATATTCCAGGTGTAAAGTGTAGAATATGATTTAGAATTGTGCTTTGATTTATTATCTATCTTTGTAATTATGAGCTTTTCTAGTTGTAGCCCTTAGATTAGGACTAGATTGATATTTATACCAAGTATGTTTGATATAAATAGCAATGTACACATCGAGCTGAATTGAGAAAGTTTTGAAAATCGATCCGAAAGACTTGCAAATTGAATTTTAGAGAAAGAAAATAACTAATATATATTTTTATATTAATATCTAAAATATCCGTTTCAACATCATGAAAAGAATAGAGTAACTAAGTTACTTAAGAGCCCATGACATTTCTCCAGAAACGATGAAATCAGTTCTGGACACATAAAAATACCATCTCATTCTTCAATTAGATTTCATCTGTCATTTTAAATTTCTACATTTGAGCAAGCAAATGACACAGACAAACATGGCTTGCAAGATCAAAGACTCCTCAGAAATGGACTACTAAAACTAGGGGTGTGCGTTTTTCGGTTAACCGAACCGATTAACCGAAAAACCGAAAATTCGGTACAAAACCGAACCGAACCGAAAATTCGGTTCGGTATTCGGTTATTAAAAAAAAAATTCGGTAATTCGGTTCGGTATAGGTTTTGGATTTTCGGTATTTCGGTATACCGAATTACCGAAATTTTAAATTAAATATATTATATTTTATTAATAATGAAAATATAACTATATTTTATTAATTTATATATTAAAAAACGAATTTTCAGTAATATTTAAATTAATATATATAATTTAATATAACTTTTTTATAAACCCAAAAAAATTATATTAAATTTATATATTAATTTAAATATAATTAAAATTCTTTTTTTTTTATTGAAAATTCGGTTAATTCGGTAAAAAACCGAATTAACCGAAAAAATTTCGGTAATAACCGAATACCGAACCGAGAAATTCGGTTCGGTATTCGGTTTTGGAAATGGGGGAACCGAAATTTCGGTTAACCGAAATTTCGGTTCGGTTCGGTTCGGTTTGTACCGAACGAACACCCCTAACTAAAACCTTCCAAAGTTAAGAAAAAAAAAAGAAAGCAATAAAAACGATGAAGGCAGTTGATAGTAGCTTAAGAAGCTGACTTTCGCCGCACTGTGAGGTCATCAGCAGAGTAATAATCAGCAATTAGCCGATACATGTATGAAGGATTGTGACCACCCCTGAACACCAAACCAAACACCATAATATCCTTAATTAGATCACTACTCCACAGTCCACAATAAGTTTTTATTACTAGCATGAAAGTTTGTTTGTTACTTACGTGTCGGTGATGAATAAGCTCACGAGATTTGGTGGGACGTAGTCAAACGCGGGGTTGACCACATGAAGAAGAGGCGAACCCTTACCAGTCCCAAAGTCCAAGCAATCAGAAAACTCTCCAAAGTCGAGCAGCTCAGATGGGGACTTGAGTTCATTCAGCAAAATCTCAGGGTTGTGTGGGTAAAGAGGGCACAACTGCATCATTATGCTTTGGTTAATGATTAACAAACCTTTCATAGCACAGCTGCATTATCAAAATCAGATCGCACTAAAGCTCCGATCCAAATGAAAAGGCCATTCAAGAGTTAATAGATGCATCTTACAATTCTAATATCTAAAATATCCGTATTTTGACCAAATGAAAAACCATTGTTAAGATATAAGCGTAACATGAAAAAATGTATGTCCTTGCAAACATGGTACCTTGTGTATTCCAGCGAGCACAACAAAAGGGACAGCGTGCCTTTGAGCTGCCAGGGCTACCATATTCAACCCCACAGGCGCAATAATACCGCCATTAGCCATTACTGCATGTGCTCCAACAATGACCTTTCAATGCATATGTTTTCATTTTGTTAAAAAGGGAATTTCGGATACATCTGCAACATAATAAATTCAAATCACAAAAAGAAAGTACCATGTTGACCCGCGAGATCATGGCAAAAACTGCAGAATCAGTTATAACTGTAGTCTGCAAACCCTTTGAAGCAAGTTCTTTTGCATGCGCGTGCCCAAGGTACCTAAACATCAGTGGATAAAACATAAGAAATTGAGGTGATAGTTTGGGCATCAAAAGAATGAAACAAAAGTCGACCTTGGAGCACCCTCGGCAACAAAAACACGAAACGACCGTTTTGTCTCCTTTGCGGCGCATAAAAACTCCGTAACCGTCTTCGAACTGCCTAGAGTCAATATCACTTCACTGAGAAAGAAAAAAAGATTTAAGTTGGTAAGACATTTATTAGGCTGGATGACGCTCAGACCATTTCAAATAAACTGACCACGAGATATGCATAAAATGATTATGAGCACATACTTTTGGTGTATATGTTCCACGGCTTGTTCAGCAATTTGTTCATGGCAAGTCGAAACTTCTTGAATGAGTTCGTTAACCGCTTCAATAACATTGTGCTTGAGCTTCCTAGAAACAGCATTCCTTTCAGCAGCTGAGGAAATACCAGCCGAGGATACTTAGAAAGGAATCCGGCTAAACAAGTTCCACAAATAACTCTTACCTATTCACTAAAATAATTTTCATACGAAATAGTGTCCAGTCAATCAGCTAATCGGCCGGAGAGGGAGACCATATGACATATTCATACGAAAATTTTCACTCTATCAAATGTCATCAGCTAAAAAGAACTGGGATGTCAAAATAGACTAACATCCTATATTCACAAGAAACCATATCCCTCAATCCTACATAATGTAAATGCTTAAAGGAACTAACTTACACTTGCTTTTTCCATCAGAATCGCCGCCAGAAGACGATATGTTGGGCACAGCAGCCGAATGAGGTGTATCCTCAAGGAGAGTCTGAAGAGACGGTGGCCTCAAAGCATTTCTTGCAGCTGCAGCCACAACAGCAGCTGAAAGAACAGGATGGTCGTCTTGATCAATGTTGTCTTCAACATCACTTTCAGCCGAAACACTTAATCCACCCACAGCAGCAGTTGTTAAAGAAAGGTCTTCTTCCCTTATGATGTGTAAAACACGCCGTACAATGTTCCCAACGGCCAACTCTGTTATTAAAGATCATGCCATAATATCACCAAAAACCGCATCGCACACGAAGAAATGAGGGGGCCCACAATATCTTTTAATGTACCAATGCAGTTGGAATCAAACTATTCAAACAACAAATGATGTCATTATTATATCATTCTGCAAAAGGTCAAACATAACTAATCCATACATCAAGTTATTTCCAACTATTTCTACAAATTAGCTTATCACTAAAAGTTTGTGCTGGGAAAACCTACAGGTTTTACTACGCAGCAAAAATACCGCAAGAACACGAAATAGAAAACATGAAAGTTCAATTGGAGACCTAACAATAACTACATTTGAGTACATAAACTGAATAGTTAACCCAAAATACAGGGAGACACGAAAAGCTACGCGAGCATTTAAAACCATAAAACTGAAGAAAAATCTCTTGATTGATTACCAACGGGATTTGCAGCAATCAATTGTTCCCCAACGGCTTTCACTGCGTCGATAAGAGCCCCAGCTTGGTTACTGTGAGGAAGCCTATGCTGTGATATGAACGAACGGAGCAACTCCGCCGTTAACTTCGCCGTCGCCTTCGAACCCTCGATTTTACTACGTAATCAAGTCCAATCAGTGATACATCACAGGCAAATACAGACCCAATAACAAAGAAACTGTTTAAAACGAAAAACGAATCATTTGCAGCTGCTATACCGCTTTCTAAGCTTGGATGCGAATTCAGTCACAAGGGATTGGACGTCCGGCATGATATTTGCAGACCTTAGGGCTTTGTGCTGATTGATTCGATTTGGAGAACTGCTGTGAAGAGATTTTACTTCAATGGAACTTTTTGTTGCTGGGCTGACCCGTGAAAAAGTACCCGGTGGACAATCGGTGGCTCGGGTTCGGGTGAGTGCTATAACAAATATAGTGCAATACCTATAAATTAATAATATTGGGACCACTAAATTTCATTAATATTTAAAAATATTAAATTATTGAAAAAATAATAATATTTATTAATTAAAAGAAATAATTTTAATTTCAGCTTATTTAGTATTCATATATGTATTTTAAAAATCTTTGCTGCAATTAAAACGTTATGGACGAAATTTAATTACTTAAATTTTACGAACAAGCAACTATATATAAATTTGTATTTTAACAACTTACCATAATATTTATAGTTGCAATATTTTTGAATTAATAATTTATATTTTAATGGGAGCTAATATTTATAAATGGTTTTTTCCAAAAATATTATCTTATTATCTTATCGAATTTTGTGATATTTTACAAAGGTACAAGTCAGGATCAAAAGATTTTATTATGATAGATGGTTTACTAATTTATATAGAATTAATTTATAGAAGTTTTAATATAAAAACAAAAACGTTCGATAATGAAATAGGCTTTTTAAATAAATAATGCAAAAAATAATTAATTAAATAGGGTCATTTTTGAAATAATTAACAAAATAGGGTAGACTATATCCACGACCTCGCACCCATTAGGCGCGATGTCGCTACCATTAGGAGCGATGCTCTTTCACTTTCTTTTTTTGTTTTTATTTGAGTCGCCCCTTAGCGGCGACAACCTCTTTTTATTTATTTTATTTTTTTATTTTTTTACTATTTTATATTTATTAATAATATAATCCACCAAATCATTAAATCGTCGTTATTTCATGTGATTTACATTATAAAATTAGTAAACGCATCTAATTTATTGTTTGTTTCACGAAGATTAAAATGATATGCATATCTTATATTTTTCGATATTCAAATATATTTTTATTTTTATGAATCAAAAAATACTTAAATTGGAATAAATTAAATAATTTCCAATATTCGAAAAATATAAGATATGTATATCATTTTAATCATCGTGAAACAAACAATAAATTAGATGCGTTTATTGATTTTTATTATGTAAATCACATGAACATCACCCCTGCTCCAATTTCTAAATGAGTGCCGCCCCTCGTCGTTATTTCACACTATTCTAAATGAGTGTCGCCCCTGATCCAATTACATGAAATAACGATGAGGGGCGACACACATTTAGAATAGTGTGAAATAGTATTTTCTGCACGATTAATTCTCCATCTGCGCAAATTCGTCCTCATCTCGTATCAAGTTTTTTGTTCGTTTGATGTATCGTCTTTTTAATTATCTTTGTTCACCTTTATTTGCCTTTGTCACCTTTGTTTGCTTTTGATTGTTTGTTATAGTCGTTCTTATCTATACAGTATATCAATATGTGCGTGTCCATTGGAATATGAGTTTAATTTGAATATTCAATCAATCTCATCAATTGTTTAATGGTTGTTGTTTTCCAGTGATATCAGTAATTTGTCTTGGTGGGTGAGTGGATATTTTGTTCGATGAAGATGAACGAAAATAGGTAAACGCAATCTTATTCATAAAAGGGCAAACGAGGAGATAAATATTGAGATAAAGGATAAAGTTGTCCAAAGAACTTGGGATTAAATAAAGGTAGGGTGGGGGGGTGATTTATTTAATACCTTGGAGAAGGTATTAATAGGGTATTAGCTAAATCTCCCCTTAAATATATCTTCCAACCAAACACTTCTTTAATTAATGTTAACCCCTCTAATCCTCCTAATACCCCCAACCAAACACACTCTAAGGATAATGTGAGGGATGAGTAAACAAGCTAGATCTAGGGTAATGTTCAATAGTAGGGAGTCGGACATGGGTGTTCTCTTTCTCTATCTATAAACAGGTGAGAACTCTACGATTCATCCCATTTATCAAAAGATTAGATTCAATAGATAATCAATCGAGAATCTTCATCTGATAGGCATGCGTAACGATTTTAAAAAGTCGTCCCCACCGCCAGTACCACACAATTAACCACCTAAACCTCAGTTTAGTTTTATTTACTAAATCACATGGTTATAATGTTTTTTTTTTTGTGTCAAGCGATAGCTTACTATAACTTATACGAGCAAATACAACGAGTTAAATAGCCCACTGGGGCCTGATCACATCGCAAATACCAGTACGGAAAGACACCTCGTAAAGAGGGTAAGAGTGGGGATGCTAAAAACCAATCGACCCGTCAACCTGACACGAACTGCACCAGAAAATAACAGGTTTGAGTTAACATTTTCGACTTGTTTAAGTAAATGGATAAATCCGAACCCAACCAAATATTAAGTAGGTCAGGTTACAGTTCGAATTTTCAACCCGGAATAAACCCATTTATCAACCCACTTAACTCGAGCAATATAAATTTCTGAAATATCCTTAATATAAGTAAACTAAACTGCTTTGATATTTAATAATGTTTTGTGAGACTTTTGTTATTTTGAACTTTAATTGTTTCTAAATTATGTTGATTTTTTAGAAAAACAACTGTTTGATTTCTCTATTGTTTTGTTTAATTTGGATTTATAATTCTGTTGCTATTTTATGGCTGTTATTTTTAAACGGATTGGCAGGTTAATGGGTTAGATTTGGGTTGAAGCAGGCCGGGTTTGGGTTCAATATTTCAATTTGTTTAAGTAAACAGACCAGGATAGAGTTGAAAGTCTCAACCCGTTTATTACACCGGTTGAACTTGAATGTGACCCAACCCGACTTGTTTATCACCCCTAAATAAGACACTCCTACAAAAGAAGATAAAGACACCTCAAAGAGGATAAAATACTCCTACAAACGGAGACTAAGTTCCCACACGGGGAAAACAAAAGTTGAAGAAAAACAATTTTTCAAACAACAGAAGAACTACAAAACCTACTAAAAATGAAGCTTAAAATTCCATATCAGTGGCCATTAAACTAATTTGAAGTATTCATCACTTTCCTCCGTCTTTACTTTAAGAACTTGTCATCTTCAAAAAGAGCCCAAATAAAGGAGGAAGCCACCTCCTACAAGAGAAGACAAAACTGCCGGCCAAGCACTTTACAGTAGTATGGCTCAAATATGTAAAAATGAAAGCTTAAATATATCATGGTTGTGGCACACTTAATAACAAATCAACGAACTATTTTATATTGTAAGTTTTAAATTGGTCACACGTTATAATTTGATTATTGAGTGTCATTTTGATTCTAATAGTAGTATGGGTTTTTTAATTCGTGTTTTTAGACGAGACGCATTAAGTAATAAAAGTATCATTCGATAAAAAAATAAGTACTTTACTTTTAATTGTTAAAAACCACATTACCGCACCACAACCACCCAAACCTCTTAATCCGCATGAGTGGTTTTAGTTTTTGAAACCGCAATTTTTTTTCAAAAAACTGCATAAAATAATTTAATGTGAAGTTGGCAGAAAACCGTCCAATACTGCACCACGCACACCCCTACGCTCTAGTGAAAACAAACTTACTAGTAGGACGAAGGCTCACCCAATGACATGAAAAATATCAATCAATTGAAGGAAAACGAAAACCAAACAGAATGTTGGTACAATCGAAGTACATGTCAACCGGGAATAACCCTATTAACATGGTTGTTACTACACGAAAAAAAAAAACAATTCCAAAGTTGACACCAACAACTCGCCACTGTGAGTTTCCTAGGAAATTGCATGTTGCTACATCCTGTCAAGCTGCTTCTTCCCAACCAGCTTGACAATGAGAAGTTGGGGTCAAAGAGCAACTGATCATCCCAAAGGCAACCCTATACCCTATACCCTCTACCCAGACAAAGAGGATCCATTAAGAACTCAGTCCACTCGGCAACTATGTGCTTGGCAGTTCAACGAATAGACATAAATTTTAGTCTTCTAGAGCATAGGAAATTCTTTTGATTTGGTCTTGAAGTTATCCTTAACCACCAGTTCCTGAAATTAAAGTTTGTCCAACGAATTTCATTCCACCACACACGGAAAGTTTCTAAACTATTTGTGGCCTTTTACATAAGAAGAATGTGTTTCGGATGTTCATAGGCCTCCCCACACCAGCAGTACAAGGGAAACTTCCTTTTCATTTTTGATCAAGTTACCTTTGGTGGGCACAATATTATGTAAGGCCTTTAAAAAGTGCATGAGCTTGTTCTTGATCTTCAATTTTCATGCCAACAGCCAAATTTTTGTTTGTTATTGCCCTATGTCAATTGCTTTCCGCAATCCCTTCCTTCATCCTCTGATTCCACATGATAGCTTTATGTGCATATCTAACACAACTTCTTATTATTTTACTCAGATCAGTATGTATTTTGGCTGAGAATCTTCGAGTGAATTCTCTTCTATAAATGCCACACATAGAGACAACGGTTTTGATGTTATTCGAATTCTAGCTTCATACTCAATTATAAGTTCTCTTATCCATGTGAAATTGCACGCAATTTGGTTTAATAAACCCGTGTGCTTCTCTTCTTCCTCGTCACTTCATCGTCATCCGGCGGCGAAGACTGGCAAACCACGGCCAATCACTCCTTCTCCCTCGTCGTCTTCGATTAAGCTTCGTTTGGGTACCTAGTTCGTTAAAATTTTGATTTCGGTATTTTCTTTAAATTTTGTCGAATTTGTGAGTTTAAGTTTGTTTTCTTAGTATCATATGTTTTGTCAACCCTTTGAGTAACTGATATAATATTGGGAAATGAATAACTCGGCGCGTGATTCGTGTACACTTCGGGAGCATATTCGTTGAAATCGAACTGAACATTCTCATTTGCCTCGACAAAGACATCAATATAATCAAGTTCGTCGGGATACAAGAAGTATGCAAACTCGACATCATTAGACATTCGTAAGAGCTTCTGATCCACGGCGATAAGCTTTATTACAAAAAACACGTGAATGTGTAGTTCCATCGTTCTGAGTTGTTCAGAATCGGAGGAACGTGAATGTTTTGTCCCATCGTCGAGGGGATTAACGTGGCGTCGCGCTCATTAGATGCGATCGGCTTAGCCCAAGCCCATAAAACAATATTTCAAACGAGCCGATAAGGACGTCGCGGCCATTACCTGACGCGCTTGATGGATGCGATGCGTTTATTAGTCGCTATTTGCTCGCTTTTGTTGATATTTGACATAATTATCCTATTTTATTAAGACAAAAAATTGCATTATTTTATTAAAAGTCTTTTTTTTAAACCCCGTAGTGTCTATCCCCAATCAATCATATAAGGTCTTACGCCTCACAATTCCGGGAATTAGGATATTTGATAGAAAAAATTAATACTAATTAAGTTTCATGCCCAAAAGATATTTTAAGTTAGGTTTCAGGCTCCTGTTAGAAAATTTTTAGGGTTAAGGACCCCAATTTTTGTAAAATTTAGAGATGAGGACCTAAAATTTACGCAAGTGTTATACAATGTATATAAACTGGTATCGGACTATCGTTTTGTGTTATTACAAAAAATGAATTGGTACTGCAGAATGATGAATTGGTACTGCAGAACCATGAAGTGGTACCGCAGGTCCATGAAGTGGTACTACAGGTCCATGAAGTTGTACTGAAAAACACTCAAGTATATCGGGTCCTTAAAACTAAAATCTTTCTGATGGCCTGATCTAAATACTTATGTTGGGCCTTGAAATCAAATTGGGCCAAAAAATTAAGCCGCGTGGAACAATTTGTGTTAATAATTTAAATGTCGTGTGTATCGAATACAGCTGTATGTGTGTGTTGAATGTGGTATCCCACTTTTTGTCTCCATTCACGATGGCACGCATACCCATAGCCACACGCTCTCACCTCAAACGGCTTGATTTTGAAATTCAATTGAAATTTCCATCTACTCTCTCTCTCTATATGCTTTTAAATCTTATTATTTTAGTATTGTTGGTTGTTTCCAGATGAAACCTGGACGCTGACTTCTACGGATTTTTTTCCCTTTCGGTTTTGTTGGTTCTCGTCGATACGGTCACACAATTGTAGGTGAAGACAACCACTAAACAAGGCCGTATTAGGTTTTTTTGTTGTTGAAAAAAATCTATCGTTCGAGGGTTTTCCGTTTACCTAACAGTTGGCGATTCAAGGTATTATTCCGCTCTCGATGTTTGCCTAGATTTTGTTTTTTCATAAATGCTTTTTTTTTTTTTTTTGTTTCCGATATGTGTTGTGTTGTTCTCTTTGTGCGCTCTTTTGTATCTGTTTTTACCCCTTTAGCTGTTGTTATTCGACTCCGTTACTTTTGACCATTTGGCGAAATTTCATGGTAAGTATAATTTTTTTTGTTATACTTTTCTTCTGATTTATATTGGTAGTGGTTGTGTTTCTTATTTAATAAATAGACTCTACCTATCATACTGTTGATGATATGATATGTGCTTGTCTTCACGGAGATGGTCTTTATGTGGACCTGCGGCGTAGAAATTTTTGTTAAGGTGCTGCAGTTGTTTGAAAGATTGAGTTTGATTGATCATTGACTTTGAAACTCGTTTCTATTCTAAACAAGTTTTGGGAATATAGATTCCCTCCCTTGATGACTAGATGATCTGTGTTACTACGAATGAACGTTAATGTATGCTTTATATTCTCGTTTTCTGCAACGTGCATTCTAACCCTTAGTCCTTACCAAAATTGTTTGTTAAGGTACAGATTCTCAATGGCAAGTGGAAATTCCTTTTTTGATGATTTACGAAGCAAACCAGAAGTCATAGATCCTCCACAAACTGAAGACATGCTTGATATTGGTGAAAATGTGAATGAAACTGCAGAAGTTGCTTTAAAACCTAACGGGGTGGTCACAAGCAGTGTCCGAGATCTGCTGGAATGTCCTGTGTGCTTAAATGCTATGTATCCACCCATTCATCAGGTATATAGTTATCTTACATACGACTGCTTGCGCGCGAATTGTCTCTTATCTGTACTTTGTTGATTAAACTAAGTTCATTATAGGATGGGACAAGAGTACAGACATGATTTTAACATGTCATTTGATGTATATGTACTACCATGGCTATATTCTCCTTTTGTTATTTGGCTAATTCCCTATAGACCTTAATAATATTAAAACCACGTTAAGTCCGAGGATTGTTAGTCCTAGCCGCATGATTTGGAGTACTTAATAGAAGATTAGAGTCTCGCCTTAATGTGATTGGTTTGCAACTAGTCAAGACACGTTTTAAATTTGACAAGGATGCAGACATTGTTTCTTAGTTGTGCACTTTTGCTTTCTTATAATCGAAGTTTGACTTATCTATTCGAACCCTTTTGTAGTGTTCTAATGGCCATACGCTGTGCTCTGGCTGCAAACCCCGGGTTCACAACCGTTGCCCGACTTGTAGGCATGAGTTGGGCAACATCAGATGCCTTGCGCTTGAGAAAGTTGCTGCATCTCTTGAACTTCCTTGCAAATATCAAAACTATGGGTGCATTGGAATATATCCGTACTACAACAAGCTCAAGCACGAATCCCAGTGTGTGTTTAGACCTTACAATTGTCCTTATGCTGGATCAGAATGCTCAGTAATGGGCGATATTCCGTTTCTTGTCAATCACTTGAAGGATGACCACAAAGTCGATATGCACAATGGCAGTACTTTCAACCACCGTTACGTCAAATCCAATCCGCATGAGGTCGAGAACGCCACTTGGATGCTTACGGTAAGATAATAAATGTGCATCCATTGCCACATACACATACACCTAATAATCTGTATGTCTTCGATATGCTATGCTTTTTATATGAGGATACATTATTTCTCAATCTTTCAGCTTCTCCATATAATCCATATTAGTTTTATATTTAGAAAATCACGCCGTCCTTTCATGTGTCAAGAACTAGAGTGAAAAGCTGGTCTTTTTGATATTTTCTTGTAAATAGGCTCGTGAAAGACATATCTGCGTAGTCCTCTTGTTTTAAGTATAATGCGAAAAGCCCATCTTACAACTGAAGGTTTTTGTGAACACTGCATTAGTGCACTAGCTGACATTTTTACTCGCATCTCCTTCAGGTTTTTAGCTGTTTCGGACAGTACTTCTGTCTTCATTTTGAAGCGTTTCAGCTAGGAATGGCACCTGTCTACATAGCTTTTGTTCGATTCATGGGAGATGACAACGAGGCGAAGAATTACAGCTACAGTCTCGAGGTGGGAGGAAATGGTAGGAAGAGCAGTTGGCAAGGAGTGCCCAGAAGCATCAGAGACAGTCACAGAAAAGTTCGTGATAGCTTTGATGGTCTCATAATTCAACGCAACATGGCATTGTTCTTCTCAGGTGGGGATCGAAAGGAATTGAAATTAAGAGTCACTGGGAGAATCTGGAAAGAGCAGTGACTAGTTTGCAATTTTTTGTTTGGCTAGATTTACTATTTTTAGTTCACTTTGTCTTAGTAGTAGGTCTATATTATGTTCTTTATAACTAAGTGCTTTGGAGAATCCTCGCTCCGAATTGCATTGGTTTGAAGGTTAAGGAAAGCAGCAAACACTCTTTGCTTTTGTCATCTGAGCATCATTGAGCAGCTAAAGCTAAACACAGGCGATGGATGATTCCTCAAAGCGCAGCTACCTTTGTACTACTGTCATGTGAATGTATTATTATGTATGAAAACTGATGGTGGAAGATTGCTCTGAGACATGGTTTTTTTAATCGTGTAGGACTTAATCTTTTCTAGGATATGGAAATTCTGTCAAGTGAAGTATTTCTTACTCAATGCTATCAATTTGGTTCCTTGTATGATTTCTTGATTATTCATTTGCTTAACATGTTATATAGAACTAGACGGAACGAACTGTTGTACTAAAAAAGCACAGATACTATGCTATGATTTCTTGATTATTCCCGTTTGCGTAACATGCTATATAGAACTAGACGGAACAAATTTTTGTACTAAAAAAGCACTGATACTATGTTGCAACAGAACATCTGTTTTGGTTTGTATGTTTGTTGAATGATTGGTAGTGGTGGTACATTGCAAGCACTAAATTGAGCAAGATATGTCACGTTAGAGCCAATAGCTGTTTACCAAATAAGATTTTATTTGGTCGTTAAAATTCTTTAGATATCGGAAACCAGTGTGAGAGACTAAAGATTGAATTATAAGTTAAATGGGTTAGAGAAGAGGTCCGCGAGTTAGGCCAATGGCGAATAGATAGTATTGCAAGGAAGAAATATGCCTCAAAATTTGTCTTAATATGTTTTACAACTTTATGGAAAAGGCAGTAAAGGGCGGGCCAACTTGTTGATAGAAAGAGAACAAGGACATCAGATCTCACGTGTTAAATTTCGTCAAAATTAATGATTAAGTGAACTGGGGATCAAAACGGCCTAAAGTCGATAACATTGGGGCCTAAGTGTCACCTTAGAATATGGAGGACCGAAAATGTACATGCTCCTAACATACCTGAAAACGTTGTTCTCCCTTAATCATCAAATCAAAGTGCACTGTTTTTCTGGTATTATTAGTAGCATAGTGCTAGTTAGTGTTACCTCTGACTCGAAACAATTTCATCCAAACATATTTAAGGACTATACACGGTTAGACACTAAGGACTATACAACAAGCAACTCTTATTCTTTCCAAGTTATACATACCTACATATGCAGAACGCAGAGCCAAAATTGAAGATCTATCGTCAATATCATCCCTGCTATTCATTTTCCTCATCTTCTTCCAATTGCATCCATGGCTGCTTAGGCCCCTTTCCAAGCCTGACGATTCTGGGCAAATTCCCAGCAGTCATGTCCACCACAGTAGAAGGATCAGCAATCCTAACCCCAGCATCCACCACAAAATCGAGCCCCATCGGCCCATAGACGTCAGCGATCAAAACAGGATCCAAAATCCACTCGTTCTCCTTGATCGACCTCACGCTCGTAGACGCCAAAGGGGCTTCCATCTTCTCAACTATGGCTCGGCAGACGACGTCGTCTGGCATCCTTACGCCAACGTTCTTCCTCGTGACGAACCTTGAACCAGCGGCGGCGTACTTTGTGCACTGCTTGGGGAGCTCCTTGCTCGCCGTTAAGATGAAGGTGTAAGGGCCGGGCAGGCAGTGCTTCGCCGCTCGGAATAGGTCGGCGAGCCCACGGCGGTCGTTGCCGCGAGGGAAGCCCATGGTGTAGGTGTCGATGTCCTTGAACGAGCGGCAAAGGATGCTGAGAGGCTTCGAGGGCTCGACGTCCTTTATCCTGCGCAGGCGCTCGATGGCAGAGCTGTCCCTTAGGTCGCAGACGATTGCGTACACGGTGTCGGTGGGTATGACTCCGACCGCACCTCGTTTCAGGAGGTCGGCGATCGGGTCGAGCTTCCAGGAGTCCGACCCGAACGGGTCGACTTGGACGTAGAGCAAATCGTCGGCCTTCTTCTCCTTTGTGAAAAGTGGGGTGGCGTATTTGAGACGCTTGGGGCTTCGCTTCACCAGAGCGAGGGGAGTGAGACGGCGAGTCGACGCGCGGTGGCACGGGCGGCGTGTGTGTGGTGGCGCCCGCCAAGTCAGCGCCGTTGCCATATCGCCTTTTCTCAAAGCTTCTTAGATAAAAGGATAAATTACAAGAAAGAATTAATATAGGACTAGTAAGTACGAACGAGCTAGCTAGAGGGAAGATTATGTACTCATATGTCCCATTTGCTTTTGGACATTTGAGTTATGACGCGGTTTTCAAGAAATCGAATATTTTAATAATATAGTATCACTTTTATTTTATAAGTTCTTTCTGATTCGAAGTCCATTAAGCTAAAAGACGTGCTCGAAAAGATTTTTGGGTGCTTAGGGATGTTGTCCGAAAATGGCAACCTGCACCTTTTTTAGTATAAATTTCGATCTGGAACTCAAATGACCTTGATTCAAACACCTGTGAATAGCCAACTTAATTATGTGTAACTTTTAATCTTTAAGTTCTTTCTGATTCAAAGTCCTTCACCTAAAAAACGTGCCCGAAAAGATTTTCGGACGCTTATTCGATTCCTGCTGCTCAAAATTGGCAGCCAGTCTAATTTCGATCATAACTTTAGATATATGGCACCAATAATTCTGATTCAAAGGTCCCTGGACAGCTAAATTGATTATTCGTAGCTTACCTTCTTGAAGTTTCTTAAATTTCGAAGTGTATCAACTTCAAAATGAGCACGGACATAGGACTTCAAGAAGTTGAATAGTAAAGAAAACAAGTATCACTCTTCTTCAAAAGATGATCATACTTATATGAAGTTGACTCTACTTACTCAAAACATTGTGGATATGAACTATTAATTGTTTATTATAATCCACATGGTCGACCTAATGTAAATGATTCAACAAAATTAATGACATCTTCAATGAATCTTAAACGTAAACCCTATGTTGTTTATTGATTTCCTGAAGTAACAGTTTAATAATGATTCGTAACACATGAAGCAGAGAAAAATAAAAATTGATATGTAGGTAACAAGGCACTACAATACGAGTAACACAATAGTAGTTTACGTGAAATATATGTAAATGTTATGTTACAATTGAAGAAGTTAAAGTTAATAGTAAGGAAAACAAGTATCTCTTCTTCAAAATATGATCATACTTATACGAAATTGATTCTACTTACTCAAAACGTTGTGGATATGAACTATTAGTTGTTTATTATAATCCACATGGTCGACCTAACATAACTGATTCAATAAAATTAATGACATCTTCAATGAATCTTATACGTAAACCCTATATTGTTTATTGATTTCCTAAAGTAACAGTTCAATAATGATCCGTAACACATGAATCAGAGAAAAAAATAGATATTGATATGTAGGTAACAAGGCACTACAATACGAGTAACACAATATATAGACACAATAAGAATTTAATATGTAATTAGTTTAGGTTATGATATTCCAGTTTTATATTGCAAACACGCTAGATTCACTAAAATATATGAATTTACGAAGTTTTAAATAAAAATATAGTAGTTTACGCAAAATATACGTGGAGGAAGTTAATAGCAAGGAAACAAGTAGCACTTTAATTTGTAAATCTTAAACTATAAAATATAATGTAAAATATGGTTTCTACCATAAACCATGTTACGAAGAACATACTGTGAAAATTTTAGACCCTTGATCCTACAAATTAAATCTGTCTACCCTAATCCACGAGCTATAATAATTATATTAACGCATAAAACCTGTAATTAGTAACAGATACACACATAGCTGGTAACAGATTATCTATGCTTGATTCTATTTTGGACACTCCCCCCCCCCCCTCCAAAATTCATCTCATTCTGGTTTTCCGCCCAAAATTGCACCGGCCATTTAGTAACATTTCGAGGCAAAATAGTACAGAAAAGCATATGCTAGTAACAGATCCTGGAAAGTTTACAAATCCCGCCAAGACGAAAAACAAATACACCCCACTTCCCTCTAAACCCCATTTCAACAATAAAAAAGCATATTCCTTCTTCATTTAATTATAAATTAGCAACGTTTTTTATACTCCAAGTAACGGTTAGTCGTTACACATTAACAATACTAATTTATTATCGATATATCACAATCTATCAAACTACACTAAGCTAGTACCTTAAAGTATGACATAATAACAAATGTTTTTAATTTAGTAACAGTTATTCATCACCTCAATTCACGAACATCTGGATCAATTCATGAACATCTGGATTTCTGCTTGATTCGAGGTCTTTCATACCACATGCATTACGCCATTTACGGTTTAGGAGTTAAGAATTGACACATAATTTCGAATCTAATGGCGTAGTAAACAACTACCCAAATTATTGGGGTCGCCCGTATTTTCGCAAAATTAAATAATGAACATCGGACTAACGAGCAAACAAGGTGCCGCACCGAGCTGTCCATACCATGGGTACATCGAGTTTATACATATTAGCTTTAATCGTTGCCAAAAACAGCTTTGATTTCATCTTATTTTCGTAAATTAGAACCCCAAATAGAAAGATAAAAACCCATTACAAATCTTACATCTTGCGTCGTTAATACCACGATACATCCTTCCTTACACGTCATTGGTTAATGGGCATTCAAAATTTCGGAGCTCGATTCACTGTAAAAACAAGATTCATAAAATAAATTTTCTCTGTCGATAATATTTTACAGCATCATAGTAACAGATAAGGGATTGTAAATAACAGTTCACTTACGGACATAACAATATAATCTAACTGCATAACTGAAAGTGGCCGTAAAATAACTCTTATTATAGTATGTTAAAAAGGTACTTTCGTCAAATCATATTTTTAAAATACTGTATATTGGATAATGATTGCTATTTCGAAAAAAGAAAGGGGCTTTTACAATTCAGGCCCCTCATAAGTTTTATTTAGATTTCAGGCCCCTGTCAGAAAATTCATAGTTTTAAGGACCCGATTTCGGCAGAACCACTTCATTGTTCCGCAGTACCACTTCATTGTTTTTCAGTGCCACTTCATTGTTCTGAAATAATACAAAACGATCATCCGATACCAGCTCATATACACTTTATGACACTTGCGTACGTTTTAGGTCCTTATTTCGAAATTTTGTAAAAATTGGATCCTTTAAACAATAATTTTTTCTGACAGGGTCTGAAACCTATTTTAAAACACTTTTTGGGACTTGAAACGTAATTACACCAAAAAGAAAAAGGATTAATGGTTGCTATGCGTCTTTGAATTTGGACTATAGCCATAACGCCCAAATATCACATCGAAGATAATGTCAATCTTTAGATCAATACTCTCTCATTTTCCCTGCCAAGGATCAATTATTTAGATTGTGCTGAGATTTTTCCAATATTTTATGTAGCAAGTTGTCCCAATGGACAACATCAATATAACACGTCACACACTAAATCAAGTAGCTTGAGAAGATATAATATACTGTTGGGTACAGCGATTCTTTAATCAACAACTTAGCATAGTTCGGGACTTCTTAATCATTTTCTTAATTACAAACATTAATGAATGCGGTAAGAAAAAGAAATCACTGAATAAAAGTAATCTTGACATTCACCGCCACATGATTTCAATGATCTTTGTTCTTTGATATGTTTTTCCCAATGAATTTATATAACAGGTAATCTGCGGCTGCTAACAAGTCTCTTCTTCTATCACTCTTAAACAAAACTCAAGTATGCAATGACTAATGTTAGCTAACTGAAAAAATCAATATCATTATGTGAGAAGGGACATAGCCGTCGTAGTACTCTTTCCTCTCATCAAGTGAGATTTGAGCTTATTGACATCAGATTGTCGAACTGGTTTGAGAAAGAACTCTTCAGCCCCTTCTTCTAAGCAGCTATTTATTCTCGATGGAACGTTCTCTGATGACATTATTACAACTGGGATGTCCCTTAATGATGTTGATCCCTGCTAAAAGAAAAGAAAAACAATATCAATTACTAAATGTTTTCTTTTCTAAAGAGAAACAAAAACAAATTAACCTTTGAATGGGTGATAAAATCAATCAAAATACCTTGATCTTTCTCAAGAGATCATAGCCTGTTACCGCCGGCATGCTGTAGTCTGTGATGATCAGGTTAACTTCTACTCTCTGCCATGTTTTTCAATAGAAATACTAATCAGCTTAAGAACAATATTATAACATATAATAAGATTGTAAAATAAATTGTAAGAATTCGTAGCTATGCATACATGATGATGCTCAATGGATGAAGGTAAGGAATTCGAAGTTATATCTGCGTTTTCATCATCTGACAATCCAAGAAACTCGAGGGCCTTCACGCCAGATTCCACAACAGTCACTGCAAGATATGATTGATGATGAGAATTATTTCAAGATTCAATTGATGGAGGTTATTACACAGATCCCACATATTATTTACTTCATATGATGCAAAAGAAGAAGCATCATAATTACATATATGAGCTAATTTACAAAAGCTCTCACGCACCGTGGTAAGAAGAAGTCTTGAGAAGCCTCTCAATCAGCTTTCTGTCTATGATGCTATCATCAACTGCTAATACATGAAACTGAGTCTCTGTGATTTTTGACTCACACATCTTCTCTGCATACAACGAATCCTCGACCTTAATTAATAAGTACAATGAAATTGAACGATGAGGGGGAATGTGGATTGTGTTAAATATAGAATGAGGGCTGAGCAAGAAATTTGAATTTTTGAGAAAAGAGATACTCAAAGATCTGAGCTGATACGGAAAAATATTAGAAATCCCAGTTTGATATCATGTGGGATCTTTAAGGATTTTCTAAGTTGATTATTGTATTATTCAAATAAGTATGTTATAGCAGTTGGCTGGCCTTTTACGCGGGCTTTCTCGGATATGATTATTATAAAATAAATGGTATGGGATACGCTTTATTTTCATTAGAAGTATTGGAATCTTTGGCTCTTTGATAAGGCAAAGGCTGTGAATTGTTATGATACTTTTGCCTTTTTTTATGTTTGGACTTTTGACCTTACTATTTGTAAGGGATTTGGAATTTGGACGGCGATCTTCATGTGTGTGGGCAACCTCGTAATAATTATATATATCAAGCGCTTAATGGCGCTTCCATTTTCATCATCGTCATTTGATATGCGTAATATGATTTACTGAATCTTGCTTATAATTTAATAATATACAATGTAAGAAAAGACCGTGATTATTTAGTGTCGATTACGTATCTCATTCACAAAATTAGATCCTCTCGGTTGGCTTAACCTATATCTTGAACCGGAAACTTATTAATCAAGTTTGTGTTCCACCTTTCTTTTTCTTTTTTTTTTGGTTAGAAATGATTTCATTCCATATAATCAAGGGGCAATTTCACTCAGGCCCTTGTCAGATTTTCATTTAGCATTCAGTCCCTGTCAGGAAAAAATTTAGCTTTAAGGACCCGATTTCTACAGTAACCACTTCACTGCTCTTAAATAACAATATGTTGAATTTTTGTAATACAAAACGATCATCCGGTACGAGTTAAGGATCATCCGATACCAGTTCATTTATGTAGTACCACTTCATTGTTCTGAAATAACAATATGTTGAAAGTTTGTAACACTTTTTCTAGTTAGGTCCTTATCTCCAAAATTTACAGAAATTGAGTCCTTTAAACTAAAGTTTTTTCTGACAGGGGCTGAATCTTAAGTTAAATTTCTGACGGGGGCTGAATTGAAATTAATCCTATAATCAATTGGACAAAATATCTACTACTATTCTAAAAGAGGGAATGCGGCCTGTTTATAACGTAGGTAACCGGTCATTTCTTTAGTTTTGTGGGTAAGATTTGAAACTTATATTTCTGAGTTTCAGGTCATAGTTGATGTCAGAGAGTTATTGCACGTAACACGGTGGAATAATTGAATTGTGTTATGGTGCGGCAGTTAGGTTTCCCTAAGTATAATTATTACTTTTGAGAAAACTTTTTGAAGCACGTCAGTACCTTTTATATAATAGATATTACAATTAAGTATATCATTGACTATGCCTACAAATAATCTTAATATCAGGTTACAGGTGCCACGCTTAATATTTTATTATGTTTGACGTGTTCCACAAGCAAGTAAATGCCAACGCATATAACTTCAGTGTCTCTCACTAAATAGTGTCTCTTAAATCGAAATCCCCCAACTTCCAATGTCACTAATAATTCTAGGTAGCCGAGCTCCCTTCCGAAGCTTCACTCTATTTATGCAACGACACTACAGTGTTTTGCTCAATCAAACTCGGAACTCTTTTAATCTGTTCTCCTACGGTATGCATTTGGGAAATTAGTAGCTGTTTGTTGGTAATGGTTCTCTATGTGGGTGTATGTGTGAATGAGCTGCTATTTAATGGTTACTTTACCAGGAATTTCTCAATGTCCCGTTTTATTTGTAAAATAATTTTGACCGAGCCTTTCTTCCGTGTGCAATTGAGCCTTTTAGGGATATAACTGATTGAGTTCAACTTCTCTCTTTATGCATGTCACACTGACACTCAACCTTCTGGAATTCGCGATGCTACTGTGCAGATTAACTCAAAAGGTGAATAAAGAAGGTTCTGCGTTCAAGGGATCTGGATGGGTGGGAAGGTTTTATTTTAATATTTCTTTACAAGTATTACATGATGCTTATCTTCTTTAATGAAGCTTCTCGTTTACCCTTTTATCAATCAGCCATAGTCCTTTTAATTCTCAAGAGCCGGCATTACTTTAACTTATACAAACATTATGTATATATTGTCTGTTGTGGTTTCCTCGGTCTTATTCAATCGTAAATAGTATCAATACAATATGTAATTAATTGTCGTCTCTTGTGCAGCATGCAACTAGCCAGCCTCATCAAAAGTTCCAACGTAATGTTTCTTCTTACGTAATCGTCTACTCTTTGTAACGGCCGTTTTCTTGCATCAAGTAGGAAAATCATCAGACGCAAGTGGGTCTACTTACCTTACCGTTACGTGAAAGGTCTTATCTTCAAGGTTTTCTCTTTAAACCAACGTCCCTCCGTTTCTCGTCAGAGACTTCTCTTTCTCTTTATTTCCATTTTCAAAAGGTTTGCCTGCAGGTTTCTTTTGTATCCATCTGAGCTTTGGCTTGTAGCATTGTAGTAGCTAGGGACGAGTTCATAGCATTGATCTTGAATATTCCGAGAAAAAGGTTGGTCACATATAATCCTCTTTTTTGTTAATACTTGATTTACTACAAATTCTGTTTATAGATTACGTATATTATTTCCAAGCTAAATAATCTATATATTGGATAATTATATGTAACAATTGGTCTATATTAATCACGTCTATACTGATCTCTGACATTATATTTTTAAGCAAAAAATATAGGTACAACTATAAGGTCCAAGCGTGCTATAGTTGGTAGATATGGCTCAAACTCTCGTGTCTTTATTCAATCGATTAGCCATCTTTCCTTCACGCTTTATCTTTGAACTGATGTTATGTGCAAATAATGGTGCACCTCTATGTTGATGAATGTTCCTCATGTTGCACTGCAGCCAAAATATTGCTCAAGTATAACGACTTTACAATGTGCTTCTTTTGCAATAGACTATTATACTTATGGTGATGGGACAACCACGTTTTACGAGATGATAATAGATGTTGGGAGAATGTCATTAGGCACATATATACATGTATAATATATAATACTACAATTACTGGTCAAAGATTATGTATGTTTATTTAGGTAATAAAATCTATGTCGCTCCCTATATATTTTCAATTTAGCTTCGTCTCTTACACTCCATTTTCTAAAGCAAAAACGCCAAAATACTCTTCCATATTTTTCGTTACACCTTCCAACTCACTGTGCTCCTGGTGTCCGGGCTATGATTTTATCAATGCCGCGCAACGCGCGGCTTCACGTTCCTAGTTACCTGAAATCCGTAAATAAAAATGCTAAAGAATATGAAGGAATAACAAAAATATGCATATAGTAATACCTAATTGCAATTTCTTATTCGAATTGATGCATCAATTGCAACACCTTCTTTAAGTAGTTTTGATATTGCTTAATTCAGATTCATAATTCCCTTGTTGAATCAGCAACGTCAGCACGATGTCTATCTCCCCGGCTCTGTATTCAAGATCATTGGGATATATACTCTCATAAGAGAGAAGAAACCCTCATACGAGAGAAAACCTTCTTTGACATCTTTTTTTTGTTAAACGAAAATTATTTGACATCTCTTTAAAAGCCAATATTATACTGATTTTGTTTTACTAAGGCCGTGTTTACTACGCTCGATAACCCATGATAACTGGCTACTATCTGATCTTAACTTGTTCACCTACTAGACGAACCAAGCCAAGATAATTAATCCAATCCAAGATAGAAAAAAAAAAAAGAAAAGTATGACTAAAATATAACATGTTGTGACTGAAATTAAAATTCAAGTTTTTTTAACGTGCGAAGTGGAAGCTAGATTTGAATGAACAAATTGGTGCTCTCCAAGGTGCGATTTATTTATCAGATTATGTTTGAATTTGTGTAAGCTCACGTCTTCTAATTTTCCGATCTGGCATAGCGTATCCATGACAGTTTATATCCATGCACTTTGAAACGGGACATCAAGGTATTGTTTTTCATCGACCTCAATTCTAGTACTGCAAAGATGTTTATTCCTCTAAGGTTAGGGCCGCATGTTGTCATAAAAATGTGGATATTTGGTTTGTCATTTCGCTTTTTGGTTGTGCATTTTATGAGTGTTATTCTTTTCATTTGTGTCATTCAAATTATTTTCTTCCATCTCTATGATTTGTGTTTTGCGGCCATCTGTTGTATTTGTCGGCCTTACAAATTATCTTGTCTGTTAGCTGTGTACTTGATTTTTCTATATGCAATAATTAGAGCTTCGTACTTGTTATTGTGAACATTGACGATGTTGATCGTCGGGTGAAAGTAAGTTCTATTTCGTTTCAAAGGCAGCATGGATATTAACTTCGGAAGCAAAGTGAAAATATTTGTCATGTTACAAACATTTATGCATCAGAATATTCTGTTATTGCTAGTTTTCTTCTATTTAAGACACCTAAAGAATAGAAATGTACGGAAGAGAAACAGAACTCCAAAAAATATATTTTGATCGAGAAAACCAAAACACATAGAGAACCTGTAGGAACTCGTCTCGATGTCTGACATCACGTGTCATAATCATTTGCGTCGAAAAACCTTTGAAACACATGTGGTTCCTTAACAGAATATTAGTGGTATAAAAATCTAAATATAGGACTGTGAGGGACAAAGTTGCCATGTTTTTTATTTATATCCCATAATTACCAAAATTGAGTAGTGCAAAAAAGCTTCAGAAAATCGGAGGCGACTATTTCTAAGTATTTTCACGAGGTTCTAAATGCCGTATTGAAGTTGCATTGTTTGCTAATTGTGCCACCCGAACCTTGAAGACAACACGGACTGTAGATGGAAACATTTTTAAAGAACTTATGGCATATTTTATTAGGAAAATTTATATTGAAATCCAACATTGCCACATTATTTCGTACATTGTAAAACTACATATAGGGTTGTCTTGGAGCATTAAATGATACCTATTTAAGGTCATCATGCCCGAATCAAATAAACCTAAATATCGCAATGGAAAGGGCGTTTACGATCAACGTACTCGGTGCATGTGACCCAACATGATGTTTACTTACGTTTTATGTGGTTGAGAAGGATCTGCAGCAGGCGCTTGAGTTCTACGAGATGCAATCTCTAGGAGATTTGGTCTTAAAATCCCAAATAGTTGTATTGCCATTATAATTCATGTATCAGTTTCCTAAATATTATTCAAATAATTTATTTCCTCTTTACAGGGAACTACTGTTTGTGCGATAGCGTGTTTATGAAAACAGAGTGGTTTTTGGCACTGTATAGGGGAGCGCGATATCACTTAGATGATTATGGGTACGCTAGAAACCCACCACAAAATCCGAAGAAGTATTTCAATATGATTCATAGTAAAGCTAGAATTGTATTGGAAAATGATCTAAGGTGCTTCGGGTTACTGAAAAAACGTTGGGCGATTCTACGGTCACCTGCTTACTTTCAAATTGTAATCCAAAAGTCGATTGTGATGGCATGCTGCATACTGCACAATTTTGTTGAAGCTGGAATCACTGTAGGAAAAAATATTGAAATTATCAACGAAGAGATGGATGACGAGGATAACATAAGCATCGTAGATAAATCAGTAGAATGGGAAAGTTGGAGCGATATGTTAGCTAATTTTGCTTTTAACGAGTGGAAAGCGTTGTACCTTGAGTTACTTGTTTGCCATATCTATGCATTTGTTTACCAATCTTGTGTAGTGTTTCCGAAGGACCTAATTTGCGTATTGTTTGCAAAGGCAAACTTCATACGAAATTTGTTTCTTATCGTTTATTTTTTACGATCCTTGTTGTCGATACGACTAATATTTCATATGTAACTCTATTTCAGGACACGGTGGATACTGCAATGGATACGAACAATAGAACAAATATGACAATTAAGGAGAGAAGTGGTCGGCGTGGGTGGAATCAACAAGAACTAACCCACTAATGCAATGAAAGAGATGAACGCAAGTGGATGGAGACAGGAAAGCGGCTTCAAGGCCGGATATCTGAAAATCTTAGAAGCACGAATGGTAAGCAGCTTTCCAGGAACCGACATACGTGCGACACCGCTCATCACATCTCGATTGCAAAGTCAATGCGTCGCAAATATGTTCTTGAATTTTGGATCTGCTCTTTCTTTTCCTCATTCAGAAATATCCATTTGCTAAGTCAATGCGTCCCAAATCCTGGCCATACTACAATGATTGGGTGGAAATATTCGGAAAGGATCGTGCAATAGGTGAGTACGCCGAGGACATCGAAGACATGCTAAGGAATATCAACGGCTTAACTGACGTTGATTTATCGGTCGTGCCCTCCGAGAGAATAATTCATCGAATAACGACGCGCAACACTCTGCAAATGACGAAGCAGCAAATGAGTCAACTGGAGGAGGAACTAACGTACAACGGGGACGAGGGCAGAAAAGGAATGAACGAAACTGACCAGGAACTAATGAAGAATATTATTGCGCTGACAAGTGCTGCACTTCAACGTTTCATATCAATGGTCGAAGTCGAGAACGATTTCATCCCGAAAGGTACCAGGTCTTCGAACAAATCAATTCAATTAATGGTCTTACACCAGATAAAAAAACTACTCATCTCGAAATTCTTAGTTAATCATTAAAACGAGCTGAAAACTGAAAACTGTTGCAGTATGAAGTTTATTATGATGTATTAAATTATTAATGCACTTTTGTTGTATGATTATGTTGGTGGTAGGACTTCATCAAATCAAATTATGATGTATCAATGCACGACTGTTTTTGCGGTTGTTACTAATACCCACACAATATTATATTTATAAATCACCTATATAAAATTATCACTCCAATACATAGAGACATAGTTGTCTATTTTAATAGCAGCATATCACCTGATGAATGTGTAACCCAAATGTCGCTGCTCAATCTTGATCGGCTTGAATGTGTAACCCAAATGTCGGAATAGTTTCTCGTGTATGATATGCACGATCGACTCTTTCGGATCCCCTAGTTTAAAGTTACGTAGACTTGATTCTCATAGCAAACATGTGATCACGAAGTCATCAATCATCTCGTTCCAATAGAGGTTCAAATGGTATGACTGTTGCTTTATATTACTTGTCAAAATCTCATGAAACAATATAAATTTTTAACTTACTAAAAATGGGCTTTTGGTGGGCTTTTCTAAAAAATAATTGACCGATTAATCAGCCCATTAGTTGGCCGACTAGTTGGCCGATCCAATTAGTAGCCTATTAATCATTTTCCCGATTAGTTGGCCGGTTAGGCTATTTTCGCCGTGGCAGTTGGCCGACTAGTGTCTAGATCGATTTTTTTCTTTGTCAAGCGAGTACGTATGAATTAAAAGTTGAAACGAGTACCTAACATAGGTTAGATACGGCATTATACGTTAACTTGATTATAGATAATACATTACACTTGTTTGAATACATACTAGTTGTTTGCCTAGCATTGCACGGGTCATAATTATCTGTAATTACTTTAAGTCGATTATACAACTTAATTATACTTTAAAAAACAGTATTATGACAAATCATATTAGTAATAATTGACTTTCTGAGACACAAGAAATGTACTTTATGTTTGCATACCGATTATAATATAAATTTGTAGGAAAAAGGAAAAAAAAGGAAACAACAACTAAAACAAAAACTAAAATTATACCTTTAATATTCAAAATACAAATTGCATAATTAGTAGGAAAAAGGGAAAAAACTTTTTGTAGGATGATAAACGAAGCACAAAGACATTGAGCACAAAAGTCCATACTTGTTTAGGGTTCGATTATCACCCCAAGCAAAGATCATGCCAAAACAACAACTAAATTACACCTAAAATCAATTCAATAAGTTTAGGTAGCCAGTTGGGATATGCACACTCTACGTTGATAAATCAAATAATTAAATAAAGTACAGTTACAATTTGCACAGTGAAGAATGGAGAAGGAATCGAATAATAGGAAATATACATTGAATGGCAAGGCATATAAGAGATTGAAGAATAACGTAACTTGCTGGAGCGCAGATCTTGATGAATATTTAACCAAGTTTTCTTATCGTATTTCTATTCCTATTTAGCATTACTGTTACTAAACGAGTAACATGCCCGATTTTTGTTGTTAAGTTTGATAGCTTACGTAATGAGGGTAATATAAATTAAAATTAGTTTGACTTCGTAATTGGAACTTTGTGTTAGTGGAAAGTTGTTGAATAACACGTCAGTTTATATATATTAATTATAGCAAACGAAACCAACTAATGCCAAGGACAGAATAGACATTTTCCTAGTGGACACGTGTCGCTTCTCCAACAAAACTACATTTGATTGTATATATAGGATAATATCAATTTGTTAGGCTTTTATGTTGGGCTTGGTTGATCAGTGAGAATGGGCTGCTTATTGGACTTCTATCTACATTTCAGGCTACTAACCATTTTAAGTGATAATATATCAGATACAAGTGACTAAATGCTCATGCGATCTTTCGCCTCGACTTCTATAATAATTTCGTGGTTTCATCTTGACCTGAAAAATATCTCGTCAAGAAACATGCTATGTTCCGTAAACACACGAAGACATAATAAATAGACATGTCAACCTGACCAAGACCACGGTGGTTCTATTGCCTTGTGTCGTTTCTTTACTTAGTTTTTTCAAATTTTATTTAATCGTCTGATATTGATTAAAACCATACATGACGTATGACTTAAATTGAGACTTCGATGGTGCAACATAGTTTGATGGAAGCATAAAACAAGACATTCGGACATTTGGGGAAGAAAATTATAACATTTGGAGAAATTTACATAGCTCGACTGAATTATAGGGATGGCAACGGGCCGGGTATGGGTCGGGTTTGGCCGGACCCGGGACCCGACCCGATTAGTTTTTAGCAAACCCGGGACCCGCCCCGCCCCGTCTCGGGTCTGGACCCGCCCCGCCCCGGGCCAGACCCGAGCGAACCGGGTCTGACCCGCCAGACACGAATATATTATTTTTTCTTTTTTTTTTTCAATTTCTTTTTTTTTATTTTTTAAAAGATAAAATGTATAAATGTGTTGATTGAGATTCAATCACCCACAACCTCACATTTATAATACCAAACCTCTACCATTAGACCAACAACTCTTTTATTCATAATATTAACAATAATACTATATAACTTTAATTACAAAATGAATTATAATATAGATATATTAGCAGGGCGGGTTTCGGGCCGGGTCTCGGGGCGGGTTTGGCCGGACCCGGAATCCGCCCCAGACCCGGCCGGGTCGAAAAATTTTAAACCATTACCCGCCCCATACCCGATTATTTTAAAAATACCCGGTCCATTAGGGGCTGGTCGGGGCGGGTCCGGGTCCGCCGCCCCATTGCCATCCCTACTGAATTATATGCATCCCCCAATTAATATTGTCAGCCCTTGTCACGAGGGAAACTTTGGGCCCACAATCAATAATGCAGAAAAGGGGAGTAGTTGGGTGTATCATTCATAAGCCAAAGCATACGACAAAAGTTAACTTTTGGTTTTAATATTTTACTCTAATCGTTGTAATAAGATGCTAAACATCAAGCAAAAAAGTCCAAAAAACAAGGATCTTCTTGTTTGAACGTGGCCGTCGCGCGGGTCCCGCTTTAATTTAATATGTAATTTCTATTTTCTTATGCGATGTGGCTGTGTTTTTCTTTGTGGAGCGATCGAGAGATTTTTTATGATTTGTACTATAATAATAATAATCCATCTTCTTTTTTTAATACTTGCGGACTTATCAAGGAAATTTATGGTAGGTATAAAAATAATGCATAGATTTTATTCACGGGTCCTACATGATGTTGAGATATCATGAACCGAGTGGTTTTGGGGTGTGTAGCATAAAAATGCTTTATCTTTGCGAATTTAATATTTTAAAATGATTGATATGGACATTTTCAACTTCTGCATGATGTGGTCTATATATGTATATATAATAGATTGTAAATATTATCTCAATATTTACACATAATATTTTTATGTGTAGATGTCACCAATATATATATAGTCCACATAATCTATATAATACTCGGTTAAATATGACATTTACGCAATATCATCCCGCACATCACCGTGATTCGACAAACACAATATTCTAATATTATCTTGATATGCAAATAAAATTTCACCCCAAAATAAACACGGTAACGATATATCACCTAATCCACATCACAATGATATATTCACACACGGTGATGGATGTTGGATCACCTGAAACAAACCATAACACAAATATTTCATCATATCCACCATTTTTTAAGCAAGGGAGGGTAACTATTAATATTCTTGCGTGCTTTATGTTGGCTGGGAAATAAAAATATTCGAAGATTGTGTAGCACACAATTTCCTTAAAATAGATTCGCTCCCTCACGTATGTGCTAGAGGTTCACGAGCGTCTATTTCCCAGGATACTTCGAAAAAACACGGCGTTCGTTTAGCACAAAAACGACACCGACTACGAACGGAACAAGAAATATAGCAGAAATAATATTTGAGGAATATTTTCTTATTTATCTTCAATTTAATTCTTGTATATTTGTTGTGTTTTTTCCTTAGAATTAGTGGCCTATTTATAGCCAAAATATTGGAATAAAAATAATAATTTTTTTTTTTAATATGCAAAGTGGAATACACGTTTGGGTGGTTGAGTGGTTAAAAGACCACTCAATTACAAAGCCACCAATCCCAACTTCTAGAAGTTGGGCCTTCTAGAAGTTGGGCCGTTATTGGGCCAAAACCGAAGCCCAATAACATTTTCAAAGCCCACTTCAATAATTTTTTTTTTTTTAAATTAATTCTCATTCACAAAAGATAATTTATAAATCAACTATTATCTAACAATCCCCCACATGAATGAGAATTGTTTGGTTAATGTTTCTGCTAATCTAATGATACTCTGCATAGAGGATAGTATGTTTTACCATTTGAACTTCCTCCTTGTATGCACGCTTGGTTTACTGCAGTCCAGTAGAACACGATGTCTTTGAACTGTATCGCTTTTCGTGTAAACGAACCCACGTACAATACACAGAGACCATTTTTCTCTTGTTCCGTTCTCATGGTTTTGTCCAGTACGGCCATGGACACGTCCTGATTCTGCGAGGGTTTGTAAAGAACTAAGCCTTTCAGTTCTCCTTTGAAGCGGCCCCACTTCTCCCTAACATAGGTGACTTCTCACGTCGCGAGTATTTTCATCAACACTCTATGATAGTCATTAAAGCATCATAATGCTAGCCTTTTTCCGTCATCACTGTTTCTCGACAGGAATGAGCAGGGTTATCCCCCACAGTGATACCAAGTCCTAAGATTAGGTTGTCCCTTTGAACCTAGATCTTGGGATCTCCAGTCATTTAGGTAGGGTTTTCCTTCTTAGTACTTTTATACTTTATGGCTTTAAGCCCATCCCTTTCGTCAACCTTTCAACCGCATCTCTATTTAACCCTTTGGTTAGCGGATCCGCAATGTTATCCGTCGATTTCACGTAATCAATCGAGATAACTCCAGTTGAGAGCAGTTGTCTAATGGTATTATGTCGACGACGTATGTGTCTCGACTTACCATTATACATAGTACTCTGTGCTCGTCCAATAGCCGATTGGCTATCGCAGTGTATGCATATAGGTGGCACAGGTTTTTCCCATTTAGGAATATCCTCCAAGAAATGGCGTAACCATTCAGCTTCTTCTCCACATTTATCCAAGGCAAAGAACTCGGATTCCATAGTGGATCTCGCTATAACCGTTTGTTTCGAGGATTTCCACGACACAGCAGCTCCAGCGAGTGTAAACACATAGCCACTTGTGCTCTTAGAGTCCTTCATGTCAGATATCCAATTCGCATCTGTGTAGCCTTCTAACACAGCCGGATATCGACCATAATGTAATCCATAGTCTCGAGTATACCGTAAGTATCTCAAAACCCGTATTATAGCGGTCCAATGATCCGCACTCGGATTGCTCGTGTACGAACTCAGTTTACTTATAGCATAAGCAATATCTGGCCTAGTACAGCTCATTAGATACATCAAGCTTCCGATAATCCGGGAGTATTCTACTTGAGAAATAGCCTCCCCGCGATTTTTCGACAAATGAACACTTCGATCTAGTGGAGTTCTAGCAACACCAGAATCACCCTTGCAGAATTTGTCGAGAATTTTGTCTACGTAATGAGCTTGACTCAAAACAAGACCGTTACTCGTTCGTTTGATTTTAATTCCTAAAATCACGTCCGCAAGTCCCATATCTTTCATGTCAAATTTCGAATTTAATATATCCTTGGTAGACTTAACCATTTTGTCGTTACTACCAACAATGAGTATGTCGTCTACATACAGACATAAAATAACATAGTCATCGCCCGTTTCCTTTGAGTAAACGCATTTATCGCTCTCATTGATTTTAAAGCCGTAATTGATCATCGCGTGATCAAACTTTTCGTGCCACTTCTTAGGGGCTTGTTTCAAACCATACAAAGATTTGATCAATCTACAGACTTTCGTTCGGTTCCCGGAGCACGAAAACCCTCGGGTTGCTCCATATATATTTCTTCGTCTAATTCACCGTTTAAGAAAGCTGTTTTGACATCCATTTGATGTACTTCCAAATTTCTTAAGGACGCGATAGCAAGTATCATCCTTATCGAATTTATTCTCGTCACAGGAGAATATGTATCAAAGTAATCTAAGCCTTCGCGTTGCTTGTATCCTTTGATAACAAGTCTGGCTTTATACTTTTCCACAGACCCGTCTGGTCTCATTTTTCTTTTAAAAATCCATTTTGATCCTAAAGGTTTACATCCCTTTGGGAGATCAACTAACTCCCAAGTATGATTCTGCAAAATAGAATCAATCTCGCTTTTTATGGCTTCTTTCCATAAAGGCCCGTCCACGGAGCTCACTGCTTCGTCATAAGTCAGCGGTTCTTTTTCAATCAAATATGTAACAAAGTCGTCACCAAAAGATTTCTCTATTCGGGCACGCTTGCTTTGTCTCGGTTCCATCTCATGAACCGTACTAGGAATCTCGGTTTCTATATCATCTCGTTTAGATGTACCGGATCCATACTCGGATTTACAAGGAAATACATTTTCAAAGAAATATGCATTCCTCGATTCCATGACCGTGTTCTTGTGTATATCCGAAATTTTCGAATCATATACAAGAAACCGATATGCTGTACTATTGAGTGCATATCCTATGAAAATACAGTCTACCGTTTTAGGACCAATTTTCACTGCTTTAGGCGTAGGTACGGCTACCTTCGCCAAACACCCCCACATTCGCAAATGTTGGTACGAAGGCGTCTTTCCTTTCCATAACTCATATGGAGTTTTATTCATTTTCTTTCGAGGTATCCTATTTAATAGGTAGTTACTCGTTAAGATAGCTTCGCCCCACATATTTGGCGATAGACCTGAACTCAGTAACATCGCATTCATCATCTCTTTTAATGTGCGATTCTTTCGTTCGGCCACTCCGTTTGATTGAGGTGAATACGGGGCGGTCAATTCATGGACAATACCATGTTCCACACAGAAGTTCCCAATTGGCGCTTCGTATTCTCTACCTCGATCCCTTCTCAATCTTTTAATTTTCTTACCGAGTTGCGTTTCAACTTCGGTTTTGTAGAGAACGAATTTCTCTAATGCTTCGTCTTTGCTCTTAAGCAAATAAACATAGCAATATTTGGTGCAATCGTCAATAAATGTTATAAAATATTTATTGCCACCACGTGTTTGAACGTATTTCAAATCACATAAATCGCTGTGAATTAATTCAAGCGGTTCGGTACTTCTTGCTACCGAGGGGAAAGACGATCTCGTCATTTTTGCTTCAACGCAAATTTCACATTTATGTTTCGAATTAATTTCGAATGTTGGAATATGGTCCATGTTAATTAATCGACGTATCGATTCAAAATTAACGTGACCTAATCTACCGTGCCATAAATTGGAAGATTCAAGCAAGTAAACGGAAGAACGTTTTTCATTCTCATTTACAATAGTCATTACATTCAGCTTGAACAAACCATCACAGGCATAACCTTTACCAACAAACACACCCGACTTAGACAATATCACTTTGTCAGATTCAATAACAATACGAAAACCGTGTTTGTTCAACAAGAATCCCGATATAAGGTTCTTGCGAATTTCCGGTACATACAACACATCTTTCAGCGTTAGTATTTTTCCGGACGTCATCTTGAGCATCACGTTCCCTTTTCCTTCGACGGTAGCAGCAGCCGAGTTGCCCATGTAGATCTTTTCTCCTTCAACCGGCTCACAGTTAGAGAAGAATCTACGGTTCGTGCACACATGACGTGTAGCACGGTATCGATCCACCATTCTTGTGGATTCGACCCAATCATGTTTACCTCCGAAACCACCGCGACGAGGCTCAAGTCCTCAACTTCTTTGGTGATGTCTTTCACCATATTGGCCTCGTGGTGCTTCTTTGGAAGTCGACAGTCCGACGACTTGTGGCCTAGTTTGCCACAATTGAAGCACTTTCCCTTGAACTTATAGTTCAGCTTAGCGACGCCTCCGGTCGCCCCAAGTTTCGCTTTGGGTTTAACCGCGCCTTTGCCCTTTTTAGAGCTATGCTCCACCACGTTTACTTTCGGTTCAGATGAGCTCAATACTCTCTTTTCCGACCTTTTGTTGTCTTCTTCGATTCGAAGTCTAACAATCAGATCCTCCAAAGACATCTCCTTGCGCTTATGCTTGAGATAGTTTTTGAAGTCTTTCCAGCCCGGCGGCAGCTTTTCAATAATAGCCGCAACTTGGAAAGATTCACTCAGAACCATCCGTTCTGCATGGATCTCGTGCAAGATCAACTGGATCTCCTGCACCTGACTGATCACAGTCTTGGAATCGACCATCTTATAATCAAGGAACCGTCCGACAACAAATTTCTTTGTGCCGGCATCCTCAGTTTTATATTTCCGGTCTAACGATTCCCACAATTCCTTAGCCGTAGCGACCGCACCATACACGTTGTACAGAGTATCGCTTAGGGCATTCAGAATATAATTACGACACAGGAAATCAGAGTGTTTCCATGCATCAACAGCGATCACGACCTCAGCGTTCGTCTCGCCGTCGTTCACCTTAGGCTCGACTTCTTTCAGGTATGTTGCCAGGTTCAGCGTGGTGAGGTAGAAGAGCATCTTCTGTTGCCATCTTTTGAACGTCGAGGCTGTCCCCGTAAATTTCTCCGGCTTCTCCAGGTGGTTGACCGGTACGTTTGGCTTCGTAACCACAGGTATGGCAGTGTGGATAAAAGTAGTAGGGAGAACGTCAATGTTTCCTTCGTTTCCCGTAGATTCTTGGTTGTTGAGGAACTCCACGTAGTCTGACATCTTCGCGGGATCGTAAATCTATTTTAAGATTGTTGGCTGGGAAATAAAAATATTCGAAGATTGTGTAGCACACAATTTCCTTAAAATAGATTCGCTCCCTCACGTATGTGCTAGAGGTTCACGAGCGTCTATTTCCCAGGATACTTCGAAAAAACACGGCGTTCGTTTAGCACAAAAACGACACCGACTACGAACGGAACAAGAAATATAGCAGAAATAATATTTGAGGAATATTTTCTTATTTATCTTCAATTTAATTCTTGTATATTTGTTGTGTTTTTTCCTTAGAATTAGTGGCCTATTTATAGCCAAAATATTGGAATAAAAATAAATATATATATATTTTTTTTTAATATGCAAAGTGGAATACACGTTTGGGTGGTTGAGTGGTTAAAAGACCACTCAATTACAAAGCCACCAATCCCAACTTCTAGAAGTTGGGCCTTCTAGAAGTTGGGCCGTTATTGGGCCAAAACCGAAGCCCAATAACATTTTCAAAGCCCACTTCAATAATTTTTTTTTTTTTTTAAATTAATTCTCATTCACAAAAGATAATTTATAAATCAACTATTATCTAACACTTTATATATCCCCTTTTTCCTGCATTTTTTCTTTCTCCCTGAGCTTTAGTATCCTATTATCAGAGGTTGTTTTCTTCCTTTATGAAAACGTCCTTTTCGGAGAAATAAAATTTTGAAGTCGAAGACAGGAAACAAATAAACAATATTACAGATCTGGGTTAAAAAGCAATAGTTGTAGAGTTTTAGATTCAGTTTATAAGTAGTCTACTTTGGCTTTTCTTGTTAGACTTCGATCCTTATTTTCTTTCCTGTCTTTGTTTTATTTTTTCTCTTAGTTTTCTAGTTCGAGTATTCTCATTTGGTAAAAATTATTCATTATTGGATGTATAACTGTATCCAGACAGCTCTTCACTTGGTTATTAAGCTCATTTATATTTCTACCAAGTTATCTCTCGGTGTTCTACAAAGATTGATGTTCTATTAATGCAAGTCATTCTCGGTGCTGCTTGATGCGAGAATGTAAAGGGGATTAGGTTTACTTTTAAATATTTTAATTGAAAGTGATTAAATTTAATTGGGGTTAAAAAATAATTATCAATAAAGTATTGCTTATTAGTAGTAATGAGAGTGGAGAATTGTATTTGAAATAGTTTTGTGGTCAAAGCGAAAAAAATAATAATTAAAAGTGAAAAAGTTGGGTTAGTTTTGCAACATTGTTAAAAGGCTAACTATATTTGCACTTCTATTTTAAAAAAGGTAACTATTTTTGCCTTTCTCTCCAAAATCACCTATTACGAAAACATCTTTACACACACCGCAAAAATACAATCAATTTGACACAAAAAATGCAGTTGTTATAGTGTTTTACTGCAACACATTAGCTATAATTTTTAAAATGAAACATTGTAACCATAATTAATGTAAGTTTAATTGAAAAAATTACACATATATATTTTTACAAAAACCTAAGTCTAATAGCAATATAATTAATTAATTAAATAAAAACTAATAATTATAAAATGGAAAGTATGTTTTACAACCCGACTAATTAAAGGTTTTATTTTAATATATTGATAGGAAATTCTCTAAATATAATTAAGAAAACTTGTAGTTAAAAAAAGAGGATAAAAGAAATTACAGCACTATATCGAATTGATGAACAATATCACACCAAAAAAAAAAACAGAGAGAGTTAGTGTTCATCAAGCGAAAAGTGAAGTTGAAAATATAGCGAGAGGTTAGAGCCGCTCTATTTTGTGTTGGGCAATATTAAAGAGAGAGTTCCTGTTCAAAGTTATATGAGTAAAATAAAATTTTATTTTACATGTGAAATTAGCAAAATCATTCGGGACAGATGGAGTACTTGGATAATATGAACAAATACATAGTAGCACATGATATCTATGTCAACCTCATATTATTAGAGTAAATCCAACATTTTATGAAAAAAAAATAAGCAATGGACAATATATTAAAAAACGCTTGAAAATCTATTCTTTCATGATCTTGTGCGCATAGATCGACGGTCGACAAAGTCAATTGTGCCAATAAATGATCCAATCAACGACCAATTGAGTTAACCATCAAATCATCATTAAGATAAATGAGACTTCATATAGGGTCTATATATAATAAATGTTGTCATCGTTTTATTTAATTGCAAATTGCCCAAATATTAACTTTCTCAACTATCATGCATGATACGATGATAATCAACGTTCTTAAACCAAAAACGTTAAGGAAAGAAAGGATATCATATGGAACCTTCCTATCGCGCATGTGAATGAGCTTCTGATCTATCGCATTTTACGTACCTACCTAACGCCGAACGCAATTAATGTCTCATGTGCGACGGCAGGGTGTTCATGTTGTATGTATCATATCTATATATCGTATCAAATCCATTAAAAGTAAATAAAATAGATTATGAAACCCTAAAATTCAACATGATAAAGGCAATATATTAGATATACACGTGTCTTCTGTTTTTGTGCCCTCTATTGCTTATCTCATAGGAGAGGCAAGCATGTAGGTTTCTCTTATATAAAAGGTATGTCATATGTTTAGTTTAATTACACAGTAACAAGATTATTTATGTTAACAACTGAATCTACAAAAGACCCTTGAGGGTGAGAGTTAAGGTTAGCAGGAGGGGGATCTATGAGATGTTATGGCCCGGGATGCCACAACCCTACAAAAAATTTAAGAATAAGTACTATGTATATAGTAATCTTGGTTTAGTACATGCACTCGTGTGCTTTAAGTGTTAATAAGCATATGTAGTCTAGAATTGTAACAAATTTTATATGTTCAATTGCTTAGAGCATCTCCAACACAACAAAAAATTACAAGTAATTTTACACAATTATACAGTTGATATAGTTTTTTTACTCCAATCCATAAACTTTATTTACTACACTAATTTTTACTCCAACCCATTAACTCTATTTTTTAGACTAAAAATCAAACTCTTATTTAATACTATCTTAATTGACTTATTAAACTTTATATTATAATGTTTAAAAATTAAATAATTTATATTAAATTCAAAGGAAAATATCAATAAATAAATAAAATTAATATCTTTTATTATTATAAGAATATCAAATATTTTAAATAATAAATATGTTTTATTAAATAAATATAAATAAGTAGAAACCACTACTCTATTTTTGTGCTGAAAATTGTGCGTACTCTACATCGAGAGTTTCTCTGCTCATCAACAAAATATTCGTGTTAAATATAGAGTCTCATTGGAGTAGAAACGTATTATATTATTTTTGTGTTTTACATAAAAATAAAGTACTTATTGGAGACGCTGTTATGGTAAAATCAATGCCTCACTCCTCGAGACGTGTTTACAATGTCTTACTACAAGATATTTAGATCATATTTTGACTTGTGATACAACTTTATGAGGGGAAGAAAACATCCACCCGATTGTAAAAAGTTATAGGAGAAATAAACGAGAACATTAATTACTATTGTATAATACAATGTAACCAAATTGACAAACATGTCAACGTCAAAATAGAGTTGAATAATTTATATCTAGTAGACCGTACAATACATTCACAAGCGTCTCCACTTTTATCTCTTGTTTCTATATAACTACTACACCAAATACACAGGAGAAGATCTTAAATTAAAACCAGAAAGTTATAACACACTCTCTCTCTCTCTCTCTCTCTCTCTCTCTCTCACTGTGTCTCTGTCTTTCTCTCTGTCTCACTCTCTCCTCTCTCCCTCCCTCTGTGACACATACCCATATAAGTAAGTAAGTCTTGATAATTGGAAGATTAATAATGGTGAGGAGAAAGGATTTGGCTAGCGCATTGAACGCGAGAGTGGTGGGCCCAGCTGGTGCCAAAGAGACGATAGTTCTTGCGCACGGCTATGGAGGAGACCAATCGATATGGGACAAAATAGTCCCTCTTTTGGCCGATCGTTATCGACTCGTCCTCTTCGACTGGTGCTTCGCTGGTGCTATCAAAGATACAACAAACCTCTATGATGCTCAGACGTATGTACTACTATAACTTATATTATGCATATATCTCTTAACATGTTTTTTTTTTTAATAATTTCACTGTATTTTTATTGCAGGTACTCTTCTTACCATGCATTTGCCGAGGACTTGATCTGTCTGGTGGATGAGCTCAAGTTAAAAGATTCGTCAAACGTTGTTTTTGTGGGCCATTCCATGTCTGGAACCATTGGTTGCATTGCTTCTATTAAGAGGCCTGACATCTTTCGAAAGCTAGTTCTTGTCGGACCTTCACCCAGGTTTATTTATTTATTAATTATCACTTAATTTATTACTCGCCATTTTTAATTTATTCCATCTATTATTCAATATTCAAAGGCAATTATATGTTGGGAATCTCTCTCTCTCTCGCTCTCTCTCTCCATATATATGTGTTACAGTAGAGTAGGGTGCATTTGAAGGATATAAAATTAAGTTGAAGAGATGTCTGCGCATATGAAATTTTTTTGTTCTATCATGTCCACATGGGTATAATACAACTCCATTCATAAGTTGGCCTGGCATTCTTATCACTAATCAGCCCATGTTGGTACACCAACAAGTGAAAACCTCGTTAGATTATAAGTTGTGCCACATGCATGTAATCGGGTTATATTCAAATGGGTGGTATTGAAGAGACCACGGGTGGTATTGAAGAGACCACGAGAAATTAGATAAATCCTATTCAATATAAGGGCTAATGATTCGAATAAATTATTTGTCATTCAAGAATTTGTTATTTGTATCTATTTATTATTATTACGGTCAATAAAAATAAAAAATTCCAGGTTGGTGAACACGGACGACTACGAAGGGGGTTTCGAGCTGTCGCAGGTGGAGCAACTAATCGACAGCATAGAGCACAACTTCGAGGAGTGGGCTTCGGGCTTTGCCTCGGTGGTAGTGGACCCAAACGACCCGTCCTCGGCCCGTAAGTTTGCGGGCTGTCTGAAGAGGATGAGGCCCGAGGTGGCGGCCCAGGTGGCGAGGACTGTGTTTCTGAGCGACTACAGAGACGTGTTGGACGATGTTATAACGCCTTGCGAGATCATACACACGCGAAAAGACGTCGTTGTCCCCGACTCTGTCCCGGCATACATGAAGAGTAGGCTGAAGAAGGGCGGATGCAGCGTTACGGTGATCGACACCGAGGGTCATTTCCCGCAGCTCACGAACCACGTGCAGTTCGTCGAGGTTCTCGAGGGGATATTGGCCGGTTAGTTGTTGAGTCGAGTTTTGTTTGTGTTTGATGTTTTCCTGAATTTTAGGTTTTGTTTTTGATTGATTTTGAGTGATCTAGTGTGTGGTAAGTTTGTATTGCAGGTATGTTTTGTTAGTTTTGGATCATGGTAGGGTTTGAATTGTTGCAATGAATTGTATGCGCGTGTGTTGTAATGAATACCATGTATTTGAATCTAATATTGATGTGCTTTCTACGTACACACGTGCCCAACACAATGCCTATGGGTGGGCATTCGGATTGGGGTACTCGGGTTTTACCTGAACCCGGGTCGGATATCGGATAGTAATTTACTACTCGATCGGGTTATTCGGGAACCCGATAGATTTTTAAAAAATTATTTTTTGTACATAAACGTTAAAAATATATAATTACATATTTAGATATCAATATCCTTGAGTGATGTTAAAGTTTTAAATAATATTTCGACCAATTTCTTATTTTAATTGCATAATTATTATATTTTATATCAGTGCATTATAAAAATGTAAAATATATAATTTATAAATTAACATAAAAATATGTATATATTATATTTATTGAAAACAAAATATCCAATATTATATATGATATTTAATATATAACATGGATATTTTGATGTACATTGAATTATTATATTTTTGTAGTCATATTTTCAATTAAAAAATCAGGTACCCGAGCCCGATATATACCCGACAAGCGGGTACCTGTCCGTCGTAGATTGGGTCGGGTTCGGGTAGTGAAAATCTTAACCCTAACCGAACTACCCGAACACGCACTACCCGATACCTGACTACCCGACCCGATGCCCATCCCTAACAATGCCATCGTAGTACGCGCGCAATCTAACTAAAAGTTCGGTTTGAAGCGAATTATATCACGTGCTATTACTCTCAACTTAAACGAACATGAGCATCATTACACATCACATTTTGAAAACGATCTGAATTAATGTGATGCGTAATGATACTCACGTGCATTTAAGTCGAAGAAGTTGATGAATTATGAGGTTTTCGTCGAGTAAAAGAAGATCACGTGCTCTCGCGTGTTAAATTCCATTTAAATTGGCGATTAAGCTAAGCGAGAGGCCAAACCAAAATGGCCCAAAATCGGTAATATAGAAGACTTAAAAATGACACTTCGGAACATACGCCCATGCCCCAAACATTGGGAGATGTTATTTATCAAAATATATTCGGGTATCCTACGGTTACGTATGCATTTCCTATTTTACGGGTATCGGAGCAAAATGAACCAAAAAGGTGAAGATTTGGATGTAGAATAAAGCCGAAGAAATCAAGATTGAACAGAACCTGGCCCACGGCGTCAATCACGGAACAACCACAAGCAAGAGCATGAAAGCCAATGTCAACCCATTAAAACCATATAGCCTGTAAGGCATGGCAAACCAGCTCATGGAATTGCCGGAAACCATCACATAACAGAGCCACGCAATACACAGCTATATCAGGATATCCGAAGTTGATGTCCTCACAACGTGAAATTCGCATTTTACTGATTTCGAGTTGATGCTTAACAGCTTATTATCTCGCTCAGAACTCGCATTTTCCTTCAACTGATCTTACTCCACTTCGCGGTGAAAACTACGCCATTCAAATCGCTGTGAATCCCATGTATCACAAACATAAACAGCACATAGAGGTGTGCATTACATTAGGAGGCCTTCACTCGAGGTGTTACCACTCTTCCTCGTACCAAAATTCAAATACTTGATCTCTTTACAGAGGCTCTGGCAAGCCAAAGACACAAGCTTCGTAGTAGAAAATTGATGCTAAATCTACATCAATTTTGGGGGAGACTTTCAATATATCTATAATTAATCATATTTCAGTAGTTACTTTTTTGTCCTATTTTAGCATGAACCTCGGTGTCGGCTATTAGACGTAGCCAACTTTCAAGGGGACTAACTCCTAGGTCCATGTCTTTCTCAAGTCTACATAAACGTTGAAAGTCAAGGAGACTGAAGAGTGAAATCAAATTCATGACCTCCAACTGAAGATATCATGGCATGGTCACTCGATCCATCCCGACAAACATCGAATCTACTTGCTCTACGGTTTTAGAAGAAATATTTAAGAGCTGAAGGACTCCAAATTTATCTATGCACGCAAGTGAATTCATAGTAAATATCAGTAGAACAAGAAACTGTGTCATCAGAAAAACAAGAAAAGATGATTAACGAAAGTTCAGTAGACTAAGAGTACTACAACAGCAGCAGCAGATTATTCCCATTCAGAGAGGTACAACATTGCAGATAGGCAGGCACAGGGCTTATTGCCATTGTCAATTGCACTTCCCATGGCCTTGCTTTATATTATGGTGCTCGATTTGCTTTTGATTCTATGCCATTTTTCGACATATATGATTTTGCTAGCGAGAAGTACTTTTCCTTTTGATTCTTGTATTCATTGTATCTCAAGAAAAAGTAGCCCATATAATCAAAGTCTATAGGAGACATCTTTGCCTGAGAATCATGGTGATCAAAAATATTTTCACTTTATTCTAAAAGATATGACAAAACACAACTTAGAGGAGAAAGAGCTCATCTACCTGTATTAAAGCCCACAATGCCCAATAGAGGTGAGAAGCAAGCATATATGTGTTGGTCTCCACGTAAAGAGCTTCGAGATCTACATCAGAAACCTGCATTTATTGTTAATCTCCTCATTACATGAAGGTCGAATGCCAAATAAACAAGCATATAGAGTCTTTATATTTAGTTTGTACTCTGATATACCTCATCTGGTTTTTCAGGACTGAGATAGTGCCTGAAGAAGAGATACTGTTGATCTTTATTTGGGTACCTGCAGTAGTAATAGAAAAAATGAGCAAATTGCAAGGTATCTTTGCCCTATCATCGTTCTAAAAGCAGAAAGCAACATAATACGAGGAAAATGAAAACATACAAACTGTAGTCGCAATCATATCCTGCGTATTCATTGAAGTGGTTTCCGATGTCGAAACCTCTATAATTGTACGATCCATATTCAAAGTCGATGAAGTAAAGCTTTCCTGAAAAATCGAATGTAAGACAAAAGGATCTACTGAGTATAAACTAAATGCTGATTGATATGATAGAATAGAAAGTACTAGGCAGTCTTAATACACACACCCACACACATATAGTCTACCCGGTAGCGGTATTTCATCTTATTTACAGAAGTAAAATTAACTTAATACGCATAAGATGGTGATGCTAACATGGACAGACACTCATTCGTGCACACACATGGAGACATTCACTATATTGCGGAAGACTTGATGATGTACCTTCATCACTTAACATCAAGTTTCCAGAAAGCAGGTCATTGTGACAAAATAGGACAGGTGAATTTAAAGAATCTGTTATTTCCTGTTATACAAAAAAAAAAAATGGATGTGAGTTTTGGCAGTATAGAATAACACGTTACATGACATGTCCTCCTTATTATATTTGTAATTTCTTGCAATTTTTTCATAATACTGATTGATGTGTGCTTGCAAACAATATCGTAAGAAATTATCTCAGCAAATACAATTAGCCTTGACATAATTCACTCACTACAAAAAGGAATGACTGATACATGAATTAGAAGTAACAAGTACAAATGAAGAAACTTAATTTTATAAAATCATTAAGATAATAGGAAATACTTGTTTTCAGTTCCAACAATATAATCATTTTAGTTGATATATCTCAGGTGCTTGTCGGAAAACGAAGTAAGTGATGGTACCTAATGATTATTAACTAGACAACACCCAGAGATACCTTGAGGGCTGTAATATCTTTACGAATTTCTCCAAATGAAATAGTCTGATACACATTTTGCTTCTCGCTACAGTCAAATTCGAGGCTCGATGCTGCAAATATGTTACCATGGTTCAAGATGAGATCATATAACACAATATGCAGATATTTGCTGAATGAAACATTGAGAATTCAAAGTCAAAATAAGCTCTTCTATTAAAGAATCATATCAAAGAGCACCTTTTTTGAAGAACTTTGATATGTCATTCCACAATTGAGGTTCCCTTGAACCAGGGATTTCTACCTCGTGGAAATTGCGAAGTTGTTTAGCAATTTCTGACACAATCTTTGGCGTTCGCATGTCTGCAAGAGATTGAAGTAAAGTCAACAACAATTCTTTCTCCGTTCCGTTCACATAAAATAAGCAGCTGCAAACCTTAATAAACATAGCATGCACTCTGATAGTTACCCGAATGTGACACTCTTAAATATAAGCCAACATATTGACTTAACAAAAATCAAGGAACCCTCTACATCCACATCATTAGAGAAAGCAATAGAAACATCAGAATGCTTGTAATTTCCCAAATATTTACCTGATGGAGTAAGTGTTTGTGCATATATAAAGGCTTGCACCATACCGTTTCCAAAGACGCCTAACAACTTAGCACCAAACCCTGCAGCAGAAAGGTGGGGAATAGCCTGACCAAAAAACAAAGAGGATTAAGTGATTGTTGGGTCAAACCATAGGCGGAGCCAGCGTTGGGCCAGTGGGGTCCATGGACCCCACTGGAAAAAATTTTTTATTAATAATTTAAGGTAAAAAAATTAATATTATGGGTAAATTTGTAAAATATTATACTGTAAGGACCCCTCTGAAAAATTTCTAAAATATTTGGTATGTAGTGCAATTAAGGTGGACCCACTTATTCCAAGTGCTGGCTCCGCCACTGGACTCAAACAGTTAGTGAAATGAGTAAATTATCTGCGTATTTAGTGTAAATTCCTGGAGATATGTTAAGGAAAAGTAAATAAATTTTGGCATCAATAACAACTTTCTGGTGCAGTCGAATGTTTATCAAATAACAATGAAATTGCTGTTAGAATACCTGCAATTCCCTCTCACGATTGATCACATACTCAGTATTTGGTCCATATAACCTAACAGTCAAATGCACCTCGTTCTGATCAGATTCTTTTACAGACACCTTGAGTACTGTTAGAACACACAGATCACGTGGAGTAAATTAACATGCCAAGTCACCATGTTCAGATACACAATTAGTACTGTTTTTATTCGAAAGCCATCAATGGATTTGATAAAGAGACGTACATTGATTAGTAATACCGCCAGAGATGGTTTCAAGCGAGAAGTGCGACTCGTCCAACTTTGACCATTGTTTAAATAGATCCTTGCACAGCTCCCTGTATAGGATTTGGACAATTGATTGAACAATCAACCACAAACATAAACTAACATGATTACGACTGCCAAAGAAGAATGAAGTTCTATATAAATCTTCTTTTCTTCAAAATTCATAATCAACATAAAGCCAGCTAACCTATGCCAACTTCACCATTTTATCATTTGCGTACATCAAATTGATGCATATTAGACTAGCCAAACAAAGGATCATGTGATTAAACGAGAGACTAGAGGGCATCAAGCAAGATCATTACCAGAGTTAAGCATGCTGAAACATGTTTTCATAACGTAAATGTCATAATTATTTTCCAGATGCTAAATATACATCCTGCAACCCCCTAAGTCACAACTATTAAAATACTTGCATATCAGAGGTGGAACATCAACGAACTGGACACATCCAGAAAATCCATTACAAGAAACAAAGAAAAACGCGCCAATCCAGATCATAAGCACAGTCGGATAACAAAACCTGGCCAAAAAGTGCAAAATATGCACAAATCGAAAATACAACAGAAGGAGCCGAGTATTCCTTTTCAGATGCCGTGGAAGATGCACGCAACAATGATGAGAACATCAAAGTCTGACACGATTGCTAAATCATCAAATTTCCTCTGTAAAATCATATTGCTGCCACAAAAAACACGGTACAGGAAAAGAAAAAGAAAAAAAAAACAGCGGCTAAATTACACTATGTGAGGCTTCATTTCGTTGACGGGAATCGAGAGGTCGATGGTGATGGACGAGCATGGAATGTCCGAGCTGTGAGTCTCCGCCACGCGGCTCGCATCCCAAATCTCTTCAGTGGCACCCATTTCTTCTCAACGGAATCAAAATTGATTGTTGCAAGGCAGAGGGAAAGGAGCAGAATTATGTTTCTTCGTCGGTGAGGAGGAAGGAATGGAATGGAAAGGAAATTAGTAGATATTGTTAGAAGGGAACAGCGATGTGGAAATAAAATGTCAAAACTAACCCTTGATATGATTTGAGCTCTCGGAATCCGCCACGTGCCGCGACTCGCGGATGCTTACTAGTTCGCGAATGGGAAGCGACCCTACTTTTCCTTTCCACGCTACCGATTCGTCGTTATTATGTCAGGACATGGGCAATTTCGGGATTGCCACATATTCAAGTGTATTAATATAAAAATTTATGATACAATTACCGCCACTATTTATTTTATAATATAAATATTTTATTAGGGCGAACGATATTTATTTATAGTACCCTACTGTTTATAGCATATGGCACGACCATTATGGTTCTCATAATCCTAATATCACTTTTACCTCCTAAGGCCATCTCCAACCATTCCTCCATATTTAGAGTTGATACATTACAATTCATTCATATATAGAGTTTGAACAGTATCAATGAACTCCAACCAACTCCTCTATATATTTTACTCTATTAATAATTTTCTCAATATATTCCACTTTTAAACATTTTATATTATTAATTATTAATAATTTTCTCAATATATTCCACTTTTAAACATTTTATATTATTAATTAAGTTATATAAAAAAATAAAATTAAATTTTAAGATAAATTTGTAATAAATTAAAATAGTAAGGGTAAATTGTAATAAGAAAAGATATAGATAATTAAACATGTAAAAAAACTGCAATCATATATTTCTCAAGATATCGGTGCTTCATAAGCATAGTATACCAATTTTATTAATTTGATTACTATTATATTATATTTGAGAGACCCACAAGTGCACAACCACTATTCATCGTCTTCTTCTGACTATTCACAGTCACAGTGCAAATTAAGTACACCAAATAAAAAATTAACAAAAACTAAATCATTAAAGGAAATAAAAAAAAGACAGCAGGTGAACAGTGCCCCTCTACAGATAAGGCAACATTGTTTCGTCCTCCAGAATTAGCGTGGGATTTGGCGTGCCATTGGAGTTCATCAACCTCTATATCCAGCGTTTAACGCCAGGTATAGAGCCTGGTTGGAGATGCCCTAATGTTATCGTGTGATGCTTAATGTGCTCACGTGCTTTTAAGTCGAAGAAGATGATGAGTTATGAGGTTTTAAGTCGATTAAAAATGAGATCATGTGCTCACGTATTAAATTCTGTCTAAATTACTGATTCAATTAATCGGAGGACCGAAACGATCCAAAATCGATAACATTGTGGACTAAAGTGAAACACCACCAGAAACGCTCATTGGGACTAAAAATATTGTTATCCCTTATATATTATATATACTAGAGCAATAGAGTCAACAAAATGAACAAACAAGCAAGATGTAAGAGAACTCTTACTTCCTCTTTGTTTGTCGACAAATGGCACGATTCATGCTTGTTTATAGCCCTATACATATGCTACAAGGATTTGCTCATTCCATTCATCATCATCCATATAATTGAAGCTAGTTGATGATAGATTGTGTTGTGTGGTTGGAAATCTCCATCATGTGACCGTGGTTGAAAACTCATTAAAGACATTGTCTAATCATCAAATATATTTACAAAACTCTCCCTTTGATGTTTATTTCAATAATAGACCTATGATGATATAACCGTCTCATTGAAAAACAAACTAGAAAAACCTCAGTAGGATAAAAACTTAGTGTAGGAAAAAATAGTGCATCACATATTATATCCCTTGATGTAAGCATGGGCCAGTATCTTTAAGCCTTCGAAGTTCAATTAAATCTACAAGTATTTCAATTGTCATAGGACGCAATGCTTTCGTGAATAAATATCAAAGGTTGTTACTTGATGGAACTTGTTATTCGTCAACTTCACAAGTATTCTGAAGACCATATGTGTAGAAGAATTTGGGCGATGTTTGGTTTATAGCATTCGGCATTCTTTAATTGAGCGACACATAATAAATTGTCTTCATATAAGATCGTCGGACGTAACTTTTTCGATAATAACCCACAATTCTGATGTATGCATAATAATCGATCGCAGCAAAACACGCTCCCGAGTAGCTTCATTAATAGCTGAACTTTTCGCAATATTGGATGAATAGCCGATAAATTTTGTTAAAATGACCGCCATGTGATAACGTTTCCACCATTGCAAATAAATTTTGTGACTGAGAATTATGTGGAGTCAGATTGAAATCCAGCATCTGCATATCCAATTAAATGTGTCTTTGATTCATTATACTTGAACATCCTCATATCGATTGTCCATTGAAGGTATCGAAAAATTCATTTGATTTCGTTTCAATGCATACGAGTCGACAAAGAGTTATATGTTGCCATAAATGTACAACGACCGCTATATCAGATTATACATGACTAAAATATACTAGCGCCCCGATAGCACTAAATATGGTAATTCAAGACCAAACAATTCTTCATCACTTTCTCATGTTCTAAATGGATCTTTATTCACGTATAACGATTGGCATGAAGATATCCATTGGGTGAGCTTTATTCATATAAGATTTTTTTTCAATTCCCTATAGGTCTCTTGAATAAACATTCAATTTTATTTAAATATTCAATTTGTAGACCAAGGTAAAAATTTTATTTTGTCGGGTTCATCATTTTGAATTCATTTTTCAAATAATCAATAGCTTTTGATGACCGAAGTTCCTACTATGTTGATATTTCTGAAGTGGTCCGGGTATGGATGTTGAAACTACACTCTGGATCAGAAAGTTATAGCAACAGTAAAAAGACGCGCACACGGTTTAAAAATCGCAGCAAGTCATAATAAAGAAGTTCTACCCTTCGGCCCGTGGACGTAGGTCATTCAGATCGAACCACGTAAATCTCGTGTTCACTGTCCAAATTTATTTTTGTCTCTTCTATTTTTATCGTCATTTCTCGGACAGATAATTATCGGGAATTTCCGCATATCCTAACAATTTCTTTGGCGCACTCATTTTCCTTAAGAACTCCGAAAACTACCTCAAACAGTCGGCAGTTAACTCATTTCTTTCAATACGAGGCGGATGATTAGTGGGTTTGTTTTCTAGGAGACAACACAGATTCTTAACTAGGTTTGAATCCCAATTTACCGTGTGAAATCTATGTTTCTGAGAAAGGGAAGGTTTGTTCTTGAGGCTGATTGGAGGAGCTCGGACAATTTGGAGAGGCTGTCTTTATCGATGTGTACAATTATTGAGCTTCGGTAATATGCTGATGTAGTTGGCTGAGAGAGATGAAATGAAACAATATGAAAATAGTTGTCGTTGGTGGACGAATAATGACATAATATGAAAATAATGATTCTTGTGTATTCCATACAATTTTGGTAGCCTAGAATTCCGTAATCAAATCAATTACTAATAATCTTTCCTAATTATGGTCCTTATCCACGCTAACACCCCCTCCCCCCAAACTTAAGGTGGAATCGTAGAAGCCAACTTGAGTTTGCTCAGTAGTATTGAAAACGAGATGGAAGATGTGTTTTGGTAAAGATGCCTGCAGTATCATTTTCCGATGAGATTAAAACCAAACTAATGCCTTACAAAGTGACAATCAATTTGCTCATGAAAAACATCATAATGAGAAATTTGGATACCACTTGAATTGTCATGATGAAGTAGAGTAGGCGAAGAGTGAGTGACACCCATATAAGTTCATTATCGCCATAACCAAATCAATTCAGATGTTGCATCAGGCAGGGAGCGGTATTCCAATTCTGCAATAGATCGGGAAACAACGTCAGCTTGTTGCTGCCCCAGAATATGAGTGGATCACCTAACAGAAATAGGAAGTAGTAGATCGGCGATCAACTAACTCACCTGCACAATCATCATCAGAGTAACCAGATAATACCAAAGACCATTGGTGAGAAAAACGTAATCCATAATAGATAGTGAATTATTCGAATCGCATATTCGATAAATATCGGATCAAATACTTTGATATTTGTATTCATTTCGAATCAAACTATTTTTATGTGGATTCAAATTCGAAATATTCGAATCTTAAATTTTTGAATTGAATCTCAAATCGAACAAAAATTCCAATTCATTGCAACCCAAGTCCTAGCCAATGGGGAGAGATCTCCCCCATCCCCGCTCCATTGACGAGCCTAAGCTCAACATACTGGATTCATCTCTAGTTCTCCCTCTATTCTAGCAGTAGTATATGTAGGATTCATCTGCATTTTCATTATGATCACGGTAATTCATTATTTTTTAATAAATTAGCGTCACGACATTTAAATATATTGGCATTGAGAATTATAACAAAAGATATGATTCAAATATATATATATATATATATATATGTTTATATATAGAGAGAGATTTGCTATGGTGCCCACCTACCGTGAGCAACCACCGTGAGCACCATAAGCAAATCTCTCATTTTCTTGCGTTTTTTCGATTCTCAACGCTGCCAACACCTACGTAGACAATCTCATATCCATTGCTAACCTAAATCACCCTCTCTACCACGTTAATTTTTAAGAAATCATCACATCGGTATGTCGTCCACATGTGAAGAATAAATAATGGATTTTCTTAAAAATTAACGTGATGGAGAGGGTGATTTAGGTTAGCAATGGATATGAGATTGTCTACGTAGGTGTTGGCGGCGTTGAGAATCGAAAAAACGCAAGAAAATGAGAGATTTGCTTATGGTGCTCACGGTAGGTGGACACCATAGCAAATCTATATATATATATATATGGAGTAATGTTATGGTGCTCACCTTGCGTGAGCACCAACCACATCAACGCGCCAAATCAGCGTCCAATGGGATTTTTTATTGATCTATAACCTACACATGGGATTAGTGAATCCGTCGGAGGTTGATTTGACATGTTGACGTGGCACAAAAAAATGCCACACAACAGGTGCCCACGGATGGTGCTCACGCAAGGTGAGTGTAATGACCCTGGCTTTCTAATGATAATTAGCGGCGGATTTCCGCACCGTAAGCCGCAGAAGACCCGATTTATAAAAATTTTCTCCTAAAATATATACATTACGACAAACGTAACCTACATCGTCGTAATTATAAAAAGGCCGAAGCCCCAAATTCACAGTAACAAAACACCCTAACACCGATCTACAGGTCGTCATCCATGTACAGCCTTGCCCTCAAAAGACGGTGGACTACCGCCGTCAGCCTGCCTTAGTCGTGACGTTTCTCAACGTCCGACTCCGTCGTACCTACAACACATAAATATAGGGAATGAGCTATAAAGCTCAGTAGGTAGGAACGATGCATGCTATGCAAGTGCCCAATAACCCCACAAAGGCATCCGCGCCAATGCATTTAATACTCGTACTACTTTCACTCAGGGCCCTCGGCTAATCTTACTATGCACCATAAATGAGCTCAAATCCAATATGGATAAATATGGCAGTGACCCACGCCGGGTGGCTTACGCTAGGATGCACCATGTTTCCCCTAGGTCGTCGTTTCCCAGGTCGTCCCCTCTGCTAGGCGGTCGCACACGCTGGTAGCCCACGCCGAGGTTGCCTACATCAGGGTTACCCCCTGTGTTGCTTGTTCCCTCAGGTCGCACCCTCCAGGTCACCCCCTACCGCCAACAGGACATTTGCCCAAATAAATAAACAGGGCCACAACCCAATATCTATATAATATAACCGACGACGCACCACGCCGTCATGGTGGCATAGAAGTAGCCCTGACTCAACTGTGAGTCGACATCAGATGCCTATATCGGCAAATATCATCGCTCTCAGGCGATAGACACGGTGCACGCTCACACCTCGAAATCCCCAAATGAAACGTGCGTGCATATGAAATGACATGTGATAAAATAAATTACTCTACTAACCATGCATTGCCAGTCGCAAATAATTCATATCACGTAAAAGCACTGAAGCATATAGTCGCATATATCAATCGCATATAATACATTTATGTGTTGTAGTTGAAGTTCCCACTTACCTGTCGTCCGTAGATTACCCGCTAGTAATCCTGTGAGATTCCTAGTTCTCGACCCTTAAGCCTAAAGAGTTATAATCGTCAGTGTACCAGCGAAATTAATTGACTATCTAAAATTATCATGCTCGAAACTACATTTGAAAAGTAGTCTTTTGAAAAGAGTTCGCTAAGTCAAGTTAACACGTAAAATACCAAGCTAGGCCGGAGGTTTTAAATCCCAGAATAACCTTTAGATTTTTAAAATATAGGTTGACCCGGAAATATTAGTCAACATACGAAAATACTTTATTTTAAAACAGATTTGGGCCGAAAATAATTTCATTTAAAATGATTGAGCTTGAAATAGGGCAAAAGCCCAAAAATTTAAATCGTCAGTCAAACTCACACAACCGGTCAAAGCCCGAATCATAATCGCCCGATCCCTCTTTCAAAAGCTGGTCAATCCGAAATACTTGCGGGTCAACGCTCAAATTCACGGGACTTTCGCCGCGTTCGCAGAATCGCCGCATGGACGTGCAAAGCCCGATTTAAGTCCGCGAACCGCCCAATTTCTCTCACAGGAATCACCCCGCGAAAGTCAATCGGCCCGCAAAACCTAGAGTCGGCCCGCGACGCCTCTCACAGTAATCACCCTTCAAGTCGGCCCGCGAAAGATTACAGCCCGCGAGAATCCGAATTTTGGCCCGCAAAACATGTTGTACACACACATTGAAACAACCCTTTGGGCCCGCGAGAAAGTTTCGCGACCCGATTCTCATTTGGCCGATTTTCCTATTCGTTTGAAAACCTGTTTTACTCATGATTTGCAAAGTAAAACGGCCCGCTATTTTCGAAGTCGCCCAAAACTCATAATCAGTCGCTTCCAAAACATCATTATTATTAAAAATCTCCTTTGAAATTCATTCCAAACCTAAAATATCGTACACTTAGAAATTGTTCTACCCGAACTCAATAATTCCCAAAATATTCCCAAAACTAATCTATCATTATGATCTTTTTCAAAAATCATCGTTCTGGAAAATGGTACATCCTAAAACAATAACCTCGTAAAATCAAAAATAGGTTAGGCACCTAAACTCGTATAAAACCACTTATCCTAAAGTGTCGCTACAAAGGTTTTACAACTGAAAATTCTAATTCACCCGAAAGCAGTTCACGTTAACTCCAACTAAGTCTTGAGAATAGTATTCTACCCGAAATTATTGATACTCAAAAGTTCCCAACCTAAAACTTCATCTTAAGCCCGAAAATGGATTCCACTTTCAAAAATTAACACCCCTAGTTTAAAATAATCTCATTCGTACAAGTTTCCAATCTCCTGTATATTAGTATAAATATAAGTAAAAATGTTAATACTTGTCTAACTCACAATTAGGGTTTTCGACTAACTGATCTACTTAAGGACGATTTCACATAAAATGAAAGCAACTCATTAATACATCAATTACCAAAGACTTCACGTGTCGTAAACAAAGTTCTCACCTATCTTATGTCTGAAGAATTCGATTTGTTAATGATTTCTTCAACTGGCCGAAGTTGATTATTAGTAGAACTATCGAAAGCGATATTCTTCCCTTTTCTTTTGCTCTCCTTCGTTATTTTTCCTTCTTTGCTTTCGTGAACATTTGTTAATGAAAGTGATATATACTAGCTACTAGCTAGTCTTGGAGGTGGTGATATGACATGACAAGTAGCTTACGGGAATTACCCTTGAGGCTAAATAAGTATTTCTTTTCCTCATCTAAATAATGATATATATACGTATATCACTTATGAATTTAATCCCCATTATATAATTCTTTACATTTGAGTGTACCTTCTTAAGTACTCAAATAAGGTCGGACTATATAATTTATTTATTAGTGGTTATACTTATCTGTTTCAGCAAGTACACAAGGATGAAATCCTCAAATTTATTATTACCCGAAAATTTTTATTTTGGAGCGCGTTTAGAATTTAAACCTATCATCTCTACCCAAAATTATAATAACATCCAAAGTTTCAACAAATTATCACACATCACGTAAGGCACCCAAAAATCTTAACACGTATGACCCGAAATAATTTATATTTTACATCTAATTTTCTTAGTCCTAATCTCTTTATTTGGTTTACCTAGCAAAATCTCTAATTAAGATGTTATGACATTAATTATATTGTAAATCTCGTACTTAGATTTTACGGGTATTACAGTGAGCATCATAACATTTCTCTCTATATATGTATACATAGGAGTTAAATTATTAAAGAAAAACAAGAAATAGTATATGCCGAAAGTGTGATAAGATCAATTTTTCATGGCTGTAATTGGGGGCGTTATTAGTACTATCACATTTTCGCACACTCTATGCGTGTGTTTAAAATATAATTTATTTAATATTATTTATAATTTGAGTTACTAATTTTTAGTGTTTAAGATGAAATATAATTTTTAAATATAGAAGTAGAAAAATAATGTATAACGGTATAAGTACAATAAATAGAAAATCACAAGTTACATGACAAGTATTCAATTAAATAAATTACAAATAAAATGACTAAATTGTAAATAAGTGATAGACCAAATTTGACGATTTATAGCCACCCTTGGCCAATTATATAAGAGTATAAATAAAGAGTCATATATGTGAAACACGGTATATGATTAAGATTTGCAACATTTTCGTTCCTGAGCAAAAGAGACCGTTTTCATATCTTGTTCGATCAACGGCGTATTAATCGATTGTTTGGTGTATAAGGTTATCTAGGAAAAAGATTAGCCTAAGTCACTTCGTTTCGGACTATGGGAGAAAAACACAATTTTCACTCCAAATAACATTACATAAGACCAATCTAGTCACAACTCAACTGCATGCAAGATTTAAAAGACAACAGCCCCTTTAACACACAGAAAAAAGAAGTAAAAGATACATTATCAAATAGCAAAAGCTCTCTGCTTCTCAAAGTTTCAAAGGCTTCAATCCAAGAGACGCTCTCAATCTATTCGCTTCAGCAATCTCAGGATCGGGATGATCCGTTCCGTCATCAGCGACCTTTTTCTCCTTTTTCGTTTTCTTCTTATTCTGCTGATTCTCTTCTCCAGCATTACCATCATCATTGTCCCGCCGCTTAGGGCTCGTGCTGGCCCGATCATGGTAATGCCTTCTACCGCTACTGCTGCTTTTATTACCACCACGACGGTGTTCATCAATGTCACGGTCCCTACGGTGGCGGTCTCTGCTTCTGCTTCTGCTACGACTCCTTGAGATGCTTCTCCTCCTCTCCCTTCTTCGACCTTCTCTGTCATCGTCTCTTATTCGATAGTGATCCCTATCTCTGTCACGCCCACGTCCTCGATAGTCTCTGCCTTGATCGTAATTTCTCTCACGCTCATAATCTCTGTCCCTGAAAAGCGAGGCAATTGCGTGTCTATGAAGTTGTGAGCAATAAATGATCTTTGTGTCTGGTGATGGATATCAAACTTGGAGAGTCAGCAAAAAGATGAAATCATTTAGAAAAGGTTGTTATGTGTTTAAATGTATGTATGAACCACCATACTTCTCATCTGCACACTGCCAGTGCAGAGAAACCTGACAGGGTCATATCACGAATAAATGTAGGATGCTAGTTTGTAGCCAAATCAGGGCTTGAAATGCCATGACGGTCAAAGGACCACACATACGTGTGAGGTATGTGAAGTTCAGCATAAGATCGGTACGAACGACAGCATCCAGACGGGTTCAGCTCAATGGCAAAAGCAGTGGAAAATGACGAGCATGTACCGCATCTCAGATTATTATACATACTATCCCATTTTCTTGAAAAATAGCAAGCAAGCGATAGAGATATGCATATAAAAGAATTTAAATGGCATTGCAATGGACATGGGAGAGCGACCTGTATTTGTGACTGTCTCGTTTTCTGTCCCTATCCCTTTCTCTCGTTGGGCTTCGAGCTCGGTAGTACTCCTGTGGCAGAACAGATGACTGGTGAGAGATGAACGAAAAGAACTTACCGATGCAAAAGGAAAACAAAAGTAACTAAAACGATTTTCATAACTAGACCTTGTCACTGCCACCAGATTCTTGTTCATCAGCAGGTTGCATCTCTTCATCTTTATCTTCCTCCTCCTCGAAATCATCTTCCAGAGCACTTCGTCGGGGTTCAATTGACCCAAGAACTTCAAGTGTCCATCTGACACCCAAAAAGAAGATGGAAAATAAACTCAAGGACAATAAACTGAAAAGAGCACGCGACACTAGTAACCTTTTACCAAGTGCTAACGATCACAATCTTTAAAAAGAGAAAATACGGGTATTACATAGTTATCAAGCCATTGACAGGTAGTCTCACAATTAAGTGACGGTAGGATAAAAAAACCAAGGAAATGAACTAGCATGTTTTGGTCAACAAAAAGCTTTTAGATACCTTTTCTTGATCCTCGGTAGTGCGATGTCACACGAATAATCTTTTGTTAGAAGCTCATCAATGAACTCATCAACATGAGTCAATACAAACTCTGATACAATCAAAAGCAAAGGTTATCACAATTTGCTGAAACTATGAGAACAATAAGAAACAAAAAAGAACGATAGATATAGTCTCACTTCCATCATTTGACCTGGACCTCAGCTTTCGGTAATCATTATACAAAGGTTCCAAATAGCGGTATACATCAATATCAGTCCCAGTTAGGCGTAAATAAAAAGCTCCAAGCACTCGAACATATCTGCAAGAAAATGGAAGCGACGGTGTAATAAATATCATGCATATCAAATGCACAAAGTAAGAATTGTAAAAGTTGAAACGCAGATCATGTTCAAATTATTAGGCAACGATATTTCCATGAAAAGCTTAATTGAAGTGTTCTAGAAACTTGATGAGTAACAAACAACAGAATCCAATTCTGGTTAGGGAAGCAAACAAACACTACCAACTACTCAATTTGTAAAGAAATGCCAGCATCCATAGTTATTGGATACATTCCAACTAATGAAAGTAAAACCAAATGAAATTACACAGACGCGCCAAACTAGCCCGAGCATATCATAGTAGTTACTTGTATTCAGGGTTTTTTATGAACTCGACGACGATTTCTTTATCTGGTTGGATCTGAAGCATCTTCATGATGAGGCACATAAAAGGCGCGGGCTTCCGATTACCGCCGTAAGCCCCTCCAACATGGTCGAGCTCCATGGCCTTGTCCACGAGCGTCTCCGCAGTGAGGCCAAAGCACTGTTCCTTCCAGTACGTATTCTGATATATCTTCGAACGAAGAATCTTCTCCACCAAGTTCTGTGGATTCGTGCCCCTTATACTCTTCGCCAAGGGGTCAGTACGATTCGCCATAGTTAAAGAGGGGAAATGGAAATTAGGGTTTTGCAATTGGATTTTCAAGCAATCGTACGTATGAATGTCGATGAGTAAGAACCCGTAGGCCGTATTAAAACAAGGGTCAATTCGGAATCAAGCCTCATTATGGGTTTGATTTCGAATTCACTGTTTGAGAATTTTTTAGGATAAATGATCCATTTTGTGTGGTGTAAAAAAAATGGTATGAAAGAGATATAAACTGGTATACAATGATCACTTTGTGTTACAAACTTCCAACATACTGGTATGTCAGAGCAATGAAATGGTACTGCAGAAATAAACTGGTATCAGATGATCATAACTGGTACCGGATTATGGTTTTGTAGTACATAATTTCAACATACTGGTATGTAAAAGCAATGAAGTGGTACTGCAGAAAATGGTCCTTAAAACTAAAAGTTTTGCCAAGAGGACCTGAATCCTAAATGATAGTTATGTGGGAGCCTGAAATGAAAATGCACCTTAAAACAATTGCTTTTATTTATTATATTTATATTTATTTTGACTCAGCTATAAATAAATGTCAGTAGGCCGCGGATGGGCTCAGCTCGGCTTACATAGTTGGGCCAATATATCCAATTTAATTGGGCTTATGACGGCCCATTAGATTGTTAGGGTTTTCTTCGATCTCCTTCGCGCAAAGTTTCATCAACTGATAGCCTCTGCAACCATTGCTCTCTCTCGGTATGCTTCTCTTCGTCTTGTTGCTCCATACTTCCGGCAATATGCAGAACGAAGAGGGGGGGGGGGGGGGGGAGAATATGGACCTCTATATTCCCAGGAAGTGGTGTGTATGCTAATAATATGTTATACTTCGTTTCTTTTTTCCTGATAATTCTTGGGTCTAATTGGCTCAGTTTCTACGTAAAGGACTTAGAGTCTTGAATAAATCCTAATTCTGAAGTATGTGTCTTTCTATTTGTGTATATGTAGCTCTGCCACGAATAGGCTCATCACGTCCAAGGATCACGCTTCTGTTCAGATCAACGTTGGGCATTTGGATTAGGCTGGTCGGTACACTGGTCAGTTCTCTACCTTTGCGCTCTGTGGATTCATTCGTGCCCAGGTGAGACCTTTGTTTGCTTTCTCATAGCTCATGTATCTGCTGGCTTTTATTTGATTCATGGACCTCGAAATTTTTCTGGCCTTTTGAGTTCCCAAGCCTTTTACTACTCATTTATTTTGGTTGCTAAGTAAGGATCATCATGCTGTGAATTGGGTTTGCTGAACTTGGTTCGCCGGCCCGCATTTGTCTGTATTGGCTCTATCATATGATGCTGCATCCTCAACGCTACTCTAGGAGCAAATAAGTTTTTGTATTACTCTCATGAAACGCATACCTAATTTCAATTGCCCATCGATTGTGGAAGGTTATATTTTGTGCATACTAATGTCAGCAATCCTGAAACTAATAGCAAAATTTGACTTCAAGCATCCTTTTATGTCCGTTCCCTTGTAAAATAGGTTGGAAGATGAGTGCTTGTTTTGCAGTTTTCTTGTTAAGTTTGTTCTAGTTTTCTGAGTTCCATTAGTATGATAATAAGACACTTTTCCCGCAATTGGAAGTTGATGAAATTTGGCGGTAATGGTTGGTTGAGCCTTATTTTTGAGCGAGTGTTTGCATATTTTTCAGTACATTACATACAAATCCCGCTTGTGCTATTTGATCTTTCTCCCGATGCCAACATGGTTACATGCTACAAATGCGCATCCGACGACAAAATCAAAATGATGTTAACCTTCTTATGACTCCTTATGTTACTGGAGGATCGATATATCTTAGATCTTTATAGTGCTTCATCATTGCCACACTTCAGTAATGCTCCCAAGTATAGATACAGTTGCTTGCTGACTTCAATTGCTTAAATGTTAAGGTGTTGGAAGTTTTTCTACTATACCTCTTATGAAATTCCTTGACTCCATCTGGATGTTAGAGTCTCTCTGTTCTTTTTGGATCATCTTGGTGAAGAGTTTTGGGTTTCTTACCCCCAACACTCTTTAATCGCATTTCGCACCAGCATTTTATTACACTGTAATCTGTAATTAATCAAGTGAAGATGAAAAAAGCTTCGTGTATACCTTGTCCGTGTGAATGACTTGGATTTAAGCATGGTTCTATTTTTTGCAGGGTGATGGTGATAGTGACCTTGATAGGCTATGGACGAAGAAGAAGGTCGAAGCCCGACAACAGTGACCGACTATAATTACGCAATTGCTTTAAGCATCAGCAATTTTTGGCTTGAGCTTTTGTTTTGAGTTTTGTTTTTTAATTATGTCGACTGTCCTTAATTATTTAAAAGTTCTCGGGACTCTAGAATGTGATAACTTAAATTTCGGCATTAAGGGTTGGTTGGATGAAGTTTTATTAATACCACAAGCTTTTAAGTCTTGCATTAGAGTTTTCGGTATTGTGTTGTGGATAAAGGTTTTCAGTGTCACTCTTCTAAAGTTTCCTCAATATTGATGTTTGGTAAAAAGCGTGGGTATCGCAGGAGGAAAACGCTGAGCTAATTAAAGATGGAAGTCACTTATGAAGTCGTTGGGTTAAGCGTTTTTTTTTTGAGGAGGCAAAAACCATTAGAATGAAGAGCAGAGCATTTCTAACGTGATAGCTGAGCGTGTAACTTCAGATGAAATGACGAGAGCGAAAGTTGTAAACACGAAAGCTATAGATTGCTGTGAGATCCGTAATCTGTACCAGTTTGATCAATAAAAGAAGTTGATCCTTGGCCCGTGGACGTAGGCTAAATCCTTTAGCCGAAGTTAACTGCTCGTGTTATTGTCTGCGTTGATTAAGTTTTTCGATTCTCACTGAATTCAAATCAAGTGTGGGTTATTGTCTAAGAACTCATCTTTAACTTGTTGATCGATCGATACTCTATACGCAACATAGACAACCCACGACTCATCATCTTATTTTTCAACCACCACACAGTCAATCAATGTTGTAGGAATTTTAAGAGGAGGAATCACACAATTGGATTGAACGAACAATTAGTTTGATCAGACATCGTTTGTTTATTCAAGACAACCAACGCGTATCTTCATCAATCAATTAACTGAACTTAAACTTTGTTCTCTCGAAAACCTGCTCCGCAATAACGGCTACTTCACCTTCGGCCTTTATGACTTCCAAGTGATCCTTTCGAAAATAAGCTGCTCCTTTTAAAGCATCGGCGACGAAGCTATTCGCCCCAGCTGCTATAGCAGCTTCCGCTTTGGCTCCATAAACCACTCTCTGTAATAAAACACACAAAAAGAAAACAAAATAATTGGATAATCTCATATAACCGAACCGGATAAAAAAAGGATATAGACCAAGCCAAGGTGTAATAATACCTTGATTTTGGAAAAATAGATAGCAGCGAAGCACATAGGGCAGGGCTCGCACGAGACATACATCTCACAGTCCGATAGGTCGGTTCTATCCAAATTCTTACAAGCCTGTAAGAATGCAATATGATTTAAATAAAGATCCTTCACTACTATGAGAGGAGTTACTATGGATTTTATATTTTTGTCTTAAACCTCTCTTATCGCTGTAACCTCGGCGTGAGCGGTGGGGTCCTTATGCTTTCGAACCATGTTGTGACTGCTCGCGACTACTTGGCCGTTTTTGCATACCACAACGGCGCCAAATGGCGAACCATCTCCGCAATATACGCCTTTGTAGGCTTCGTCGACGGCTTGGGTCAACAACTCTTCGCCGTACTCCATTGTTGGGTCATTTTCTTGGACATAGGTAGAAACAAAGAAATTGGTATGAAAGACCCCATGATTAGTTAGTCCTTTTAGTTCACACAGTTAAAGCAAAGGTGACTTTTTTACATTGTTGTAAAATTCAGCATGGCGGCCGCCTAGGTGCTAATCGAACCTACCGTGGCGTATATCATATAATCGGCCCCGATTAATACATGGGCCAATTAATCCACCTAGTCCGTCAATTAGTCCGCCTAATGGGCCAACTAATCCGCTTAATGGCCCGATTTATCTGCCTATCTTTGTAAAACATTAGCATATTAGATATATATATTGAAAAAAATGATAAAGTAACTAGTATATGTTGCACACCCAACATGCGCATGAAAATGTAAATTGATAAGAGGTTTTTGTTTTAATTTTGATTTTAATATTTAGTTAGAAAAATAAGCATTTTACAAAAAAATAGAATATGCAGTTTCATTAGGTTAAAGAACGTGATCTAATATTTATTTTTATTTTATGTCAACTTTAATTTGAGAAATTTTCTTATTGGTTATATATACGCACAAAAGTAATTTTTAACTTACTCTCACCATTAAATAAAAGCATAGATTTTTAATTTGAGAAAATTTTCAAATTTGTTACTAAATACCCCAAAAAGCAGTTCTCTCTCTATTAGGGTTTTCTCTCATCTCTCTCTACACCAAGCCGCCGCACCAAAAAGAACAGGTATTCTCCCCCATCCTCCATTAACGGAGGTGGGGGAGGTCTTTTTCTTCTCTTTTTTCTTGTTTTTCTTTCAATAAGGCACGTTCCGCTCCACCTCCGCTTGCCGGCGTCTCTGTCTCCGCCAGCCGCCGCCACGCTCCACCTTCACGCGCCGCCGTCTCCGCCTCCGCACGGCTCGCTCGCCCGCTTGCCGCGTCTTCCCCGCCAGACGCGCACCCCTCCGCCTCCCACCGTAGGTCACCCGCCCCGACGCCGGCTTGCCTGGTGGCTGTCGCCATCATCACCACCCACCGCTCGGCCGCTTGTGCCGGGCGGGTTCTCCTCGGGGAGACACTCCTTTTGGAGTTTTCTCTCCTTTGTAGGAGTTTTTTTCTCCCCTCGTGGGAGCTTTTCTCTCCCCTTATGGGAGCCTTTTCTCTCCTTTCGTGGGAGTGATTTCCCCCTTTTTCGGGGTTTGGAACGGACATTGTACTTTCATCCGCTTTTAAGCAATAGAAATAGTCAAATATGTTGTAACATTTTGAATATTGCTCTATTGTACCGTTGTGTCCATCTGGTTTGATGAATGAAATTCAGTTTAAAAAAAAAAAAAAAAAAAAAAAAACTCACCCCACCATTAATATATGAGTATAGATTTATACCGTCTCGCCTAGAAACTGCCTAGGCGCTAGGGCCCGCGCCCAAGTCTAGCGAATTTTACAACATTGTTTTTTTATTTTCAAATTTACTCTGCCCCCAGTGGACCTCTATCTTACTCGACTAACCTACATCGATTGCATCGGTAAAAGGCTGTTGTTGATGCAGACGAAGTTAATATCGGTGATAAATCAAGTGTGACGCCGTGATTATTGATTATATTAAGAAGGAACTACACTGTGCCCAAGTTAGTCTCTTCAATTGGAAGTTCCCAAATATAGAAATGTTATAAAAAACGAGAAAAAGGAAAGATAAATCAAAATCCATACCTCTGGCCTTAGCTTCTTCTTCCATCGGTAGATTTTCGGAAATAGAATAGATTTTGAAGGAGAGAGAAAGAGAGAGCTCTTCAATTTAACAGATCTTACGGCTGGGTGCGGTGCGGATTTTTTTTAGATCAAAGGGATTGGTTGGTTATGGTTGCCGAGTCTTTAAATAAAACCGAAAGGGATTGGATTGGATTGTAGTTTCATTAAGTAGGAGGGATTGCATCAATTAAAATATTTTTTTACATCAATTTAAATATTTTTTGAATCATTAAGTAGGCTTAATTCGATTTTGAATTATTATCACTAACAATTGTGTAAATTTACGTATGTACAAGAAGAGGGATGTTTTAAAATGCTAAATTGCTATTCACCGCCCCCTTTTTCCTAGTCACCGCCCCCTAAAGGGCTAAAAAAGACAAAATTGCCCTTTTGAATTAAATTTTTTATTTAAAGTCCTTTTCCAGACAACAATTTTCATATAGCAATTAAACATTCAAATCAGACTCAAACAAACAAAAAAAAACGTTCAAATCGCAATGAATCGTCTATTTGGGAAATGGAAAAGTCAAAAGAAAGCGTCTATTGGCACGGATGGTAAGCAAATTCTCGTAAATTTCGTTTTTATAGACGTGAATTCTCGAAAAAACGGTCGGATTCGAGCGAAAATTTCGGCCCGACCGAAACATAATTTCGGTCAACACAAGGGGGGACCGAACAACAATTTCGGTCAACCCTTGTGATGACCGAAAATCAATTTCGGTCGCCCAAGAGGGCGACCGAAATTCTAGTTCGGACGCGACTGTCGTAGCCGAAATTTGGATTCGGCTAGGACTGTCGCGGTCGAGATCCGTTTTCGGCTACGACAGAGGTGGCCGAAATCTCGTTTCGGTCGCCTCTTAGGGGGACCGAAATTTGATTTCGGTTGTTTAATTTTTTTGTTTTTTTTTTTGTCAGACTTGGAGAGTGTCCCGGAGGATTCCACGGGCGACGGGATAAACTACAGTCGGCATTTTCGCGAAGGAGGACGATTTCCAACCGACGTGGAAGCCATTAACTGGGCGAAAGGCGTCGCTATTGGTCTTGGTTTCGAGGTGATAATTTCGTCGCACAAGAAATTAGGAACAAAAAAATTGATTAGATGTTCTCGCGGAGAACGTTATAGAGGCAAGGAGGATGAATTGGAGAGTCTGTCGAAGTCTAACAAGTGCATGTGTCCGTTTGTAGTCATAGCCCAGCAAGATCCAGCTACTAAGGAATGGTTCAATCGTACGGGCCCGCCTGAAAAATCCACGCACAATCACCCTCTGATACATTATCCCGAGGGACACCGCCAGACGAGTGGGTTAAGCAGCCAGGCAAAGAAGGTCGTAGAGGAAATGAGTGCTGCGCAAGCGAAACCATCACATATCCTCTCAGCGATGAGGGCTCGACACAGCGTAGATAACGCGACGATCCGACATATATATAATTACAGAGATCGTTTGAAGAATCATATTCTGAGGGTCGAGACGTGGTGAGCCAGTTGATGCACCAGGCGATAGAGTCCGTATATTTTGTTGAATATAGAAGAGACGAGGAGACTAATATGCTGACACATGTCTTTCTCGCACACCCGGAGTCACTCGCACTGCTGAGGACGTATCCTTATTTTATTGGGATTGACTCGACGTACAAGACCAATAGATATAAGATGCCTCTTGTTGAGATTATAAGGATGACTTGCTGTAATCACAACTTTCTGTGTGGGTTTGCCGTCATGGACGACGAGACCGAGAGCAGTTACCGGTGGATGTTGCAGTCTATCAGGGATATTCTAGGGCCAGCTGTCCCCCCATCGGCGATTGTCACTGATCGTGAGTTGGGCCTTGTTCGACCGTTACATATGGTATTTCCCCATACTCACCATCTGCTGTGCACGTGGCATATTTATAAAGATGTGGAGAACAAAGTTTATAGGTTGGGGGAATAGCAAAAAGACCGCAGCTCACTTCACGCACAAGTCCTGGAAAGCAGTCGTGGAAGCTCCGACGGTTGACGAATATGAGAATGCAGTGAATAACATGCGTCTGCGCTGGCTACAAGACTCAGAAATCGTTACTTATGTTGAGCAGACGTGGTTGGTGCATAAGGAGAAGTTCGCCAGAGCTTGGACGAACCATGTGCTTCATTTCGGGAACACCACTACATGTCGTGTGGAGAGTGCTCATAGCGAACTGAAAGGATGGCTGAACTCGGCCACTGGGTCGCTTGACACCGTATGGGTGAAGGTGCACGAGCAGATTCAGAACCAGTTGATTCGCATCAGAAAGGTAAATTAATTATTATTACGTGTCTCTTATCCTTACCTAATAATATTTTAATGTTGACATGCAGACACTTGAGGAGTCCCGGTTGAAACGACCTATTCCGATGTCAGGATTTCCATTACTAACATTATTATACAGAGTTTCACACCATGCAATATTAATTATGGGAAATGAGCTGCGGCGGGCCAAAGAGTTGTCGGATGAGGTTTACTCCAGGTGCGGATGTGTAGTACGACGTACGCACCAACTACCATGTGCTTGCGAGCTTCAGCAATGCGTGGACAACAACTACCCAGTTTCGGTAGAATGCTTGCACGACTTCTGGAGGACACTCACAATCGGCGATCGAGTAGTTCCCGATATTTCTGATCAAGAGCGTCTATACGACCTCGTGCGTGAGGCAGAAGGTCGAGATCCCGCCGTTATGCGTGGCCTCCATCGAGTAGTTCACGAACATCTCTATCCCGAGGATCAAGAGTGGACCGAGCCTGCTGTTAATACACTGTAAAAGGTAGGCCAAAGAAAAGAGACTCGACGAAACGTGATCGAAGTGCTTGGGAGTACGCAATCCCAAGGGGGGACGCAGCGGAGGGCGCAGCAGTACCAGTCGTAGCAGCCAGGGTCGTAGCAGTCATGGTCGTACCTCATCATCATCTGCGAAGCGATCTCGTAGTTCTACTACGGAGACATGTACTTCTGTTTTTTCACTCATAAAATAGTATATGATTGCCTGGAACCCCGCCGGCCTATTTCCAGACCGCATCCTCTGCATCACGTCTTTCGATGCGACCGCACCGCCTCTCCATAATCCCCGCAGCGCGTCTGCGTTAACCCCCATAATCTCCCTCGCCGCGATCTGCTGGTCGCCGCTGTCCGGGTGCCCGATACCGTCCTCCCCTCGATCGGGATACGCAGGATCTGCTCGACGTCGTGGAGCATGATCGTCATCTCACGCCACGACATGTGGAAGGTGTTCATGTCAGGGTGCCAGCGCTCCACAAAAGCGCTCAGAAGAGGCTGGTCCAAGTGACCCAGCATGGCATCTGTGAGGTGGCTAAGCCCCGTGCCATCGATCTCGCTCTGCGTCTCCGGCGGGAATTGGCAGTACCACCGCTTAAGCGACCGAAGCACTGACGCACGCTGCTCGCACTTCAGCAGGGGTCGATCCCCCTCACCCATCCAGATGCGGGGCGCGATGTGCCCCAAGTAACTAGGGATCACCTCGCCGTCTTCTAGACCACCTGGCTGTGGCCCCTGCACCCTCCAGGAATCGTCATCTACGACCCTGGAGCGCTTGCTCCCTATTTTGCTTTTTAAGAATTTTCCAAAAATAAATATTATTTATTTTACGTATATTAAGACACTACATCGCAATACAGTTTATAAAGGAGAATGGAATTACCTGAGGAGACCGGTATCGCATCGTCGTCGGATGATTCAAACGACTTCGCATCGTAGGGCACCTCCTCATCCGCAGGCGCCTCCTCATCCGCAGGCGGATCGTATTCCGCATATACGGAATGAGAATCAAGAGCTCGCTGCCGCCTCTCCTCCTCCCGTTGCCTACGAACGGATGCATCAACGCCGCGCGCCCTCGTATGACGCTCTCCAGATCCCTCCGACGGGGCCGATCTGCTGCTCCCTCCAAGTAGGGACTTCCCACCCTTGGCCTGCAATTACATATTTATTAATTAAAAAAACGACCAAAACATAATTTCGGCCAAACAATGGCATGACCGAAATCAAATTTCGGTCGCCGAGGAACCGACCGAAACCAGATTTCGGTCGAGCCAGATCCGACCGAAACATGATTTCGGTCGGAACCCCGGCGACCGACGAACGATTTCGATCGGTCAAGACCCGACCGAAATCATATTTCGGTCGAGCCTGTTGCGACCGAAATCTGATTTCGGTCGTGTCTTGACCGACCGAAATCACGTTTTGGTCGCGACTTGGCCAACCGAAATTTCGATTTGGTCGTGCCGTTTTCGCCCTATTTCGCGTCCGATCGCCCGTTTTCAGCCTAATTCGACCCGTTTTCGACAATCTATCTACATACGAATGAACTTACGACAGTTTTCTTACCAATCGTGACAGGACCCCCTTTCCCTTTCCCTTTCCTTGTCCTCGCTCCATTACGATTTGCAAAGTTCTCTGTTTTTTTGTTTAATTTGGTTGTGTGATTTGAAAAGTGTTGCGTCGTGTAGGATTTTAAAGAAAATTCTTACTTTTTTTATATTTTACCTTTTTAAATTAATTTAAATAACATAAGGGCATAAACCTCTTTTTTCAACCCTTTAGGGGGCGGTAACAAGTAAAAAAGGGGCGGTAAATAGTAACTCCCTATCATATGAGAGGTTCTTACAATCCTGACGACAGATATATTTCAGAAATTATTACGCAATTATCTAATGATAAGTTATAAACATTAAGAAAGGGAGTTACTATTCACCGTTTTTCCTAGTCACCGCCCCTAAAGGGCTGGAAAAAGACGTTTTTGCCCAAATAAATTAATTTAAAAAGAAAAAACTAACTAAATATATAATTTCGGTACGAAATACTGAAAACTACATACACAAATAAATTCGAACGATCGATACGAAAAATAAATTTAATTTAACATTTTAGGACCGATCGATCGATATTTTCTGCGCCGGTCGATCGCGGGTGTCGGCCGGCGCAGCACCGGCCGAACCATTATTTCGGCCGGCGCTTGGCACGGCCGAACCATTATTTCGACCGCCACATGTCACAGCCGAAATTGTGTTTCGGCCGTGCTTTGTGGCGGCCGAAATTATTGTTCGGCCGTGCCAAGCGCCGGCCGAGATTTTGGTTCGGTCGGGACTTTTTTCAAACTATTTCGATCCGTGTTCGCTAATTCATCTACGTACGAATGATTTTTACGACAATATCGATCGATCGGTCCGAAAATATCGATCGATCGGTCCGAAAATGTTAAATCAATTTATTTTTTTTCGGTACCAATCGATCGTTCGAATTTATTTGTGTATGTAGTTTTCAGTATTTCGTACCGAAATTATATATTTAGTTAGTTTTTTCTTTTTAAATTAATTTAAATATCATAACGGCAAAAACGTCTTTTTCTAGCTCTTTAGGGGGCGGTGAATAGTAATCCAGTTAAGAAACTATCAACTTGCAGCGTCACTGTGACATAATTACTTGGTAATAACTTGTGATAGCAATCCGAATAATCATAATCAACTCAAATCTTTTTTTTTTTCGGAGGAAACAACTCAAATCTTTAAATAACGACAGTTAGGAACGGTTGGAGGCAAACGATCCCAACCGAAATCGAAGGGCTTCCTCTTCTGTACAATATAACTGAAAAATCAACCTTACAAATTAACAAACCATCTCTTCCCCCCAAAATTTACGATAATAATAACATAGCCATAGTTTTCTTGATCTCCTCCCTCTCCATTGAACCAACCTTCAGCGAATAAAACAAACCACCCAAACCTTCCCAATCCCCACCACCTCCTCGGCGGCTAGGAGGCCTTCTCCATTCCCTCCGCCGCCACAACCATTTCCATTCCCGTCCCGATTTTACATTCTCACACGCCATACAGAAACGCTAATACATCGAAAAAAAAAAAAGAAAGAGGATACATATGGGGTCGTCTGTCGAGGCCCAACCCACACACAACCTACCTTCATCACCTTCGCTCTCCTCCTCGGAGAGCGAAGAAATCCAAAGGCTGGAGTACGCACCGCCTTTCTGGCGCGGCAGCAAAAGGCGGCTATCGAAGCAGCTTTCCATGTGGGCCGGGGGCAGCAAGCCTCGGGACATGTTGTGGGAGAAAAGGATCGTAATGCAAAAGGAGAGGAGGAGGAACAGCAACGCCGCGGAGGACATCACGGACGAGGACATGAGGGAGCTCAAGGGATGCATCGAGCTCGGCTTTGGGTTCAACGAGGAGCAGGCCGGCCAGCGCCTATGCACCACACTCCCCGCCCTCGACCTATACTTTGCGGTCAACCGAAACTTCCTCACGAGCCCCGTCCTCAGCCCCGCCAGCAGCGGCGGCTCGCTGTCCACGTTGACCGGCGGAGGCGGAGGCGGCGGCTCGTCGTTCGGGAGCCCCTCGAGCGAGTCCGATTCGTGGAAGATTTGTAGCCCTGGTATGTGGTTTAAATATGTGCATGGGGTGTGAGCAACAGTAGGGATGACACTCGGACTCATTAAAGACGACCTGTTTGGATTGAGTCTGGACCCACTTAGATGGCACCGTAAAAGGTCCGCACCATGGGTGATCTAACTGAGTTCGGACTCGAATTCATTTGAATATTAATTCAATGGGTTTCATCCCTACTACGCAACAGAAATTTTAAAAAATGAAAAAAAATCGAAAAATATTGGAGGAGTGAATGGATTATAAGAGAAATACTGATGGACAATTCAGAAGCGTACAACGTAAACACTTACGTTTTTACGACTAAACGAATGAGCAGGTGAATCGCCGCAACAAGTGAAGACGAAATTAAGGCATTGGGCTCAAGCAGTAGCATGCTCTGTAATGCAATCTTCAAACTTCAAGGGTGAGATGGACTTGAGTATGGATCAGATCAAAGAGGCGAACAGATCCACGGAGAGATAGGGATCAGAAATATTCTATACAACCTTATATTAATTATGTAAAAAAATTATGAAGATACCTTTGGCCTCACTCACACCAATCTGAAACGGAATCTCAGTTTTTTGTTGGCTCAGTTAGTTTCCTTTCTGTTTCCACTAGCAACATGTAGTCTCTTACACAGACTTTGGAGCTGAGCTGAGCCGAACAAATGTTTTGTGTGGACAGAGTCCTCGCTGCAACTTGATGTCAATGCATGCAATAGAGAAATTTGAGAAGCATGTGTTATGATGTAGTTTATATGTTAGAGATTTTATTTTAGATTCTTGATTCAGCATTCTCATTCGTGTATCGTGGAAGATATCTATCACTTCACTAACATCACGGAGTGTGTCGTTCACCTTCTTTTCCTCTTCTTGGTAAAGAGACCAAAGTAAAATTAGCTCTAGTTTTTGAAGACAGGAAACAGCAAACTTTAGAATGAACTGTGTTTATTGTATTGTATGGTACCCCGTTGTCGCAAATAAAATGTGTCTCCAATCATGGTTGGTCGGAACGGACAAAGCGTTTCAGTTCCATTGCATCGTCGCGGAATGGTAGCAGACGTTCCGCTAGTTTTTTTTTTTTTCAAACAGAAAGTGCACAAATGAAAATCAGCTCTTTGATCAAGCTCTACTTTGATACTAAGTTGTTCTTATCTTTCTATAATCCCAGCAGAGAACGAACAACCAAAAGTATCCAATGAGTAGTAATAAAAATCTCTTTGATGTCAAGTTGCTATGAGATTTTACATGGGCGAAAGTAAACCACAGCAAATGAGACGCTATCTTACATAACATCATGAACAGTCGAACAATAATAATGACAATAACAATCGTTGAATACGAATCAAGCTTTAGGAATCACATGATATCAGTTCTCCCAACTCGGTTAATCTCCTCGTATACGCTTCTGCAGATGTTCCAAGCTAGCCACTCTCTGCATAGAAACGCTTCTTCCCATTTTATTTTCAGGCGCACCCTTTTTCTGAATTCTGTGGTTTTGATCATTGTCTGATCGGCCAAGAATTTGATGATTGCAGTTGTGAATTGGATCGTCTTGAACTGGTACTACAGCAGCATCAGCCGATGATGAGTCTGATGCAGTGCTCATAGACAACAATGTGGATGATGATGATGATGGGTCTAATTGGAACAAAGGGTTCAGCTCAGTCACTCTTTTAACCATTTCTTCAGCCATTTTCACCTGTTAGTTAGTTAGTTAGTTATCCCAACAATCATATCATAATTCTTCTTTTCTTTCTAAGGAAAAAAAAAATTAATACTGTCGCGTAAGGTTGGCTACCTTAGCCCTAAGTGTCTCAACATCTGCTTTTAGAACTCGGTTGTCGACTGCTGATTCGTTGTACTTTTGGCTTATGCTGGTGAGTCGTTTCAGTAAAGATGAGTTTTCCACTCTCAGTTGTGCCACCTGCATAATAATAACAATAATTTCATTTATGAAATAGAACGTTGATATGATGAATTGAGAAATATCGGTGGCAATGTTTACGACCGACCTGTTCCTCGAGTTCAGTTAGATGAGCTTGCTTTCTACTTCTAGAGCGGCGAGCTGATTCTCTATTCGAAAGCATTCTGATGAATAAGAAGAGGAACAATGAAAGATAACTTGGACAATACTTGAAACTTCTGAGAAATGTTTCAGAATCGATAGATTTTCAACTAAAGCTTGGATTTGAGGAATTGAGCTGAAACATCGATAAGTCATTGAATCACTGAGTGCTGCTACGTAAACTACATTTACTATAACTGTTTTTCCGAAGATTTAAGAATCAAAATCCCTCATCTATGAGCTATATGAACCTCTTAAATATCCTATAGTTATAAACAATGAAGCAATTCATAGCAAGGGCAACATGGTTCATTCCAAGGTAAAAATTAAAATTCATCCATATAATCTTTTTCTAAAATGATGTCAAGATATAGTAAAAGTTGGTGATAAAATTCAGTGCAAGAAATGAAAATGAAGAGCATAACAAATACCTTCTCATCCGTTTTGCATCAGCAGGGCCTGTGCTCTGGCTTATTTCCTCATCATCATAATCTGATTGTTCGCCAGACGAGCCACTCGTCGTCGATTTAACTATCACCTGTTTCTTGGGCGTTGAAGCTGCACAACCATCCAACAATTTCGAAGAATTCAAACCACTTGCTAAAGGGATGGAAAGAAAAAAGGTGAGTTCGAATTGAAAGAAAACGATGTTACAAGGACTCGTTGAATATTAACTATACAGGTGCACTTGGAAGTCATCTTTCTCCTCTAACAAATTCATAATATCTCATTAGTCCTTTTACATTGCTCAGCTTAGCTGAAGGGTCAAAGACACTTCAAAAACACTTAGTTTAAAATCAGCCCAAGCAAATGTTGAACCTCCTTCCATTACTACAAATCGAAGAACAATTAAAAGGTCAAAGTACAACACATATTCAAAGCTGGCACTTACTTACATAACAATCTAAATCTAGAGAGAAAAAATAACATTTAGAACTACCAGGAAGAGGCTCCTTCTCCGATGGAATAGGCGTAGCTGACTGCAAATTTCAATTCGCAATAAGCAAGTGTTAGCTAGCTCTCAACAATAACAAACACACGTCACTCACATATTGGAGAATAAAAAACTTAGTTGTGGTTGATTAAGAGTTACGCAGCAAACACATCAGTGTTTAAACATACATTAACTACCGTACACAAGGACAAGAAGACAACAATTCATAAGCATGGAAGGTCGATCATAATACATGTTCGAAGCAAATAGGCGAATCTTTGTTCTATCAGCCCCGTAGATGAGAGTATATAAACATACAAATCTATTTATGAGCTGGGGTCGCAATTCTTGGTTAAGAAATCAAGTCCTGGCGAGTCTGATAATTCTTCAATTTCTAATAACACCATTGAAGTTTCACCATAAAGAATCAAATAGAACGTCAATCTAGCCGAACTAATATTCCGATTGACAGGAAAAATAAGAAACGATGAATTGAAAAGACTATAGCGCCTACACGCTTCAATGCAACGGCGGCGCAGGCAAGCTCAAGCTGAGATTTGAGAAAAGCCTGGTAGTCGTCGGAGTACGTCGGAGGAGGACGATGAGGTGGGACCCGCTCATCGTCACCAGCAGCATTTATGACGCCACAATCGCCATTGTCTTTACCAACAAGATCGCGACTTTTCTCATCGCGATTGTCTATGATGTCAACGACTTGATTCGTTATTGCCGTCGCAACTTCATCAGCTTCTTGTAAGAATCTCTGAAAAGCCCATTCCGACGAGCTACGGTTCATCTTGGGCTGTTCTGAAGAAGGCGGCCACGTGTGTTCGGAGTCGGACATCTTATCCAATGAGAAAACTCTATCCATAATTACTCGCTTTTCTTTATTGTTGCTTCGTGTGTGTACGTATGGACCCAAATGGGTCTATTCTCCACAATTAAATGAGGTCTTCGTGTTTTATTGTTTTTCTTTACCTTTTCACCTTTGCTTCCGTCGTCTTCCTAGTCATTGTTTTTCTATTCGTTTCGTTGTCATTGCAAGTTGACATAGAAAATAAAAAAGTACAAGTAATAAAAATAAGAAGACGAGTGGTTTTACTTTCTTTCATTTCCTCAATAGTATAAGGAGCAGCTGGTTTGTTGCACCATGTGAACTGCCTCTTCAACAACAACTTATGCATCCACAACCAACGTAACAACAACTTATGCATCCACTATACACCATTGGCTACCTCTTCAACCAAATGTTTCAACGAGTCTTAAATATTAAGATCGGCCTTAGATATTATTGCAAAACAAACCCAGCACTTTCGAACGCTGTTGGACCTCGAAATCTTATGGAAATTTGAGCTGCAAACCGCCGAGCGCTGCTGGACCTGGAACGCTGCTTTCTAATTAGTCTTCGAAAACGGCAAACCGTCTCCCTAAAGCTTAAAGAGGCGTGGTTGTGGGTATTTATTTCACTTTGGATCTTCGTTTTTTGCATTTGGAAGATGCGAGCCTTAGTTTTGTTGGCTCGAGCGTTTGATGATCTTTTATCTTTGTTATTTTGATTTATTTTATAATTTATTTATTTTGTTACTCTGATTTACTTTTTTTTTCTTTTTTTTAAATTTCGAGGCCTTGATAATAAGAATGAAGGTATTTCTGTCTTTCACCAACAGACGTGAGGGGTACCAACCCGAATCGTAAAAAGCTTTGGATACCAATCGGAATTGGATTAAGACTATATTTATCAACGACCCTCACAACCGATCATAATAATAAAATATTATTTTCTCTCTCCTTCACATCCACAATCTACGTCTCAACCCAACCTCAATAATTTTCAAGTTTATCCCAACACAATCCATAATATTTATATTTTATAATTATTTTAAGTCATATTTGAATGTTTGAAAAATAGATTACATTATATGATATAAATTTTAGATACTTTGGCCGTTGGAGAAAAAAAATAATATGAATTATGATAGATTATAGAATGTGATAGAGAAATAGATAATTTGAAATTGTGATTCAAAATATATCAATATTAGTCTCCATTTGTAGAGAAAAAAATTATATATTTTGGTAAAAATTAAAATTAAAATTTAAAAGATAATTAAATATATCATAAAAATTTATAAAGAATATAAACAATTTATTGAATGTGCACAACCGGTTGTGACCCAGATTGGTACACCAACCAGTTGTGGGTTGGGTCACAACCGGTTGTAGGCTTTTTTAATTTTTTTATTTATTATAATTAATTTTATTCCATGACCGGTCATGAGGTTGTGGATAAACCTAGTCTAAGTAGAAGGTTACCAACGGGAATTTCCCTTTAATTCTTTTAAATCCAGAATCGATTTAATTCATGATTGATATAGACATGTTCATAGAGGCAAGTCTCGAAAACTTCTTTCTATCATAATCGGTCTTAATCGGTCTTAAAAAGAACGATTGAGCTCATACAATAACAGCAACAAAGCAAATGTGTCACGAGTGGGAACTACATCATCTACAACAGACCCTACCCATGAATGAACCCAAGGAAGTTTAGGATTCTTCGACCTTAACATCATCTTCTTCCTCTTCTTCCCTTTTCGTCGATATTTTGCTGTTAGAAGTGTTGGCAGAAACCTCGACATCCTTCTTCAACTCTGACTCGAACTCTTTTGCTGCCTAAAATTTGAGAAACAAACAAGAAATTCCCAGTTTATCTATACTTGAGGCAGTCAATGCACCGATCAATCATTTAATCCTTTTATCTAAATCAAGAAGGGCTAGTCATAAGGATTATAAGAATCGATCAACTCATTTTCATATATGAAACTCCGATGCTGTATTATGCCTTTAATTTAATAACGAGGCTTCTAAATTCAAGCAAGCAACAAACCATATTATTCCGTCTTCGCTGACAGAAGAGAAAAGAAAGAGAGTAAAGTAGGACAAATATGCCTAAAGTACCACAATCTCAAATAACGCCCATTTCTGTTAGGACAAGAAAGGAGGATCAATGTCTTTCCACAATAATATATACAGGTAGGAATCCCAGCCACAGTCCTAAGTATGTGACAAGTTGGTAAGGAAGACAAATAGTACAGAAGACAAATCCACCATAGGATCTCCATTCATATGAATCTAGATTATAGCGTCATATCCCCACGCCAGAAGATTATTAAAGAGAATTCATGAGAGATGTCTCTTTTGGTAAGAAATTAGAGTCCAATTCAAAATCACACTACAACAAAACCGACTGGAACTACATGAAAAAAAGACAGATTTTGACAGGCTGGGTCATAAGTCGAACTTGCGTCGACCATCGAGCAATCGAATTCGAGCCCCTCTGAATAAACATAATGGATCAGGCTTGTTGATATTCGAGACCATGGTCTAGAAAGTTGATGGGAATTGCACTGTAGATAGCTAATACATACTATGTAAGACATCACTGTGTGTTTTTACCTCAACGTCAAGCTATTAAGCATAACATCGCTGGCAACATTCGTCTCAAAAATCAGAGTTGAATATTGGGCAATTCGTTTAGTCTCCAAAATAATTACCAACGATCAACCAAACAAAAGCCCAAAAAAACCCTGCAACTCCCAAAGAGAAAGGAAAAGAAAGGAGAAGGGAACATAGAGCAATGAAGTGGCACTAAACCTGCTGAAAGCCCTTGACAGTTTTCCCAATACTCTTCCCCACTTCCGGCAACTTTTTAGGGCCGAAGACTAGCACCACTACTCCGGCGATAACGGCAAGTTCCGGCACGCCGAGGCCGAAGAGGCAGGTGCAAGACATACCTCGTCTCCTGCCGCCGACGATGGGCCTTGTGGACGGGCGGCCCAGTCGAAGGCCATTGAAACTCTTCGCGCTGTGGCTGAAGAAGACGGAGTTGGAGGAAGAGAGAGGTGTGAATCTTGTTGATCTGTATGGATTGAGGGATGGTAAGAGGGCCGTTGACGAGAACGAGACTGTTGCACTTGCTGCTGACATTTTCTTTTGCGTTTATCTGAACAAGAGATTTTTGGTTTGGCAAAGAAATGGATCATTCTTCTATTCATATTTTGTTTTTATTACGTAGTTTTTGGTTTTCGTTTTAATTTTTAGGTTTTAAAAAGTATCCCTTAAAAGGAAATTGGATAGAATGCCAAGCTTAGTTTCGTGTAAAGTAATACCCTTAAATTTTCATGACACCATATTAGGGGTGTAAACGAGCCGAGCCGAGTCCGAACATGGCCCAGCTCGAGCTCGGCTCGACAAAGTAGAAGTGAGCTCGAGTTCTGCTCGAGCTCGAACGAGCTCAAAAAATTGAGGCTCGAGCTCGGCTCGGCAACTTATCGAGCCGCTCGAGCTCGGCTCGGAGGCTCGGGAGTGCCTAAAATTCAACGAAGTTGGATCTCGGTTCTGTGCATCTTCCTTGTCTTGCTGTTGTGTTCTGTTTTGCGTCTATCTTCTGCCTCATCGAATTTTTATGTGAATGACAAGAGAACTTTAGTTCATTTGTGGTGTTGATTTTGCTGCCGGTGGATTCTACTGCTGATGTCGGTGTTCGTGCTGGTTGCTGCCGGAGACGAAGAATATTCCAATGCGGAGATGGAGAGGTTGTGGAGCAAGCGCTGGATCTGGAAGAGGTACATGGACAGTTCAGCTATGGTGGTTGCGAAGGAGAACAGTGCTTGCGAGGTTCAGCTACGACGGCGGCCAAGGAGATGAAGGTGATGGATCAGTGAGAGGTTACTTGCGAGTAACTGCTGCGATTATTTTGTTCAGGAAGAAATCTGAGCACTTGAAAATGGTTATGCTATGCGATATGTGAAGGCGGCTGCTGAGAGAAGATGGAGAGAAGACATGATGAAATGAAATAGCACGTTAGGTTTAGGGTTCTATTTTTTACATTATTTTAATAATATAAAAAAATTAATAATAAATGGGCTCGATAAGCTCGACGAGCTATCGAGCCCATATAAATCAAGCTCGAGCTCGGCTCGATTATTAACGAGCCGGCTCGAGCTCGAGTTTGACCGAGGTCGAGTCGAGCTTTGACCGAGCTGCTCGCGAGCGGCTCGCGAGCAGCTCGGCTCGTTTTCACCCCTACACCATATGCACCCCCTTGCTTAATTACAATTCACAAGTACAACAAATTGATTATTAGGCAAATCTATCTAGATTGTCGACTCTCCATCACCTTTTTCAAGGATCATTAGTCTTGCGCCATGATTAATTATGACCCATGTTGGATTTAAAGATCTAACAATTCGATTTTGATAAACATTATGAAACTTGAGTGCATGATATGAAATTGTCCCTTTTTAAAATGGGGTCTAACTCTAAACTGAATAGACTACCGATATCATAGTGCTGCAATATGGGATAGCAGCCCAGTTTGTTGAGCCCAATTCATACCCATCCCATTTGATTGACAACGACGTGACCGTGCGTACGAAATCAAATATAATAATTTTCATTTCAGGCCCCTCCATAAGTATAATTTAGGGTTCAGACCCTCTTCGGAAAATATTTAGTTTTAAGGACCCATTTTTATACAATAACGTTTATTGCTTTTACATACCAGTATGTTGAAGTTCTGTACCACAAAACCATAATCCGGTACCAGTTTATGATCATCTGATACCAGTTTATTTTCTGCCGTACCACTTTATTGCTCTGACATACCAGTATGTTGAAAGTTTGTAACACAAAACAATCATTCTATACCAGTTCATATATTTTTCATACCACTTTTTTAAACCACACAAAATGTGTCCTTTAACCCAAAAAATTCTTAAACAGGGCCTGAATTCGAAATCAAACCCTTAAAGGGGCCTGATTTCGAATTGACCCATATAATAATACTCTTTCTTTCTTCTTTTCTTTATTATTTTATTTTATTTTATTTTTTAGTTTTGACATGCGCTTTTCTTATTCTTTCCCGCAAATCTCACGCAACAAATCATAATAATACATAAAAAATCGGGATAAAGCCTAAAATGGTCCCTCATGTTTACACTGCGAACCAAATTGGTCCCCGATGTTTCGTTTGGACCAATTTAGTCCCCGATGTTATAAAAAATGAACCAAATTGGTCCACTCCGTCAGTCCGGCGTCAATTTAGACGGCGCAGGTGTTAGCGACGGAAATAGCGACGGATTATCCGTCGCTAAATAAAAAAATTAAAAAAAAATTGATAAATTAAGCAAAAAAAGGAAAAAAATTTAAAAAAAAGAGTAAAAATTCAAAAAAAAAGAGAAAATTACTAATAAATAAAATAAAATAAGAATAAAAAATTAAATTAAATTAAAAAAAAAGATAAATAAGAATAAAAAATAATAGTAAAAATAAAATAAGAATAAAAAATTAAACAAAAATAACAAAAAATGAGGAAAAAATTCAAAACAATTACTAACAAATTAAATAAAAAATTCAAAAAAATTACTAACAAATTACTAACAATTACTAGCAGTTACGGAGACCGTCACTGCTAAGTTAATGAGGACATAACCGTCCCAGTTCTGTAATTTTTTTTAACAAATACACTGCGATGATTGCATCCCGTAAAATATACTGCAATCATCGCTGTATATTTGTCAAAAATTCGAGAACTGGGACGATTATATCCTCATTAACTTGGCAGACGGTCTTCGTAAAACTTTTAGAGGCATTTTTTATCATTAATTTTGTTTTTCCTTCTTTTTTAATTTTAAATATGTAAAATATTTTTATTTTTATTATTTATTTTTATTATTATATATTTTTATTTAATTTGTTAGCAATTGTTTTGAATTTTTTGAATTTTTTATTTAATTTGTTAGCAATTGTTTTGAAGTTTTTATTTAATTTGTTAGCAATTGTTTTGAATTTTTTCCTCATTTTTTGTTATTTATTATTTTTTGTTAACTTTTTATTCTTATTTTATTATTATTATTTTTTATTTAATTTATTAGTAATATTCTCTCTTTTTTTGAATTTTTCCTCATTTTTTGTTATTTTTGTTTAATTTTTTATTCTTATTTTATTTTTACTATTATTTTTTATTCTTATTTATTTTTTATTTTAATTTAATTTAATTTTTTATTCTTATTTTATTTTAATTTATTAGTAATTTTCTCTTTTTTTTTTTGAATTTTTACTCTTTTTTTTAAATTTTTTTCCTTTTTTTGCTTAATTTATCAATTTTTTTTAATTTTTTTATTTAGCGACGGATAATCCGTCGCTATTTCCGTCGCTAACACCTGCGCCGTCTAAATTGACGCCGGACTGACGGAGTGGACCAATTTGGTTCATTTTTTATAACATCGGGGACTAAATTGGTCCAAACGAAACATCGGGGACCAATTTGGTTCGCAGTGTAAACATGAGGGACCATTTTAGGCTTTATCCCTAAAAAATCTAAAGAGAAAAACAGTCAGAGAGGGAGGAGGAGGAGCAAACATGAGCGTGGAAGTCGTCGACGGTCAAACCGTGATCGATTTTCTAAACGATTCAGAATCATTCGACAGATGCGTCGATGAGAAATTCCAATCCCTAGACATTAACGGCGACGGCGTCCTTTCTCGCGACGAGCTGCAGACGCGCCTCGGCAAATTATCCTCCGCCGCAGGATTGGAATTGCAGTCCAATGAGGAGATCGGAGACACCTACGACGCCTTATTCGAGAGGTTCGACGTCGATCGCAGCGGCACCATCGATCGCGGCGAGTTCTACGCCATGGCCAGGGAATTGATGATGGCAAAGGCTCGCGGGATTGGGGATTCGCCTGTGTCGATTATTCTTCAAGGAGATAGCCTTCTCATGAGGGCCGTCGAGCGACGCCGTGCTGCTTTTGATGGAAATCATAGCGATTGTGAAATGGAGTCGACGGTGACGGCGGTGGCCGTGGCGGTGATGGTGATTGTTGAATTGTTTAGCGTAATTTCCAATTTTAAAAAAAAAAACATAGAAGAAAGTGGGTCTATCAATCAATATTATCATCGTCTGCCTTCTATAGATCAATGAACTTCGTTTCTCTATGATGAAATTAAAGAACGTAAACGTCCATTTCTGTTTACTAGACGACTACTTCTTCGAGGAATGAGTAAGTTTCTTAATTTTGTTTATTTTACTTATTTTTTTCCTGTTCTCATTCAGGGAAGAGAAAAAAATTTGGGTGGTTCGCCATTAAAGGCTGCTATGGATGTGCTTCAGGACTTAACAACAGCAGATGATGATTAAAAACCGATTCATAGATCATTCTTTCTCCTCAGGTTTCTAAGATATGAGAATTATGAAAACCTATTTATTTTTTAATCATACAATATGCATTGCTGTAAAAACAAATGGATTCGAGCATCACCAACTTGCTTTGCTGTCTTATTGATATACTACTATTTATGCAAATTGTATCACATGGTCACATAAACCTATTATTACAACAAATGTTACTGTTAAGATAATAAGACGGTCCCAAATTTAATATATAACAGTGGATTCGATTCGGTTTTATCGTCATACATTTGCTTGTTTGCGACGAATCATTTCGGTTTGAGATCATTCGTCTTAATAGCAAAATTTATATCAAATGTTAAATATTAATCTACCAAATATCGATTGGCTTTTCGATGAAACCTTCAATTCAGTGGTATTGTTCAAACCATAACTGACAAGGTTGTGATTTGAACATCACACGTGCAAACTTCGTTTGTGATGAAAATTTTATATTTTATCTTTTATTTGATAAGAATTAGTTGAAATGATGCATGTTACATTGTTCTAATATTAGCAATATTATCCAAGTACATTGACTGCTCAAGGAGAATAGCGTGATTCATGTGATACAACCCACCGAATGTAGGCCCGTTGAGCTAGTACAATATTTTTTTGGAAGAACTCATCATTTAATCGATGTGTAATCTACATGGGTATCACACATGATATGCATATTCTCGAACTTGCCCCATTATGTGTCTCACTATATCCGTGTAGATTTTTTGTATCCAAAAATGATAAAAGCACTTAGAATAAGTCACTCATAATATCACATAATGAGCCCCTGTTAACTTAGTTGTTGATTTAGAGACATTATTTTTAGCCATGTTATGTCATTCTCTAGCCTGCTTTTTTTTTACCCGTTGTCAACATGTGAGTTTATTGATCGCTTTAGAGTTTAATTTTATTGGTTAGAGAGAAAAGACAACTACGAAATATTGCATTTAGAATGGGAGATTTGCGATGTATTATATTGTGGTTGCATTGTTTTGTTTTATTATATAAAAAAAAACCGATTGTAAACAAAAAAAGTGGGAGATTTCGAGCAAGATTTGAAATGAAATCTGATAAAAGGATTTTACGTGGTTCATATCGAATTGCCGAAGCAAATCGATCCTATATACATCCACGGGAATATTCTTCTCTTGAATTTGATCGTTTATATATTACACACTCACTCGCTCGATCTTTGTCTCTCTTAGAACAATATCGAAATCTACTGAGTATTCTCAATTTTCTCTCGATACAAGATAATCTCTTAATCTCAATAATGAACTCACTCTCTCATGGAAGTCACGTTAAGTGGTAGGTTTCTCCACCTTCTATCACATCGAGAGTTTCTTCTCATGTTTTTTCCACTCCACTCTCTAATGAAAGTCACGCTAAGTGGTAGTTTTTTCCACCTTCTATCACATCGAGAGTTTCTTCATCATGTTTTTGTCCACTCAGAAACGTAACATACTTCCATTATTATCTTTTATTCCATCTTCTTGTTGGGCCGTGACTGACTAATTTCTAAGTTCTCCTCCTTAGTCACACCTTACGACATAGGCAACCTTAAGCAACCACGACACAACAAATTCAAACTTCTTGCTCGAAAACAACATTAACCAACATCGTTCTCTTCTTCAATGATAGAATCAACTTCGTCTTACTTACTGCTACCACGCACATGTTGTCACCGTGTCTTCCACCGATGATGCTTCGATCCAGTCTCGCATGCTGGCCGATCTCGCACGCCTACGACGATGACTGCGCCTTGCGTCACGTTGGTTCAGTTCCAAGCACACCAAATCTGCTGGCCTAGCAGCTACACTGCCTGGCTTGTGCACCTCGGGCCTAGTCCGTGCACCCACGCCGCCTTCCTTGGTTGATTGCGTGCATGCCTTGTCTGTTCGGTCCCAATCCTCAGCAAGCACTTTGCTGCCTTGACCGTGTTGTGCGTCTGTTATCACATGACTTGCACACAATGTGTCTTCGATCAGCATCTCCTGGATTTCTCGACTCTTGGCCGATCTCCAGTCTAGCATGCGCATTATTAGTGCATTTTTACGCTGGACATTCGCGACAGTATGAGCAGTTCTGAAAGGAGCGACCGACATTTGCGATGCTCAAAGGTCGCTACAACTTTAAAGGCTTACCAGTTGTAAAGACTCAGTCTCATATGATAGATAAAGACCCGATTTAACAGTCGGATGATGTGTTCTCGCGTAGAGTGATCGGGATGGCAAGGTCCCTGTGACTTTTTTCTTTATTACTATTATTATAATAATTATTATTATTATTATCATCATCATTATTATTATTGTTATTATTATTGTTTCGCCTTTTGCAATGGACATTTTTTTGGGACAATTGCGCCACTTTTATGTCGCTACATTTTTTTGGGACAATTGGCAAGGTCCCTGTGACTTTTTTCTTTATTACTATTATTATAATAATTATTATTATTATTATCATCATCATTATTATTATTGTTATTATTATTGTTTCGCCTTTTGCAATGGACATTTTTTTGGGACAATTGCGCCACTTTTTCGTCGCAAACTTAACGATGATTTTATTTTTCTGACAGGTGTTTTGCGGCAGGATTAGCGACCGATTCTTTTGTCGCTATTTCACTTATTTTTTGTAGTGTTCGAAAAGTCTATTATTCGACACTCGCCTTACTAGTGCACTCTGCACTCAACACGCGAATACAGGCACAGATAATTAAAAACAAGAAACCATAAGCAACTAAACTTTGGCATTCCTCAGTTAGATTTATTTACTTCTTATCTATTCAGTTGTCCAGACCGCCGCTGTAGCAGCACAATATAAATGACCGTTGGGGCTTCATTTGATTCCCTCGAGTCGATGAGATTAATACGATGCGTGTTGATCTAACTCGTCTACCTTTGTCTACGGCCCATTTTCCATGTCTCCGTAATCGCTCGTGGCTGTCAATCTTTATCTAGAAGATGAGACTCTTTGTCTCTGTGTCAATCTCTCGACCTATTTTTGGTTTGTACTCCGTCAATTTCCGAGCTATTTCTCGATCCTTCTAAACAAGAGCCTGTAATAAGCTAGGTCGGTCTAGACGCGTTCATTCGGTTAAGGTTACGTACGGTTCACGGTTATGAACCGCCGGTTTACGAACAAATATCTAACTGGAGGAGTCAGTCGATACGGTTACGTAGGGGTGTAAACGAGCCGAGCCGAGCCGAACCCAAACATGACCCTGCTCGAGCTCGGCTCGATTAAGATTTATTGGCCTCTAGCTCGGCTCGATTAAGATTTATTGGCCTCTAGCTCGGCTCGACCTCGATCGAGCTCGAAAATTTTCGGCTCGAGCTCGACTCTGATAAAACAGTAAAGCTCGGCTTGGCTCTATAAGCTCGACAAGATTAGTGTAAGGCGGGTATTTGAGCTCAAATTCGGGCTCGACTCGAGTTCGGTATATATATATATTATAAAATAAATACGTATTTAATATAAAATATAGAATATTTAATATATTAAAAAAATTACCGGCTCAGGGCTAACGAGCCACAAGGTCAGATATGATCGGCTTGAAGTTCGGCTCGATTGCCAACAAGCCAGCTCGAGGTCGTGTACATCCCTATAACGGTTTGAACCGCTGGTTTATAGTTTCAAATTTTTTTTGAATTTTTTCCGGTGTAATAATTAAAATAAATTTAAGAAAATTAAAATTTTTTAGTAATGTTAAAAAAATTTCGTTCCAACTAAGAAATTTATAAAAAAATCGTTCTAACATTATAAAAAAAAATTAATCTTCAATGTTATATTAAAAAACTACGATAATCGCTAAAGATTCGCTCTCGATCAGGGATCCAATACTTTAGCCACTAAAAATATTTATGTAGTGCTAGAAAAATTAATCAAAATTGGACATGGAGAATATTAGCGAAATGTTAACACAATGATCTAAAACCAAAATTGATGCAGGATTATCAACAATGGAAAATTCTTCAATAGCTTCTTGAGACGCAAGATTCATAACAACATGAATCCCAACAAGTCGAAAATAAAGTGATATTAAAAATGGAAAACATATTAAAAAATGCACATAATGCTTCCCCAAATTTATAAGTACGATTCCAGCCGTTATGACCGATGTAGGTAGATTCAACAATTTAATAAACAGAAAAAAAAGATAAATCCTTACTACCGATTCAAGCACAATGTTTAATTTTCTTGTGCACGCCAGTTATAAAAAAATCCTAAAATCCAAGCCCAAGATTCAAGCCCAAGGTTTAATTTTCTTGTGAATTGGCTGTTAAAGGTTAAAAAAGAAAACAACCGTTATTTATAACAATTCGGCTGATGGCCATGCTTAACCGAACTGTTCACCGTCAGTTCTGTCATATTTGGTTTCGCATTTTCAAACGGGATGAACATCGCTAGGTCGATCTTTGGTAACTTTCTATTTGGATATGTTACGATTATGATGAGGTTTCTTTTCCTTACTCCATCGCATTAATGCAGCGCCGATCATTTCATTATATTATAGATCGTTCTGACCAAGTAAAATGAGATGAATGTGGCAACTCGTAACTAATAGATACGTAAATTCTCATTCTTAATCACTAATTGCTTTGACATTTTATTAATGTTAAATGTAAAAAATTTAAAATTTAAATCCGATTAAATCATTAGTAAATATCCTTTCTACCCATTCTATGCGAAATAAATGGATTTGGGAGACTCTACATATACGCTACCAACAATCCAAGTTTCACTTTCCCTCAAATAAAATAACCCTATTAATATAATCAACTTGTCTCCTTATAGTATGAGTTTTTGGCTTTTCGCGATTTATTTTAATCCGTTTGTCTTCTTTGTGATGGATGATATACATACGATTTGTTGCTTTGTGCATGTATTAATTAGTGTTTTTCTTTTTTACTTTCTTTCTATCCTACCTTGAGTGTTGTGTTGTTTTCTTATTCTCGTCGGCGAAGATAGAAAGTCGTTTGGGTGCGTGAATTGATTATCAACTCTTTTGTTTCATTTCCCTCACTCTCTTTTAAGCCTTCTTTTTTTCTTATTTATCTATGTATACACAGGTCCCAGCCTCAACTTGGTGAAAATCTTCTTTGACATCCACACACTTTAATAATGGATCAAGGGGGTTGGCTTCTTATCAGATTTACCATTTGACATTATTCTGGATATTTTCTCGAGGGTTTACATGAAAACTGTTATTAGGAAGATCTGTCTAAAGCTGCATTGGAGGATGTTAGGATCGGTTTACGCGTTTAGAGGGGGGTGAATAAACGCTTGTGTCTTTTTCTGTTTGTCTTTTCAAGGACAGGTACTCAATCAGTGACCGGTCAGTATAAGTGCGGAATGTAATACTGAGCGGTTGAAACCAATATGTAATGAGTAAGTGGGTGTGTGTATGTATGTATGAGACCGGTTTGTTTCTGGAAGTTCGGAGTTAAAATCTCCTACGTCTCCCCTTCTTCCTCGCAAGGAAGGTTCACTAGATCTTCAGTTGTACAATCTTGTACAACCTACCCAGCTGAATCACAGCTCAAATCTAGTGAATCCCTAGGCAGTTGTTTACTACAATCCACCTACTTCAACAGCTTTTTACAGTCCGTCGGAAATAAACACTATAAACGTAAATCTAAGAAGGAATATCTTTGGACTTCACTCTTGTTTTTGTGCTCTCACCACAGCTCGTTGAATAGCTCAGACTTCGTCTTTTTGAGGGTGAGATTTCAAAGTCGTAAGAATGTTGTAGTTCAGTGAAGTGTATAATCTTCTTCTTGTCTCTCTCCTTTTATGCTTGAGGTTTGAAATTCAAACCGTTGTGAGATAGACTCTTCACTCTGATCGGTGCATTAATTGACTTTCCCAAAATGGGTCTGTCCGGTTTCAGCTGCAGTCTATCCTGTCACTAGCTTTATTCCTTATTTGCGTTAGTTGACCTTGTCTAAACTCTGGACTTGCAGCATTGCATTGAATGTCTGAAATTTCCTTTTTGTTTCAGCATGCACTTATCTCGATTGTCCAATCTGTCATTTGTCCGATATTGCATACTGTCGTGCTTTTCTGAATCCTTTGTCAAGACCGGTATCTTCAATCGGTATTAATCATAGTCTCTCATGCTTGCCCAGACTGGTCACTTATATATACTGCTTTTAGTCCTTAGTATAGGCGATGCCTTAGATCTCCGGTTTTCTCATTGTTAGTCAGTTGCGTCAATTCACCAAAACCGTTAATCCGAATGTCTGAATTCATGTTGCTAACAATTTCCCCCTTTTTGGTGATTGACAAAACTAGTCAGCAGAAAACCAGTTTTCATTCATATCAAAAAGAGATTGATACAGACAACACTTTAGTTGTACCCCTTGCTCCTGAATATCCGCTCTACCTCCTTCCACTTGTTATTATCCTTGTATGCGTCTTCCTTTATGTCATGTAGTCTCCGAAGATCTGCCAGCTGTTCCTTTGTCAAATTGCAGGCAAGATGCCGTAAACTGCTGGCATCATATTGGACTTCAACTGGACCAATTTCGCTGACTGGTACAGCCGCAGTCTGATTTTATAAAACTGCATCCGGGATGAGTGCAGCTTCGATTGCAGCCCGTTTTGGATCCTTGGTTTTGACATAAAGTTTGGAGATAAACCTCTGAGGCTCAGATGAGCTAGAGCTGGGAGGTTGCTGTTGTTTTCTGCTGTCGCTTGCCGTACTTTCCCCCTTTTTGGCAATAACCGGGGTGATTAGCCTAGTCAAAGCCATCAGTTGTCCTTTGATAACCTCCAGATCTGCACAAACATCCGAGCGGAGACCGGTGATATCTTCCTTTAGAGCTTGAAACTGCTCATGGTTGTGCTGCCGGTCACCATTGACAGTCTTGCTCAGAATGGAGATTGAGCGGTAAGTCTGCTTGATCAAGGAGACTTCTCTCGGTGAACTGATGATATCAACCGGTATGGATACACTTGTTGGAGGCCCCGTTGGTTGCGACTGTGGAGGGATGAAAGACTGAGTGTCTTCCGGCAATGCAGCGGCGGAGACAACAACAGATTCAGTCAGAATGGCAGAGACAGGGATGCCTTGCTCCGTCGATGTGCGGACTTCGAGATCAGGTTCTTGCTCAGATCGAACCTCGACCGGTTGAGGTTCTACCAAAGTAGCTGAGATATCCTGAATGTTGTCTGGAGAAGTGGGAGAAGAAGAGGATCCAGATTCACCAGCAAAGGTGAGAAGTAGAGGCAGGGGAGGAAGTGACTGTGTCTGAGAAAATCCACTGGCTGAGATTGGAATCGGAAGAGATAATGGTAGAGACAGCCAAGGGAACGATGGAATAGGTTGCCGAAATAGCAAGCATTCCTCAGAGACCGGTTCTGGTGAGGAGTAGAGAACTGGACTCTGTACCAGTTGAGATGTATGCTCAGGTGGAACAGAGGATGAGTGCGTGGGCGCGACGATCAAGGCCGTTGTCATGAGAGAGACGTCCTGCGGCTGATCAAAAGAGGCAGAGATTGAGCCACTTGGCACATCTGATGCAACGGCGGAGGATGCCACATCAGGCTGAAGTTTCGCCCAAACAGCAGCATGATAGACCTGCATACTCTGCAGTTCTGCCTCCAGCCTGGACAGAATTTGGAGCTCATGTATTGCATCTCTCCCTTCTGGCTGAAAGTTGTCCCTGCGTTGCTCAATATAGCTCATCAGGTGCTTCATTTCAAGACTAACCCGGTATAGTTCTCGCGCGTTCAGTAGGCGCCTGATGGATTCAATGCCCAGAGTCTTTATGAGCTTCCCTTCTGTCTGTCTGGCCAGTTTGAGTCGGTCAGAAAGACCTTTAGACTTCCAGATCTTCTCACTGTATGGGGTAAATCGGAATTCGACCCATTCATCATAGGCCCGAAGATCATCTGCAATCGTCTCCACGATTTCTTCTCGGATGAGAGTCCAAGCAGTCTCATCGATCGATTCGTGTCCTTCAGGGACCGCAACAGCTTTGCCCTTGCCTTTGTCAGTCAAGATACCTCGGACCGGTTCTTGAATCCTCACCCCACTCTGTGGTGGCGCAGACCTTATCACCGAACCAGTTGTCTCCGGGAATGGAGTGACAGTGATGGTTGGTGTAACTGTAGAAACCGACTGGACAGGTTGTGTAGTTTGTGTCGGTTTCCTTGAAAGAACTGACCCGGTTGAGGGCTTCTTGGTAGACGTCATGGTCCTTTTCTTGGTAAGTACTTTCTGAAGCGGCTGAGTATCTTCAGAAGAGGAAGAAGACTCCAGGACCAATTTTTTCTTGGAGGGCATTGATGAGGCTTGCTTGTCATCAGTCTTCTTCTTTTGAATCGGCGAGGATCTGGGTCGGGAGACAGTCTTCGTCGTTAGAGAGTGATCAACAGCAGGCTTCTTGGTTAGCTTGATAGTGGGCAGATCGTCAGTGGCTTTTCTTTTAGCCGGTTTCTTAGTGAGCGAGGCTGTGCTCACCATCTGACGAATGGTTTCATCAGAGATGTAATTTACATACCCAATCCCTTCAACAGGGCCAACATCTGCAACCTTGCGCTTGAGGAGGAAAGACAGTTGAGGCGCAAAGTTCTTGATCTGCCTATCACGAACCGGCAGTATTCCTTTGAGGACGGAGAAAATTACAGAAGACCAGTTGATCTTCATCCCAGTCAGAATAGCCACCATGGCCTGAACCTTATCGCTGGTGTGCATATCAAAGGATCCTGCCTTCCCCAAGATGGATTTTGCAACAATATCATGAAGCAATCGATATTCTGGTTTAAGAACCACTCGTTTATTCGAGTCTTTAAACGTTCCCCCTGTCAGAGACATCGTTGTCTTGAGACGTTCCTTAACGTCATCAGACACGTTGATAACAGTGTCACCGGAGGTTGGTAGGTTAAATAGCTTAGCGAAGTATTCTTCAGTGATGTTGAACTGATGTCCGTTGATCATACACTGGAAGCGATCTCCAACTATGAGTACTGTGTTGAAGAACTGATGCAGAGCCTCTGGGTAAAATTCTGCAGTGCAGTCGAAGAAGGTTTGTAGGCCGGTTTGAATTAGGGCTTCGAATATAGGGACAAATTCCTTGTGTGCCGTCTCCTTGCAGCTAGCAAAGTAGATTTGAAGTGCCGTCCTTGTAAATTCTTTGTGTGCTGGGGCCATTTGTTCTAAGGATTGAATAGGGTTTCTGTAAAGAGGTTTAAGAGATTTTGGGGAAGAAGATGATGAATCGGCTGGAGAGAGAAGGATAATGATGGAATGTTTTGATTTGAGTATGGGTACGAAATCTATTTAGCGGGAGAAAGCGTGTATTTGCATTAAATGCATAGGACGTCTTGTCGCTTAGCGTTCCTCTCTCATAGACTGCGCTGTTTTCCTGCAGTGTTGTCAGATTTCATACGAAAGTGCTATGATAAAATGTGTGCAATTGATGACGTATATTTAATAAAAACGATTTCGGTCAGTCACTGATCTAGGCAGTTTCCGGTATCAATACCGTTTTGTAAAAGGCGTACAGGTTTCGAGGAAAGTGTCCAAAAAAAATCCCGGTATTAAAAGAAAGTATCCCGGTATTAATACTCCGGTATATATAGAAAAATTGTATATATGTACATATATATATATATATAGGTGACGAGAATCAGTTTTGGACGAAACTGATAGAGTAATGAGTTTTGATCAGTATGAAAGAATTGACTGATAAAGAATAGATGGCTTAATACGATCATCATTTTGCACCATTTGGTGTAGTGTCTAGGTCACCAGTTATACCAATTAATTTGATATAACAAGGTTCCCCCTGACTCTATGCTTAGGTATTTAGGATAAGTCCAATAAACCTAAAGCATTTCGGAAGAAGAGGAACTTAGCTTCTGATAGTGGCTTGGTTAGGATGTCGGCAACTTGTAGATCGGTTGCTATGTGTTCCAGGCGCACATTTTTCTTCAGCACATGATCTCGTATGAAGTGATGTCTTATTTCGATGTGCTTTGTCCGAGAGTGAAACACCGGATTCTGTGTGATTGCGATTGCGCTCGTATTGTCACAGAAGATAGGTGTGTCGGTTTCTTGTATTCCATAATCTTCCAGTTGATGCTGTATCCAAAGAATCTGCGAACAACAGCTTCCAGCAGCCAGATATTCTGCCTCAGCTGTGGATGTGGCTATAGATGTTTGTTTCTTGCTGAACCAAGAGATAAGTCGGTCGCCAAGGAACTGACATGTGCCACTGGTACTGCGTCGATCAATTTTGCAGCCTGCATAGTCAGCATCTGTGTATCCATGTAGTGATAAGCTTGAGTCTTTGGGATACCATAGACCAACATTTACAGTCCCTTTGAGGTACTTCAAGATGCGTTTTGCCGCAGAGAAGTGGCTTTCCTTTGGATCAGACTGGAACCGGGCGCACAAGCAGACACTGTACATAATGTCCGGTCTGCTAGCAGTAAGATATAGCAGTGATCCGATCAGCCCCCTATACTTGGTAACTTCAATTGATACTCCAGTTTCATCTTTGTCTAGTTTGATTGATGAACTCATAGGCGTTGTAGCTTGTGAGCAGTTCTCCATACCGAACTTCTTGAGCAGTTCCCTTGTATATTTGGCTTGATTTATGAATATCCCCTGCTCCGTTTGTCTTACTTGAAGTCCCAAAAAGAATGTGAGTTCACCCATCATACTCATTTCAAACTGATCCTGCATCATTTTAGAGAATCGCTTGCATAACTTAGGATCAGTTGATCCAAAGATAATGTCATCGACATAGATCTGGACGATCAATAGATGCTCTCCTTTGGTGAATCTGAATAGTGTTTTATCAACACTTCCAATTGTGAACTGATGATCAGTTAAAAACTTTGATAGCGTTTCATACCACGCTCTTGGAGCTTGTTTTAGTCCATAGAGAGCCTTCTTTAGACGGTAGACATGATCCGGGTACTCATGGTTTTCGAAACCGGGTGGTTGAGCAACGTATACTTCTTCAGAAATTGTACCATTTAAAAATGCACTCTTAACATCCATTTGATATACTTTGAAGTCCTTATAAGCTGCATATGCCAAAAAAATCCGTATGGCCTTCAGTCTTGCTACCGGTGCGAATGTCTCATCATAGTCTATTCCTTCTTCTTGTCTGTAGCCTTGAGCAACCAGTCTTGCCTTATTTCTGGTGACAAGTCCATCTTCATTTAGCTTGTTCTTGAAAACCCATTTCGTACCGATTACAGTCTGCGTTGGCTTTGGAACAAGAGTCCAGACTTGATTTCGTTCGAACTGGTTTAATTCTTCCTGCATGGCTTCTATCCAGTTGTCATCCTTGAGAGCTTCATCAACCTTTGTTGGTTGAATCTGTGAGATGAATGCATGACTGAATAGATTGGGGTTCGTCTGTCGCCTTGTTTTCATAGGTGCAGCAGGATCTCCTATGATCAATTGCTGAGGGTGATTCAACTTTGTGCGGTTCCATTTGATGCGTTCCCCCTCAATTGATTCCTCCGGTGCTTCTTGAGTTCCTGCGTGAGTTTCACCTTCTGATCCAGCTTCGTTACCGGTATTGTATGGACTGATCGTTTCCACAGGTTCCATCTGTATCTCAGTGGTTGTATTTTGAATATTGGTTTCTTCTACAATGGGTATTTCTGTCAGCTCCAATACCGGTTGATTTCTTTCTTCATCACTTTCATCTTCAAGATGAGATCTTTCCAGTTCATTGCTCAGACGATTGATATTACTGGGAGTATGGTTATCAGTCTCTGACTCTTCAAAGACTACGTGTGCTGATTCCTCAATAGACAGAATCTTTGTGTTGAAGACCCGGTAAGCTTTGCTAACTGAAGAGTACCCAAGGAATATTCCCTTTTCGGCTCTAGTATCAAATGCTGAGAGTTGATTCTTCCCATTATTGTGAATGAAACATTTGCTTCCAAAGGTCTTGAAGTAACTGATTGTAGGAATATTTCCGGTCCACACTTCGTACGGTGTTTTGCCCTGTTTCTTGCAAATCATGGACCGGTTCTGTGTATAGCATGCAGTATTAATGGCTTCTGCCCAGAATTTATGAGAGATGTCCGCATCTGCTAACATTGTCCTGGCTGCTTCCTTGAGAGTTCTGTTCCTCCTCTCAGCAACTCCATTCTGCTGGGGTGTCCTAGCAGCAGACAACTCATGGCGTATACCATGGTTCTCAAGAAAATCGGTTATCGTTACGTTCACAAACTCAGTACCCCGGTCACTGCGGATCCGGTTTATGTTACCATTTTGTTCATTCTCTATTCTTCTGAAAAGCTTTATTAAGTTGACTGGTGTTTGGTCCTTGGATTTTAAAAATACTACCCAGGTATACCTAGAGAAATCATCTACGACTACGAGTGTGTATTTAGCACCACCTAGACTGACTACTGGTATTGGTCCGAATAAATCCATGTGAAGTAAGTCTAGACACCGGTTTGACTCTATACTTCCTTTATTCTTGAAAGTTGACCTAATTTGTTTACCTAACTGACACGCTGTGCAGTGTTTATCTTTTGAGAACTTTAGATTAGGTAGACCTCTAACCAGATTGTTATCCCTAAGGGCTGATATGGTTTTAAAGTTTAGGTGACTGAGACGTTTGTGCCACAGCCAACTTTTGGAGTTATGAGCTATTAGACAGGTTTGGGTAGAAACTGATTGGTCTCCCCAGTGGACCCTATATGTACCCCCAACCCTATGCCCAGTTATCAGTATGCGTTTCTCTTTGTCCTTGACAAAGCACTTATCTTTTTCAAATGATATTAAGTAGTTATTCCTACATAGTTGACTCACACTTATTAAGTTATAATGGAGATTTTGTACTAGGTGTACATCTCTTAGGGTAAGGTTTCTGTGAGTAATCACCCCCTTCCCTATTGTTCTACCTTTACCGTTATCTCCGAAGGTGATTGTCGGTCCGATATGTGCCCTGAGCTCCTTTAGTAGCCTTCCGTTTCCAGTCATGTGCTGACAACATCCACTGTCCAGATACCATACTGATCGGTTCAGTTCCTCAATGTATTCCTGAAAAAAATATATATATATATATATACATACATTGGTACCCAGTTTCACTTGGGTCCAGTATAGATTAGATTCTTAGGAACCCAGATCTGAAACACTCTAACAGTCCGACCAGTTTGAGGGTCTATGAGATATTTAATGTTTCTATTCCTAGTCATTCCATATCTAGATGTATGGTGCTGTCTAGCCCGGTTTCTATACTCATATTCATACCTCCTATTCCCCCTATGTTCATGCCCGCTTGATATAGATCTGTTTTGTAGAGGCACTGTTTTTGGTAATCTTCTATTATATTGAGCTTCTCTCTCTATCCTAACTGGGGACCTAGGTATGTTACTGGTGTTATTATCCTGCGAAGAACTGGCTGAAATAAACCTAATCCAGCCAGTATTCTTTTCTCTCGCTGTCGGTTCGCTCGATCCGGTTTCACTAAATCCTAGCCCAGTTTTGTCATTGCTAACCTTCAGACTATTCTGGATATTCTCTACCGTTTTCTTGGACTGACTCCAAGTCTTTACGATCGCATTTAGCTTATCGTTTTCAGTCCTTAACTGCACTATCTCGTTTCTAAGTTCTCTAACTTCCTCATTCAACACCATCGTTTGACTAAAATCACTATCAGTTTGTTCGACTGAAGTGATTTTCCCTTTTTGTTTAATCCTAGTGGAAAGTTTCTGATATTCTTCAGCCATTTCTTGAAGAGCCTGAAGAAGCTCTTCCTTAGTAAAATCATCCGGTACAGAATCGCATACCTCATTGTCGGTCATATTTGCCATGAGACATTCATGAGATTCCTGATCACTTTCGGTATCTGACTCATCGCTGTCTGATTCTTCGGAGTCAGAGTCATCCCATGTTTTTCCACTCTTGGCCACCAGTGCCTTTTGATACTTCTTTGACTTGGCACCAGTTTTCTCCTTCTCCTTCTTTGAGACCCGACAGTCGATTGCAAAATGCCCTTTCCTGCCACATTTAAAACACGAGACATCAGTTCTCTCTGTTTTATTCTTTATGAAATTTTTACCTTCAGAACTGTTGCTTCGATTTTTCTTCATGAACTTTCCGAATCTCTTCACAAAAGTGCCATGACTTCATCAGTCAATTCTTCTGATGTTTTCGAAGTTGAAGTTTCTGGTGCTACAAGTGCCTTGACAGGTTGTTCTGTGACTGACTCCTCCATTCTCGTTTGTAGCTCAAACTCATAGGCTTTGAGGTCAGCAAATAGGTCGTGAACTTGTATCTTGCTGAGATCCTTTGATTCCCTCATAGCCATGGTCTTAACATCCCATTCACGGGGAAGAGCCTTCATGATTTTGATGGCTACATCTCGGTTCTCTAGCGTTCTTCCAAGTGCCGTGAGATCATTAATAATGTTCATGAACCGGCTCTCGAAGTCAGCCATTGATTCTCCCGGCTTCATCTTCGCGCTGTCATACTTTTGTATAGCAACAATGAGCTTGTTTTCCCGTGTAGACTCGTTTCCTTCGCAGATTTGACATAGTTTTGTCCAGACCTCCTTTGCTGTCTTGCATAGCATCACCTGTCTGAATGTTCCGGTATCCAGTGTTTTGAACAAAATGTCCTTGGCAACATTATCTAGATTCATCCGTTTCTTCTCTACCTCTGTCCAATCACTTTTTACCTTTGCAATCATTTGTGGTTGTGTGTTGTCTTGCGTATGTAGTGCATTGATCTTTTCTAGCTTCGGAGGTCCATCTGTAATGACATCCCACATGTCTTCGTTCTGGGCAGCTAGATGGGTCATCATGCGAACTTTCCACTCCATGAAGTTTTCACGGGAGAACATCGGCAGCTTGCTTGATGTATTCATCTTTATCGGTTTGATGATTGAGTAAAACCCTCTTTGATACCACTTGTTAGGATCGGTTTACGCGTTTAGAGGGGGGGTGAATAAACGCTTGTGTCTTTTTCTGTTTGTCTTTTCAAGGACAGGTACTCAATCAGTGACCGGTCAGTATAAGTGCGGAATGTAATACTGAGCGGTTGAAACCAATATGTAATGAGTAAGTGGGTGTGTGTATGTATGTATGAGACCGGTTTGTTTCTGGAAGTTCGGAGTTAAAATCTCCTACGTCTCCCCTTCTTCCTCGCAAGGAAGGTTCACTAGATCTTCAGTTGTACAATCTTGTACAACCTACCCAGCTGAATCACAGCTCAAATCTAGTGAATCCCTAGGCAGTTGTTTACTACAATCCACCTACTTCAACAGCTTTTTACAGTCCGTCGGAAATAAACACTATAAACGTAAATCTAAGAAGGAATATCTTTGGACTTCACTCTTGTTTTTGTGCTCTCACCACAGCTCGTTGAACAGCTCAGACTTCGTCTTTTTGAGGGTGAGATTTCAAAGTCGTAAGAATGTTGTAGTTCAGTGAAGTGTATAATCTTCTTCTTGTCTCTCTCCTTTTATGCTTGAGGTTTGAAATTCAAACCGTTGTGAGATAGACTCCTCACTCTGATCGGTGCATTAATTGACTTTCCCAAAATGGGTCTGTCCGGTTTCAGCTGCAGTCTATCCTGTCACTAGCTTTATTCCTTATTTGCGTTAGTTGACCTTGTCTAAACTCTGGACTTGCAGCATTGCATTGAATGTCTGAAATTTCCTTTTTGTTTCAGCATGCACTTATCTCGATTGTCCAATCTGTCATTTGTCCGATATTGCATACTGTCGTGCTTTTCTGAATCCTTTGTCAAGACCGGTATCTTCAATCGGTATTAATCATAGTCTCTCATGCTTGCCCAGACTGGTCACTTATATATACCGCTTTTAGTCCTTAGTATAGGCGATGCCTTAGATCTCCGGTTTTTCTCATTGTTAGTCAGTTGCGTCAATTCACCAAAACCGTTAATCCGAATGTCTGAATTCATGTTGCTAACAGAGGAGGATAAGCAGAAAAAGATCTTGCCAGAGGACTACAAGAGGAAATCGTGACTAGTGTAAAAAAGAGATATTTTCACGTTACTTGAACGAGGCTCTTCTAGACGTCGAACTGCTGAAACACTTCTTAACAAGCAGTCAAGTCACTCGCATTCTCTCTTTTCCATAACAACACATATAAAGGAAGCAACACCGAAGATAGATGTGGCAAGTTGAATTCGGTGGACTTGGCTGGTTCAGAAACATCTCCCGCTTGGGTGGGGAAATTTATAAAAGCTTGCTCACATTAGGCCGGCGAGTGATTAATGCTCAAGTAGAACATGTTGAACATGTTCCTTCGAGTAGAGGGACAGAAAGCTCAGAACAGAAATTCGATCTAACAGTAGCGAAATTCAATCCAAATCAAGTACGATCTGCTATGATACCAATTCTTAGGTCCTAATCTATCAAGTGCCATCGATCCTAAGCTGGAATTCTTAGGTTCTCGAATAGAATTCTAGATTCAATACCTCGGTCAAAAACCTTCGCTGACGAACTTGAGTTTGTGAGAGTGCGTGTAGTGTGAGAAAGTATATTGTTGTTTTTCTCTCTAGAAAATAAAATTGAAGCCTTTCGGATCTATTCTCTAAACTTTCTCTGTGAATTCAATAGTGTACATCGCTATATATACCTTTCACTTGGTATATTTACAATTATATCCTTCACTAATGAAAATACAATAAACCTCCCAATTACAAGGATAACTAATAATCTATAGCACAACTAAAATCTCTTCTACAAAATGTGTGTGCAAGTCATGGCTCGGTCTACTCAAAACTCGAGAATTCGCCCAATCCCACCTCAACTCGGTCCCACTATTGCTTATTCGAAGAGCCATCAACCAACGAAGATTTCCATCCGAAAACATGCCGGTGGAACACCGACTATAATTTAGAAGTACATCTCATCACAACCCTCTAGTCTGACTATAATTTTTTTTTTTTCAGTTGTTTTCCCTTTTTTAATGTTTAATTATGAATGTTTAAGTTTGGCCAATCACATGTCGACACGTGTTATTTTCCATCTAAATTAACGGCTATTTAATGGCGATGACCAATTTGGTTCAAATTCGATAACATCTGGGACTAAATTGGTCCTCGTGAAATATCGGGGACTAAATTGGTCCATAGGGTAAACATTAGTTCAAATATGATAACATCTGACAATATGTACTGTATTTACAATTTATACTATATTTAAATCTCGAGCATCATAAAGTAATTGCTCACTAAATTTGATATGTATAATTTTATTCTTCGTTCTTTGATTTGTTTCAATTTGTCTTCGATTAAACTTTTTAAACATTTAAATCAATTTTAACTCTTTAAAGTAATATTATATAAACTAGTGAGCAAATTGAGTGTATTTAAACGAGTACTGTATACACACAATTAAGTTTAAAGTATGATTACATTAATTGGAAAAAGCTATTAAATCCAAAATTTTTGAAGTGATCTTATTAGTAAGGGATAATAAAACAACGAAAAGGGGTAAAATAGGGTCGGAAAAAATTGGGCCGCACAAGTTTTGACCTAAATACCCATCTCCGATGGCTATACACACTCCTCAACCCTCAAATGCCCTTCTCTTTGTTTCATCTCTTTTCTTCGATTTCCCATTTATCTCCTCCGAACGACCTTTTGCCCAATTGCCCTTCTCTCTCTCATCATCTATCGGTTTTTGTGTTTGCCCGCCACTTTCAAATTCTTGGTAAGGAAATTCCGTGCGTGTTCCTGTGTTCCCTTCGGAGAATCGGTTGATCACGGGTTTCTTGCATTTATATAAAGATCCAGCTATTTTCACTGATTCGGTAAGCCTTTGGAGGTTGAATCGAGTTCTTCTTGGAATAATCTCACTCTGTTTGGATATGATCTGTCAAAAGGCTTGACTTTGATGTGATAAATTATTGGATTTGCTGAGTTTGTCGTGCTTTTTGTTGAGTTTCTGTTTTGCTATCTTATTTTCATTTACTTTATGGGCATGTATCATCTGTGTTATTTATTATGTTCTTCATTTGTTTTCTGTTTTTCTGGTGATTGAGTTTAATAGGGTTTTTTTTTTTGTTTTTCTGTGTCTTTGCTATGAGTTTCACTGGAGGATTACTAGTAATTGGAATTTTTATCGATGTCTTTGGCTCTGAAAGTTATGCCTTTTGCCATAAACCTTTCAGGGATAGATAGTCATTAATGATTTATCGTTCCATTGTTTTTCCTTGATTTTCTCGAACATGATTCCATGGGTATGATCCTATCTATACAAACAACATGCTGTTTGGTCTGTTAATTGGAACTTTCCAGACAATCCAAAGCTATCAAATGCTCCGAACTAACTCCAATGCTTCATTCTTTTGTGTCATTGGTAATACAAATTCATCGAAAAACGATGTGCTGCTTCATTTACAGGTTTACCTAAAGGAAAAACCATGTCCAACAACGATGTGCTTATGGGGCGAAATGGTAATGGACTCAGCCACAACATGTCAGCCCCTCAAAGCCATGCTATGGAAATGGGCCTAACGCAGCAGAGCCACAACGAACAGGACGAAGAAGGTGACCACCAAGGCGAATACGAAGAAGATGAAAACCCATTAGACGACGTCGAAGAAAAGCCCGAGCACGCCTTGGACGACGACGTTCATCGCCTCCACGACATTCCCGAGCACCACCACCACCACCACCACGTGCTGGACGTCGACGAGGCCACCCAAGAACTAGACGAAAACATGGACTTAGCTGTGATCCCACACCACCAAGAAATGTCAATAGACGACATAAATGAATTCGATGAGGCCTTAATAGTCACACCTGCGCAGGTCCTTCAGCAAAGGGCCATCGTAGTGAGCCCAAACTTCGAGCTCCACGTGGGCCAAGAGTTCCCAGATGTCAAAGCCTGTCGAAGAGCACTGAGGGACACGGCTATCGCTCTTCACTTTGAGATGCAAACCGTAAAGTCTGACAAAACTCGTTTCACCGCAAAGTGTGCGACCGAAGGTTGTCCTTGGCGTATCCATGCTGCTAAGCTGCCAGGCGTGCCAACGTTCACCATAAGGACGATCAACGATAGCCACAGTTGTGGAGGCATCGGACACTTGGGCCATCAGCAGGCCTCTGTCCAATGGGTCGCAAACTCTGTCGAGCAGAGCCTGAGGGAGAATCCCAATTTCAAGCCCAAAGAGATCTTGGAAGAGATTCACAGAGTCCATGGAATAACGCTCTCTTACAAGCAGGCCTGGCGTGGTAAGGAGAGGATCATGGCTGCTATGCGCGGCTCCTTCGAAGAGGGTTATCGTCTGTTGCCTCAGTACTGTGAGCAGATCAAAAGGACTAACCCTGGCAGCATTGCATCTGTTTACGGAAACCCCAACGACAACTGTTTCCAGCGCCTATTCGTCTCCTTTCAGGCTTGCATCTATGGGTTCTTAAATGCTTGTCGTCCTCTTCTTGGGCTCGATAGGACCCATCTCAAGAGCAAGTACCTCGGCACTCTCCTCATGGCCACTGCCTTCGACGGCGACGGCGCACTCTTCCCATTAGCTTTCGGCGTAGTCGACGAGGAAAACGAAGAAAATTGGATGTGGTTCCTCTCGGAGCTACACAACCTCCTCGAAATCAACACGGAAAACATGCCGAGGCTCACCATCCTCTCAGATCGCCAGAAGGGCATAGTCGACGGCGTGGAGGCCAACTTCCCAACTGCCTTCCACGGCTTCTGCATGCGCCACCTCAGCGAGAGTTTCCGTAAGGAGTTCAACAACACCATGCTCGTAAACCTATTGTGGGACGCCGCCCACGCCCTCACCATCATTGACTTCGAGGCTAAAATCCTCGAGATAGAAGAGATATCCCAAGACGCAGCCTATTGGATCCGTCGGGTCCCGCCCCGACTGTGGGCGACCGCCTACTTCGAGGGGACGAGGTTCGGCCACCTCACAGCCAACATAGTCGAGTCTCTCAACGCTTGGATATTGGAAGCCTCGGGCCTTCCCATAATACAGATGATGGAGTCCATTCGAAGGCAGCTCATGACGTGGTTCAACGAAAGGCGTGAGGTGGCAGCTCAGTGGACTTCGATCCTCGTGCCTTCCGCCGAGAGGAGAGTGGGTGATGCCATCGAACGGGCCCGAAGCTACCAAGTGCTTCGGGCCAACGAGGCTGAGTTTGAGGTGATCTCTCACGAGGGGACGAACATAGTGGACATAAGGACGAGGCACTGCTTGTGCAGAGGATGGCAGCTTTATGGGCTTCCGTGCGCCCACGCCGTGGCGGCTCTGCTTTCTTGTAGGCAGAACGTTCACCGTTTTACGGAGAGCTGCTTTACTGTGACTGCTTATCGAAAGACTTACTCTCAGACGATACATCCCATACCTGACCGTACACTTTGGAAGGAGTTGTCCGAAGGGGATGGGTCGGGCGGGGCGGTGGAGGTTGTGATTAACCCGCCCAAGTCGCTTAGACCGCCGGGTAGGCCCAGAAAGAAGCGGGTCAGGGCGGAGGACCGCGGGCGGGTCAAGAGGGTCGTGCATTGCAGCAGGTGTAATCAGACGGGGCATTTTAGGACGACGTGTGCTGCTCCGATATGAGGATAATGAGCGTTGGGTAATAATCAGATGTGAAGTGAGCCATTGATGCATGTGATGCTGTAGACTGTAGAGGTTTGTGTATGGATGGTGTTTTTCTTATTTTTATTTGAGCTGCGAGTGGCTGTTTGTTTGATTGATTGCTGGGGATTTTCTGGATTGTGAACATGCTTGATGGATGGATGAGTTTAATTATGTTTGATATTTGGTTTATTAGCTGTTTTTCCCCTTTTTTCTTGAATAATTTGCTTCATGCCTTAAAATCCCACTAGAGAAGGATGGCTACGCATTGTTTCTCGTTTGCTTTATTTTTTAAACTGATCGTTGTATCAAATGTATCGATTTTTTGTTCGATTAGAGATTCAATTCGAAAATATAGTTTTTTAATTTGAATAAATTTTATTACGAATATTAATATCAAAGTATCCATTCGATATTTACACCATCTAAAAGAAGGTAGACCTGGGTTTTGGGCATTAGTCTGGCGCCAACCCGGAACCGGCCCAAAACCGGCCCATTAGTCCGGCCCAGAACCGGAACCGGTAGATCCGGTTCTGGAACCGGTAACCGGCCCAGTTAAAATGAACTGGGCCGGTTCGCGGAACTCGGAACCGCGGATTACCGGTTCCGGTTCCCGGTTTCGGTTCCGCGGTTCCGGTTCCGAACCGGAACCGGCCCAAATATCTCTTTATTATTATTTTTTTAATTCGAAAAATACATTAAAAAATAAAAAAAAAAAAAATAAAAAAAATAAATGGGCCGGTTCCGGTTCTGGAACCGGAACCGGCCCATTTAAGGCCCGTGGTCCAGCTCCGTGGTTCTGGTCCGGTCCCGGGAAAATGGTCCCAGAACCGGAACCGGAACCGGAACAGTTCCGGAACCGGTTGAACCGGAACCGGTGGAACCGGCCCGGAACCGGCCCAACCCGGCCCATTACCCAGGCCTAAAAGAAGGTGTCTTTATATCATCTAAAAGATGTAAGAGTTTTACACCTAAGAGTTTGGAGAAGAGTTCTGATATTTTCAGAATTATCAGACCATCGGACCGTGAAGTGTTCGATAATGTTTACACATTGTGTATAAACAACATTTCCTACAATTTCGTCGTTTTCTTCTTTAACTGTAAGATAGATATCTTCTTGTTCACGTTGAGATAAATAATTATCCCACCATCCTTTTAACTGACCAATAAAGCCAGCACAGGTAAGTCAAAAGACACTGTTGGGAACCTCTCATGTTTGATAATCCACGAGCCCAACCATTAGGGACGTAGAGAGGACGCTCTTATTAGAGCTATAAAAAAAAGTATAGCAGCAACGCACTCAAACCAACTAATCTACACTTTGATTCTCCCGCAAAGTCGCCAGTATGCTCCTTGGTGAAAAAGAGATTTCTCAAATACCCAGATATCGCGAACAAGTACCTGAAATACCCCCATTTTAAATGGATTTATTCAATTTTTGTAAGTATAATATATGCACGTCTAACAGTATCAATATCAACTCCCATAACATGTTTAACTCAATCTAAGAATGTAACAATATCACATTGAGCTTTTTCAGTAAGTTTAAGATACAATGAGCTTGTGCAGATATAATAACTCTTTCCGACCTTTTACGTAAGATCCTTGCTAATGTTTCCAGACAAACTAGCCATTATCGAACTTATAAAAATCATAGATGTTATAAGATAGTCTCTAATCTCCATTTCCATGATTTCCCTATGCAGGCAAACTAGAACTAACAAGAGCTAATACGTGGGTAAAAAAAACCTAGTAAGAAACATCTTGCATTATAATATAACGAACCTCTTTGCTTTTATCACCAGCAACGACGGCGCCAGTTGAATTATATGCCTCAAATTTCTGCACTCGTTAAGCATACGCAATCAATCAACCTTTGAGTTCTAAAGAATAAAAATAAGTTGCATGTGAAATGATATAGTTAGCAAAGCAAAACAAGGAGCGACAGGATAGAGATAAAAGAGACGAAACTGCACGTAACCTGTTTGCTAAGAAATTCAAGGGTAAGTTGTACAAAAACTTTGCTGAGGTCATTTCGATCAATTGCAATCTGCAAAGATAAATCTTAACAGCATCAGATATTTATCATGAATAAATAAGACAGCATGAATAAGCTAAGAACCATCAGCTTGGACAAAACAAGAGAAAAACTAGAACCAAAATGAATCTATTGCAGAACACAGATGAAAAATGACGGCAAAGTTCAGTCAAACAAATGGTTCAATGGTCAGCATATTCTGCTTAAAACTTTTTCCGGAAGAACATATTCATATCCATGCCAAGAAAACAATCGTAACTAAGAACATGTCCGATAAAGATATTGATCCACAAACGCAAGCAAAATAAGTGCATAATTGGACAACGAATTCACTTTTTGTTTTCCTGGAAAATTCTGATTTTTTTTACTACAGATAGCCATTCAACTAGTTTCTAGGCCTGCTTATTAACGAAGTTCCATGATAACTCGTTAGTAAAAACTAAGATGACAAAAATCTGAGCAGAAACAGGCCAGAAATAGAGCATAGTATTTGTCTGAGTCACATTCTACATATACTTGCCAATCGAGCTCGCAAAGTACGTATTTTCACAATTGGCATCATAATTTCCCAGTGCACATGGCTCCAAACTGCCTCTCGTTGCTTAATCTCATTCTTCAGGGCCTGATAGAAAGATAGGGGTGGCACAGAAACAGTTGATTATGATGTAGAACAAATCAAGCTGTTGAAAAGAGCAAAAGTTCTTAATAGCTGAATTTTGAAGAAACTTATATTGCCTGGAGCATTAGACACCTACAGAATACATGTTCTCTGTAACCATTTTCCGAAGAGATACTTTGTCTCCATTGGCCATTAGGGTATTAATCTGAATGGAAATGACGGTCAAAGCATAAAATGGGGATGATGAATGAAACTTACAAAATACAAGCATAAAAATGGTTCGCGAAGGAGCATACCTCTTTGTACAAATCAACAACTTCTTTATAGAATTTTTGCTTGGAATAGCCAGATTTCCTTAGCTTTGCAATCGCATATGCACTTTTAAGCTGCAGGTACAATGTAATAGCAAGAGAAATTTAATTATAAAAATTTGCGGTCTTTACATTCAAGACCCCAATTAATGGAAGTAACAAGCCAACCAAACGACACATTTTTTAAGTAATGTTCCTTTCCCTTCTATATTGCCATGGGATTGGCATCTTCAGAAAGATTGAGATCGTTGATCTTATTTCACAAGCATAAACATGTTTAATCTTCTAGCAATCAAATATGAATAACAAATCAACATGAAGTACCTCTAAAATCATATCTTCTTTTGTTCTTTTCCATCCACTCCTAGTAAACCATCTGCGACAATGTACACATATAGAAATACAAGAACTCTTGTACAAAATTAAAATAAAGATATGTGAAAGAAATGGTAAACTAAAAGCTGATGCAATTATGGGAACAAAAAATATTCAAATTTCACAAGCATCTCTACCACAGTTTTGGCATGTAATAATCATGCTATGATGCCAACACAGAAAACAATCATAAATAGGGAGAAGACAATAGACAAAACCAGACTAGAACGAGTCAAAGGTCTGAGGAGATTTATAAACGTTAGAAAAACAGAGTAATACTAAAAGTGTACTGCCAGCCACATTATCAGTAACGAGTTTGGTTCACGTAACAGAGTAATACTAAAAGTGTAAATCTAAGACGTTATTCTCACCTAGACCAGAAAGAGATTGGTTCACGTACTGAATATGGCTCATACACAAATCCAGGACTGGTGGTAGACACTTTCATAGCCTTTGCAGCCCCCTGCACAGTGAAAAAGAAGAAACTTCAATTTACACTAGCAACTTAGAAAAGAGCAAATTGAATAGGGAATATGTTAAGAGAAGGTGTGGTTTACGAGACAATTATGTTTATTTGATATAGAGAGAGTGCAAGTGAAATCAGAATTAAAAGAAGCAGTACCACACTAAACAGTTCTTTTGCAAATTTTCAGGCATCAAGCTGACTTAGGAATTTAAAATTTCTCAAACAATTGCCATATGATAATGTCAAAACATCTCCAGATATACTGATGGTACAATCCCAGTACGAACGTCATTAAGCTAAAACAGAGATGATATATCACCATTTTCTGAGCTTGGGCTGCAGCAGCTGCTTGCACGCTAAACAACCTGACATGGCTGATGTTTGGGGATGTGATCTCCTGCAACAAACACCATAAACATAAAGAAACAACAGCATGAAAATAGATCATGTGATTCAACCTCAAAAAAAATATGTATTTTGTGGACGGTTTCCGATGCTAACTAGACAACGCATAAAAAACACAACGTTGATGTTCAGCTTAAGCAAAGTGAAGGGATGAACTTGTCCTTCTGTATCTTCTTAAATCATTTACTACGCATAACCATGAAATGAATGCTTCGCTTTTAGCATAATGTGCAAATGTCTGGAACAGATATGTTGAAAATCAAAACCTTTGCAGCTTAGCTAATTCAACTTAAAAAAAAAAAAAGAAGTTGCAAAGTTTGACAGCAAACCCCGGGTTCCAACGACTTTGTAGGACTTCAATCGTCAAAAAGGCCCAACTCACTTTTGGCACTTCTTTGGTTTTCAAATATTCATTTTCCAAGGGATTCAAGAAAGTTATCATTATCTGTTAACGAAAGCTCGCGCATGGTGGAAACAAGTCCGATCACAAGAAAAGTTAAAGTAGGCAGATACATCAGCAAAACGCAGACAAATCTTCGCAGGCATAAACATGTAATTTTGCGGATTTCCAATCAATTTCAGACCAAAGAAACGAAAGTTAAAAAGGATACCTGTGCCAATTTGAAGAGTCCCGGATAAGTTTGGTGGGATTGCTCAGCCCACAAATGGGAATGAGTGAGAATGGCAAGATTCGACGCTTAGACTGTAAATACAAAACTTCACGACTTATCCTCAAAGGCACAACATTCTAATTCAGAGAGAGAGAGAGAGAGAGAGAGAGAGAGAGAGAGAGAGAGAGAGAGATACCTGCAACAGAGCTTTAGCCATGAAGGAGAAGAGATTTGATAGGGTTTTAGAGTTCCGAAGGGTTTTGAATTTTGACCATCAAACGAAACACTAACCTCACTAAACTACTGTCCAGAGGATGAACTAAAAAATGGACTCGATCGAAGCCTATTCATATTTTGGAATTTTTTTAAAGGAACTGAGTTGGAATTTACAAAATACCCTCAATTTGACGTTTATCCCGATTAATCACATTTTACTGTAAAAAAATTTCTCGTTTACAACGAATTACCAATACGAAACCGAAAACCTTCAACTTCAATTAAAAATTCGAATAAAACGAATCGATTTGAAGAACAGATGGTGAGATTGTGTCGTGCCAAGTAAGTACCAATGTTATGTGGTCGTTGACGAACTCGAATACTAGCAATACTAGCAAGTATACTAGGTCAAACAAGTAGTATAAAACGGACGTAATCCGAGATCGATCGGACAGCTCGATTAATTTTAAAATATTATTTTTTTTAATTTATACTAATTAGATTTGTTTTATAGATATTTATATATATAATTTTTTTTAAGATTTGTTTTAAGACGATTTAAGAAGAGCACAAATGAAGATAACGGCTTTTTAATTAATGACAAACGTAATTAGAGCCCATATTCGGCACAGATTAATGTTACGTATTCATGAGAACGATTTTAAATAATCAATATGAATCTAGTTAAGGTAGAAATTCCTAACATACGTGCTACCCGTTATTCACGTAACTAACAACACTATACGAAAGTGAACCAATCATCAACTATATTTCTATAGACTGTAGTTACTCCGCACGCATTCGCTCTATGAATTTCCCCGGTTCAGACGCTTCTGCGCCTAAATCTCGGAAACCACACGTACGAAATCGAATTCCATCTCTGGTCGATTTTACGTCGTGGTATTCCCTGTTTATTGTTCTAACCGTAACCAATCAAAGATTTTTGCATATGATGATCGAGTAATCACTTATTCAGTCTCAGATTCTCGGCCGACTCATAACCTTGATTCTCAGTTTATGAGTAATCACAGAAAGGATCTCGGCCGACTCGTAACCTTCTTCATCCGCAGTCACGTTGTTTACTCGATCTTGATTCTCAAATTTTTGCGTTCGTTTAGGGCATTCCCTTTTCATATGTCCTTCTTTGTGGCACTCGTAGCACTTGATAGGATTCATTTGCTTGGACTTTCCCTTTTTCTTTTTCACCGTTCGGCCTAAACTTCACGGTTAGGAGCTCGCCCAAATCGTGTGCATTTTCAGATTCCCTTTTGCTATTGAATTGCCTTGAACTCAACGCCGTCAGTACGTCCACAAGTTTGAGCACGTCCCTCCCATAGAGCAGCGTCTCCTTAAACGTCGAGTCCCTTAGGTAGTGAGCACAGCAAGAGCAACGCCTTGTCTTCCTTCTCGATCACCACCGACATTTTCCAGATCAAGGATCATCTTGTTGAATATGTCCACTTGATCTTCTATGCGGCCCTCTTGCATTCGAAACGAATATAGGGCTTGCTTGAGATAAAGTCTCTTGGCCAAAGTCTTCACCGTGTAAAGCTCGTCGAGCTTCTTCCATAGGCCATCGGGTGTAGACTCATTCGAGACCGTTCTAAGCACCTTGTCGCCGAGGCTTAAGACGATTGCGCTATGTGCCTTCTCCCTCATTACCTTCTTGATTTCCGGCGCCATCTCAGTGGGTGTCCTTCTCCTCTTTGATAGCCTCTTCGAGCCCTTGCTGGACGAGCAACGCCTTCATTTTAATCTTCCACAAGCCGAAATCATTGTCGCCATTGAACTTCTCCATGTCAAATTTAGCAGCGGTCATTTCTTCGATCGCGCGTCGATCCACGCTCACCGCACCACTTATTGAGAATTAGGACAATCTAGATTCGTATTTGGACGTAGTTTCGTGTATGTGTGTTTTAATATCGAGAGATTCGATATCAAGCTTGATCAAAATACAACAAAAATGTAAAATCTGAACACAAATCTTAACGTGATTTGGCTTCAACTTTAGCCTACGTCCACGACCCGACAGTGAATTTTTATTGATTCCACCTTTTGAGATTACAAGATCAGATCTTCTTCTCTAACTTTCGTGTTTATATCAAGCTCTCAAACTCTCTTGTTTGCAAGTTACGGGCAGTTGAACATACACACTTGACTGCTTTATGTAGTGTGTTTGTAACCTCCCTACTTTTGTAGAAAACCGCTCGGGAGCAGTTTGATCGGTTATTCTCCACTAGATGGGTTGGGAGTTGATCCTCCAACCTTCAATCTTGACCCTTGAAGCCTCAATCCTCGTGATCGTAGGGATAAAATTGAGCCGAAAACTGATCAGCTGCTTCAGACCACATCCCACCACAGTCATAATCCTCCACGGCCGTGGGAGTTACGGACTGCACCTCAGCTTGTTTCTGGCAGCACCTCCACAGCCACAGCCATGAGCTCCACGGCCGTGGTGTCCTCCAGAAATTCCCCACGGCCACAAACCACATTCACCACGGCCGTGGGACATGAAGCTCTTGCAGCTTCTGCCAGCTCCCCACGGCCGTGGGCCTTGCTTTACGAGGCCGTGGGGCTCTGATGGTTCGCCGTCCCTTCGTTCACTTGCATTCCAAGCTCGTTTCGATCGATTCCGTCTTTGATTTCCCGAGTTTTGGATTACCCACACTCAACAAAGGCCATAATAATAGGTCAACCGGTTTTGGGGTATGAAAGACAAAATCGAGGTTGAACCAAGTCTAAGTCAACAATGTTGACTGCAGTACTATTCCACATTGTCAACGTTGACACTGTCAACATTAACAAAGTGCTTTGAAAAAGATTGGAAGAGATCGCCTTACCTTACTATGGTGCTGAAGAATTTACAACTAAAGGCAGAGCTGAGCTGTGTGTTTGATCAACAGTGATTGTTGTATGAGACAAATATAGAATCGTGTGGATTGCTGCTTCGATGCTCGGCTGCTTCACTTCTACTTTTTCTTAATTTGCTTTACAAATGTTACATTCATTTCATAAAGGGGGAGCGGAGACAATTGTTGTAGAATAAGATGATTACTTTCCAAGTATCACTTAAGTAGTTAAGTTATAGCTCGAGATTTTATAATTCATTTGTTCAACAAAACTCTAGTAAATAAACCTGCTCAGCAAAACCATACGTGATTACATGTGACAACATATGAGAAAGACCATGCATATGGGACGACAACATCGACGAGCGTTTTCTTACATATAAAAAACCTTCCTAGCCTATCCCAAAAAAACACACAAAAAAAACGTATTGTTTAAACAAAGAAACACACACACACGCACACACACGAAACAAAGACATGAGACTCAAGAAAAATGAGAGAATCAAGATTCTATTGGGACAGCAACGCTTGGTTCATGACCATGTACCCTCAGTCTATAGATGCACGTGTGCGAATTGCTTCCGTGGTTTGATGCAATATCAAGCCTAACAGTATCAATGAGATTCGATGGCGGCTCCACCTTGAAAGTTTGAACATTGCTCTTCTCAAGGTCATATGTGAACTCTGTCAGCAAATGCATCTTTGGCGTTGCCTCTTCTTGCTCAAGTGCTTCTTTTCCTTGCAAATATGCAGACACTATGCAGTGTTTGGAGCGCTTGATCGGTCATAAGCGACACTCTGTAAACATGGTAAGTATTAATAGAAAGAGACCACGTATTGTTATCAAAGCTCAAGGAAAGTGGGAGAAAAGGTCGTATGTATCAAGATTGGATATAACTGATAAGCTGATAAAAAATCTACTTTTGAAATGAACATACGTGTTTGATTCACTAGCTTAAGTCAAGATCAGTATGACATGCTAAGATCAAAGCAAGGAGAAGATCACTTCTTAAATCTTGACATATATCTGACACACCGGCTAAATGCATATTTCCTTGTCAAGAACAAGGTCTCAAACAACTAATTCTGATTATTTAACAAAATTGAAAACTAAAGACTAGCATTCTTAGAAGATCTAAGCTATGCATAACCTAGCCGCCTAGCCAGATCATCGTTTGCCACAATACTACAACTTAAGGCAGGGATTTTTCCAAGCACTAGATTATAATCTTAGAAGCTACACAAGCATTTCAAAACCAGGACGTTTGCCAACCAAGTGAAACGGATATATATTCAAGGAAACATAGAACTCCCCATGTCAAACACGGCAGTATCAAGATAAGTAACCAAGCAAAAAAAAAAGTTACCTTCGAAACATGTTCAAGAGTTATGGCTTCAGGCAAAATAGCTGTCCTAAGCCTGATCATCACAAAACCAGTCCCTCCTTTAAGAGGTAAACACTGCCCAGGCTCTCCAAAGCTGGGCCTAATAATCTTCTCTGCCTCGGGTATAACTCTATGGGATCCTTTCAAGCTACCCAACCAATTCATATTAGTTCGACCATAAAAGGGCTCAGAATGAGAAACTACCCTACCACCACCTGATGCAAGTGCATAGTCTACCATCCCCAAACCATCTGCTGCGTGCCTCTCAATTTCGCTCTGCACAATTTCCCTTGCATAATCTTTAATCTCGTCCAAATTAACCTCATCATCGACACCATCGCCTCGATCTTTCTTCGATTTCATAAACTGCTCGAAGAACTCGCCAAAATCTTCCTTCGATAGAACACTCTTTCGACTGAAATCGCTCATAAACTTCTCAAGAACATCATTCCTCACGTTAACAGCCTTCAACTTTAACTCCAATTCTTCCCCCTTTTTTCCAATCTTCTCGTCAAGCTCCTTCCTTGCTGTAATAATCTTTTGATCGAGCTTTTTATCGATAGCATCGACTTGTACCTGCATCGCCTTGATAGTCGTCTTAACGAACTTCTCAACCTCATGTACCTTCCCCTCAAAATCACCAGAAATGACATCGAAGTCCCCAGGCTTACCCCACGAGTTTAACACAAGCGGGCGAATCATTAGGACAAAACCCCACAACAGTACAAGCAAAGCTAAATTCTTGGCAAGAATGCTAACAACAGTCAACCACAAGGGCCTCGTTGACTTCCGAGAAGATGAAGTGGGTTTCTTGTGCTGCGTATGTGAAGGGGTAGCTTTTCTGGCCTCTTTCAAGATCGCGTCAGCCCTATCGCTCGCTGTGAGTTTACTCCCTCTGTTGTTATCCTCTTGCGGCAACAAATCGGAATCAAGGTTAGCGGCGAGATTCGCCCGTCGGCGTGTGGTGGGCCCTTGATTGGCCGTGGCCGAGACGGTTGATGTGGACATTTCGAGAAAGCTATGAGATCGAATTGCGATTCTGTTCCAAATTTACAAGTAATCTTATAAATTTTTATATTGAATCCAAATGTGCTAAGTGAAACCCTAAGAAAGAGGGAAAACTTCCTCGGATCCGGGTTTGGAAATGGAGTGGAGCTGTTTTGTTTCTTAATTTGATTTCGCTATTTTCTTTTCGGCCACATCGGTTCGCAATTTAACCAATATCGAAAAATATAAGATATGGACATGAATAAATATAAAATACGGATATCATCAATAAGATCGTAACGAAACAAAAGAATAAGTTAGATATATTTATTTGATTATATAATAAATGAAACAATGATGATTTTAGGATATTGTGGAATATGTAATTAGAAAATAAAGGTACTTTAAATAGTTTCCAATATGCATAGTTCGACGGTGTGCATGAGTTGTTCGTTTCATGGTATTTGTATAATTCGGTGGTAGATCCTAACTGTTTCTTTGAAGGTTTAGACACTCACAAAAACAAGGATGCAACCAGATTCTCTTCAACGAATATTGGACGGAGGAAGTTGACGATTTTCTTCGTCAAATATTTGGCTCTACAAAACCAGTTTGGTTACTTTAAAGTCGGCAAACCGCATGGCCCGCTCATCCATAAATCAATGAGACAATCTTTCGAAAGGTCGATTTCACATTCAAGCCCGAGAAATTTCAAAGCATATCGACTTTTTAATGCGACGACATCAGACCTTCAAGAAAATATTGAAGCACCCAACCGCAACCTACAACAAGGGTTCCAACACTATTGCGGCACCACCAAATCAATGGAATGACTGGATGAAGGTCCCTTTAAAAAAATTTATAAAACATACGTTTTTTTCGTACTAATCGTATTGTATGTTTGTTGTAGGAAGACTCATTGGTTCATGCATATGTGTTCAAAGAAGAAAAAATTTGGTAACTTATCTCCACCATTTTCAAATGGCAGTTTGTCAAGGTTATCGATATAAGTAGTGATGATGATGTTCTTTATGAAAAGGATGGTAGCGATGAAGTTACATCTCCGTATCCTTCGAAGTTTGCAAGTGCCAAACCACCGATCAAAAAGCTGAAGTTTGAAGATGATCGTCCGATTGGTGATCAAGGGAGCACTAACGTGTAAGTTAGCTCGGCTATGGTCTGTAATACCTATGTTACTTTGCCTTTGGTACTGCGGCTTTTGTGTTTCAATTGCTTATCGGCTTATTTGGGTAACCCTTAGGACGACAAAGTAATGTCGCTTTTGTGTTTTCAATTTCTTATCGGCTTATTTGGTTAATCCTTAGGACGGGGTATGTTAATTTCACAGTGTTATGTACGTACAAGTTTATCGCCTTGGTATGTGAAAATTTGAATTTTTTTTTTTGGAAAGGTTCCATGTATATATATAAGAGGAAAGAATGTACAGAGTGAGCGGGAGTACTTAGACCCCACACAACAACCAGTAACAGGCTACCGGCTCACACCGAAAAGTAACAATCTAAACTTTTTTATTGTAACGACTCAACTTCCTAGATACGTATTTTGGCGGATTTTCGCAGCGTAAGCAGCGGAAAGCCCATTTAATTAAAACTTTTAAAACATAATAATACAAATACGTTAAATGTCTAAATCCATAGGTCCAAAACCAAACACATTTCTATTCATTGGGCCGAAGCCTAAGAAGTCCTAGCCCAAATTTAAAAACACGGAACATAAACTCGTTTCACAGGTCGCGTCCCATGTACTGCGCCGCCCTCAAAAGTCCGTGGAGTCACCGCCATCAGCCGCTTAGTTGTGACGTTTCTCAACGTCCGACTCGTTCATACCTACACACCTAAACCCTGAGCTTTTGCCCAGTAGATGAAAATATGCAAGAATGCAAATGTTCTCACTCGACTCCCATCCCGACACATCTCACAAAATGCACGCCCGACTCTTTTCTCATTTCTCATCTCAACTCATCTCATCACATCACATCAGGGCCCGAGGCTTAGGACTAAAGGCAACACGCGCGCAGGGGTCAGTAGCTCGGGAGGCCCCACTCCCACAAGGGTCAGTAGCTCGGGAGGCCCACTCCCCACATCTCAATCATATAGTGCGCCTTAGTCCTAACCTCACTATTCATACAATTCGACGACCATCACTCGGTCATAAACTACCCAACTCAAAATCAGTATAAATATTACCGTGACTTTGCACGATCCTCTCACCTCGTAACACGTGTATGCAAATGTCGTGCAAGTAAAATGCAACACATAAAAATGCAAATATCTATATCACGTATCGGCCCGAGGTATCAGCTCGGTCCGATTCGAAAACTATCGTACTCTAAATAATCGGGCCCAAAGCCCGCGTTCCGAATTTCTCAGCCCGAAACCTTACTCATCGAACTCTCCCTCCGAATTTCACTAAGGGTTCAAAATTTAATTATTTTCACTTTTAAGTCCCAAATTTTTGAAATAATACTTAAATTCCTAATTTAGAAATATTTTTCCGAATTTTCCTTAAAACCCCACAATCTCATAATTTTACTTTTAAGGACGCAAATTTGAAAATTTTAACTTAAAATCCGAAAATCTTTGAAAATTATAAAATGACCCGAAAATTATTCTCAAAATTTAGTTAACACCCAAAAATTTTCTCAAATTCACAAATCTGCAGCGGATTTTAAAATTTCAGTTTAAGTCCCGAAAATTTTCAAAAATTACAAATCTTTAAAATTTACATCTGTCCCAAATTTTTTAGAAATTTCATATTTGTCCCCAAACTTACGTAAATTTACATTTAACCCAAGCCGAATATTTTTAATGTTTATTTAAACCCTCGGAGATTCTAAAAATTGCACAAAAACCCTATTTGAGTTTTTTTTTTTACATTTATTTAACTCCTTGGAGATTTCGAAAATAGCACAAAGGCCCCAACCGATTTTAAAAATATTTATTAAGCACCTCGGAAATTCTTAAAATTGTTCTAAGGCCCCAATCGACTTTAAAAATATTTATTTAACACCTCGGAAATTCTGAAAATTTCTCCAATGCCCCAAGCGACTTTAAACTATTTATTTAACACCTCGAAAACTTCTGAAAATTATAACGTGACCCTAACCGAGATTTAGAATTAATACCCTAAACCTCTGAAAATTACTCAAATGATCCCAACCTAGTTTTAGTATATTTATTTTAGACCTTTGAATTTAAAAGAAACCCTAGAAAACCCTAATTTATACTAATACCCGAATTTGATCCTAAATCTCATAATTTCCAATCTTCCTACCTAAACCCCGAACATTTTACGACCTAAAAGCAAGTAGCATGATAATTGAACGGCATAGAATGGTGACGACACACACAGTGGCGGATCTATTCATGGGCTGGGGGGGGGGGGCACGGCCCCCCCAAAAATTTTCGAAATGTTTACTAGTATGTATATATATACTGCTTTTACATATAATATATATCTAGCTGAACTGTGAGGGAACTAAATTGTCATACATTAGGTCCAAGTTCGAGTCCATCATGTCTCATATTTTCAAGTTTTTGGCTTTCAACTAGTAGAAAGTGTGTTGGACATTGGCGGTTGGGCGAAGACACTTGGCTAAACTGAATTAATAAATCTTACAGAATGTTGATTTTCTTGTACAAGGAAATAACTTCTGTTATATTAATCGATCTTTTTGTATGTATTTTTGTAAGCTTACATCGAGCCTATATATACAAGTAGCTAGAAATCAAAAATTACAAGTAGCCGTTGGAGCATTAAGTGTAATTGATCTTGTATGATTTGCTCCACTAATTGGTTTGACTTCTTGTTTTTTTACCGTTGGTGGCTTGCTCTTTAACACTCCCCCTCAAGTTGGGCTTGAATAAATCAATTAAGCCTAACTTGCCGAGTATGTTTTCGAATGTTCGGAAGTCGACCGCCTTTGTAAAGATATCCGCCAATTGTTCCTTGCTTGTTACGAATGGTGTCTGTATCTCTTGACGCTGTACCTTTTCTCTGACAAAGTGGCAGTCTACCTCAATGTGCTCCGTTCGCTCATGGAAGACAAGATTCATTGCAATGTGACGAGCTGCCTGATTGTCGCAAAACATCGTAATTGGCTGGTTGTTTCTTATCTTCAAGTCTCCCAGAAGTTGTTTAATCCATATGAGCTCACTCGTTGTCGAGGCCATGGCTCTGTATTCCGCTTCAGCGCTCGATCTTGCTACAACACCCTGCTTTTTGCTCCTCCATGTGACTAGGTTACCTCCAACAAATGTACAATATCCTGTGGTCGATTTTCTATCGAAGCTTCCAGCCCAATCTGCATCTGTGTAGCCAACCACATTGTATGTTCCATTTTTCCTCATCCAAATTCCTCTGCCTGGGTTGCCTTTGAGGTACTTTAGGATTCGATCAACCGCTTCAAGATGACTAGTCCTGGGTGCCTGCATAAACTGACTGACACAACTAACAGCAAATGAAATGTCAGGACGTGTAACAGTCAAATAGATTAACTTCTCAACCAGTCTTTGGAATCGATTTATGTCTTTTAAAGGTTCTCCATCTTCAGAGTTTAATTTCTTGTTTGTTTCCATTGGAGTTTTTGAGGGTTTAACTCCTATTTTTCCCGTCTCCCTTAAAAGATCTAGAACATACTTCCTCTGAGATAGGAATAGCCCTTTAGATGAATGAGCTATTTCTATTCCTAGGAAATATCTCAATGGACCAAGGTCTTTAATGTCAAATATGTTTTCAGGTATTCCTTAATTTTGTTGATTTCATCGATACTATTCCCGGTGATTATAATGTCATCTACATATACAAGTACAACTACAATGGTGTGATTAGTTGTCTTGATGAACATGGAGGAATCGGCTGAACTTTTCAAAAAATTATATTTTAAGAGTGCATGACTTAGTTTAGAGTACCATGCTCTCGGGGATTGTTTAAGACCATATATAGATTTTTTAAGTTTACATACAAGGTTTTTGTGATGGTTTTCGAGTTGATGACCTGGTGGGAGTCTCATGTATATCTCCTCATCCAGATCCCCTTGTAGAAAGGCATTTTTTACGTCCATTTGTGAAAGACTCCATCCGGAGTTAACAGCAATGGACAGAAGAATTCTAACAGTGTTCATTTTTGCGACTGGTGCAAATGTTTCCTTATAATCTATTCCGTAAGTCTGCGTAAAGCCCTTTGCTACTAGTCGAGCTTTAAATCTTTCAACAGTTCCATCACTGTTTTGTTTAATTTTATACACCCACTTACAACCCACTGGTTTTTTATTTGCTGGTAATGGTGTGATACTCCAAGTTTGATTACGTTCAAGGGCTTCAAGTTCTTCCTCCATGGCTCTGCGCCATTCATATTTTTTATTTGCTTCTTCAAAGTTATTAGGTTCAACGATTTGATCAATGTTGCTTAAAAACGCTTGATATGATGGTGAATGTTATTATAAGTTATATAATCTTGAATTGGATAAGTGACTTGATTTGTCACATAATCTTTTAGTCTTTCTGGAGGTCGAGAAGTTCTTGTGGATCTTCTTAGGTTTTGAGGTTCTATCGGTTCTCCCCCCGAGTCGGATTCTTCTGTTTCGTTAGTTTCATTGTTTCTTAATCCATCAATCATTGTATATGTTTCTCCGAAATTTGTTAGTTCCGGTAATGGAATATGTGTTGGATTATTTTGATTTTCGTCGTTTGTTTTTTGATAGTATGGTTCATTTTCTTGAAATATTACATCTCTAGAAATATATAACTTCTTATTTTTTGGATTGTAACATTTATAACCCTTTTTCTGAGATGAATATCCCAAGAAGATAGTTTTTACTGAATTAGTGTCTAATTTATCATGTCTTTTTACGTGTACAAAAGATGTACATCCAAATACACGTAAATGATCTGAATTAGGTGGTCTTTTCAATAAAATTTCTAGAGGGCTTTTATGATTTAATTGAACGCTCGGTAATCTATTTATCAGATATGTAGCCGTAAGTACCGCATCTGACCAATAGATTTTTGGAACATTATTTTGGAATAAAAGAGATCTAGTAACTTCTAATAGATGGCGATTTTTCCTTTCTGATACTCCGTTTTGTTCTGGAGTATTGATGCATGTTGTTTGATGTATGATTCCTCTTTCTTTTAACAATTGCGAAAAATTATTGTTAATATATTCGGTACCATTGTCTGATCTGAATATTTTTAATTTTGCATTATACTGATTTTCGATTAGATATAAAAATTCTTGAAAGCGTGAAAAAACTTCAGACTTATTTTTTAGTAGGTAAAGCCATGTAATACGAGAATAATCGTCGATAAATGTAACAAAATATTTGAACTCATTATAAGATGTGACGGGAGCTGGTCCCCAAACATCTGAGTGTACCAATTCAAAGAAATTTTCGGTTTTGTTTAAGGAAGAATAAAAAGGCAATCTAGTTTGTTTTGAAAATTTACAAATATCGCAGTTACTAGAATCAAGATAAATATTTGGAAAAAGTTTTTTCAGGGTTTTGTCAGAAGGATGTCCGAATCTCTGATGCAATGTATCATTCAAGTTAAAAGAGCGTTGTACGGTACACAGGGATATATTAGGTATTTCGACTAGATATAGCCCGTTTTCTTGTTTTCCTTCACCAATTATGTTCCCCGTGTCCCGATCTTGAAAAATTACTTTGGTTGGTGAGAATATAACATTACAATTTAGTTCGCTGGTAATTTTTTTTACAGATAATAAATTTGAGGTAAGATTCGGTAGATAGAGTACATTAGAGATTATTTTAGAAAATATTTTTGAGATTCCAGATTTCTTTATTGGTATTTTATTACCGTTTGCTACGGTAACATATTGGGGAAATTTTGAATTGATAGAATTAAATATATTATTTTCGTTGTAAGTCATATGATCTGTTGCACCCGAGTCTACTATCCAAAAATTATGAAGGCCAGGTCTAGTACTCATGCCAGTATAATTTTGAAAATTGGGTTTCATACCTTTGCTGTGTTTACCTGTTTGGCCTAATAAACCCGAAAGTTGATTTATGAGATGTCTCAATTGAGATTGGTCAGGTCCAGCCCAATTCGTACTTGGCTCAGTAAGTTCCTCACTAGCTCTAGGCTGGCCCAATATTCTGTGATTGAGCTCTCCTTTATTACGTTCGGCCCGATCTCTATCTTCAAGCCCATTTGGCCCATTTGACCTTCTGTTGCTTATTCTCTCATTCGTGAGATTGGGTTTTTGTTTCAGCCCAAGGTTTCTTCTTTCTCTCTCATACCAAGATGTGTTCGATCGGTTTTCTGTGGTGGCCATGGCTAGGTTTTTCATTTTGGGTTTCAAGGCAATCTGCTTTGCGTTGCCGCACCTATAATGAAGAACCGTCAACCCAGCTCGTTTCCTCCCATCCTCCCTCGGCCTCTTGAAGGACCTCTGGTTTGTGTGCGCCTCTTCTGCGACACGCGGGGAGCACGCGCCGTTAAGATTTTTGAACGGATCTGAAAACCTGGCGGCGCGTGAGGTATGGGGCAGGATCGCCTGTTGCGGTAGGATGCATTTTGTTGCTGGTAGACTATGGTGGAATTTGATGTTGGTCGTCTCTGCTTTCATCTCGGTGGCAGTTGCAGAGAATTCACCAGCCCTCGTGTTCATGTCGATATGGGCTTCTTGATTTTAAGGATTGGTTCTTTTGGGAACTGCAGGATTAGCAAACCCGCTCTGATACCATGTTGATAATCTTGGTACAAGGAAATAACTTCTGTTATATTAATCGATCTTTTTTGTATGTATTTTTGTAAGCTTACATCGAGCCTATATATACAAGTAGCTAGAAATCAAAAATTACAAGTAGCCGTTGGAGCATTAAGTGTAATTGATCTTGTATGATTTGCTCCACTAATTGGTTTGACTTCTTGTTTTTTTACCGTTGGTGGCTTGCTCTTTAACACAGAAAGATAATGCAGTAAATTGGTTTAGCTGAAAATTCTTAGGTTAGCATTATAGAAGATTCATTAGCCACTAAATTTATTTATATATTTTATCGTGTTTGACTGTACTGTACACTAGATTATTTATTTATTTTATACAGATTACACATATTTCAACGGAAAAATCTTCTACTTGTTAATTTATTTGAAAATACGCGACTTCTCTTTTAGGTGTTTTTTAAAGCTAACATAATTTAATTAATACTTATATATTTAATTTAATTATCCTTTTACTTTTCCAATTTCTTTTACCTTATACTATTAGATAAGATTCTAATTATTTAACCAATAATAAAAATAAATTTCATATATGCATAATTTTTAGATGTTTGTCATGGTGTATATTAATGTTGTCATAAGATTAACATTTCTTGTAATATAGATTAATATTATTCATCTTTTTTTTTTCTGGATCCATCAATGATTATCATTTTAAAAATTATGTTTTCAAATTAAAAATTTTTATTATTAACTTATTGTATAAAGGTCAGTCGTAAAAACACATATCCAAAGTATTAATTTAATAGCCTTTAAAAAATTAAAACAATCACTTTTTAAGTAAAAAAACACATCATCAAATAAAAAAGAAAAAATAAATACTACAGTTTGTCTCCAAAAATCTCCATTAAAATACTTGTTTTCACCCGACATGTGACTTATCCAAAAAAATGCAAATGAAACTTTAGCTTTATCACCCTCGCTAATATACACATTTTATACTACGGCCCCCCCGGTCAAACATTTCTGGATCCGCCCCTGGACACACAAGTATTCACATAGCAAGCATGAGATCACGTTCGAGCATCTATTAGCATGTAAATCACAAATTTCATACGATCACGTTACTATGCAACACGTAGAAATCACGAGTTAAAAAAAATGTTTACGCGTGTAGGTGATCTTCACCTACCTTACGTCCGTAGAGAGCTACGTTACGGGTTATTTTTGCATGATCCCGACCCAAGAATTTTGATCCCGAGCTCCTCCACGTGTTCACGGGTTTATTATTATTATTCTTTCTTTCTCTTCCTAACTCTTCCTCTCTTCCTCTATTTATAGATGTCCTCATAGAGTATTAGGTGATTAGGTTTTGATTTTTAGGTATTTAGTTGGTTTTTATTTTACATTAGGTGATTAGGTTTTGTTTTTAGGTGATTAGGTTTTGGTGTGTTGTTTAGGTGATGATAAGGCCATTTTAATTTAATTATTATTATTATTTCATTTCATTTTATTTTATTTTTGGTCCCCTCCTTTTAATATTTTATTATTATTATTGTTATAATTATTATTAATATTATTATTTTATATTATTGGGCCAAAATTCCTAACCTCTAATCTATCTCTCACACTCGGACCATTATTCTTCATTTGGCCCATAATTATTTTCGGCCCATTTAAAAAATTTGGGCCAAATTGTATATTCTTGTCCCAATTCAAGAAGAAATTGGATCTTGTTCGAAAATAAATTTTGAAATTTCGAACATAAGTGAAATAATCCCGTATTAAATTTTTTACGGATATTACATTTATCCCGGGATTTTCGTAGTTTCACTATTTGAGGACTGGCGACTCCTTATGACACAAATATTAAAAATATGCATGTGGCTGTGCAATGGCATGCAATCCAGGTGCTTATATATAACATACAAAACACAACCTCCATTGTCATATTCTAACACTTAACAGCCACTACAAATCCATATCCAAGGATTGTTTTTGGGTTACATCACAGACATAAAATATTGATGCTCGCGTTCTTAACAGTTTACGGATACCAAAAATAATAATTTAAGCTACAACATAGTAAAATGAGCAGCAGATCACAATACCGGACTACAGCCAACCAACTTATAACAATCACATTACGCCGGCTAATGTGTTAATTACGTACCGATACTTCATATTTGGAGGCAGGCTGCCAAACAGTCTAAGTTCGTCGGAGTGATTGACGAGGAACTTACAAATAATTGGTTTTTGGTCCGGGCTAAGGCATCACATTAACTTGTTCGTATACATGATATTTTTAGGGCTGCGTCACTTTCCACCTCTACCATGGAAATAAACCGTTGTAGAGCTACACTTGTTTCTGCACAATATTTTCCAATAGTATTCGTAAACTCCTTATCTGCTTCTTTTCCGACCACGTCGTTGTGCTATGTTGTTTCCTACACCAGTCGACCCATTTAGTGCCTTGTCATTAGTCGGAGAAGTATTGTCTCGCTCAGACGGCATGGACAAATCCACTGCATTTAAACCGCAGCTACTCCCTAACACATCCTCAATATCCTCAGCGCGTTCACCCGTAGCACGTGTTGGGGATGCCATCGTAATGCCATTCGAGGATGTAATGAATAGGGCATACGTAAACGTGTTGTTCACATTTTAATACTTGAATATTGTATTCGAATATTTATTAATGGAATAAATGTTATATTTTATTTTACAAATTAATTCCTTTATAGGCATATTATTTATTTACCTAGCCAGTCTTACTAGGCATCCAGTGAGACGGTAACTAAATAAATTTCATATATCGTGAGTTTAGTCATTGATTCTCATGGGATGAGATAGGGGCACCGGTGAGCTTTTATCCTCTGACATTAAATTAGTCCATAAGTCCTAGAGGGCATCTGAGTGTCGATCACGACTTATTTGTTGACGACTCTTATATGGTTGTGCCAACCATTCGCTTGGGAAGCGGGAGGTCGTAACATTAGTATAAGTTAAATAAGGGGATTAACTTGTACTTGGACACGACTCGCAATCGACGATCGCATAGCCCTTATTGTTACTCTGGGTAGCGTCAATGATCGATCGATTGACTATAGTAGTTTGCGTGGACCTGGGACAGGGCGCTTTCAAGGTGAACGGACATCGTTTGAAACATTACCATGGAGGCGAGGAAGACTTGAGCGACAAGGAGGTATTATACCTCGACTTCCAGCCAGCATAAGAACGAGAAAGGTACGTCCGGCTCACGACGTTAAAGAAGCGCTTCTTGGGAGGCAACCCAGGTATTTTTATTTATATTTATCATTTAAAAAAAAGAAACATTTAATAATCTAAAACTATATATTAAATTAAATAAAATAAAAATAATAATAAAAACATTAAAATTTTAAATTATAATAAATTTATTGCGAATAATGAAGATGGGTACAACGCAGAGTCTAGAGAAGAGATAGAACGATAGTTTTACTTCATAAAAGATGGTTACAATACCATTACAACATGTGAAGGTCCAACACAAAAGCAAATTAAAACTGCGAATAACACAAAAGACAGAACAATAGTTTATTTTGCTTCATAAGGTCGGTTACACACAAGTACACCTTGTGATAACCCAACACACAAAAGCAAGTAAAACTCCAAACAAGCCCAAAAGAAGAGCAAGGTAGAGTGATACCATATCTAAATTACGACGAATCCTTGCATATTCTTCACTCTCATTCTCACGGTCTTGCTGCTGTCCCAATACATAGTGGCTAGCTAACCCAGAAATTTCAAAAATAAGATTGTAAAGACGTGGGATGTATGGTAGATGATGCTATTGTGTTGTTCTACCAATGTCTATTTATAGGCATGAATGACACAAAAATATCATTATCATACCCGGCAATCCATTAAAAGATACAGACGAATTTTTGACTTGGAAGATTTGACGCCGCGTGAGAAAGTGATATTTCTCTTGTCGATTACAAGATTTTTCCTCGCGCAAATCGTCCTCGAAAAAATTCGTCGACTGCGTGACAATCATATTTCAAATTTCTATTAAATAAAAATATATTTTAAATAATAATCAAAAATATAAAAAAATAATAATAATAATAATAATAATAATAAAAAAAAACTTGGGGATTGGTGATTTTTCCGCGATGAGTATCAGTGTTGTCCCATTTTCCTTAAGATGCTTATTACTATTTTCTATGAACTGTTTTTACGCCCTATTTTCTTTAAGTCTATTTTGTGAGGTCAAATGCCACGAGCAACAACCCTCAATGCGTAGCCTTATCCAAGCCAGCCAGAATCATGCCAAACGCTTCTGCAACTAAGGGTCGTTTGCAAAGCATGCACATCGAACTATTCAGGGAAGTTCGTTTATTTATTTATTTTCCTCTTCCTTGTGTTCCAATGTTTGTTACGTTGAGGGCAACGTAAATCTTAAGTGTGGGGAGGGAAATTTCTGTGAAATTGATAATACGAACATATTTATGTGCATGCTGTGAGTTAAAAAGAAAAAAACATGGCATAAATTTTTTTCGAGATTTAAAATATATATATATATATATGAAATTGATAATACGAACATATTTATGTGCATGCTGTGATTTAAAAAGAAAAAAACATGGCATAAATTTTTTTCGAGATTTAAAATATATATATATATATATGGCATAAATATTTTTCGAAAATCATGGTTCTTATCTACTAAAGGATGATTTCATGTAGAAATTTTGTGAGTGATTAGGATACACATGCGTAGTAGATTTCTTTCTTGCATGATGAACTTAGCGATACATGAAGGGTTCGTACACATAACCTTATTTTTGTGAGATTTTGAGCCTACGAGCTTTTTGCTCATTTCTTTGGTTGTGTGAAACTTGCCTAATTTACTTCTCTCTAGAACTTGCTCATGTATTTCGTGTTGAAACTGCTTAAGGTGAAAATGTGTGAAAATGAGGAATGCATTAGGAATTCGTCCATAGCCAAAGTTTCTGACCACGCCTGATCACCGTAGTTAGTCACTTTGAGCCTGAGCCTTTTATTGTCGAAATCCGATATTCATAGATACCGACCTAAATAAGCCTTCAGAATTTAACCCCATCGGAGCGATAGTGTAAGTGAAGGATGAATGACGGAGTCACGGTGCCCAATTTAGTCAAATGTCTGACAAACACCAAAGTTGAAAAAAAAAAAGAGAAAAAAAGAGCTGAAAAAAAATTGAATGAGAAATAGCTAAGAACCTTTCCTCCGATAATCTTTCACTCTCTAGAGCACATTTTTATACCCTAAGTAGAGATGTCGAAAGAAGAAAGGCTTGGTAAAAATTTAAAAAAAAAAAGAAAAAAAAAAGAAGAAGAAAAGAAAAGAGAAAAAAAAAGGGAAAAAAAAGAGTTGGTGGAAATCAGATGGTCGACTTATTGGCGCATTCATGACAAAGGCATGATTCCAGCACGACTCTATCTCACATCCTTTTGCGCTTAGTCATTCCGATTCACACTTTATTACTTGGGGTAGTAGATTTACGAATCACTTGCAAGCTTATGGTAGAGATTAGATTAGTGCGAACTGAGAGATTTCACTGACATATTAATCCTATACACCGTGTGATTTGAGTGAATCACTGTGAGGTACGAATCTGGATTGATATTGCTAAGGAATTTGTGTAGTAGACGTCAGCTTCAAATGTGTTTTTCGACGTTACTTGCATTACTTTATTACGTGATTCATTCTTGAAAGGTAAGTTGCAGGATTTAAAATAATTTTATGCCTAATTATTTCTTTGCTTGAGGACAAGCAAACGCTTAAGTGTGGGGAGATTTGATAAATGGAATTTATATTATATTTTATAACCCGAAAAAGCGTATTATCGGTTGATATTAATATAAATTTCTTCGAATATTATGCTTATACGTTTATATTTAATTTTTTACAGATATTCGCGAAAAGAACTACAAGCGGAAATATTCGGGTTTGAAATAAATTTGAGGAACCATTGAACCAAATATCGACCTAAATCAAATGGGCCGAATAATAAATATCAGCCCAAATCCACAAGCCCAAGCCCATTATGCAACAACCCTCAATTATAGATACCACACACATACTCACACACGCATGAAGCCGTAGACAAGGAGAAAAATGAAGAAAGAAACCCACGAGCGACAATCCGACAGCGTAGCACACACGAGTGGAAAAAAGAAAAAGTAAGCGACAGATTTACGAATTCAAGGAAGAACAGAAGATTTTGCGATCTGATATTACGGGTGGGTGTTTACTTGTCTGTTCTTCATCATCTATAAAAAGAGGAGATCGACCTCTCTGTTGAAGAGATACCACACCATCAACACCTCTCTGCCGTCAAGAACTAACCCATCTGATAACCACCACTCCATTCAACACCATCACAGACCAAGCACCCATCTAAGCCACCTCACACACCAAGAACTCGACACCATCGACCTCTCCACTCTCCTCACATCAAGCAAGCACCTCTCACCCTTAGGCCACGTCATCCACCTCTCAATCATCTCTCAAGCAAGCACCTCAACCAAGCTTCCACCTCAACCATCGCCCACGTCAAAACGTTGAACACCAAGCCCTCAAGCACCCACCTCAAGCTAGCACCTCTCAAACAACCACCTCTGACCATCAACCAAGCACCCACCTCATCAACCAAGTACCTCACAACCACCTTTCCCCTCTTCAGCTCGAGCTCTAACCACTCTCTGCTCAACCACATCGAACAGTAAGCTCCCACCTCACCAACAAGTCGAACTCATCAACAACCGATCATCTCAAGAATCCACCTTAAGGAGGCACCTCTCAAACAACGTACACCATCAATGCTGAGAAGGAGAAGCTTCTCACAGACTAAGGAGGCAGCTCACGACTGAAACGAAGCACGGAGCTTAAACCGGTGCACCCCCCTCAGCCGCTCACCAACCGTTCGACGAAATAACTCAAAGACGTACGCACGTAGGGCAGCGAGTAACCGACGCTCGCATATCACATATCCGTAGGAGGGCAGCGGTACGAGGGCGGCGTTACGAGGACCGGCTGAGACGTGACGTAAGATAGAACCGAAGCGGGATCGGGAAACTTGGAGGGAACGCGACGGTGACCGAGCCAAATACCAGGGAAGAAATATGTTTTGTTTCTCTTTGTCATTTATGCTTTTCGTTGCGTTAATAATTCGTATGAGTAGCTAAGTTTATTGTGTGCTTGGGATGAGATGAACGCTAGGTAGAATTATTGGACGTAAAGTACTCGTGAACATGCTATTTCGACTATTTATCATTTATGATTTTGTTTTTCAAATTAATATGTCTATGTGTTGATTTGAATATCACTTCGATATGTCTATGTGTTGATGTGGTTTCGTGGTAACATCGTTTTAGGGCGACAGCTAGAAAAACGATTAGGACTTTCATAAAATGATAGGAATTCGATTATAGGGCGACAGCAAATAATCGATCCTCGCTTAGGTAAATTAATATTTATTCTCACAACCGTTTAGGGCGACAGCAAATTCGGACGTGAGTAGGAATTACCGCGACTTAGTCATTATATTTGTGTTAACGATATTTTACGGCCTCGTCAATGATACCTAGCGGGATTCGCAATCCCGAGCACTCCCGTTTTATATTAAAAAAAAAGTATTTTTAAAATTTAAGTTGTGTTCGAGCTAGTTAGAATTTATTTTATAAATCAAAATATAACTAAAAAATATTTAAATATTTAATTTGTGTTTAAGGCTTGTGGTTTTATTAGGTTTTATTATCGAAATTAATTCATAATTTAAAATGCTAAAAAATATTTATATAGGCTAAATATCGAGTCGATAGGTCAATACTAGTAATCAATTTATTCCTCGTGATCGATACTCGGATATTCACTGTAGCTATATTACAAACGATAGGTACACTGCCTATCGCGCGTGGTTTTAGTTATAATATATTCGTTTTAATTATTACTTGACGTACTCGCACGAACATTTATTTAAACATACACGCACGCGATCAAGTTTTTGGCGCCGTTGCCGGGGAATAGATTGATATTAGGAACACCCTAGTTCGGTAATTTAGCCATTTTATTTTACATTTTCTCAATTTTTCGTTAATTGCGTTATTTGTTTCCTACATCATTATTAGTCCGTTACCTTTTCAACATATTTATCTAGATCTTCGCTAATTTTCAGTTTCGCTCATTGAAGGTACTGTTTGATAGTGGATGACCCGAAGCCACCCTTCAGGTCCCATTGTTGAAGGAGATCCAGATTTCGAGCGAAGGTTACGAAGGCAGCTCAGATACAATTCAGAAGGCACGGCTAGTAATTATCAGGAAGCACTTGTTAGCTACTCGGAGGACAACTCTCAGGAGTCGGCAGACAATTCTCGAACAGAGACGTCCAAAGACAATCGAGAGACAGAAGTCGACATGGCTGAACGCAGAGTACCGGTCCATCAGGACCAAGAAGAGGAACAATCTCTACAAGACCTACTCAAGAGCGCTTCCCTTGGCGGAACTGAATCGGCGATAGTCATTCCACGATCGAAAACAATAATTTCGAACTGAAGCATGCTTGGCTCCAGATGATCTTTCAGACGGCCCAATTTGAGGGGAACCCTGATGATGATCCTTACTCCCACCTGAAGGCCTTTCTGACAGTGACAGACACCATCAAGATTAATGGGGTCCCGAGCGATCCTATCAAGCTGATGTTGTTCCCATTCTCACTCAAATACAGGGCAAAGGATTGGTTGGAGATGCTACCGCCCAGATCAATCACTACTTGGGAAGAGCTACGAGCAACATTCATCGGCCATTATTTCCCATTGTCGAAAGTATTGCGACTGAAGACGGAAATATCTCTTTTTCATCAGAAGGATTCGGAGAATCTTTACGAGGTGTGGGAGCGATACAAGGCGCTACTGAAGAGGTGCCCGCAGCACGGGATGTCGAAGGCAGCCCAAATCAACCGATTTCACGAGGGGCTCAACGATCAGACTGTCCACATGTTAGACGGAGCCGCAGGAGGAGGGCTCGTGAAACTCAATGCAACCGAGGCTTGGAACCTGATCGAGGATTACTCAAGAAACAGCTTCATGAGGGGTAACACGAGGATCAAGACGCCAGGCGTGTTCGGAGTTAGCGAGGAGACGGCCACGAATGCCAAATTCGAAGCGCTCCAGCAACAAATTGCTGCAACAAACTCTCAGTTGCAGACAGTCATTGGCGCACTCCTACCGAAATCCGGGCAGACACAGCCCGTGAACGCCGTAGTGACCACCGCACCGACGCAGCATACGTCATACATACCCTTGTGCGGGATTTGTGGAGCAGCCCACGAGACCTCAGAATGCCAACTTGGGCAGCCGCTGGAGCACGTAGACTATATGGGCAATTACCAAGGTGGCCAGCGAAGCTTCCAGCCTCGAGCACATCCAAACTTGGCGTATGGGAATCAAAACCACCAGGGGCAAGGACCGCCAGGATTTCAGCCTAGACCATCCGGTTTCCAAAACGGGGCGCCACGCCAATATCAGAATGCACCCGCCGGAGGATCTGAGGATATGAGGGAGATGAAGGACATGATGAAGACACTCCTCACCAATTTCAGCCAAACCACCGCAGCCCATGAGAGCCGAATGACGAAGATGGAGGAGTACATGGAGGCGAACGACGTGCGTGCCCAGAACACGGACGCCTCACTCAAGAAGTTGGAGCAACATGTGGGGCAGATGGCGAAGCAATTGGCGGGGCGTCCTCAGGGCTCACTCCCAAGCTACACCGAACCGAATCCAAAGGAGTACTGCAAGGCGGTGACTTTGAGGAATGGACGAGAACTGCAAGAAGTGCCCGCCAAGAAGAAGGCCAAGGAGAACGCCAACTTCGAGAGCCACGATGAGCCCGAAGTGGAGGAGATCAGAGGCGATGATATCGAAAAGGCCGAAGCTGAGAAGGAAAAGGTCGAGCCTGAGAAAGAAAAGGCGAAGGAGATCGAGCGGCCGCCGGTGAAGCCATACCAGCCGAAGATTCCTTACCCGGCTCGACTAAAGAAGGACAAAGACGAGGCATAATTTGGTAAATTTATGGGTATGTGTAAGGAATTGCATATTAACCTACCTTTTGTTGAAGCCATTACGCAGATGCCCAGCTTCGCCAAGTTCTTGAAGGACCTGCTGACGAACAGAAGGAAGCTCGAACACGTCTCCACCGTATGCCTACGAGGAGAGTGCTCGGCGATACTCCAAAGCAAGATTCCTAAGAAGCTTAAGGACCCAGGGAGTTTTACTATTCCCTGTCTTATAGGAGACTTAGTTGTTGAGCGTGCGTTAGCTGACCTAGGTGCTAGCATTAATTTAATGCCATATTCAATGTTTAAGCGCTTAGGATTAGGTGAGCCACGACCCACTAGGATGAGCTTGCAGTTAGCCGATAGATCGTTGAAGTATCCTCGAGGTGTTGTCGAGGATGTCTTAGTTAAAGTCGATAAGTTTGTGATTCCCGCAGATTTCGTTATTTTAGATATGGAGGAAGACGAGAATGTTCCCTTGATCTTGGGTAGACCGTTCCTAGCAACGGGGGAGACCATGATAGACGTTAGGAATGGGACTTTAACCTTGACAGTAGACGGCGAGAAAGTTACTTTTAATATGGCCGACTCGATGAAAAAGAGCGGCGAGCAAGATGAAAAATGCTATTTCTTAGACGTATTTGAGCACGACTTTCTCTTTTCCGTGCAAGGTCTGTCACAGGTCGGCGAGCAGGACATGCATACGCTTATGGCAATCAACGAGTGTGGGGAGGAGGTCGACGAGCCTATCATAGCCATCGACGAGAGCAGCGAAGAGGACAAGGAAAAGAGCTCGGTCGAGGAGCCACCGGTCCTAGAGTTGAAGCCGCTGCCTGACCACCTCGAGTACGCATTCCTTAGCAGCAATGGAGGGCTGCCAGTCATCATCTCGTCGAGCCTAGACGACGGACAGAAGGGCCAGCTCTTGGATGTGTTGAAAGTGCACAAGAAGGCCTTAGCGTGGAAGATATCCGACATAAGGGGTATCAACCCGAGCTACTGCACGCATAAGATCCTCATGGAGGATGATTTCAAGCCGGTCGCTCAACGCCAAAGGCGGCTCAACCCCAATATGAAGGACGTGGTAAATAAGGAAGTGATCAAACTGCTAGACGCAGGGATGATCTATCACATTTCAGACAGCGCGTGGGTCAGCCCGGTCCAAGTAGTCCAAAAGAAGGGAGGCATGACGGTCGTCACCAACGACAAGAACGAATTGATTCCGACGAGGACAGTGACTGGGTGGCGCGTCTGCATCGACTATAGGAAGTTGAATAATGCGACGAGAAAGGATTACTTTCCTTTACCATTTATTGATCAGATGTTAGAAAAACTCGCCGGTCATTCATTTTATTGTTTCCTTGATGGTTTGTCAGGTTATCTGCAGATCCCCATAGCACCCGAGGACCAGGAAAAGACGACGTTTACGTGCCCGTTCGGAACGTTCGCGTACCGAAGGATGCCATTTGGCTTATGCAATGCCCCAGCAACCTTCCAGCGATGCATGATGGCCATATTCGACGAACTGGTAGGTGAGGTAATGGAGGTATTTATGGACGACTTTTCTGTGTTCGGTTCCTCGTTTGATGCATGTTTGTCAAATCTGAAACTCGTACTCGCACGATGCGAGGAAACAAACTTGGCACTTAATTGGGAAAAGTGCCACTTCATGGTTCGAGAGGGTATATGTTCTCGGTCATAAGATCTCCTCTAAGGGAATCGAAGTGGACCGAGCTAAATTAGAGACGATAGAAAAATTGCCCGTTCCCTCGAACGTGAAGTCCATTAGGAGCTTTCTAGGACATGCGGGGTTTTATCGTAGGTTTATTAAAGATTTTTCGAAGATCGCAAGACCCATGTCTAGTTTGCTAGAAAAAGATGCCCCGTTTGATTTTAATGACGAGTGCTTGCATGCTTTCAATTTACTTAAGGAACGACTTATCGCAGCACCTATTATGGTCGCTCCTGACTGGGGGCTGCCCTTTGAACTATTGTGCGATGCTAGTGACTATGCAGTTGGGGCCGTGCTAGGGCAGCGTAAGGACAACCATTTCAGGCCGATATATTATGCGAGTAAAACGCTAGACACAGCCCAAGCCAATTACACGACCACCGAAAAGGAGTTGTTGGCCGTCGTGTTTGCTTTCGACAAGTTCAGGTCATATCTTATCCTATCCAAAGTTATTGTTTTTACTGACCATTCTGCTCTTAAGTACTTGTTAGCAAAGCCCGACGCCAAGCCACGGCTAATCAGATGGATCCTACTACTGCAAGAGTTCGATATAGAGATCCGGGACAAGAAGGGTGCGGAGAACCTAGCGGCGGATCACCTCTCTCGACTGGAGGAGTCCAAAATATACCACAAGGACGGAAGGCCGATACAAGATAGGTTCCCAGACGAGCATCTTTACTCGATACAGGTGGTAAGTGACGACACTCCCTGGTTTGCAGATTACGCTAACTATCTTGTTGCGAGGGTCCTACCAAAGGAGTATACCAGTCAGCAAAAGAAGAAATTCTTTTCTGATTTGAGGTACTACTTTTGGGAAGACCCATATCTTTTCAGGCGATGTGCAGACCAGGTGATACGACGATGCGTTGCCGCTCCAGAGACGACATTGATCCTGAGGCACTGCCACAATGGACCGACCGGAGGGCACTACGCAGCCAACAGAACCGCCCAGAAGGTGTTGGAAAGCGGATTCTACTGGCCCACGATATTCAAGGACGCCCAAAGGTACGTTGACACTTGTGATCAGTGTCAGCGCGCAGGTAATATATCGAGACGCGATGAAATGCCCCAAAACTTTATTTTGGTATGTGAAATTTTTGACGTTTGGGGTATAGATTTTATGGGACCATTCCCTAGCTCGTACAATAATAAGTACATCTTAGTTGCGGTCGATTATGTGTCTAAATGGGCCGAGGCGCAAGCCTTACCCACGAACGACGCTAGGGTAGTCGTTAGATTTCTTCGAGCATTGTTTTCACGTTTTGGGGCGCCTAGGTGCATTATTAGTGATAGGGGTACACATTTCTGTAACACCCAGTTTGCACGCACGTTAGAACGTTATGGTGTTAGACACAGCTTATCCACCCCTTATCACCCTCAGGCTAGCGGTCAGGTAGAAGTCGTGAACCGCGAGTTAAAACGTATCCTAGAGAAAACTATAGATGGGAACCGTAAGAAGTGGGCGAATAAGCTTAATGACGCACTTTGGGCGTATAGGACTGCATATAAGACGCCAATAGGCACTACCCCATATCGACTAGTTTACGGAAAGGCATGTCACCTTCCTGCCGAACTAGAACATAAAGCCTACTTGGCGATAAAGTCATTGGACATGGATTTGGGGAAAGCCGGCGGAAAGCGGCAGCTCCAAATTAATGAGCTTGACGAATGGCGTTTATCAGCTTATGATAACGCTAGAATGTATAAGGAGCATTCAAAAGCCTACCATGACAGCAAAATTAGGCACAGACGAGAATTTCAAGAAGGGGACCAAGTCCTCCTCTTTAATTCTCGACTTAGGCTTTTTCCTGGCAAGCTTAGATCACGTTGGTCAGGACCGTTCACTGTCACTCGTGTTTTTCCGTACGGTACTGTTGAGATTTCAGGTATGGGACAGGGCGCTTTCAAGGTGAACGGACATCGTTTGAAGCATTACCATGGAGGCGAGGAAGACTTGAGCGACAAGGAGGTATTATACCTCGACTTCCAGCCAGCATAAGAACGAAAAAGGTACGTCCGGCTCACGACGTTAAAGAAGCGCTTCTTGGGAGGCAACCCAGGTATTTTTATTTATATTTATCATTTAAAAAAAAAGAAACATTTAATAATCTAAAACTATATATTAAATTAAATAAAATAAAAATAATAATAAAACATTAAAATTTTAAATTATAATAAATTTATTGCGAATAATGAAGATGGGTACAACGCAGAGTCTAGAGAAGAGATGAACGATAGTTTTACTTCATAAAAGATGGTTACAATACCATTACAACATGTGAAGGTCCAACACAAAAGCAAATTAAAACTGCGAATAACACAAAAGACAGAACAATAGTTTATTTTGCTTCATAAGGTCGGTTACACACAAGTACACCTTGTGATAACCCAACACACAAAAGCAAGTAAAACTCCAAACAAGCCCAAAAGAAGAGCAAGGTAGAGTGATACCATATCTAAATTACGACGAATCCTTGCATATTCTTCACTCTCATTCTCACGGTCTTGCTGCTGTCCCCAATACATAGTGGCTAGCTAACCCAGAAATTTCAAAAATAAGATTGTAAAGACGTGGGATGTATGGTAGATGATGCTATTGTGTTGTTCTACCAATGTCTATTTATAGGCATGAATGACACAAAAATATCATTATCATACCCGGCAATCCATTAAAAGATACAGACAAATTTTTGACTTGGAAGATTTGACGCCGCGTGAGAAAGTGATATTTCTCTTGTCGATTACAAGATTTTTCCTCGCGCAAATCGTCCTCGAAAAAATTCGTCGACTGCGTGACAATCATATTTCAAATTTCTATTAAATAAAAATATATTTTAAATAATAATCAAAAATATAAAATAATAATAATAATAATAAAAAAAAAAAAAACTTGGGGATTGGTGATTTTTCCGCGATGAGTATCAGTGTTGTCCCATTTTCCTTAAGATGCTTATTACTATTTTCTATGAACTGTTTTTACGCCCTATTTTCTTTAAGTCTATTTTGTGAGGTCAAATGCCACGAGCAACAACCCTCAATGCGTAGTCTTATCCAAGCCAGCCAGAATCATGCCAAACGCTTCTGCAACTAAGGGCCGTTTGCAAAGCATGCACATCGAACTATTCAGGGAAGTTCGTTTATTTATTTATTTTCCTCTTCCTTGTGTTCCAATGTTTGTTACGTTGAGGGTAACGTAAATCTTAAGTGTGGGGAGGGAAATTTCTGTGAAATTGATAATACGAACATATTTATGTGCATGCTGTGATTTAAAAAGAAAAAAACATGGCATAAATTTTTTTCGAGATTTAAAATATATATATATATATATATGAAATTGATAATACGAACATATTTATGTGCATGCTGTGATTTAAAAAGAAAAAAACATGGCATAAATTTTTTTCGAGATTTAAAATATATATATATATATGGCATAAATATTTTTCGAAAATCATGGTTCTTATCTACTAAAGGATGATTTCATGTAGAAATTTTGTGAGTGATTAGGATACACATGCGTAGTAGATTTCTTTCTTGCATGATGAACTTAGCGATACATGAAGGGTTCGTACACATAACCTTATTTTTGTGAGATTTTGAGCCTACGAGCTTTTTGCTCATTTCTTTGGTTGTGTGAAACTTGCCTAATTTACTTCTCTCTAGAACTTGCTCGTGTATTTCGTGTTGAAACTGCTTAAGGTGAAAATGTGTGAAAATGAGGAATGCATTAGGAATTCGTCCATAGCCAAAGTTTCTGACCACGCCTGATCACCGTAGTTAGCCACTTTGAGCCTGAGCCTTTTATTGTCGAAATCCGATATTCATAGATACCGACCTAAATAAGCCTTCAGAATTTAACCCCATCGGAGCGATAGTGTAAGTGAAGGATGAATGACGGAGTCACGGTGCCCAATTTAGTCAAATGTCTGACAAACACCAAAGTTGAAAAAAAAAAAGAGAAAAAAAGAGCTGAAAAAAAATTGAATGAGAAATAGCTAAGAACCTTTCCTCCGATAATCTTTCACTCTCTAGAGCACATTTTTATACCCTAAGTAGAGATGTCGAAAGAAGAAAGGCTTGGTAAAAATTTAAAAAAAAAGGAAAAAAAAAAAAGAAGAAGAAAAGAAAAGAGAAAAAAAAAGGGAAAAAAAAGAGTTGGTGGAAATCAGATGGTCGACTTATTGGCGCATTCATGACAAAGGCATGATTCCAGCACGACTCTAGCTCACATCCTTTTGCGCTTAGCCCTTGAATATTTTGGACATTAGCCCTGCAATAACCCGGTTAGTCATTCCGATTCACACTTTATTACTTGGGGTAGTAGATTTACGAATCACTTGCAAGCTTATGGTAGAGATTAGATTAGTGCGAACTGAGAGATTTCACTGACATATTAAGCCTATACACCGTGTGATTTGAGTGAATCACTGTGAGGTACGAATCTGGATTGATATTGCTAAGGAATTTGTGTAGTAGACGTCAGCTTCAAATGTGTTTTCCGACGTTACTTGCATTACTTTATTACGTGATTCATTCTTGAAAGATAAGTTGCAGGATTTAAAATAATTTTATGCCTAATTATTTCTTTGCTTGAGGACAAGCAAACGCTTAAGTGTGGGGAGATTTGATAAATGGAATTTATATTATATTTTATAACCCGAAAAAGCGTATTATCGGTTGATATTAATATAAATTTCTTCGAATATTATGCTTATACGTTTATATTTAATTTTTTACAGATATTCGCGAAAAGAACTACAAGCGGAAATATTCGGGTTTGAAATAAATTTGAGGAACCATTGAACCAAATATCGACCTAAATCAAATGGGCCGAATAATAAATATCAGCCCAAATCCACAAGCCCAAGCCCATTATGCAACAACCCTCAATTATAGATACCACACACATACTCACACACGCATGAAGCCGTAGACAAGGAGAAAAATGAAGAAAGAAACCCACGAGCGACAATCCGACAGCGTAGCACACACGAGTGGAAAAAAGAAAAAGTAAGCGACAGATTTACGAATTCAAGGAAGAACAGAAGATTTTGCGATCTGATATTACGGGTGGGTGTTTACTTGTCTGTTCTTCATCATCTATAAAAAGAGGAGATCGACCTCTCTGTTGAAGAGATACCACACCATCAACACCTCTCTGCCGTCAAGAACTAACCCATCTGATAACCACCACTCCATTCAACACCATCACAGACCAAGCACCCATCTAAGCCACCTCACACACCAAGAACTCGACACCATCGACCTCTCCACTCTCCTCACATCAAGCAAGCACCTCTCACCCATAGGCCACGTCATCCACCTCTCAATCATCTCTCAAGCAAGCACCTCAACCAAGCTTCCACCTCAACCATCGCCCACGTCAAAACGTTGAACACCAAGCCCTCAAGCACCCACCTCAAGCTAGCACCTCTCAAACAACCACCTCTGACCATCAACCAAGTACCCACCTCATCAACCAAGTACCTCACAACCACCTTTCCCCTCTTCAGCTCGAGCTCTAACCACTCTCTGCTCAACCACATCGAACAGTAAGCTCCCACCTCACCAACAAGTCGAACTCATCAACAACCGATCATCTCAAGAATCCACCTTAAGGAGGCACCTCTCAAACAACGTACACCATCAATGCTGAGAAGGAGAAGCTTCTCACAGACTAAGGAGGCAGCTCACGACTGAAACGAAGCACGGAGCTTAAACCGGTGCACCCCCCTCAGCCGCTCACCAACCGTTCGACGAAATAACTCAAAGACGTACGCACGTAGGGCAGCGAGTAACCGACGCTCGCATATCACATATCCGTAGGAGGGCAGCGGTACGAGGGCGGCGTTACGAGGACCGGCTGAGACGTGACGTAAGATAGAACCGAAGCGGGATCGGGAAACTTGGAGGGAACGCGACGGTGACCGAGCCAAATACCAGGGAAGAAATATGTTTTGTTTCTCTTTGTCATTTATGTTTTTCGTTGCGTTAATAATTCGTATGAGTAGCTAAGTTTATTGTGTGCTTGGGATGAGATGAACGCTAGGTAGAATTATTGGACGTAAAGTACTCGTGAACATGCTATTTCGACTATTTATCATTTATGATTTTGTTTTTCAAATTAATATGTCTATGTGTTGATTTGAATATCACTTCGATATGTCTATGTGTTGATGTGGTTTCGTGGTAATATCGTTTTAGGGCGAGAGCTAGAAAAACGATTAGGACTTTCATAAAACGATAGGAATTCGATTATAGGGCGGCAGCAAATAATCGATCCTCGCTTAGGTAAATTAATATTTATTCTCACAACCGTTTAGGGCGACAGCAAATTCGGACGTGAGTAGGAATTACCGCGACTTAGTCATTATATTTGTGTTAACGATATTTTACGGCCTCGTCAATGATACCTAGCGGGATTCGCAATCCCGAGCACTCCCGTTTTATATTAAAAAAAAAGTATTTTTAAAAATTTAAGTTGTGTTCGAGCTAGTTAGAATTTATTTTATAAATCAAAATATAACTAAAAAATATTTAAATATTTAATTTGTGTTTAAGGCTTGTGGTTTTATTAGGTTTTATTGTCGAAATTAATTCATAATTTAAAATGCTAAAAAATATTTATATAGGCTAAATATCGAGTCGATAGGTCAATACTAGTAATCAATTTATTCCTCGTGATCGATACTCGGATATTCACTATAGCTATATTACAAACGATAGGTACACTGCCTATCGCGCGTGGTTTTAGTTATAATATATTCGTTTTAATTATTACTTGACGTACTCGCACGAACATTTATTTAAACATACACGCACGCGATCAACGGGAAATTACCAAGCCTTCGGCCGAAGCCATAAACTGACTCACGTGGAACGTGGAGGGCAGTTTAGTAATTTTGCCAGTCACAAATCAGTCATAGAGTCGAGTCTAAATGAGTTTGACGTATTCATGACTCTCACTTGACTGGGACATTTGTGAAGGGTCTATACGTACGACGATAATCTATAGTCGGTTCGTAGATAGAAGATCGTACTCAACACGAGATCTATTCGGTACCACGGGATTGACTAGGTGCATACCGAATTCTTGGATTCCTTCCTTGCCGGGTTGAGACGAACCAAGAGAGTCGAGCTTAAAAAGGATCACCGAGACAGTATCTGATAAAGAGAGATGTATTTTTATTTAACGGGTTTAGAGTTCTTAATAAAATGTTAAATATGAGTTTTAGAAACTATATATACATGGACTTAGATTTCCGGAACGAAATGAAGAATGGACCGAAAATAGGGTTCACAGTCACGAGCAAGGCTCGTCACGGCCGTGAAGCCCGCCTGAAAAGTAGCAGTAAAGTAAAAATTCATATGGATTGAGAATCCCCTTTGTTAAAATTAAGAATGGCGAGTCTTCTTTTTGTGGTTAAAATTTCAGGTCCATCGGACATCGTTTACCGCTCGATTTGAGAGAAATACTAAAATGCCGCAAAGCTGACGTTTGTGTCACGGCCGTGACAGGGGATGGCCGTGGCCGTGACTCCCGAGGCCGAGGCCGTGAAGGCTTTGTCACAGCCTGTCCGGCCGTGACGACGGGCAATAGCCTGGAGAAGGCCTGTCACGGCCGTGAAGCCCTTTGCGCGAGGCCGTGAACGTCGCTTTTATGGTCATTTTTGAACCAAATCAAATCTAATTTCGTTCCTTGTTTTTATGTGAGACATATGGGACATAGTCATTTGATGACTTAAGACAAAGGAATCAAACAAGAATGAGTCATGTAGGACATGATTTAATTCAAAGTCATTTTCAGAGGTTGAAAATCGATTTATGTTTTGGCTTGGAGTAAGTTCGTCCATAATTCAATTCCAACTCCATTCTCACTCTAAAATAGTTTTAGAGAGAGTTGAGAGCATTTTGGGTTTGTTCTTTGAGAAAAATCTTAGTGAATCAAATACACACAATCACATCTTTTCTAAAATATCTTCCGCTCCTCTCTAGCCATCCTTGGGAGGAGGTGGAATTGGATATGTCCCGGCGTCGGCGTGGCGATCTTGCCAAGGCCTTGTAGCTCGGAGAGGTCAGGACGTTGCTCGGAGCGGACTATGACAACCGGGACGTTGGCGCGACAAAGTCGGGATCTTCGCTATGAGGGTAGGGTTTTTGAACCCTTATTACGTGTCATGCGTATTTTCTTTACTTAACCAAGCGAGCCGGGGCTAACCTTACGGGGATCCCCGGAAAAAATTTTAAACTCCCGCTGAGCCGGGTTTGATCTCAGCCCGGTGTTCCCCAACAGCACGATCCTTTTGAAAGATCTCTATCCAATCATTATAGTACGACAAGACTTGTGAGCATAGACTTAGCAGACGGGTCTTTCTTTATAAAAGCAAACCTATGTCATATAACATAATTGCATATTCACATACTAATGAGGGACAATAAGCATATTACCTTTACATAGCCTGTGATAGCACTTCTTCCATGTGTGCAGTCGCGGAGTAATGTGGGTGTAGCACATCTATCTGTCCCAGGAAATGCGCTTAACAAACGTGCTTCTAGAATCTTTATCATTCAGACTTAAATCCATTCTCTTGTCTCCATCCACTAGCAACTATCTCTTTCATTGCATTAATAAGTGTCAGTTCTTCTTGCTGATTCCACCCACGCCGAGTGCTTTTCTTCTTGGTTACCGCATGCACCCTAGTGTTCGTATCATTTGTGCCTTTTGTGGTATCTTGAGATTGACTCATAAATAAACATTAGTACGTATTTAAAGGAAAAGGAAAGATTGCAACAATTAAAATGAACACTCATGAAAAGAGAGAGCAAAAACAATGTGATCAAGAAGATGAACAACGTAAATAGTTCACCCAATATTGTTCTTAACAATACACATTTCATTTAGGTAAGATAAACCGAAAATTCGGTATACCGACCGAACAAACCGAATTATCGAAATTTTTGAATTAAAATATATATATTATATTAATATTGAAAATAAAAATATAATTATATTAAATTATTTATATTGATTTAAATATTTCAGAATTTTTTTTTACTTTTTTATCGGAAATTCGGTTATTTCGGTAAAAACCGAATTTACCAAAAAAATTCGGTAAAAACCGAATAAACCGAATTTTCTCAATTATCCATCTGTTTGGGTATTTTCTCAATTAAACTGTACTTTCTTGTTCCGCTTCAGAACATGTCTATTCCGTAGACAGTCTTAAGTAGATCGAAACTAATAGCAATATCAGAATGTTCTGTTGAATAAATGTTTTCAATATGACAAACATGTGCACTTCCTTCTCAAGTGAAAATCCATGCTGCAAAGGGACATAATTATTCTTTTTCACATGACAATTAGTATATTTACTTAGATAGCGTTACATTTAGAAGCTAAATAAGACGACAATTTATTATCAAGCAACTCACACTTTATTGACACACGTCAATTGGGCCCGATAATCTCACAAATAACAATGTCGACAATGAAAATGCAGTTCCTAAACCATTAAATCTTAGGTCGAATTAAATCTCACACAGATAGATGAGGCTCGAACTGAGACACGATTAAACTAAACCCAACACCACAAAACAAACTTAAATGTTTATTGTGCTCAACATACGTGCTTAGCCGAAGTCACTTTAAAAAGAATTGTTTTATTCCTAGACTAAGTTACGAAAATGTTGGGAAAATCACCTTATGGTGATCTTACTAACCTCATTTAATCAACTTGCAAACAATAAAAAGGGGCAAGAAAGACTTCAGTAGTATTATAAAAGCAGAATTACTGCTTTTGTCGACCTGGGAAAGTCACAAATGACCCAATCTTGCACTATCATTTAAAAAACAATTAAAAAATCAATTGCTTAATAACAGTCACAAATGACCCAATCTTGCACTATCATCTAAAAAGAAGCAAAAATCAATTACTTTATAACCTAATAATCACATATATAATAACTCATGTCAAGTAATATACAAAAAAAAAAATCAAAGTCGAAGAATTATCGGTTTTTTTAAGTAAACCCCTTTCGATTAGCTGACGGCAGATTGCGGAGTAGCTGTGTTGGCTGCGAGGAATGATCTCGTTTAAAAAAACACACTACACCTGACAGATTTAGCAAGAGATGAGTTACATGTTGCCTTCGTCGTTGCCTGCACTATTTTAGCTCACAGAGATGAGATGAATGTGTCCGCTGAAAAAGGATTTTAATTTTTAGTGATCGAAGGCCTATTAAAGTAATTTCATTATTATTATACTGGGCTAGATTAATAATCAAGCCTACATATCTCGGATAAATTATCCTCCATAGCCCGGATTGTTAAAACGGGCATGGTCATAATCAGGAGCATTAGATTAATAGTCTTATTTGCAACTGAACAAAGCTGGATATGTGGCCATTTATCTTGGATAATCCCGCGAAGTAAACACGGCCTAAACAGATAAGCCCGATACCAGAGGCGGCCCAACGATTGCATAGCAGGGGGCTCCATTACAATATTTGTCTCCATTACATGAACACAAACACCCGACCATCAAACGGTTAGTTGACGGGGATATTTCCCAAAATACTATTTCTCAAGCCATCTGTAACTTCAGTGAGAAAGCTATTATAATCAGTCTTCGTAACGTTGGATCACCAATAATATCGCTATCTAATAATTCTATATCGCCTGACCCTTTTGCCACTCCAATCTTCGTTAGACAAACCACAATGTACCAACTTTTGAAGACAATTTTGAGTTCCTTTTTATTTCAATAATGCATTTATCCGTATTTGCAGTTCAAACATAATCATAAGAAATACAATTGTGACATTACAATAAAAAACCTAAATGAATAAAATTAACTAACATAATACCAAAATAGATAATCGAAGGAATAATGTAGGTGATAAGATAAATAGACCTCCTAGCTAAATAAATAATTTGAAATAAACGAATAACGAAACATTCATCTTCATTCGCAACCATGCTGCTTGCTTCTGTTCTGTATGTACGTGTGTGCTTTTGTAATTTATTTTAGATTTGTTATAGTAATTTTAAGGAAGATTCTCGCGACACTTTAATGCAATGTTCTTATTACTAGAAATATTATTTTTATAATTCTACATTAAAAACCGGCCCAAAAGGATGTGAGAGCCCACTCAATACTAGGGGTGGTTCGGTACGGTACACCGTACCAAAACTGTGATATCGTATACCGTACCAAAATTTAGGAATAAAAAAAATTATACCAATATCATACCAACATTTCGGTATATCTTAAATTTCGATACGGTATCATACCGAAATTTCGGTATGGTATCGGTATCATACCTCCTATACCATTCACACATAGGGTTTTTACCATGCGTGTCTCGTAACTCGTTAATTCGTTGTTTTCGAGTTTTTAGTCAATTCAAACTCCTTAGGCCCCAGAAGATGGATTATTAATACAAAATTTTCCAAAATAAAAAGATTTTTAATTCACAAAATAACCTTAAATAATTTACATATTTTAGTCAGTCTCCTTAGTAAGACAAAGAACTTTACATAACCACAAAATACAACTTTATATACAGATTAATTAAAACAAAACGGCTATTTAAAAAAAAATTAGTAAAGATTAGCAAAAAGTAATTGCATTGCATCTTCACGCTTTCAATAATCTTAGAAAGTTGGCTATAGTTAATAATTTATAGGGCTAAATAAATTTATGAAGATCCTTATAATATTTTATCCATTTTATATTTTTTTGAAATAATATAATATACTTAGATGAGTATAAAATTTTAGTATTTCAGTATTTCGCTATAATCGGTATACCTAATTTTTTTAAAATTTCATACCATTTCGGTACAATATCATACCTTAACAAACATTTCGGTATACCAAAATTTCCGATATTTTCGGTACGTTTCGATACGATAAGGATGGTATATCGGTATTTCGGTATATTTTTCCAGCCCTACCCAATCCAATGAAGCATATCTAATTGTTTACTATAAAAAATAGCCCAATTGTTTCATCTGGGTGGAATTCGCTTAATTCTCGTAAAAGAATATTCAAATAAAAAATGGGTTCTTTTTTCCCTTGTTATTTTCGTTTCCAACTTAAGAAAAACATACCTGAGCTCGCGTTCAATAAGATAAATCAAACCGTAGATATTGAATATTAGGTGAGTTATTTACCGCTTGAATCTTGACTTTTGTTAATTTATTTTAAACGGCTTTCAAATTCAGCCCCTCATAAGTTTCATTTAGGTTTCAGGTCACTGTAAGAAAATCTATAGTTTTAAAGACCCGATTTCTGCAGCACCACTTCATTGTTATGCAGTAACATTTCATTGTTTTTCCAGCACCACTTAATTTTTGTGCATTACCACTTCATTGTTATGAAATAATACAAAACGATCATCCTACCAGTTCATGTACACTTTAAAACACATGTGTAAATCTAGGTCATTATCTCTAAATTTTATTAAAATTTGGTACTAAAACTATGAATTTTCTGACAGGGGTCTGAAACCTATTTTAAAATATATTTTAGGGCCTGACACGTAATTATACCTTTAAATTATCCTCTCTTGTCAAAATAGTGTAGGTACTTCACAATATTAGCATAAAAGCCCACAAACTTGCGCATATTGCGTGCAACGTCATATATAGCGTGCGCTTTTGAAGGAAAACACGGTTTTCGTTGCGCTGTAACTCGTTTGACTATTTTGTGCTACGTAGAACGTTGTTCTTCGCCTTTTAGAACACCGATATAATAGATGATTTTCACAGCGTCTATCAGAGGAAATTATTGAGATGGCCTAACTAACTAATAGGAATAAGATTAAATATAGCATTTACTCAATCACCTTATATATCACCATTATAAATCAAACAAAATATTACAATATGACGTTGATATGAAAATGAAATACCATTTCAAAATAAATATGGTGTTTCATATTACCTTAGTTCACATTTCTATGATATTTTATATAAGGGTGTGATTACCACCTTACGGATTAATTACCTCAAACAAACAAGCCTAAATTGTCAACTAATGTGATTTTTATAGCTCAAACTTGCAAACTAAAATAAAAAAAAGTTAAAAAAATTTATATTTTTATCTTAAATCCAATTGCCGTAGAAAGGGCGAACTCGTCGAGAGAAAAATTTCCTCAGTCTTATTCTGAGTTTCGGATCTTAAATCCAGTCGTTCGTTGCGCTCCTCTCAGTCACCAGATCAATCGTTTTCCAATCTTTCGAATCTTCTCCTACCTTGTTTTTTTTCTTTATTTTTCCTTTTCAAAGATCGTGTATCCCTACTTTAGATGTCTCACGAAGCGCAAGTATACCATTGATTTTGTTTGTTTTTCTTGGGATTTCGGTTTTGGTATCGTCTTTTCAGTAGAAAGAACGACAGAAAGGACGAGGATTTTCGTTTAGACGATGAGGAAGAAGCTCGACACTCGTTTCCCCGCTGTGAGTTTTACTTTTTTTTTTTAATTTCTACTTTTTAATTTTTTTAATTCACTTGTTCTTTTGTGCCCGAGATTCATAGGGTTTCTGTGCGCGTGCATGTGTGGGTTTTCCCGAAATTGCATACTTTAATCATAGAACTAGGTTTTTTGCTCTGTTTCTCTGATTGATTTTGTATCTTACGTTTGATGATGTATCCTATCTCAAGAATGACCTTTTTTTTATTCTATACACATTTATCCTGGTAAAGGGAAAGAAACATGATGTATTCGGTGACTTAAGTTATTGCTTCTCGCGAGATAAAATTTAGCTAAATGATTTTCAGCGTAATTCATTATGGTATTGTTCCTCCCTCAGGCCCGAATCAAAAAGATCATGCAGACTGACGAGGATGTTGGCAAGATTGCAATGGCGGTGCCTGTCCTAGTTTGTATGCATAAATTCATTGGGAGTATATTTTTTGTGCAACATGTGACTGTAACATATGCTCTTTCGATTTTTCTGCAGCTAAAGCCTTGGAATTATTCCTGCAAGATCTCTGTGATCGGACGTATGATATTACTGTGCGGAGAGGGGCAAAGACTGTTAGTTCATTGCACTTGTGAGTGAAAATACATTTGTTCCTCCAAATTTCAATCTTGGTCATGGGCGTTTAATTTGTATCCTGGTTGGAATTTATTTTTCTCATGAGATCAGATGTATACGTCAGTTGATATGCCTATACGTGGCAAACACTTAGTTAGATTAACTCATCAAAAACCTGTATTTATTTTTCAAATTTTGGTTTGCAGAAAACATTGTGTGCACAGTTATAACGTATTTGACTTCCTTAAGGAAGTTGTCAGCAAAGTTCCCGATTATGGTCAGTCTGATTCTGCACCTGACGCCTCTAAAAGAAGGTTTGAAAATATCCGCCTTTTATTTCTTATTTGACCTCCGTGTTACGATATCTCTGTGTTCCTTAACTTGGTCTGCTCCATATATCGCCTACTATAATACTATTATACTTTTAGTAAATTTTTGCGTTATACTATTGCAGAAAGATTCTGGCAAACGAGTCTAATGACAGTGATGAAGAGCCCAAAAGGAACAATACTGTAAGAATTAAGATTGAGTTTCATGAGCAAGTGTATTGTACATACAATCCACTGCATTTTAACTTGATTTTAATGCAGCACGAAACAACAAATGCAAGCATCTCTGCTCGGGGAAGAGGTCGGGGCAGAGGGCGTGGGCGGGGCCGACCCAGCAAAGCAGCTGAGAGAGAGCTTTTGAGACACGATATCGATTCCAATTCTCTATCCAATGTTCAGATAAGCTTCAAACAAACCCATAGCCCTGAGGGGAGGCTTATAGATGATGACAATGAATCACCGAAAGGAAACAATATCAACGAAATAATGACCAAAATATCGATTTGAACGCTGGGGCTGAAGAAAATTCAGAAAGACCAGCTTCTATTGCTGTCGAAGCTGCTGTATCAGCTCCTCCGAGTTTGCCAAGTGATGTTAATGATGATGAGAATGTTGATCTTGGTGAGATAAATAGAATGGTCGTTGACCCTGTTAATCTTGTTGGACAAATGAGTTCAAGATTGGACGATGAAGAGGAAGATTATGATGAAGAAGAAGGCTAGTAGGAAAGGAACTCATTATTACGACAGCATGTCTGTTTGTTATGCAGAATAGTAGATTAACATGTGATGTCTTGTCTGTTGTTTAGGTTTGATTACTCAGATAGTTCTATGTTATCTGTTCAAGTTGTTGGCTCTATATGTACTTGATCGAATATCGCAGCTGTGAATATATTTTACTCCTTCCTTCCGTTAATTTTATCACATTTTTCCATTTTGGGCGTCCAATAATTTTATCACCTTTTCTTTTTTGGTAAAAATTAAACATCATTTTAAATGTAATTGGAGGGAAAAGTAACTAGTGAGAATAATTAGGAAAATGTTATAAATTTAAGCAAGTTGTTTATATCTAATCTCATTGTACGATATTATATAATAATGCAACCTTAATTTGCATACTCAGCAACTTATGTGATATGTTGTTGGGACAGAGGGAGTGGTATCTTTCAAATATATAAGCTGCCATTGATAGATTTGATAGAAAGATTATTGGTATTATTATTGTATGAATTAGGATTTAATCCCGCATCAAAAGAAATTAGAAAGCTCATCACATAAGTTAAAGAGAATCTTAAATCAACAATAAAATCAAATATCTTTTCTATTATATTAAAGGTGAGGTGTGATTATAGTGATCTATAAATTTAGTCTTTTTTTTTTTAAAAAAAAACTATTAATAAATTGAAAAACCACCAATTGTTTTTTGCTATAAACTTAGTGTGTTATATATTTCATTTTAGCTTTTTTAAGGGTATGTTTGATTTATGGAATTTGGTGAGGAAAAGAAAAAAAATAAAAAGGAATTTTTTTTTTGGGTTTTGGTTGCTTAGAGAAATAGATCAGGAAAAGGACAAAAAAAAGAAAAGAAAACTTCAATCAATTGTAAGTTAAAATCATGAAAAACACTTTCCTCACCAAATAATGAAGAAAGTGAAGGAAAACAAGAGAAACTCATTTTCTCTTTAGTTTTCTTTTCTTCACCCATTTCCTTGATCTAAACACACCGTAAATGAATTACTATTTTACATTTAATTTCGGGATAAAGCCTAAAATGGTCCCTCATGTTTACACTGCGAACCAAATTGGTCCCCGATGTTTCGTTTGGACCAATTTAGTCCCCGATGTTATAAAAAATGAACCAAATTGGTCCACTCCGTCAGTCCGGCGTCAATTTAGACGGCGCAGGTGTTAGCGACGGAAATAGCGACGGATTATCCGTCGCTAAATAAAAAAATTAAAAAAATTGATAAATTAAGCAAAAAAAGGAAAAAAAATTTATAAAAAAGAGTAAAAATTCAAAAAAAAAAGAGAAAATTACTAATAAATTAAAATAAAATAAGAATAAAAAATTAAATTAAATTAAAATAAAAAATAAATAAGAATAAAAAATAATAGTAAAAATAAAATAAGAACAAAAAATTAAACAAAAATAACAAAAAATGAGGAAAAAATTCAAAAAAAAGAGAATATTACTAATAAATTAAATAAAAAATAATAATAATAAAATAAGAATAAAAAGTTAACAAAAAATAATAAATAACAAAAAATGAGGAAAAAATTCAAAACAATTGCTAACAAATTAAATAAAAAATTCAAAACAATTGCTAACAAATTAAATAAAAAATTCAAAAAATTCAAAACAATTGCTAACAAATTAAATAAAAATATATAATAATAAAAATAAATATAATAAAAATAAAAATATTTTACATATTTAAAATTAAAAAAGAAGGAAAAACAAAATTAATGATAAAAAATGCCTCTAAAAGTTTTACGAAGACCGTCTGCCAAGTTAATGAGGATATAATCGTCCCAGTTCTCGAATTTTTGACAAATATACAGCGATGATTGCAGTATATTTTACGGGATGCAATCATCGCAGTGTATTTGTTAAAAAAAAATTACAGAACTGGGACGGTTATGTCCTCATTAACTTAGCAGTGACGGTCTCCGTAACTGCTAGTAATTGTTAGTAATTTGTTAGTAATTTTTTTGAATTTTTTATTTAATTTGTTAGTAATTGTTTTGAATTTTTTCCTCATTTTTTGTTATTTTTGTTTAATTTTTTATTCTTATTTTATTTTTACTATTATTTTTTATTCTTATTTATCTTTTTTTTAATTTAATTTAATTTTTTATTCTTATTTTATTTTAATTTATTAGTAATTTTCTCTTTTTTTTGAATTTTTACTCTTTTTTTTAAATTTTTTTCCTTTTTTTGCTTAATTTATCAATTTTTTTTTAATTTTTTTATTTAGCGACGGATAATCCGTCGCTATTTCCGTCGCTAACACCTGCGCCGTCTAAATTGACGCCGGACTGACGGAGTGGACCAATTTGGTTCATTTTTTTATAACATCGGGGACTAAATTGGTCCAAACGAAACATCGGGGACCAATTTGGTTCGCAGTGTAAACATGAGGGACCATTTTAGGCTTTATCCCTTTAATTTCATAACAAATCAAAATTTGACTTTGATATACTTATAAATATAGATAGTTTCATTTAAATTATAATTCTATTAAATTTTAAATAAAATTAATATGATACATTTATATATGCACTCTTATTTGAGTGTTAATTTAAAACTAGTTTTTTATGCGTGTTAAAGATTGATCTAGTTTTTGTTATTAAGAGAATCTTAAATCAGCAACAAAACAAAATTTTTTGTTCGAAGTATTATGCCTTTTTTTGAAAATAGATAGTATTATGCCCTCGATTAACTGAGGAGGCCTATTGACCGTTTCTATCTGTTAAAATGAGAAAGGAAATCTTCATAAAAATGAGAAAGTAAAAATGAAGATAATTGAAAACAAATCGTTTCATTTAATTTCCATAATCCATAATAGGCTCTTAACATATTTCTGTATGTTAGAAACGAAGATATAATTAGGCTTTAATTAACGGATCTAAATAATGATGTTTAATTAATGTTACGAACTTGAAGTACCACGTAAGTATGACTTGATCTTTGTCGAGCCTCAGGAGCAAAGACACACAGTCGAAGGTGCATGAGTGGGAAATTCTACACTTGGAGCCGAAAATGACCCAAACGCTTGAGGCAGCCATCGGCGCAGCGGCAATAGGCGGTGGCTCGGACGACGAGGTTGGTGACGATGTTGGGGAGGTTCGGCAAGGTCCGATGGAACACTGAGGTTCACGGCGACAATGTCAGCGGCGGATGACGACGACGTCTAAGCAGCACGGCCAAGTCACGAGGACGACGCCATGGTGAGTGTAAGTCGCGCGCATGGCACGCGCACGGACGGGCTGTCACGGGGGCTGCGAGTACACGCTGCGAGCATTAGGCTGATGGGCTGCGAGAAAGGCTCAAAAGAAGGCTTGAATGAGTCAATGCGGTTGAGATCTTTGGGGAAGATTCGAACTAGATATACTCAATTTGGGAGAGATCTTCGATAGGAGATTTTAGGAGATTTTTGAGGGATCTTCCACCAATTCGAACATGAGCCAATACCAACAAATATGAGGCAATTTTGAACTGCCCAAGACATTCACCAGAGAGAACTTTTGAGAGTTGAGAGCCACTTTCTAGAGCAAGCCGCAAGTCGAATTCTTGAGGGATGCGAGTTCGGCGCAAGGGATCGCGAGTAGGTGTTTACAAGAGAGCGAGTGATTAAGATCCCAAACCCGACGAAACGACTTAGGAAAATAATCGTGTAGCTTACTTTTCGAGTGTGAGAGAAGTAAGGCCGAGATGTGTTCGGTACCACGGCTTTGAGTGGTTTTCCTTCATAATCTTTATTAAGGCATGATTAATAAAGAACGACTTGCTGGGGAGCACACTCCGGTAGTCGACCTTCGTTCTCTTCTCGTTTTATTTTACGTTTCCGCGTTTAAGCAAGCAAGGCGAGGGTTGAGATGCTGCGGGACTAAGTTGAGAGTCGAGCGAGCGAGCCGGTTTGTGAAGGCTTGGGATTGGTGAATTCGAAAAAAATTTATCTAAGTCTCGTGCTTCGCGACAAATTTGGTATCAGAGCCACTGTTTGATATGGTTGATGGGAGTCGAACGACGGGGTTATGCTTGACGGAGTTGGAGACAAAGACGGTTCATCTCCAAGTGCAACTAGACTACCTACGCGATTTTGCAGAATTGGTGGCCGATGTTGCGGCACTTCGTGAGGCACGACTGGCGGACGAGGCGCGGACGGCAAGGATCGAGGCCAAGCATGTGGCGCTTTGAACATTGGTGGCGGGTAGCATGACAGAGCATATTTATTTCCAATTGCTAAACTTCTTCTACGACATAGAGGCATATTTCCAAGGAGCGGGAATAGCCGAGGGTGACAAGGTAGACGTAGCTTTGTACTATCTTGAGGATGACACAAAACTATGGTGGCGGACGGGACTTACGTGAGACGGAGAGCTCAACTGGCCGAGGTTGACGGTTTGGGTGGACTTTACGCGTGAGTTGGAGGAATAGTTTCTGTCGGGAAACACCTCCCTTGTGACACGTGAGGCGCTGAGGAAGCTGAAGCACACGGGATCGGCGAGGGAATACGTAAGAGAGTTCTCCTCTCTTACATTAGGCATAACGGATATGTCGGAGGCGGACCGACTATTCTAATTTATGCTGGGGTGAGGCCCAACTGGAGTTATCAAGACCAGGCATTTAGGACATAACGATGCATTACGTGCGGCGGATTGACTTATCATGTTTAGGCGATCGAGCAGTCAGCCATGGCGAGCAAAGTCATGGCTTCCACATCCAAAAAACCAATAATGGAAAGAGACCAAGAGGAAAAGGTGAGTGGACAAGAGGGAAAGAAGGTGGCTCCCACAGCTGCGGGAGGGGGCAGTCCCAAAGGTGGCAGGTGCTACACTTGGGCCGCGATGGGCCATCGGGCAAGACTGTGTCCGATGGGCATGCAAGCACGAGCGGTGGCCATAGCTTCCGGGGACGGTTCGACTAGAGGGAAATCACGAGGATGACCCCACTTCGGATCACCACCATTCGATGTGCCGCCTTCGACTGAGGACCTTTTGTTTGTGAAGTGCAAGGTCAACGAGTTGAGGTGTTCGGACTTCCCGACACGGGCGCAACTCATATGTTCGTGGCAAGTCTGCTGATCGGGGATCTTAGAATTAGCGTGTGCATCCACAAGGCTACCATCAAGCCCATTAATTGACATGCAACCAAGGTGCTAGATTGGCATGGTCGGTGCTTAGCCTCGACAGGAGGCGAGGATGAGTCGATCTCATGGTGATCGAGTTGGATGATTTCGACCTAATCTTGGGGCTAAACTTTCTGAGTGCAGCGAAGATGACGAAACCCTTTGGGCCATCAAGTCCTTATCGGAGACGGATGTGGGCGAGTTGAGTGCAAGGCAGGGTCAACCAGGGCAGAAATGATGGGCGTGAAGGCCATATCGGCAATACAACTCAGAGATGGACTAAGGCAGGGTGAGCAGATGTATCTTGCGGTGATACGACTCGATGGGATCGGCGAATAGACCGAGGTTCCGATCGAGCTGGCGGAGGTGCTATTCGAGTTCGAGGACTTGATGCCAGCCGAGCTACCATGCAAGTTGCCACCCAGACGAGTCATAGACCATCAGATCGAGCTGGAGGCCGGAGCGAAGGCGCAAGTGCAAGCACCCTATCGGATGAACCCTACCACTCAACTATTCTACTTAAGCTCATCTTGTATGAGTGAGGTGTGTGAGTTTGAACATTGTAGCTCTCTCTCTCTCTTGTAACATATACACTTCGGAAGAACGCTCTTCATTTTGTGTTCTTTGCTCTTGTTCTTCTCTCTTTGTATGTGTGTGTTTGCTCTACGATCCTTGACATGTTTCTGCTCTCCTCATGTGTTCTTATAGTCTTTCAATCTTGATATAGCCGTTAGGCACATTAAAAGAGCCATTGGAAGCTTTTGTCTTCACAGCAGTATCTTAAATTACTTAGTGATCGACTATATTCGAATAAAAACTACCAAGTAAGCCCCAATAAACCCAATTAGACTCGGATTAATTCCGAAATTGACACATTTAGTTGATCATGAATTGCTCACAACTAATCACCTTGTATGCAACCTGAACTGTACTATCCAAATGTCGTGATGTGCGATTCAACCTCTGACAAGTTCATGGGCTTGAACACCACCTACTAGAAGTCTTTGTGACTGCTGAAATCGGTTTAGGGTTGTAAGGAGGAAGTGCGGTTCCTCGTGACAAGAGGTACAAGACGATCTAGTTCCCCTGCGACCCGGTTCATGGGCACAAGCAAAATGGGCCGTTCAAGTTCGAGAATGAGAGAATTATGGAGTCGTATGATTATAACACATACCCGATGTTGTCTCTTGCTTTTCAGAATACGAAGAAGAATGGTATGGAGATGCAGATCGATGGCTTTGTTGGAGGTAAGAGAGGACTTTGTGGAACGATGACAGAGTGGTACTATGCTCAAACGAGGGTTTTAATGTTTTGTCTTTTTGCAATTAATGGCATAGGCGGGATAAATTATCTTGCCTAAAGTCCTCGAATAATTTATCTTAAATTTGATTGTTTATACTAGGGAATCTAGGTTTATATCGGGCTTTACATACTTGGATATTTTAGAAACTGATCATGATTTTGCTAAAATGAACCAGGGGTTATCTAGAAACTAAACGGGCCCTAAATCTATATAATTCAATGATTTCATAATAGATGAATGTTTAGTCAGTAAAAATAATTTAATACAAGGGGAATCTACGATAACATACCATTTATATAAAAAATTCGCAAGTCAGTACCCTGTCAGATTTTTTTTATATGAAGGTACCTATTAGAATATATTTTTGCACATTGGTACTTGTCCGCCGCAAGGTACATCATATCACACATTTATGTACAATAAAGAAACGTATTGTGGTACATAATACAGTGAGAAAATAGTACATAACACATAAAGGTACCATATGAAAACGTATATAGGGACTATATATGAATACCATATAAACGCATGACATGGTACGTAATGCACATATAAAAAGGTACGTGAAGATTGAGAAAATGGTACACGACAGTCGAACGGGTACCTATATAAAAAATTTTCTGACGGGGGTAATGACTTGCAAAGTTTTTATATAAATGAGTATTTTTCTGTATATCAGCTTAACACAAAACTATGATCAATATGATTGAAGAAAGGCCAGATCCGACCGACTTAAGCCCATATACGATTAAATAATATGACTTCAGCCCAATACGATCATCCAACAAAACAAAACCGACATCGACAAACCCTTACACTATCGTTTATCATCTCAATCTGGTTTGCGAGGAGTGCGAAACATGGCGGCGGATACGGCAACGGCGGCACAGTCGACGAAACCACGGTGGTGGGAGCTCGAAGAAGACGATGGCGAGGATCTTGATTTTCTTCTCCCGCCGAAGCAGGTGATTGGTCCCGATGAGAACGGGATAAAAAAAGTCATCGAGTACAAATTCAACGAAGAAGGGAACAAGGTGAAGATCACCACCACGACGCGCGTGAGGAAGCTTGGAAACGCTCGTCTGAGCAAAAGCGCCGTCGAGCGGAGGTCCTGGCCCAAGTTCGGCGACGCCGTGAAGGAGGAGGCTGGGAGTAGGCTGACTATGGTGTCCACGGAGGAGATCGTATTGGAACGCCCACGTGCACCAGGTAAACATTATGTTTTTCTTTTGGCGGACTGGAATTTCTCTGTTATGATGCAACATATGGGGACATGCCTTATTTTCGATATTTAAGTGGTCGTTTGGGGTTTTAACGATTTCATCCCCTTTATTTTGTATGTTTCTTTGTTTATCGTCGATTAATTCAGTCAAGATTGTGTGAACGAGCTGTGGTTAGGCGTTAAGTTGGATATGTGGATTATTTTTTGCTTCAATGACTGCAATGGAAGTCGTTTGTGATTTATTTCTCTACGTTCTTGTTTGAGCTTGCGGAAAAAATTTGACCAAACACATGAATCCTAGTTAGTCTTGTTAAAATATATGATGAAGGTAGAATATTTATCTAGTGGATCGATCTGAGTAGGGCCCTTAAAGCAATTATCTCTATGCTATATTTTATCCGAAGCTGGATGCACCTGAGGTTGTTGTACAACTCGAGCAATGGTTCAAAACCATCTGGTCTTGCATGTTTGATTCTATGATTTGTTACTGAGCTGAGTTTGAGTTTTCAAAACCTTTTAAATCTAATTGTGTGGGTTATGCAAGGCACAAAATTTGAGTAGGGAAAATAAATCAGTTATGGAACAAATGTAGAACAATCATTCGTGACATTCAGCCATTAGATTCACAATCATATTTCAAGTCCTCATCTCTGTCGATTTGCTTCTTTTGCCATGAATTCTGTTGATGCTCCTTTCTGCTAACTGTTGGTGCCCTCAATCGTCCTGCATCACGACATTAGCGATGCTTAAGTGCAATGTTTTTAAACCTCACACAAATCTTAATGCTGTTTTGATTTTTGATTTCGAGGCTGCATGCCAACTCATTCATCGCTAAACGCTAATCAACAATTCACAGGCACGAAGCAAGAGGAGCCCAAAGCAGCCGGCGATCCACTAGCCCAGATGAGCAAGGCTGGAGCCGTTCTAATGGTATGCCGAACCTGCGGTAAGAAAGGAGACCACTGGACTTCAAGATGTCCTTACAAGGACCTCTCGCAACCCATAGAGTCCTTTGTGGACAAACCCGACTCTGCTGCTGCAGCCACCTCTAGTGCTCCTACTAACAAGGGAAGCAGCGCCTACGTGCCTCCGAGCATGAGGGGTGGGCCCACCGAGAGGGCCGCTGGTTCGGACATGAGGAGACGCAACGATGAGAACTCGGTTAGGGTCACGAACCTTTCCGAGGACACGAGGGAGCCGGACTTGCTCGAGCTGTTCCGTCCATTTGGGGCCGTGACTCGAGCCTACGTGGCAATGGATCAGAAGACTGGGACCAGCCGTGGGTTTGGGTTCGTCAACTTTGTCAGTAGGGATGATGCTGAGAAGGCTATTAAGAAGCTCAATGGGTATGGGTATGACAACCTTATTCTCAGGGTTGAGTGGGCTGCTCCAAGGGCTAATTGATTTGGTGCTGAAAACTATTTATATTATGGAGTGTTGCGTGGTGTGGTTTTTATTATGTGTTGTGTTTTTTATGTTATTTTGAAGGGCTTTCTTGATTTTGACTGCTCCAAGATGATGGGGGGAATTGTGTCCTCTTTGTTGGTTGGATAGTGGTTCTCTACTCATGAATAATGATACTCAAGTTTTCGATTCGGAAAAACAAATATGCTTTGATTATCTGCCACCATTAAACTCATTTTCCATAATCCAAAATGCAATAATTCATCCTCAGTCATTAAATTCGTTTTTAAGAGAAAATTCTTCATATATTCTATTCTACATCAACTTTTATAAAATTTTTGATACTTCCCCCTTATAAGTTATAGTTTTATGAATTAGGTAGGTCATGATACAAATTCACTGCAAAAATATGTAATAAATTTAAAAATATAATTACTATTTGTGAATATAAAAAAAATTGTTAATTAGAAACACGACAATATAATTTACGAGAGAAAAAATATAATTCGAGAGTTATATAAGAACACAATTTTGTTAATTTTATAATTATAATAATTAATACACAATCTACTTTTACATATTTTTATTTATTTCAGTTTTTGTACATGGGTGTGCTTTAATAATTCAATATAACAAAAGGTCTATTTGTCATTTCAAATATCAAACCATTTTTCGCGTTCAAACGCAAATTGGGTTTGAGGAAGAAAGAGAACACACAACTGAAAAATATGTTATAAAAGTTAGAAGTGGACACGGAACTAAAATATTCAGTTAATTACTAGTACAAGTCAGATATTGATTTCCTGGTTGATTAACCAAACTATGAACATCTCTATAATTTATAGAATTAATTTAAATAAAAAGGTAAAAACCTCAAATATAACTAACACAAAAAAGTAAATTGCAAAAATGATGCTTGATCTATACTCTCACTGTTGGTGCTCAAACTTTTAAACATGCCGTTTTGGTTCCGGAACAGTTTTGCATAGTTCAAGAACACAAACGACACATTTAAAATTTGAGCACAAATAATTAGGTTTTTATTTTACATACACGGTATCGTAAAAGCTAAACATAAATTTAAGTTTCGATTACCAAGATAATATTTTTTACGAGACATACCAAACAATCACATTGAAATGTTTGAACAACAACAATTAATTTTTTTTTCAAGTGGCATGCATGATTACGATGTAATTATGTTGAAATACTTTTTAAATAATAAAGTTGGAAAATTTCGGGAAGATCGAATATGAATTTTATATCAACTTTATACATATAATGTATATATAAAAATTCTAAATACTGGTATTCAAACTTTTAATTGTGCCGTTTTGGTTTCTGAACTTCGCAAAACTGTTCTCCTTTGGTTCTTTTGCGTGTTCTTCATGTTGTCTGAGTCCAATTAATATATACAGTTATATGTGGATCGAATTAGTAAGGGTAAAATAAATATTTTACACTGTGAGAGCTATTTTTTTAAAATTTTGTATTTTGAGGGGTCCATTTACCTAATTAATCCGGTTTTTTTGCGTGAGGCACATGAGTTTGGTAAAGAGGAATGCATTTTTCAGCTCTGAAGTCATCACTGAACGTAAAACCTTTTGTTAGAACAACCATCGTTGCTTCTGATTTAGACATTCTGTTCTCGCTATGCCCATGTTTGAAGCTTTTCAGTCAGGTTCTATGTCAGACGATTTCAACTGGGCTGATCAAAGACTCTTACGCTGCTAGCAGAATCCTCAAGTTCTCCACCGACTCTTCATACATTCACGTCGATTACTCGTACAAGATTTTTACAAGCATCGTGGATTTGAATGGATTCATTTGGAACACAATGCTGCGAGCCTTTGTGCAGGGTAACAGAGCTCATGATTCAATGTCCTTGTACAGATCGATGGTAAAGAATGGTCCTTTACATGTTGATGAATACACACATCCAATCTTAATTCACGGTTGCGCCCTAGGGCTTTCCGAGTTCGAGGGTAGAGAGGTTCATGATCATGTGGTGAAAATGGGGTTTGAAGGCGACGTTTTTACGGTGAACAATCTGATAAATATGTACAGCGTGTGCGGGAACGTCATTGATGCTAGCAAGGTGTTCGACAAAAGTCCTGTGTTGGACTTTGTTTCTTGGAATACGATGTTGGCTGGATACGTCTTAGCAGGATATGTTGAGGAGGCCAAGATTTTATATTCTCAAATGCCTAAAAAGAACATCATTGCCACCAATTCCATGATTGTCTTATTGGGTAGAAGTTCTCGTATAGGTGAAGCAAGACAGCTGTTCGACGAGATGAAAATCAAGGACACCGTCTCGTGGACTGCAATGATTTCATGTTACGAACAGAATAGGATGTATCAAGAAGCACTAGATATGTTTTCGAGTATGTGTCGCAATGGGATCGAATTGGATGAGGTGGTCTTTGTCGCTGTACTTTCTGCTTGTGCTAATTTATTGAGTCTCAAACAAGGGGAAATCGTTCATGGCTTGGTTTCAAGAATCGGGTTCGATTGTTACATTAATCTTCACAATGCCTTGATCCATATGTACTCGAGATGTGATCATCTCTTCTCCGCACAGAAATTGTTCAACACGGGCCTTTTCTTGGATGTCATATCCTGGAACTCTATGATATACGGATACCTGAAGTTTGGCTTAGTCAACAAGGCTCGTGAATTGTTTGACGACATGCCTGATAAGGATGTTGTGTCGTGGAGTTCGATGATTTCTGGCTATGCCCAGCTAGGAAGATATTCTGAAACGTTGGAACTATTCCATGAGATGCAACGTAAAGGGATTAAACCCGATGAGACAACAATGGTCAGTGTCCTATCAGCTTGTACCCAACTCTCTGCCTTTGATCAAGGCAAGTGGTTGCATGCTTACATGAGGAAGAACAACATGAAGGTAGATTCGATCCTTGGAACAACCGTGATCGACATGTACATGAAATGCGGGAACGTGGAAAATGCAAAAGTGGTGTTCTTACGCATGCAAGAAAGAGGGGTCTCTTCATGGAACGCAGTAATTCTTGGCCTAGCCATGAATGGGTACGTGGAAGATTCGCTCGACATGTTCGAACAGATGAAAAGATCCAACACTTGTCCAAACGAGATAACCTTCGTTGCAATCATGAGTACATGCAGACACATGGGCTTGGTCGAAGAAGGCAAAAGGTACTTCAACTCCATGGTAGAGGAATACAAAATCGAGCCCAACATTAGACACTATGGTTGCTTAGTGGATCTTTTGGCTCGAAGAGGGCTCCTTAAAGAAGCCGAGGATGTATTAGATACGATGCCAATGGTACCTGATGTTTCCACGTGGGGAGCAATCCTTGGAGCATGTAAGAAACACGGGGACAGAGAAACTGGTGAGAGGATAGGAAGGAAACTCATTAACCTTCAGCCCGAGCACGATGGGTTTCATGTGTTGCTGTCGAATATATATGCTTCGAAGGGTGATTGGACGGATGTTCAAGAGATTAGGGAGATTATGACTAAGCAAGATGTGGTTAAAATGCCAGGCTGCAGTATGATTGAGGCTGATGGTGTTGTTCATGAGTTCCTTGCTGGAGATAGGTCGCATGCTCAGATCGAGGAAATCGAAGCTGCTTTGAGTGAAATTGTTGGAAGATCCAAGAGATTATTTGCTTATGATGACGATGTCTTTTCTATTGTTGGTTGATGGCGTTGTAAGAGAAAATCAAGAAACTAAACTGTTGTACTAACCGTAGCATACACGGTAGCTCAAAACATGAAAAATGGCTTATACATATGCAAGCCGAAATGGATTATATGCACAAAAACCAAATCTGGACTTGGTAGACTTCCCGGATGGGTTTAGACCAATTGGGTGTAAATGGATCTGCAAGAAAAAGATTAGATCTGACAGATTGGTTGGCACATACAAAGCTAGGCTTGTGGCGACATGGTACAGTCGAAAAGAGAGCATGGACTATGAGGAGACGTTTTCAACCTTATATATAAAATGGAACATTCTCCAAAAAAGTAAAGTTTGGTGTGTATGGTAGTGAACTTAAAGCGAAAAAAATTCAAGGTTGGTGGTGGTTCATAGGGAACAACCGAACGATAAAAGCAAACGAAGGGGCGACAGTCAGACATATCTGCAATAAATAGTAACCGGAATGTGCAAGAAAAAAAAGGCGATAAAAAATAGTCGACAAATCAAGAAAAAATAACTTGTTGCGAAAGAGCAAGTGTCACCGTTGTCACGATGATGAAGACAATATATAAATACGACAGAGGGAAAGAGTTTCAGCATCAATTCATTTTCTATATTGAATCTAAGAAGAGGAATTGCTCAAACTTGATGGTGTTGCTCAAGCAAGCCTGTATAATAAGCTTTCTTTCATCCATAAAAATGTGGGACATTAACGTTTATATTTAATTACAGGCAATGGCTTGATGGATTTGTTTCCCTGCGTCTTTCAAGAAGAAGAAGAAGCCTTAGGACATGATTTGGATGCATCCAATAGCTTTCGTCTAGTGCTAGCAGTGGGGCACATATCAAGGCAAGGTTCATTGAGTGCGCTGTCATTTTCTGGTGAAGGAGGAACCACCCCAAATTTGAACTGCAAACGACGACAACATCTTATTTTATAATCAAAATCAGCTGATGATTATTATTACCTGACAGCTGAAGTCAGTGAAGTTGGGCTCCATAAGCAAAGGAACTCCCATGTAATCCCTGAAGAACCTCTGTTTTCCAACCAAGTCAAGTAGGAAAGAAACTCGTCATTCATTACCAGATGATGAATAAGTTAAAAACACTACATGCATATAACCTGTGTAGGAAGCTTGCACGTATTGATGCATACGCCAACACATTTGCTCTCGTTCAAGTACTTGCATTTCTCGACAAAAACCTATAGAAGCGAATCCGCTCAATCAAAAACCCATTGTCACTATTTTATGTTTAGAAAAAGAAATCGCTAGTGCTGCAATTTTTTATTTATTACCCCGCTAGACCACGAAGATCCATTTGGGAGATCAACTGAGTTCACCGTGCATCTTCCCATGAGCCACTGACAAGAAATTGCAGTCACTCTTGCTTCCATAAGATAGACAACCATAGATTAGCCGAAAATAATCTCTCTATATATATATAGATAGATAAATAGTATCCTATCCTATGAACTTAACAACACTAAGTAGTAAGTAAAGATATGCATATTACTTACCAACCATCTCTGCTGCCACTTTGCCACCAGCGATGGGTGAAACTAGCATTTTATAGAGGTCTAATACCAACAAAGGAAACAACGATTTTAATATCCGCACCTGCCACAGTATTTATATATATATATATATATATATATTATATATATATATAACATGAAGGGTACTACTGCAAGCAAATAGAGCAATTAAATCACAAGTATATTGATTACATACAGCAGCTAGAGTAGCCTCGGAATTGGATCTGCCGACCATGATCCTATGGGCAACATCGATCAGTCCATCGTACCCAGGCTTATCAGAGTCCCATCCAATCTCCTGAGAGAGAGAGAGAGAGAGATCATGTAATGAAAATGTAAGAATTTCATGGCAAGAATGAACAAACCTGAGCCATTCTGCTGCGGAAGACATTCAGGAAAACCCCATCAAGCGCCGAGGGGACGTGCTCTTCTTTGTTTATGGAGCTGAGCTCGACAAGTCTTTCTTTCTGCAAAAAAGAAAAAAGGGTTTTCCGATGATGGGCTGGGCTGAGGAAGAAGATAACAAAAGTAAGCTTACAGAAGAAGAATCTGTTCGCTGGACAGCAAGGCATCTAATCGAATCACGACTAGGGTTGTGTTTGGGGGAATTGGCGGTGCTGGAGGAGATTGAAACAAGTGATGGTGGGCGACGGAGATTGAGAAGAAGCGTAGGCACAGCCATAACCAATACACATGGATGGGTATCCTCAGAAGCTTCAAGTTTTTCTCAGGCCAACCATTTTATCTTTGTGTGTTGGTTCACTTCATCAGTTTTACGACGGGTTTGGCGAATAAAGACAAACTCAAGACTTCCCTCCATGTATTGGGGTTTTTAATTAATAATTTTAAAAAAAATCAACCATTAATAAAATAAACAACTAATGAAAACTGAAGATATAGATGTGCCTAAGAGGGGGTGAATTAGGCTTATAAAAATTTATGCTTCTTCTTTTTTCCAAAATGTAAGATGTAGTGACTTAGATATGCCTACTAATGCTTGTGATGTGTATGACTGATATATCCTGGTAGCGTCGGATGTTTGTCGGGTTTGTCTCACAGCGAAAAGAAAATAACTGTAAAGTAAATGAGAGACAAGATTTTTATAGAGGTTATATCCCCAATTGGGGTTTACTCCTCTCCTTGGGGTTTGCTCCCCAAGAGTTCAACCAAGCACTATAATGCACCATAGTTAGATACAAAACTGATTGATTAGCCCAATACACAACCGAAACAAGTCGAATACTAGACACACTAGGTTACCACATGCCGAGTTTCGTTCCTCGGAATCTCCTGATCCCGACAGACACAGCTCGCTACCAAGGGCCCCCGGAACTCGTCCTTCACTTCACGTGTGCGTAAACGTCGACCTTGCCTCCTTGGTATTGTTCACGTCCGAAGACAGAATATATGGTGGAGGTAGAAATATCGGGATGAATCACTCGTGCAGTGATAATATCGCAAGTTAAAGCTTCTCTGCAGAAAGTTATCGCAAAAGAAGGGTCGGGAATCTCTCAATATGTTTCTGCTCAAAAATCTCACGTAGACGTATATTCGCAAATTCTCGGTGCTCGAAATTATGAAGTGTAGCAAGTATATAAGCCTTTTCAATCAGTACTTCACATGGAAAATCATATTGTATAATAATCACCAAATCAAGCATAGTTTCCATGCAATTTTCAAGAGTTAATATGTCATATAAACCATGCTTTTAATAAATCATCAGAACGGTCATAAGCACATTAAATCATGATTATATTCCATATAAGGGCTCATTTAAGCATGAATATATTCCACATAAAGACTCAATTTCGTTCTCATGCATATTCAATCACTTCGCATATATTTACCATGTCAGAACTTTTCCATAAGTGATTCACTGCTATCTGTTTCTAGTGTAAATCAGTCTAGATTAAATTTCCAATTTAGCACACAAGATATCATCATATCAGCACGTTTTTCATATACAGTTCATAGTATTAGATCAATATATTTGTAATGTTTGGCACGCAAATCAGATCAGAGCATACTTCATTCGATTTATCATATCACGACAGAACTTTCCTTATTTAAGATATTACATCCGTTTATAGCATATACCATATAATAGCATCTTATGCACAAAGTCGATCAAATCAAATCTTTTCCAAATATAATATTCCAATCAGCATAAGGAAAGATATTAATTCAATTGCACAATAAATTCAGTGGAAAGCATGCAAACGCTTTTCTACTCGACTTCATTCAGGAATAAACAAGTATCAACGGATATATCACTTCATATAAACAACATATTTTCCTTTTATAACTCAGTAGGATATCTCATGTATTATTTCCATATATAGCTCAGAACGATATATCTTATCACATGAACTGTCTATAACATGCGATCACACTGTCTCATCAACAAATCACAGAATCATATGCGAATCAAATATTCAACAATTTAATCAATTTAAGCTCATGTATCATGCATGGTTGAAAATTATCATGAACTTAGACGTTATATTGTTCTCAAATCGAATTGCTTAATTTATAGACCTAACGTCATTACAATTACATTGTTCATCAAAACTCTCTACGCTCATGGACCAAAAAGGTCAACAAAAACCTTTAATAAAACAGACATTTTCGTAATCCTAAGTTACGAGCTACTAACTCGTATTATTAGAATAGGAGTTGCTTGTCTACGGTGGCTGACATGGCATTTCAAGTAACTCGTAATCCCAAGTTACGAGTTACTATCTTTTCTTTTCTTTTTTTTTAATTTTTTTAATTTTTTGTATTATAACTTATTTTATATTTATTAATTGTATAATCCACTAAATCATAAAATCATCGTTATCTCATGTGATTTACACAATAAAAGTCAATAAACGCATCTAATTTCTTGTTTGTTTCGCGACTATTAAAATGATATGCATCTTATATTTTTCGAATATCGGAAATATTTAATTATTTTTCTAAAGTTAGGAATTCTTATCGTTAAGGCAATATCAATCGAAAAGGGGTACACAATAAATATATAGTTCAATCCATTATATATATTTAATATTTTGATTATTAAATATTTAACGATAAGAATTCCATTGTGTACCCCTTTTCGATTGATATTGTCTTAACGATAAGAATTCCTAACTTTATTAAAATAATTAAATATTTCCGATATTTTATATAATTAATAAATATAAAATAAGTTAAAATACAAAAAATACAAAAGAAAAGAAAGAGAGTAACTGGTAACTTGAGATTACGAGCTAGTAACTCGTAAGTTAGAATTATGAAAATGTCTGTTTTATTAATGATTTTCATTAGTTGTTTATTGGTGTACAGAAAAATACTCATTTTTATAAAAAATTTGCAAGTCAGACCCCTTGTCAGAAAAATTTCATATAAGTACCCGTTCGATTGATTTTTCCAGTCTTGTATGTGTTGAGTACCATGTCACGCGTTTATATGGTACCCACATATGGTACTTATATATGGTATATAGTACCTTAATGTGTGTTATATGTGTACCATTTTCTCACTGTATAATGTACCACAACAGGTTTCCCTGTGGTACCTTAATGTGTTCTATGACGTACTTGCGGGGGAACGGGTACCAATGTGCAAATATTTTATTCTGACAGGTACCTGCATATAAAAAAACCTGACAGGGGTCTGACTTGCGAATTTTTTTATATATATGGGTATTTTTCAGCAAAATCCCCTTGCGAATTCTTGCAGACTGGGTTTTGGTTTTTCACGGCATTTTGCACTTCCAATTTCGTAACACATCAATGTCGAAAATTTCAAAGCTCATATTTTCAATCTATCGAACCATAAAGTCATGCTGATGTGCCCAAAATTGCAAAATGGCGTAGAAGAATAGGATAAAAGAGGCAAGTCGCGTTTAGCTTTGGGGTATGTCTCTATTATTAATAGTTATGTGCAAATATATAAGTCATTTTATATTATTATATTATTAATTAAGTTATTAAAAAATAAAATTTTAAATAAAAGCATTAAATTGAAATAAATCAAAGGGTTAAATTGTTAGAAAAACTAACTATTTTACGGATCAAATTTAGTAGTTATAATAGAATAAAGACTAGAGTAATTCTATTTTCCATTCCAGTGGTTCTCTTAGAAAATTCTTGCACTTAATTGATGGTGACTGCTAATATAATAGAATTATTCACCCCTCACCAAATATAATAGAATAAAAGACTAGAGTAATTCTATTTGCCATTCCACTGGTTCTCTTAGAAAATTTTTGCACTTAATTGATGGTGACTGATTGTTTCTCATGCTATGAGTTTTTCTAAACATTTGTGTTTTTTTTTGACTCGCTAAACATTTGTGTTGAATTGTTAAATTTGTATAAGCTCGTCTTCATTCAAACCGCAAGAAATCCTGCTTTGTAAATCTAGCTTACAACGTCATTACGTCAAACATGTCGACATATTAATAAACTCACATGCGTTTTGAAATGGTCAAAGGCTGCTAACGCGTGAAAAAGTGGCGCAGTATTCCTTTGGTGTGCTGAATATTTTTTGGTTTGTTCACATAGCAAAATCGTTGCTATAAATAGGGCACATCCCAGCGAAGGTAAAGGCATCCCATAGAAGAAATCCAAAGGGATCAGTGAAGAGAGAATAAATAGAGGAAAAATAATATAGAGTTTGTCGGATATTTTCTCCGACTATAAGAGAGATATTGAGGGTTTTTCCTTGGTAGCACGAGAGGTTGTAACTCTTATATTTCCCCTATAGTGGATTCTTTTTCCTTGCCCGTGGTTTTTATCCCGATTTGTTTGGGAGTTTTCCACGTTAAATCTCGATGTCCACATTTTATCTTTAATTGTTCAAATATTAGCCGCCGTATTACTTGACCGAGTCCGCTGCCACGCCAACAAAACAGGGGCTTTGTAAGCAATGAACACCCCCTTGTTGTAGCATTTTCACTTACCCTTAGCTCAGTGATGAGGCACTTTTACTTTTGGGTCTTGGTTCGATTCTAGCGTCACTCATGCAATAGAATTACGAAGCTTTACTTCTTATATTTTCTTTTTAAATTATTATTTTTTTTGTTTTAGTTACTAACCTTTTTAAATTCTTGCTTTTTAATTGAAAGGATGACTCATGAGAGGGACAAACCATGTCTAAGAATAAGTAAAATTTACGAAGAAATTACGACAATCAAGAAACATTAAGAGAACGGAAAATAGAAAGAGTATAATGATTGCATATCGCTATGGAACATATGGAAAAATAAATAATGATTGGAATATGAAAAATATTGTTCCATTTTGTGAAGATATCGAAACACTCAAAATCACTTCATTATTTAGGAAATGTCAAGTTTTGTCTTCCAACTCTTACAAGAGACAATGATAATAAGTATCAATTTATTTATTTATTCAAATAATTTGCGTTTGATACTTTAGCCGACCACGTCGATCGTCAAACTATCAATCAATGGTCAGCCGCGTAATGGTTTTGGAAGGGTTAGAAGCTTTCTATGCCGTTTTCAGCTGAGCGACCATACCGAGGGAGAAGTTGTTTTCCACGATGAAGGAACAGTCCAAGAACGGCGAAAAGCTCCTAATGCCTATATATATTCGTCGTCGTCTTGGGGGTTTGATTCATCATCTTCAACCCAAGCCATTTCCAGTCAAGGATCAGAACAAACGCAGGAGCTCTTCCCTGCAATTATTGTTCAAAGAAAGTCACTTCTTCTCGTCTGTTCGCTTCCATCATGACTAGATGGGGAGACATCGATTCGTTCTGTGCCCAGTACGGTTTCTACTTCGACAGTCCCATTCAAGATCTCATAATTAGAGGACAGGACAAACTGTTCGATGAAATTCCTCATTGGGATGCTGCTGATGAGATGGATGTTTGCTCATTTATTCTCGATCAAGGTGATCGTGATGTTAAAAGGGACCGAAAACTATCCACGGATCAGATACTGAAGCTTGCAGCAGCGAGATTCTTGTCCTCCAAAAACTCGACCGATCCGTACTGTTCCTCTCCCGAAGACAAGCAAGACGTAGAGCTAGCACAGCTCCTCTTAGCTTCTGCCGAGAAGGTAAGCAACAAAGAGATCGAAAGCGCAAGAAAATTGCTCGGAAACTGCCAGTGGATTGCCTCGAGCACGGGCACCCCCGTGCAGAGAATCGTCTTCTACTTTGCGGAAGCTTTGATGGGGAGAATCAGTGGAGGACTGACAACTTCAGCGGAGGAAGTCAGCTCTTGCCTGAGCAGAGAGATCATCGCTCCCTTCACAAGCATGTACAGACTCGTCCCTTTCTACCAAATCTTGCATCTCACATCAGTTCAGACCATACTGGAAAACATGGACTCGTTTTCCAAGGTTCACATCATAGACTTCCACATGATGAGTGGAACTCTCTGGGCAGCCTTCATGAAATCTTGGGCAGAGAAGATATCAGCTAACGATCTAAGCTGCTTCGGTCTAAAGATCACAGCCGTCGAAACGCAGGAGAAAGATTGTGCTGCTAACGCGGGGAAGCTCCTTCGAAGCTTTGCTAGGTGCTTGAACCTGCCCTTTACGTTCAGAGTGGTCTCTGTGAAAGACATGATGGATCTTAAAGAAGAAGACTTGGGGATCGAACCCAATGAGGGAGTTGCATTGCACATCCCTTTAGGCTGAGAGCTCTGATTTCTAAGCCCGTTTGCCTGAAGAACCTCATGAGCGTAGTGCAGAAGGTGAACCCTTCGGTTATGGTGGTTGAAGAAGTTGAGGCGAATCACAACTCTCCTTCGTTCATCAACAGATTCGTGGAAGCCCTTTTCTTCTACGGTGCTCTTTTCGATAGCCTTGAGGATAGTACGAGTAGGGAGAACCTCGACAGGATGGGCATAGAATCTACGGCTTACAGGGAAGGATTGAGGAACATTGTGGCCATGGAAGGAGAAGAAAGGGAGACGAGGAGCGTGAGCATGAGGGTTTGGAGGGCTTTCTTTGCAAGGTTTGGGATGGTGGAAATGGAGCTGAGCACTGCATCTCTGTCCCAAGCTTGTATGATTCTGAATCAGTTCCCTTGCGGGCGTTCGTGCACCATCGATATAAGCAATAAGTGCATGATCGTGGGGTGGAAAGGGACTCCATTGTTCTCTCTTTCAGCTTGGAAGTTCCACTGATTGATTGATTGATTGTTACACATATTTATTATTGAGTTGTTTTAAGTTAACTACTAAGTGCTTCTGAACTCTTGCAGATAGCAAGCATATTCCTTTTGTTGTTAAACTTAACGGCACGATTTATCATGTAATGGCTGTACGAGTTTGTTGCGCATATGAAAAGTATGGATATTATAGTAAGAACAATATACATAAGCTGTAATTTTCCGACATGATCTTGGCTTAGTTAAGGTCAAAGCTGAGATATCGAAGGTCTTTGGGTTGGGAAAAAGACTATATATGATGGAAACTTCCTTGTCCGAGGTACTCGGTTTACTTGATTCCGCAGGCAAAGGTTCTCGGCTACCCTAGCAAAAATTAAGGGGAAAAAAGATAAATAAACAGTAATTTTGAAATAAAAAATGTATATATTTCATCCAAACTCAGCCATATTTCAATTATCTGAAATTGTAAATTTCTCTTATGAGCTTTTCCGTGTACGTATAATTTAGGGGCGGACCCACGTATATCGTTGGGGTCAGTTTACCCTCTGGCCGCCAACCATATAAGTATAATATGTGCATAGGATCTTATCAAAATTGTCTCTAGTCCAATGGTTTTAACATTTAAGATCATTGACGTAACTTGACTCAGGTTTGAACCCCAAGTGTGCTTTTTATTTTATTTTTTTGAATAAAGACTGGTTATGGCCTGGACTAGAAATCTTGACCCCCAGGCCCGGTAGGCTGGGTCCGCCCCTGTCGGCACATCTTTATCAAATGATTAGTCCTAACGAGAATCAAAGTGGTAAAAGAGGTCGTGATGTCGAATTATTAGATAGCGATATTATTGGTGATCCTGCATTACACAAACCAATTAATAGTTATCCCGTTGAAGTTAGGGACGACTTGAAGAGAAAATATTTGGCGAAAGGTCCTTGTCAACCGACTAGTCAGATCTTTCCATTAACTAATTTCCGTGGTTGTGCACGGAAGTTTCAGAAGTCTTGGTTTGAGAAGTATATTTTGTTACAATCAATGTTTTAAAAAGCGTATCGTGCAGTGTGTCATGTTTTAGTGCCAGTAGCGCGTAGCGTAAATAGCATAGCGCATTGCGTGAGTATTTCGAGCAAACCATTTATAATGCAAATATATGTATATATATGTGTAGCCTATAACCATATAAGTAAACACACCAATTTTAAGTAGCCTCCGATATGAAAGTAAGATCCATAATCTGATCATCGCATCTCATCAACGCCATTAATTTCTCATCCGAAGTCGAAATGAAAAAAGCCTAGATCGATTTCAATACATACGACGCATCAGTTTTTTCATTTAACAAGAACTGAAATTTCTTACCTCAGTTTGCCTTGTAATTTCCTAGTTGAGCTAGAGCCCTGTTATTCAATGTCGTCCATTGCAAATGAGGTGTAAAGTCAACCCTAGTCGATTTCATTTAACCAAGGTATTTACAGATTTGCCCCTAAAGTTTAATAAATTATATTCTACACCCTTAATTTGAATAAAATAATTATTTTCCGAAAAAGCGTGGGCATTATACAATATAGCGTAAAAAGCGTAAGATTTAGCATATATCGCGTGACACGTCATATTTAGCGTGCGCTTTTGAAGTAAAACGATATTTTCGTTGCGCTTTAACGCGTTTTGGTAGTATTTTACGCTTTTTGCGCTACGAGGCGCGCTACGGAACGCTTTTTAAAACACTGGCTATAATATAGTACATCCAAGGGTGCCGCATTTTGCTTTTGGTGTTACTTATTTGCCAATGGACACAAACATAGAGATGATGCATTCAGCGCGATTGGTTTAAAAAATAGAAAAAGAGCAATGGAAAGTTTGCTAATCACAGAGGAGTAACTGGCATTCATCATAATGCTAGTATTCAATATTTTGGATTCAAAGACGTACATTTCTTACATGAGAATGAATTCGGCTTTCTCTGAACTCAAAGACATTGGAGATCTTTCAAAGAAAATGGTAGAGATGAGTTGTCATTGGTATATCGACTTTTAAGTTGGCATAGGTTTTACCGGTCGCAACGTCAATTGTTGAAAGATTTTTCTCTACGTTGAAGATAATCAAGACAGATTTGCGCAATAAGATGGGAGACGACTTTCTGTCGGATAGCCTAATTTGTTATATAGAGAAAGTTGCATTTCTCAAAGTTGAAACCGAAGCAATTTTACAAGAATTTCAGAAGATGCGATCTCGTAGAATGCAATTACCACCAAAGAAACATTCTCATATTGCTAGTGTTTCGGTCAACCGTAGAAATTGGTTCTTATGTTTTAAGCATTGTCATTCTCCTTGTACCGATGAATTTGACAGATTATGTATTTTATAGTTAACTTTTTTCGATGAACAATTATAACGGAGCCCCCCGGATGAAATCCTGGGTCCGCCTCTGATCCTCAATTGGTCGGTTTATCTAGTAATATGTATCTTTGTAAAGTCACATATGTTGTACGAATTTTGCTTTGATAGGGATTATGATATTACCTACTTCTTTGTGAAAAAAAAGGGAATAAATTCCCGACTAGTGCCTAGCACTCACTGTCAATTGTCATTGTAAGTTCATTGTAGATGTTTTCTTTCTGGTACTCGCCATATGGATTCAAATGCCTTTAATCGAGTCCAACCATCCAACCAAAATTATTCCTTCGCTAGGTAGAAACTAACCGGGATCATTGAATTGATACAACAAACGAAAATGAACGGCTGAAGAAACCTCTCTTTTATAGTTTATACTGACACACGTCAACGAAAAATATGGTGATGAGTTGGCTAGTTGTTCGTGTGTTCTAACATGTGTATACAAGGTACATGCATGTATAATATATATATATATATATATAGGGTTTGTCAAATTAAACCTTCAATGGAAATAATTTCCATAACTTGGTTAATCCATTTGCACTTTACAATGCCATACTCGATTCAACATATGTTTCCTCACATCATTTCAAGAAAATTAATTCCCAGTGATCAAAACCGTTGCACTCTATCATAGGAAATTAATTATTATTTAATATTATTATTATAATAATATTATTATCAATTTCTTTAAAATCAACAATAGAGTAATGCCAAACGTTTTTTAAAACCTATCTCCAGCTGATAAACTATTTTCAAATTAGTAATTCTTTTCAATCATTAAACTCATTCCCAACTTTTACTACTACCCACATATTTTATGACTTAAAAGCATAATATTTTAATTATATTACATCAAAGTAAATAAAATAAGTAACAAATAAGATAATAAAAATATTGCTAGTAAATGTTATAATTAAACAACTATCCATTTACTTTTTTATATACTTTTATTTAAATTTTATTTTTAATTATCGGGGTACTTTAATTACTAAAACAAATAAAAGAACTTTTTAAGTAAATTTTAAAAACAAACTAATTTTATGCGTTCAAACGCATATATGCTTTTCTTTGAGGAGAGAAATGGCAAATCTATTTTAGGACTGATTTTTGGATTCGGTTGGAGTAACTACAATGAAGAACTTTTTGTCATGTCAAGTTCAATGAATTTGTTAGCTAACAAGTATCTGCATATATATGCATTTTGCGTCCACATGGTAAAAATGAAATGTAACATCGTCTAACAAATATGCAACATATGTACAAGCCTTTCTAGGTTATTCAATGTCATGTCTTGAAATACTCATCGACTTGGAACTTATTTAAAATCATAACCTAAGCCAAGTTCCATGATTACCATCAAATGCACATTCATGTCCCTCGGCTAATAATGATGTAAGGAATTTATCATAATGCATAAACATAAGATTAAATAATGTTTAATGTTTAAAATCAAGTTCGAACGTTGGGCATTACTATAGCATAAATGACAATACCCAGCCACTAGTGTTGCAATGAATCGCATCGACTATTCGATTATTTAATCGAATCATAAAATAAAATGATTCTTGTTCGAATTCGTTGAATATTCGAATCGAATATCTAATATCTAATATTTATATTTAGAGTAATCTTTTATTTTCTATTTAACAAAATATAAACAATCTTACATTTAAAATATATATTGAATTATAATATGTTATATTTAAACGTTTTGTTGATCATATATTATATTTAAATATATATTGAATTATACTATATTTTATGTTAAAATATTCAAATCGAATGACACTGTCATGATCTGTTAAGGCTGTACAATAGGAAACTACATCAGCTCGAGTCCTCATGAAGTTGGATATCAGGAAAGCATATGACACTGTAAATTGGGAGTTTCTTAGAAGATGGATGAGCCTACTCAGATTTCCTATGAAATTCATCAACTGGATTATGGAATGTCTGACTAAGGTGACCTATACTATCTCTGTCAATGGCACACAATCTGGATTCTTTAAAGGAGCTAAGGGGCTGAGGCAAGAGGATCCTATCTCCCCCCTTCTGTTTGTAATCACTATGGAATACCTGTCCAGGAACTTGCAGCTTGCAGCCAAGGACCCTCGGTATAGGTTCCATCCCCAATGTAAGCACATCAATCTAGTTAACCTCTGTTTTGCGGATGACCTCATGATATTTTGCAAAGGGAAGATCGCCACAGTCACAGTAATCAGGGAGGCTCTCGAACACTTCAAGCATACCTCTGGCCTGGAAGCAAATCAGCAAAAATCCAACGTTTTTGTTGCTGGCACATCAAACCTGGTGGCTGATCAGATTAGGCAGATAACAGGTTTCCAGGCGGGAAGCTTCCCTATGAGGTACTTGGGGTCCCCATTACACCCACAAAATGGACTAGAAGTTCATGCCAGGCCTTGGTAGAAAAATTCACAGCAAGAATCACGTGCTGGGCCACACGAAATCTGTAGTATGCTGGAGACTCTGCCTAATAAATTCAGTACTATTGGCCACACATGGATATTGGGGGTCCATTTTTATGTTGCCTAAAGCAGTATCTAGGGAGGTAGATAGAGTATGGTGAATTTCTGTGGGGTAAGAAACTGCATGGGAAAACCGTCCCACTCCTCAGCTGGGATAGAACCTGCTGGCCTAAGCAATGGGGAGGTCTTAACATAAGAGACAGTAGGATATGGAACCAAGCTCTAACTGGAAAACAGATTTGGGATATCACTAAGGAAGTGAACTCGTTATGGATCAAATGGATAAATGCAGTTTACCTAAAGGGAACAGGTTTTTGGGACTATTGTCCTCCGGTGGACTCTTGTTGGTATTGGAAGACAATACACCGAGTGAAACAAAAATTCAAGGGAGATTACAGAGATAATAGATGGACTTTGACAGGTGATGGATGCTATTCTGTAGCTTCTGGGTACATTTGGCTCAAGGGAGAAGGTACCCACTTGGCCGAGCTGTGTGGAATAGGTATAATCTCCCCAAGCATTCTTTCTTGTTATGACTGATAGTACATCAAAGGCTGTTAACTGTGGATAGGCTGGTAAGGTGGGGCTTAACTATTACTAATACGAGGTGCTGCTTGTGTGATAAAGCTAATGAATCTATCTCCCATTTATATTTGGATTGTTGTTTTAGTCAGCGATTAGCCCAGAAAGTGGAATATTGGTTGAATCTGAGGCTATCTATCCAATCTTTCTCCTCCCTATGTGACTGATTAATGAGAATGGGGAAGAAAAGCAATGCAAAATTTGGAATCAGTATTGCTTGTCTTGCATCGATGCTGTATCATATTTGGGGCGAGCGGAACTGGCGAGTACATGGCAGGGGATCGAGAACTACGGATCAGATATTCCATATGATCACAAGTGAAATGGAATGGCGGATTAAAGCTGCATACCACGCGAAGGATGCAACTAACCTCGACATCTATAGAAGAGTTTGCTTATATCATTCATTGTGGTTAATGACTGGTGTGGTTTAGAGGTTGTACAGACTTGTTTTGCAGAAGTGGTAAATGAAAAATCATTCTACCAAAAAAAAATATTGAAATCGAATTATTAAATAAATATTCGAATCGCAAATTGTGATATTTTATTCGTTTCGGATATTATTCGAATAAAAGAACTATTTATATTCGTATTCGTTTTTGAATTCGAATTCGAATCTTAAAATTTCGAACCGAATCGCGAGTCGAACAAAAATATTCGATTCATTTACAATCCTACTAGCCACGACACCGAAGCTTAGATTTAAATCTGGGTTCATAATCTCGCACGTGGGCTCAGACGGGGCTTGGACCCTTGAGCCCAAGTCTCACTAATGGTTCACCACTTTACCCATATTGTGTAATAATGAACTCGATATGTTTTGCCAATGTGAGGCAACAATGTCCTGCACTTATGCAAATAATTATTTCTTTATTTGGTCGACTTTACTCATTAGATTCCATTGGCCATTTTTCAACCATCGAGCAAATAATGGTTCTTTATACTGTCACCGGTTGATCTTGATAGCCTTGAATCTAATGTATATCCATCCACACATGCTAAATTCTTGCTCAACAGAAACAGTTGAGTCGGGACACGCTAATAAACAAGACCTGACTGTTGAGGATAAACAAAAAAAAAGAAGCATAGAAGCAACTGTCATAAAAACGACCGTTTAATAATGCAATAATAAATAGAAAATAACTATAAAAAACTAAAGCTCTGCGCAAGTTTAAGCCCAACTGCCAACGAACTCAATGTTTTATTTATTGGTATACCGTGCGGTTAATCTCTGGTTATAATCGGTAGTTTACGATTAGAAAATTCGATAACCGTAACCGAATTGAATCACGGTTTGACTACAGTTTTAACCAATGTTTTAAAACGTGTGACGCGTTTTGGCTCATGAAGCGCGTAGCGTAAATAGCGTAGCGCGTTGCGTGAGTATTTCGAGCAAGTAAATTACAATGTCGGAAAACGTAATATATAACATAAATATGATATATTATAGCTTATATCTCAAATAATATATTTAACTCATTCATTCTAATCTTTTACTTCCCATTAACTCCTATATTTATTATAAATAACAAAAAAAGATAAATACAATAAAAAGTTTGTCAATTAAATTAGATATAAAAGAGTAACCCATTAAATAAAGAAGGGAAATAAAATAACATATTTTCTCTCTCTAATTACATATTTCGTATATATATATATATATATTTTCCCCAACATATTTCATATGTATAATATATGTATTTATATAAAGTTTAAAGTAATGTATCTGACAACCTTCGTCCACAACTCCACATGAGACATGACGCATTGATGACTGACAAAGCTATGCTAATGCCACGTGGTCGAGCAGAAGGAGTGGAACCAGTCAAATTCGGCATCAGACGGAAAACCAAATGATAAAATAAATAAAAAAACAAAACTATAAACCTACGCTAAATAACTTGCGCGCTGTCGCGTTTTCACAAAAATAAACGCATGCGCTACGAAGCGCGCGTCAGAACGCTTTTGAAAACACTGGTTTTAACCATAAACGTTGACCAGGGTTCCGAATCATTGATCACGTTCGGTTATAGTTCTGAGGTTTTTCATACCGTTTTAACACGTCTACCTCCAAGTATAGTTGCTTTTATTTCATATTCTACCCCTAATTTATAAATTTGATTTTAACATCTCATTTTAGAATTTCTTTTTAGATATCTAATACAGTTTATTTGATTTTATTCACAAAAGAAATACCTGTTTTTAATCCGATTTGATTCTGATTATACTGGTTAAACCATCAAAACTTAAACAATTAAAATTTTCGTTCTGGTTCGACAACCCGATTCTAAAACCATGGTTTGAGAAGTCCAAGTTTAAAGATTCTCCACCCTTATTTTGTAATATATTCAACATATCACTTTGTGGACATTAAAAAATATTTCCTTACGTATATACGTGGTTAAAATAGGATATGAGAACAAATTAGGCACACAACATGCTTCTCATATATAGGAGAAACAATCATAACTCATTTGACGTGGCATAGAAATTAGGCAGGCTAAAATGTACAGTAATTAATATCATGATAGGTATTAAAAAGACTTGGTAAAGTTTTTAGGAAAAGAGAACTAACAACAGGAGCTGGAGTAATTCGGGACCTGAGGAACCCCCTGACAGCTCCCGAGGAGAAATGAAGCTTCACTAACACGCTGCTGGTGAAAAGACCCCATAAAGGAATAAAACTGCGTAGGGACACGTGTCCGCTGGAGATAGGGCAGTGGCGCTCACTGCTAAAAAGACTGCAAGCTCCGCGAAAAGTTGTTTCTGAGAAACAATTTTTACTGTACATGTCACGTGCCCAGGAATCCCGCAATGTAACCTCATTCAACAGCAGAAAACTCCTATAAAAGGAGTACGTCGCCAATTTTTGCGAGAATAACCATTCAACACACAAAAACACTTAGAACTCTCTCTTTTTCACTGTAATGATTATCTTCCACTTGATCTTTAGCAGATATGAGCGAAAGTGAGTTAGATGAGTGTGTAATCTTCCAATGCAAGGAGTTCCAGAACGCCGGTGGACGTAGAATTCGTAAAGATTCGAACCACGCATATCCCGTGTCCCTTTGTTTAAGTCCCGTATACGCCTCTTGCAAACAAGCACCTTACCCGCGTCCTAAAACTTTGTGATTTTAAATCTACCGCTTTAAATTTCTTTGATTGGGGTAGCCCCACATCACCATTCATGTAATAATAATTAGTTATTTATATTTTAAACGAGTCATATAGAAGTTATCAAAAATGTATTTTGCAAATGATTAATCTAACGCTTCATATCATTCTCGAGTTGGAACCGATAAAAAAAATATTAAGAGACTTTACTAACTTATCGAGTATTAATTTATTGAATTTAAGTTGTACTTGTATTAAAATCGATAATAAAGCATGGGGTTGCCTTGTTTAAAATTTTGAATAGTAGTTGTATAATGAAGTATGGGCCCGTCAGCAATCTACTGAACCTTCAATGAATATGCTTGCCTAGTGGAGCAGCCGATATGGGCAGGCTTTTTAAATTAAATAATGGGAAAAAATAAAATATTTAATGAAATAGGGTCGTTTCTGAAATATTTAACAAATAGGGTATTTCGCGGTTAATACCCGCGTCGTCGCACCCATTAGGAGCGAGGTCGCGCCCATTATCAGCGATGCTACCTTTTTGTTTTTTTTTTTATTTATTTCTCAACGTCGCCCCCTGGGCGACACTCTTTTTTTTTTTTTTTTCTTTTTGTTTTATTTTTTATTAACTTACTTTATAATTATTAAATATATAATCTATCGAATCATAAAATCATCCTTATTTCATGTGATTTACATAATAAAAATCAATAAATATTTCTAATTTATTGTTTGTTTCACGACGATTAAAATGATATGCATATCTTATATTTTTGATTATATTTTAGGTTTATAAATTAATTTTTAATTATAAATATTTATAAATTAGTTTTTTCATGGGAACCTGGTGAACCTCCTTTGGCTCTGCAATTCTCATGGGATAAACTTTGCCGATTCTGCATATTCAAACCCAAAGAAGAATTGACATCACTCATTTCCCAGCAATAATTGGAGGTACAGTACAAAAACCAATTGCCCAAAGCTCAAGTCGTCTTTTGATTGCGTTTAGCTCGGACATCATGCCCAAAGCCCAAACTAATTATATATAAAAGTATTTTTTTATTTAAAAAACTAATTTATAAATATTTATAATTAAAAATTAATTTATAAACATAAAATATAATCAAAAATATAAGATATGCATATCATTTTAATCGTCGTGAAACAAACAATAAATTAGAAGCGTTTAATAATTTTTATTATGTAAATCACGTGAAATAACGATGATTTTATGATTCAGTGGATTATATATTTAATAAATATAAAATAAGTTAAATAAAAAAATAAAACAAAAAAAAAAAGAGTGTCGCCCCTAATGGGGGCGACGTTGAGAAATTAAAAAAAAACAAACAAAAAGGTAGCATCGCTGATAATGGGCGCGACGTCGCTCCTAATGGGTGTGACGACGCGGGTATTAACCGCGAAATACCCTATTTTGTTAAATATTTCAGAAACGACCCTATTTCATTAAATATTTTATTTTTTCCCATTATTTAATTTAAAAACCCAAAAAGAGTGTCGCCCAGGGGGCGACGTTGAGAAATAAAAAAAAAAAAAACAAAAAGGTAGCATCGCTGATAATGGGCGCGACGTCGCTCCTAATGGGTGCGACGACGCGGGTATTAACCGCGAAATACCCTATTTTGTTAAATATTTCAGAAACGACCCTATTTCATTAAATATTTTATTTTTTCCCATTATTTAATTTAAAAAGCCCAGAAACGACCCTATTTCATTAAATATTTTATTTTTTCCCATTATTTAATTTAAAAGCCGGTTTTAGAACATATATTAAATATTGTATTATCATAGATGCAACATATATTTCTCGCATCCAACGTACATGTCCCAACCAACCGCACCACTTGCACTCCTCGTTTATGATTCTCAACAGAAAAAGTATTATATTATATTGTGTAGCGATCGGCCGCCCCACCACGAATGAGGTGGCGCCACGTGTCCGATGTGGGCATATATCCCGTCAATACCTCAGAGCAAGCATCGTTTTGCACAACCACAGTGATAGTCAGACTCTCAATGCACTTTTATGTGTAATGTGTGTTTATTCGTTCGCACGTAGTTTCCAAATAGTTATGCTTATTAAATTTAGTATAACATGCATTTAATACAAAAACAAATTGGAGTTGGACCGCTACCTAATTCCCTAACATTAATGTGCGTAATATCTTGAAATTAAATGTCATACGTCCTCGGCATCAGCTCTACTTGCTCTACAGATGAACTCAGTGACCTCACTCAGCCTTGTACAAGGCAAGCACTTCAATTATCACCATTCTAAGAAGACCCCATAAATTATAGCTTTCCCAAAACGTAAATATTCGGTTGCATATGATTTAATAAAATATAGTAAATATCCCAACTTTTTTCACTTTAATATCCTTTTCCCTTTGCAACTTGCAACCCCCTTATTTTTATTTTTATTTTTATTTCCCTCCAAGAAAGTCATGCTCTTTCTTGCTCCATCATCATCGGTCCATCTCTTTCACAACCGCCCATCTCTCTCTCTCTCTCTCTCAGAGTGAGCCTTACTTATCACTCACCTACTTCACTGTTGTTGTCGACTGCTTTCGTTTCTCTTCACCAAAACAATAATGAAGAGAGACTGCTCACTCGCTAACGCTGTTGTTGTTTTTCTTGTTATTCATCTCTCATTCATCGATGTCTTTGTTGTGGCCGAAGCACGTCCACCGTTTGCGTGCGACCCTAGGGACCAAGCGACCAATGACCTCCCCTTTTGTCGGTCAGATTTACGGGTCATGGATCGGGTCAATGATCTCATCGGACGGCTGACGTTGCAGGAAAAGGTTAAGCTTCTCGGGAACAATGCCGCCGTGCCTAGGCTTGGGATTAAGGGCTACGAATGGTGGTCGGAGGCGCTTCACGGCGTCTCAAATGTAGGCCCGGGGACAAAGTTCGGCGGCGAGTTTCCGGCGGCCACCAGCTTCCCGCAAGTCATTACCACCGCCGCCTCTTTCAACGCCTCTTTATGGGAAGCCATTGGAAAAGTAAGCGTTGCATCGCGTTTTCTCTCTCCCTCTTGTACTGCATCTGCATGAAAAAAGAAAAAACGAAAAGATTCTTTGTGTTCGTTTATATTCTTTTCTTGATCATCGGGAGTTGTTCTAATGTTTAATGCGATAAACAACGCTCGTGTTTAAGTCGCTTTGACCGATGACTTGGAACTCGCTGACTAGATAGGCAAGCAAATAAATCCATCATTTTTTCGTATAATCTTACAAAAACATGTTTAATTACCGAGTTGGAAAATGTTGCTAGATCTCATTGGTGAAAAAGGTATGTAATGGACTAATGGTGTAAAAAGGGTCTTGCTTGTCCCATTTCGGCCATGATTTTTAATGGGATAAAGCTTATCTTGACTTATTTTACCTTATCCCTGATGTGGAATAACAAATAATATCCTTTTAGAATTTCTATTACAGTAGGCAGAGAAAGTAATTGTTGAGTATGAGTGATCCAAAACTCGGGAAATCAAAGACGGGATCGATCGAAATGAGCTCGGAATGCGAAAGAACGAAGCAACGGAGATTCATAGCAGCTTCACGGCCTTGTGAAGCAAGGTTCATGGCCGTGACGGAGCTGGCAGAGGCTCAGCTCGACAGCCTCACAGCCGTGGAGGCCATAGCTGCAGCCGTGGGGACATCTCTGATAAGGCTCACGGCCGTGACTGCTCATGGCAGTGGCCGTGAGTGATGGCAGAAACTGATATGAAATCTGCTCGAAGTGTTCACGGCCGTGAATGGCAATGCTTGTGGCCGTGAACAGTGTCTGAAGCAGTTTATCTCCACTAGTTCGATGTTTATCCCATTGATGACGAGGATTGAGGCTTCAAGGGTCACGATTGAAGCTTGGAGGATCAACTTCCAACCCACCTAGTGGAGAATAACCGGCCAAACTGCTCCCAAGCGGTTTCTACGGAACATGGGGAAGTTACCAAACACACTACAAAACTGGTTTTGTGTGGCCAAGTGTGTGAGTAGAACGACCCGTAACTTGTGAACGAGAGAGCTTGAGAGTTTGATGTAAACACGAAAGTTAAAGAGAAAGATCCGATCTTGTAATCTCAAAAGGTGGAATCAATAAAAGTTCTCTGTTCGGGCCGTGGACGTAGGCTAAACTTGTAGCCGAACCACGTTAAGTATTGTGTTCAGATTTTATATTTTTTGCTGTTTTTCATTTTGATCAAGCTTGATATCGAATCCCTCGATATTGAGAAGTCACATACACGAAACTACGTCCAAATACGAATTTAGATTGGCCGAATTCTCAACAAGTGGTGCGGTGAGCGTGGATCGACGCGCGATCGAAGAAATGGCCGCTGCTAGATTTGACATGGAGAAGTTTAACGGTGACAATGACTTCGGCTTGTGGAAGATTAAAATGAAGGCGTTGCTTGTACAGCAAGGGCTCGAAGAGGCTATCAAAGAGGAGAAGGACATGGAACCCACGGAGATGGCGTCGGAAATCAAGAAGGTAATGAGGGAGAAGGCACATAGCGCAATCGTTTTAAGCCTCGGCGACAAGGTGCTTAGAACGGTCTCGAAGGAGTCCACACCCGATGGTCTATGGAAGAAGCTCGACGAGCTTTACACGGTGAAGACTTTGGCCAAGAGACTTTATCTCAAGCAAGCCCTATATTCGTTTCGAATGCAAGAGGGCCGCATTGAAGATCAAGTGGACATATTCAACAAGATGATCCTTGATCTGGAAAATGCAGACGTCGTGATCGAGGAGGAAGACAAGGCATTGCTGTTGCTGTGCTCACTACCTAAGGGATTCTCGACGTTCAAGGAGACGCTGCTCTATGGGAGGGATGTGCTCAAACTTGCTGACGTTCTAACGGCGTTGAGTTCAAGGCAACTAAATAGCAAAAGGGAATCTGAAAATACACACGATTCGGGCGAGCTTCTAACCGTGAAGTTTAGGCCAAACGGTGAAAAGAAAAAGGGAAAGTCCAAGCAAAGAAATCCCATCAAGTGCTACGAGTGCCACGAAGAAGGACATATGAAAAGGGAATGCCCTAAACGAACGCAAAATTCGGAGAAACAAGATCGAGTGAACAACGTGACCGCAGATGAAGATGGTTACGAGTCGGCCGAGATCCTTTCTGTGGCTAAGAAGCATGCAGGTAATGAATGGATTCTCGACTCAGGCTGTACCTTTCATATAACGTGTAACAGGTCTTGGATCAAGGACTTCAAAGAAGTGAAGGACGAGACGGTTCATTTAGGCGATGGGAAGGAATGTCGAGTTCGTGGGATAGGCTCGGTGACCTTGAGGCTGCATTCGGGCAAAGCGAAGGTGCTCGAAGAAGTGAGATTCGTTCCCGAGATGAGAAGAAACTTAATCTCGGTCGGGACATTGGACGACCTTGGATATTCAACCAAAACCGATGGTGGAAAAATCAAGATCTTAAAGGGCTCGAAAGCGGTGTTCAAAGGGTTCAAGCGTAATGGCATTTACGTGCTAAACGGCTATGGTATCTCAACGAGGGACAAATGCGTGAAGAAAAACCAAGCGAGATTGGAGAAGCTTTGTCTCGAGGTGGAGCAGCCGTGCAAAGAACCTAGAAGTTCAGAAATTCAAGACGCAACTCTTGAAGATGAAATCTCTGCAACAAGCGTGTTCGATAAGGTAACTTCGTCTGAAGAAACTTGCAACGCTGTTATTAAATCAAAGAATAACAGGTTGATCAGCTGCAAATGGCTCGGCAAGGGGTGCCATGAAGCTGGGAACAAGACGGACTCGAAATCAACGAATGAAGCCAAAATCGAGAAAGCGAAAGGTATAAGCTCAAGATCAACTTCGACCAAGCGTCTTCTGGGATGGTTGAAGTTGGGTCTGAGCTCTAACACCCTTTGAGCTAGAAGGGGTGGAGGGATCACATGTTCGAATGAAGATCAAGGGATTCAAGATGAAGTGCATTTCAGAAATTGGGTCAAATGTCTGCAAATTCGAATGGTGATCGAAGAAGGGACTTGGAAACAAGTTGTGTTGCTTGGGTGCTGCTTGGTGAAGAGTTATTGTATCAAGGTGGAGTTTGTTGAGTATGAGTGATCCAAAACTCGGGAAATCAAAGACGGGATCGATCGAAATGAGCTCGGAATGCGAAAGAACGAAGCAACGGAGATTCATAGCAGCTTCACGGCCTTGTGAAGCAAGGTTCATGGCCGTGACGGAGCTGGCAGAGGCTCAGCTCGACAGCCTCACAGCCGTGGAGGCCATAGCTGCAGCCGTGGGGACATCTCTGATAAGGCTCACGGCCGTGACTGCTCATGGCAGTGGCCGTGAGTGATGGCAGAAACTGATATGAAATCTGCTCGAAGTGTTCACGGCCGTGAATGGCAATGCTTGTGGCCGTGAACAGTGTCTGAAGCAGTTTATCTCCACTAGTTCGATGTTTATCCCATTGATGACGAGGATTGAGGCTTCAAGGGTCACGATTGAAGCTTGGAGGATCAACTTCCAACCCACCTAGTGGAGAATAACCGGCCAAACTGCTCCCAAGCGGTTTCTACGGAACATGGGGAAGTTACCAAACACACTACAAAACTGGTTTTGTGTGGCCAAGTGTGTGAGTAGAACGACCCGTAACTTGTGAACGAGAGAGCTTGAGAGTTTGATGTAAACACGAAAGTTAAAGAGAAAGATCCGATCTTGTAATCTCAAAAGGTGGAATCAATAAAGTTCTCTGTTCGGGCCGTGGACGTAGGCTAAACTTGTAGCCGAACCACGTTAAGTATTGTGTTCAGATTTTATATTTTTTGCTGTTTTTCATTTTGATCAAGCTTGATATCGAATCCCTCGATATTGAGAAGTCACATACACGAAACTACGTCCAAATACGAATTTAGATTGGCCGAATTCTCAACAGTAATGATAACAGATGGATTATTATAACTGTATTAAAATAATTATGAAAGCAAATTTAAAGCAAGAAATCAAGGAATCATCATGTGATTATCTCTCTCTGACTCTGTCCATGTAGGCCGTGTCCGATGAGGCCCGAGCGCTGTACACCGGTGGAATGGGCGGGCTGACCTATTGGAGCCCAAATGTGAACATACTCCGAGATCCCAGGTGGGGCCGCGGACAGGAAACCCCCGGCGAGGATCCAATCGTCGCCGGCGCCTACGCCGCGAGCTACGTCAGAGGTCTACAGGGAAACGACGGCGGCGAGCGGCTGAAGGTGGCGGCTTGTTGCAAGCACTACACCGCGTACGACCTCGATAACTGGAACGGAGTGGACAGATTCCACTTCAACGCGAAGGTGACGAGGCAAGACATGGCAGACACCTTCGACGTACCTTTCAAGAGCTGTGTGATGGAAGGCAACGTGGCGAGCGTCATGTGCTCTTACAACCAAGTCAATGGCGTCCCAACTTGCGCCGATCCCAAACTCCTCAGAGGAACGCTGCGTGGGTCTTGGCGCCTAAATGGCTATATCGTCTCAGATTGCGATTCAGTCGGAGTGTTGTACGATAATCAGCACTTCACATCGACGCCAGAAGAAGCAGCTGCTGATGCAATTAGGGCAGGTAGTATCATTATTATTAGGTTAACGATAACTACACCATTTGGTTTTCCTGTTAATTGATTTCGACATTTGCTTCGTCAAGGATTGGATTTGGACTGTGGGCCTTTCCTTGGAGTGCACACTGAAAACGCGGTGCAGAGAGGGCTGCTGAAAGAAGCAGAAGTGAACAACGCATTGTACAACACCATCACAGTTCAAATGAGGCTCGGAATGTTCGACGGCGAACCCTCGGCTCACCCATACGGTCGCCTCGGCCCGAAGGACGTGTGCACCCCAGCCCACCGCGAGCTAGCCGTCGAAGCAGCCAGGCAGGGCATCGTCTTGCTCAAGAATCAACGCCAAGTTCTGCCACTTTCGCCGCCGAGGCACCACCCCATTGCTGTAATCGGCCCTAACTCGGACGTTACCGTCACGATGATAGGAAACTACGCAGGTTAGGGAAATAAACATACAAACTGCTCAATAATTTATATTAACCTGAGTTAGTATTATGGCTTGCTTGTAGGCATTGCTTGCGGGTACGTCACGCCCTTGCAAGGAATGGAAAAGTACGCTCGTGTGATCCACCAGCCGGGCTGTGCTGATGCGGCGTGCGCGACCGACGAGCATTTCCACGGAGCTATTGAGGCTTCTCGCCGTGCTGATGCGACCGTTATGGTGATGGGATTGGACCAGTCGATAGAGGCCGAGTTCAGAGACAGGGCGGGGCTGTTGTTGCCCGGGAGGCAACAGGAGCTCATCTCTAAGGTTTCATCTGCTTCCAAGGGACCGGTCGTTCTTGTCTTGATGACCGGCGGCCCGGTTGACGTGGCGTTTGCAGAGAACGATCCGAAGATTGGCGCCATCTTGTGGGTCGGCTATCCCGGTCAGGGCGGCGGGTCCGCCATTGCGGACGTCCTCTTCGGTGCCCACAATCCAGGTAATTAATAAGCGTTGTAATGTAATGACTCTCTGAGCTTTATAAGGGTGCGTTAAAAGTTTAATCGTCCGTTATGGTTCGTGCGTCGTACTATTACAATTTTCTTTTTCTTTTCCGTATCGAATTCTGCATACCAAATTTTAACCTAGGTGGAGGTAGTTATTTCAATTTTTTTTTTGGTGGAAGTAGTTATTTCTATTTCAGTTCAAGAATAATTTTTCTCCATAATATAAGATTAATCTTCTTTTTTTATCTAATAGGCGGCAGACTTCCGATGACGTGGTATCCGCAAGGGTACTTGGACAAGCTGCCCATGACGGCGATGAACATGAGGTCAGATCCATCAAGGAACTATCCGGGTCGAACGTACCGTTTCTACGAGGGGCCGGTGGTGTATCCGTTCGGGCACGGGCTGAGCTACACGAACTTCGTCCACACCATAGCCGAAGCGCCGAAGGTGGTGTCGGTTCCCGTGGACGGAAGAAGGCACCACCAACCCTACTCCTCCTCCTCGAACACGACGACCGACTGGGTCCGCGTGACCCACGCCAGGTGCGCCAGGCTGTCGCTGGGACTGAGCGTGGACGTGAAGAACACGGGCCGTAGGGACGGGGCCCACACGCTCATGGTGTTCTCGAGCCCGCCGGTCGGCGGGCGATGGGCCCCGCGCAGGCAGCTTGTGGCTTTCAAGCGGGTACGAGTCCCGGGCGGTGGGGTGGAGAGGGTCGACGTGAACATCCACGTGTGCAAGCATCTGAGCGTGGTGGACGGCCGCGGTATTAGGAGGATACCGATGGGGGAGCATGCTATTCATATTGGTGGGGATCTCAAGCACTCTGTTTCTCTTCAGCCCCACACACTCGGCGTCATCAAATATTGATGTCGTACCTACTAGCAAGCCTGAGATTTTAAACGTAATACGAAACGTAGGTTTCTGAACTCGAAGATGATTCAGAAATTTATTGATTTGGTGTCAAGAAACGGGGACGTGTCCGTTTCTGCAAGCCACGTTATATAATGATTTTATTTGGCTTACGTTTGAGAAAAAAGTCCACACGACCAACCCCTGGTTGTCCCGCGTTAACCCCCGAGGAAACAATTAGACTCTCGTTGGTCGATCATTGACGAAGTCGCAGTCCGAAAACTTTCGATTAAATGGCATAGACACGAGACAAAAGATACAAGCCAGCCACCAAGATCCAATGCTATGACGCTCGTATCAAAATTTCCGCGGCTCTTTTCCGAAATAATGGTAATGTTAGACATTATACGAGGCAGCCCATTATGTAGGAGATTTGCCAAACGAGCTCAGGCTTTCGAAAAGAGCCAAGGAGATTTGCCAAGCGAGCTCAGGCTTTCGAAAAGTGCCAACTCGCTATTTCTGACATGATTTTTTATGTTTTATTGTTTTACCGAACGCAAAAAATAAAAGCTCATTTAGTCAATAAATAAGAAATATTGGCTTCTTATAAAAATATTATAACGATCAAGCGTTTTACTAATTACGATTATAGTAATATTAGATACATAACTAAAAAAGATAATAACTTCTTTATACAATACTTCTTCGGACCGTTTTACACAATCCCAAATCACATATTTATACTACAAAAATTCACTATTACACCTAAATTTTTTTACAACATTTACTACAATTATACACCTCATCTTATCAATTAATACTCATCTAATACTTCCAAATCTTAATACATCCAAATTTCAATAATTCAACAACAATCCAAAAACTTCCACATCTTAATATTATCTCTAAATACTCATAACATGGCTCAAACAATAGATAAATATTTCACAATAGTTTGAAACCTGTCAATCGAAGGATACAAAAGATAATGCCCCATATCGCCCACTCCTGACAAGGCATGCCGATGCCGATGACATATTCCAAACAATATAAATAGCAAATTAAGACACGAAGTATAAACTACACGATGAAGCTGTATGATTTGATGACTAATCACCCAGAATCCGAAATATCGTCATCGTCATCTTCATCTTCGTCCACGATATACACCAAAGCACGTTTGCTTGCTGCATAAACACAGGCCAGTCCTCTCGATGCTGAATACATAAGATAACAAAATCATTTCATCAATCTTTGAACATACTCAATGAGTTCCTACGAAGTAAGTCTGTCCAAACATGTGTACTTTGTCCATCATAACTAATTAGCATCTATCTCAGACAAAACACAGATCAATCATCAGTCATTCCTTGTTGGATGATAATTTTTTGACAATAAGCAGAAATATAACCCCCAGTGTAACTCACCACTGACTGCTAATGGGGCAACCACCGAGTAAGGTATTTCTCGAACCCTTTCATTCTCCAACTTCAAGTATATAATATGATCCTGCGAAGTACATAACATAAACTCTCATGTCCACATTTTCTAGCTAATTCAGTGATTATTAAAAAATTAACTCCACAACTTGCATACAAATCTATGGATACATGAGAGGTGTGGGAATACAAAGACTGTATGCTACCTCAAGTTGAAGAAGATGCCAATAATCGTTAGCGGGCGATTGTGAGAAAGAGACAAAAGGAAGCTTATTTGCTTGTAATATCATCATACAAGCTGCATCCGACCTCTCAGAGGAAGAAGTTACTTTATTCAGGAGAAAAACTATCTGTTCCTCCTATTTTTAGGTGAAATTTCAGGTGAAAATCGAATCCATATAAATATAATGGGAAAACAACTTAAATTTCTTAAACTTACTTTATACAGTGCTAGATCCACACATCGATAATCATCAGGCAGGCGCAAGAACACAACCTCCAGTGAAGTATTTCCACCATCTAAGCTTGCCAAATCACTTACAAGCCCCCTCACTATGCCAATGCAATTTGTTATGTTTTGGGAAATTTCATCAGGAACAGTGAAACAAGTGTAATCAATAAGCCTCATATGGTCTACTGCTGAATGGGAATTAGCCTCCTGTGGAAATGAAGAGCAAAAGACAATTCATATAATGTGCATCATAGTAATGGATAAACATAACAACGTTATCATTGGATAAAATATCGCCAACATGTCAATTTGAGTTGAAGTTAAGACACCACCAAGAAATATTGCATTGAAAGAATAGAAAACCCATACCTCGTAGTGAGACACTGATGTCGGGAAGTAGGAGTCTTCAGCATTTGGGGCTGAGGAAGTGGGAAAAAGTGGCAGTACATTTTTACAAACCAATCCTCTGGAAACAGTGGATAATGGCATCTCCAAAGCCCCCTTCAGACTAGAATGATCATGAAATCATTACTTTCAACCAAGAAGATAACTACGACATGAGGCTATCAAAGGATGGGTAATGCAGTAAGAAATGGCCAATAAGTTAAGTTAGTGGACTTAGAAATAAATTATACCAAACCACAGTTCAGTGGGAGAGGTTATGTTTGGAAACACTGTTTCACCAGAAATATTGAGTTTTATCTTCAATAGATTATTGAGACATTTAATGGGTTCGATCTGTATTTTCTCATTCCATTTCTTAACATTATTTCTGGTTCCCATCACATGTTCGTATACAAAATGTGCACACGAAGGTACATAGAGCATATTACACATAAATATTATCATTTTGACATGCACCGGTGTGTACAAGTGAGGATAACAATTCAACAACAAGAAGCGTAAATAAGCAAACCTTGACTCCAGTAGTTGAAATTCCTGTGCTAAAGTTCGTTGCAAGCATTGAGTATCTAAGAATCCCCCAAAATGAGCTGCCAATTCTCTAAATCGCTGTCCCATTTCCCTTACATTAGAAGACGCAGTTCAGGTATTAAACAGATTATGGTTCATACGGTCTCTCAATAGCAGAACAAGCAAACAAATGCATTGGCTTCAAATACGATTCAAACCTTGCAGCTTGCAACCAAACTCAGTGAAATATGTAATTGCTTTGTTTGAGGCTCTGTTCACCAATCCATGTCTAGATACTTCAGTTCGCTCAACTTTTAATGTCATTAGATTATAAAAACAAAGCAACTAACAGAAAATTGTAAATCACACCCATGAAACAATGAGTTATTAGTCTCAAAGCTGTAGCTTTCTTACAAGTCAACACCGACAACATTCTTGTCCTCAAGCAACATCCTGATGGGGTCTTGATCGTAGAGGAATTGAAGAAAAACAATGACAAGTTCACTGCAGGAAAAAGGAAGGAACAAGTAGCCACGACAACTTCACAAGAATTAAAGAGTACAGATTGTAGTCAAACCTACTGAAGGGCACAAGTGATTCACTTGGCTCAGACATTAGAACTCTCACAGATTTCTGAAGCCAGTTGAAAAAATTTGAAAACTGGATAAAGAGAGACACCAGAGTTAATATTGGCAGAACAAAATCAGAAAAATATAAGATATCAAACACTGGCGAAACCACGATGCTGATGCTTATGCGCAAATTGTCCAAATAAGTGTATTCAAACAAATTCCCATGAAAATATCACACCGCTAACATTTGGTTGAAGTTGAGTCACGTTCCCTTGAAATTGAACCGCAGATGAAACTGAATCCAATAAAATTTCATAGTTTTGAGAAATGAGGTCCAAAAATAATCAAATTCCTTTTTGTTACACCGGAAATCAGAGGTTGTGTTCTGGTTTATCAAACCCCCAAGATTTTGTACAGTATAGAAATTGAAAGAAAATCTAGCAAACAAATCAAGAATGTTTAAAGGCTACAATCGCACAGCTAAAGACCAAGTTACTAAGTAACCTTAACAAACTTGATCAGGTCGAGGGTGGTTTATTATACGTGAGTGGAGGTGCTTGTATCTATGTGTTTTGGAAATAAAGATGAATTTTCCAAATTTCTGCTATCAAACAGTAACACGTAGGTCAAATCGATAAGCAAGTTACAACCAAGGGAGAGATGGCATACCTGTTGCACGACAGATGACAGAATCCTAATAAACCTATGTATTTGTATGAGAAGCATTCCGCCTTTTTCCGTAGCATTATCAATTAGCTTTTCATCCAAACCAATGCCTTGATAGCATGAACGCCATTTGGAAAGCCCTCTCAGTTCACCAATTCGAAACACAAGAATTTCTGCAGCAGGCTAAACATAAAGACTTCAGAGCTACAAATTTCAGATTGATACAGAACTAACTATTCGAAATCACAAGCAGCAAAAGCTTATAATCAGGAACACAATTAGTACCGCCTTGAACAGACAAAAACAATTGTAACTGTTGCAGTTTGTATTTGTAACTAATTACAACAGCTTAAGAATGTCGCACACCTGCAGATGATCAAGCATGATTGTCTGAAGCTCTTTACCAGCTCCACAAACAACCTTAGCCACCCTTTTAATACCCTATAGAATAACTGATCAAGACATACATCATACTTAAATTATGTGTCACTCTCCTCTTGTAAGTGTAACATACCGCTTCACCAAGAGAATTAACTAGAAACTGATGAACAGCAGGACTTGTCCTTGCGCCACCCAACAAACCGTAGAATTCTTCTTGAGGAGTAGACACGAGTCCTGCACTTTTCTGCATAACACTAAAGCAAAAGTAAAAAGAAAAATGTGAACTGAACTACTGTTTATGTGAAGATTTGTTACCATTGTCAGCAATTAAGGAAGTTAAAACTTTGAACTTTTCATGGAACACATGCATTGCATCCGACCACTGCTTAGACATCACGTGAAGTGATCTTCGAATTACTTCAATCAGATGCTCCACATTTGAGGCTTGCTGAGCAACCTGGTGAAGCTCATTTTCCCTAATGGATAAAGAGAAGTTGTGGAAATGAATCTAAGGGGAAAAAGAACGTTCACCAATTCTCATTAACAGGTGCAACACAGAAAATAAAGAGAACGCAGGAGTATATGATTGTCCAATAGTTTGTCAAGAGGAATATTCAATTAAACAACGGGTTTGGCCAGTTATTCATGGCTTCTATTGTCTAGATATCTCCATTTGTACTATAATTAATCATTAGTTAACTTAGTGTATACAAATTATTTTATTTAAAAACAATGCCGATTACTTCAAGTATATTATGTCTAGAACATTGGACAATACCAAGTAAATCAATAATCACTAGCCCATCCAATGTAAAGACAAAGGACGGGAACGTGATGTGTTAGCTACGGAAAAATAAAACAGCTCCGAGTCTAAAATTGCTGACTCTAACAAGACAAATTCAAAAGTACAACTGGAAAATAGGCATCCACTATTTCAACAAAAGGGCAAAAGTCAATGTTTGGAAGCAACCTGCAAGGCATTTAGGTTGAGAAAAATGAAAACAACAATTCAATATATACTGGAATTGGTTGTTACAGACCTTTCTAATAATAACATAAGCCAATCACAAGTTTCAAATTCCAGAATGCATTATGAGAAAAATGTCCATTAACTAGGTGACATCCATTCCAAATGATAAGTAGAAAACTACGTTATGTTCCTGAAACAAGCAAGTTCAATCCATTTATTCATTCACGAACACACAAAATAACGAAAGAAAACGAAGCAACTGTGATGTTTTGGAACTCAGCCCAAGTTATTAGCTAATACATGTAATGGGATTAATAACCGCATATTTGGTTTAACTGCTGTTACCTTTTTCTCAAAATAGAACTGTCAAGGGTTAAGCAGAGTAAGCCTTGTAAATCACTTCCAAATGCTGGATTTGCACTTGCTTCTGATTTTGTTTGGGAAATGACTCCAGAGCATAGGGCAGTCATCTGAGAAAAATCGTTTGACAGTGCCACCTGAACAGACAAAACAAAATGTTGTGCAGTGTCCAACACTAGAATCCGGAAAAAAATTTAACATTGCTGAAAATTTTTTTAACATTGGTGAAGTAAATACAAACGGTATTAATAAGCATAACTAAGAATTCCAACGGTCAGCCTTACAGGAAAACAACTAGAACAATTAACATTGCAACAGGGTTAGATTATATGAGAGGTGTTATGTTGTTTATGTCAAAGTAAGGTCAAGTTGGAGCGGATTTCATTCTCATGAAGATAAATAAAGGCTGGAAAAAAAAATATTGGAATAAGTAGTGATGAATTTCATCAAATTTTCTGGAGAGATGAAGATGACACATAGCAAGAAGGACCGTGTTCATGAAAAGCAACAATATAAATGACAATAACGCTCGCAACTTTCAAATTAATAATTCATTTCAGTAACTTGGTCAAAGCAAATTCCAGTTAAGCTACAATGTAATAAAAAATAATTTCCTTACGGCACCAAATAAACGGGAAACATCAGAAACAAGAAGCTGGATGAGCTTTTCATGGCATCGGTGCATTAATTTTGCTAAAACTATATGCTACTGATTGCCTGCTTGTGCTGGCATTTGTTTATATTTTAATAATTACCTTAATAAGAGCTGACAATCACAATAAACACTTAGATGACAAAATAGCTCCTAGCGAATGACGAAAAAATTGATGACACATACGAAGTGAATTTACCTTATATAAAGAAGCATTCATGAGTTTGCAAGGACCCTGCTCCCCTACTAGAGAACTATGGCATGCAAGATTCTGTATATTCTGATACAAGGGTCCAATATGAGAAAGCAGTGGTCAGCGCATGGCATTATGAACAGATATGTTAATGTATAAGAAAGCCTATAAACCCTTCAACCATTAATGATTTACTTACAACTCTTCCTATTCGGAATATGCCAAATATGCTGAAGCAAATAGTGCCGCTATTATCACCGCTGCATAAGATGTTAAACTGTTGGTGTGAAGAATCAAACAGTTCCCAGAATGAATCATCAGTTTCATCCATAAGCCCATTATTATCTCCAGATACAAGTCCCGGTACCCGAGGTACTCTTGGGGCATGAGGGAAAAAACGAGTTGTTCGGTCTTCATAACTTGAACTATGGTTTCGTTCCTATAGGCCGAAGGAGAAAGGAAGTCTATCATTTACAGATCTAAAAGGAACAAATTACAAGGAAATCATATTATGTTGCAGGCATTTTCTTACAGATTCGTGCTTATTGGTAAAAAATAACATAGTTTAGTATACATTGTAATATCATTAATTTCAACGAAATATCTGGTACATTATAATTTTCAAACATATAGTTTAGGTATTAATAGTGCATTCACTAATCAAGCATTTCTCTTTAAATTGAAGTGCTACAATTTCTCTTCAATGAATCTAGTCATTTTCTAAGCATAAATTGGTTACTACTTGCTTGCATAAATGAAAATTACAGAATATAGGTGTTTTTAGCTAATATGATCACGCCAAAGAATCATAACGTGGGAGCATTGTATGTACCTATGTCTATGTCTGTGTGTGTGTTTCGCAATTACCCACTCTTACACAAAACTACAAATAACTGTAGAACACTAGAAGTAATTTCAACTACAAGATTTCCAAGAGAATTAAACATAATCAATATATTACATTCACATACATATTATAGAACTGCCATTGTATATACCTCCCAAAAAGTACGATCTCTGAATGTTTTAATTATTAACAATGTCAAGAGAATGCGACTGTAGAACACCAAAAGTTCAACTACAAAATTTCCAGAAGATTAAACACATAAAGATGGAGAAAAGGTTCCATGCTAAAAAAGCAAAAATATTCCAATGAAGTTGCTTGGAAGAAAATTTAAAGACAGGAACTTAAGTAAAATCATGGCGAGACTCCTATGAGGAAAAGTAATCATCCCATACCGCAGGTTTTCTCCTATTATCCACCCAATTGAGAGAGACGACAGACACGCAGTGGAACTTCATTCTCCTTAAGAGTTTCCCATCCTACATTAGAATAATAAGGAACAACGCACCACAAAATGATCAAACTTACAGTGCTTCACAAAAACAGGACTGAAATTGGCATAAATGGACCAAAAGACAACAGCTTACCTCCACATCATGCAGTGAAATGGCTCCATCTTCAAGCCCAACCACTATCACTCTTCCATCAGGGCGCCAACATATTGATGTTATGTGTTGCCCTAAAGCAACAACCCACATAGTGTCATAACAAAGAAAGAATGTCTTGAGCACTCATATCCTGATTATGCCATAATAAAAGCACACTTGAAACTCAAAAATTCCAACTTCAAGTAAGAAACCACTAGTGAGAAAAAAAAAAAAGAAAAGAAAAGAAAGCTTCGGCAACAAATCCTAATTGAGATTTCAAGTGTTGCACCACTTATCTATTCTGAAGCCCAAACGACAACATCTAGCGCGAAGCATGTTTAGAAATATCAAAACCTATAAATGGTCAGTGAAGAGATAGTCAAATGAAGAATATTTGGAAAAGGATATTTTGCTTTGGTAGGTTATAGGTAAAGGTAGGCAGCGTACAAAATGGAGGACAAACCAAATGTGTTAGAGGAAGTGAAACCTTTACATTACACCTTCTCCAATATTTGCAAGACACAATGAATCAATTTCTAATGTCTAACAGACTCGTTATAAAGCTTTGAATCACAAGTCACAGCCTAACATTTTATGACAGGCAAAGCAAAACATTTCGATCATTAACACATAAATTTCATTTGTAGGAACTAGGATTTTCCTCAAGAAAAAACGGCTACAAAAACACGAGGACAATAGAGGTGTACCAAGCGAGGAGGTCCATAGTCTCTGCCAATTGAATCGATGAAGTATAAGTTTGAAGTCATCATCGCGCGACACCATCGCCAGCAAATCCTTTTCTGGGTTCCATTCAGCGAATTTTATCTGCAAAAACACTTTTTTTTGTCCTTTTTTTGCTTCTTCCATTTTAAGCTTTCAATGAAAAACAAATAAACACAACTAAAACCCAAACACACGAATATGTTTACTCAACACTACGGTTACTTCAAGATAAACGCAGTAGAATGTAGGACCTGTGTAGCGATGGGTTTATCGAATTGGAGCTGAAATGGAACACTAGGTCTGACGGACATTTCTGCTTCGTCCATTGAGCAAAATGAAGTCGAACAAGCTCGTCAAGGTCGTTTCTGGAACAAGATAACAACTTGGGAGGAGCGTAATTTAGAAATGGATGTCAGGCGCTTGAGAATTGATGCAAGACACAAGGCGGCGACGCCGATCTGTTACTGGATGTGGATGGTTTTTAGTGAGTGGAGGGATAAATTTGAACAAAGGGATCCATCCACCATCGAACTGAACTAAATACGAGGAGGTATTGCGTATAAAAGAAGGGTATATTAACTTTCAGGCCAAAATGTTTTAAAATAGGATTGATATCCTTTTCAAAAACGACCCAAAATTTAGAGATAAGTACCTAAAATATAAACCGTTATCAGAGTATTGTTTTGTGTTATTTCAGACCAATGAAGTGTTACTGAACAAATCAGGTCCTTAAAACTAATTTTTTTCCCGACATGGCCTGAATACGTTAGAACTCAGACCCTGACAGGGGTATGAACAAAAATTGCCCCTAAAAAATTAGGGACAAAACCTAAAATGGTCCATAATGTATCCAACGTGAACTAATTTAGTCTCGATGTTTCATGTGACCAAATTATATTTGTCATCGATGCAGTTGATATTAAACCAATTGGTCCTTCCATTAGATACGGTCAATTTAGATATAAAATTGGCACGTGCCGACACGCGATTAGTCGAAGTTAAAAATTAAAAATTGACATTGGAAGGGAAAACAATAACTAAAATGAAAAAATAAATAAAAAGTAAGTTAACATAAAAATAAAATAAGAGAGAGAGGAAATAAAATATATCCAAAAATAAAATAACAAAAAATCCAAAATATAAAAATTTTTTTTTTGTTTTATTTATAAACAAAGTAAAAAATTGCCACTTGAAGTTGATCAAAAATCCCGATCTCCGTCCCCATTCAGGCAAGTTAATGGGGACAAAAATCTCCCCATCACGACCCGCGAGGATTTTTCTGAAATTATTTATTAATATATTATACTATAAAAAATATATTTTTACGAGAAATATTGAGGATAGGAATTGGAACAATTTCATCACTGTTAACTAGAGAGACGGGATTCCTAGTAAACTTTTTTTATTTTAGTTTATTTCATTTTATTTTATTGTAGTTCACTTTTTATTTTGTTATTATTCTTTAATGATTTTTTTTATCTTTTACCTTTTTATTTTTGTTACTTATTTTTGATATATTCTATTCTCTTCCATCATTATTTCTTATTTCTAATTTATTTTTATTTTAATGAATTTTTTATTTTTTATTTTTAATGTTAATTAATTATTTTTAAGTTGGATAATCGTGTGTTGATGAGTCCCGATTTTCCGTCCAAATTGACGGCGATCTAACGGAGAGACCAATTTGGTTCAAAATCAACAACATCAGGCACTTGGTCCATGCGATTCATATGGTAAACATCTGATACCATTTTTTTGTTTTCTCTCTATAAATCACCATTGTACTTTCGACTAAATATTTGGTTTAACTCGATTTACTATCATTTTGTCACACGATTTACAGTGAAAAACTATTGGAAACCGAGTAGGAGAACAAAAGAAAATAACCCCATTGAGACAAGAAGGAACGTGAAAGACATGGTCAAAGGAGATTAAATCGTGATAACTTGATATCGCTTTAGGTTTTATTTAGTTGAAACTGATTCCAAGATTTATGGTAAGTTTAAGGTTAGGGTTTATGGTTCGCGATATTGAAACGATTATCAATCGATTTCTTTATGAATAGAATGTTACTTGAATAGTAATTTCATTGGATAGCTTTCGAATTCGTTTATTTTGAATAGTATTTGGATGGACTTATTCGAATAACATATATTATTCGAATCGTATTCGTAAATAAATGTGTAGAGAGAGCAACTTTACGTAACGGTATATGTTACCTTAATCTCCAATAACCAACAAACACAAGTTATAACCAAACACAAGACATGTATGACATCTTTGACTTGGACATGCCGGAGGGCATAAGATTCACGAGTTGGAAAATTGGAATCTATGGTTGCGATCGAATCTCTATTCCACATGCAAATCATGCATCTTAAGAAAGATGACTAGGTCACCTTCAGTCGACGTTTGTGGGGCATTTAGTATAATGGTATGAGGTAATTACCACAAATAATTACTCCCAGTATGAGCTTGTGTATTTGATAAGATATAAATACGAGGCTCTAGGAAAGTTCAAGGAGTACAATACATTGATAAGCAACAAATAATTTTTGGTCGTTCTATCAGATTGGACGACGAGTACCTGGTCTCAAATTTGATTGTTCTTGAAAGACAACGAGATTTTTTCACAAATCACTCCACCGACATGCCATTGAATGACATGGTTGAGCGATGGGATAAAATTTATTGCATATGGTTCGATCCATGCTTAGTTGTACCGATTTACATGGGGCACGCGCTATGATTGCCTAATATGTTTTAAACAACATTCCTCCAAGTATGTAGCATATGATCCGGCAAGAAGCCAAGTTTAGGTCACCTTAGGAAATGGGGTTGCCCCGCATGTGTGAAAAAAGCTCAATACAGACAACTTAGAGTCAAGGTTATCGAATGATGATTTAAAGAATATTTCGAGGATGATTTAAAGAATATTCTACTTTCACAATGATATGATGATTGTTGTAACTTTATAGGGTCACTTCGTAAAAAAAAATGAGTTTGTGCGAGATGGTGGAATAGTCGAGTGCTGACTCTTGGAGAACCGACTAAAGAGCCTTCACTGACTAGTATCGGACGGCAGTCACATACGCATACAAAATTGTGCAGGTCGGTACAATATTTTGCTAGTATGAGAGATATGGTATGGTACACATCGAGAACGAGGTTGCTGCGGATGTCTGGCTGACAACTCCCTACCTACGGCGAAGTGGTGACAGACATTGACTCACTCTATGGCTTGAGGCTTTGAATGTATAAATGGACTCGATGAGTGCCAACCAAGTCCGGACTCGGGCGGATCTTCCCGATACTTTTACACCAATCAAGTGCAAGTGGATCTACAAGAGCAAGATTGGATCTGATGGGCGGGTTGACACTTGTAAAGTGAGGTTTGTCGCAGTTATATCCAGAGAGAAGGAATTGACTAAAATGAGACCTTTCTGCTCGTTGCCATGATCAAGTCCATTTGCATTATGTGTAATAGCTACACACAATGGTTACGAGATCTAACAGATGGATGTAAAGACGACTTCCTAATTCATTAAGGAGAAAATCTATAAGGAGTAGCCAAAAGTTTTACATTGCAAGCAGATGCTCACTAGGTGTGCAAGCTAACACAAACATCTCGAATTACGCACCTTCATTTGGATAAAGTAGTTCGGAATTATGCATTTGTAAAAAACAGCGATGAGCCACCTACAAAAAGAGAAGTGAGCAAATTATCATTCATCGTATTGTGCGATGACATTCTTTATAGGAAATGACGTTTGTCACTTATCTGATATTATAAGAAGGAGAATATTCACAGCGACAAAAGTAGAAAGTCATTTTGTGTTAAAAATTAACTCTAGAAAATTCTCATGGCGTGAGAATTTAGGTTAGCGTGTATAAATTACTTTCTTTTATTGATTGTCGGTTTTGATATAAGTGAACGTGCAAGAATCGGGTGATCATTTTCATCCAGTTAATTTTCGACGTCCTTGTCTAGTAATTTTCTCTTCGCTAACATAAGGTCTTCCCATATTGTCGGCTCGGATCACCTATTCCAATTAGTATTCCAATCCGTGTTCCACTTATTAAAATATTAATATTAAAGCTTAGTATCTCTCCTAGTCACCATCCACACGTCCACTCTACTTTTTTTTTTGGTAAAGAAGTTATCATTACCACGCATCTTAATGTTTGTACACCTTCACATGAGTAAGCAATACCTTAAACTAAAAGCATTATGTAGTCAGCTTCCCTATGAACTCTTGGACGTCCAGCTTGATTGGTTGCCGCTTCAAACTTCTGATTTGATCCAATGCTATCCATTTTATCATCCTCAAAATTGCCTCGCCATCTCGATCAGCCTCCCCCTTTAGCTGCCGATTCCTCTCATTCCATATGATATAGAACATGGTTGAAATCACCATAATCTGTAGCTTACATATCATATGTTTTCTCTTTCCAAGCTGTTTCATGACTCGCTTGATCCCCTCAAGCTCATCCGGGATTCGACAGTTCAACCAATTCTGAATTCCCTCCTTAACTGTTTTGCTAAAATCGCATATCATAAACAGATGTGGTATACTCTCCTCTTCATTCCTACACAGTGAACATCTCAGATCAGGCACTTCCATCCCCCATCTTTGCAACCGGTCTCTAGTCTGAATTTTCCCATGGAATATCATCCATAGTACTATAGTATGCTTGGGTACAGATATCCGGTTCCATACAGCCGCCGCAAGCTCGAACTTTACCTCCCTGCTCTTACCCAGCTAGTTATAAGCCGAGTTAACAGTGAATACCCCATTTGTTGTAGAAATCCATTTCCCCTGTATTATGCCGTGTCTGAATAGCTCCTTAACTTTATTAATTCTTCTCCATGTCCAGCTACAATCGCTAGGAATATTATAGGTCCAGAAGTCATCTCCTCGCAAGTATATTTCGTTCAACCATCTAATCCACAAGCAATCCTTTTTTGCAGCAATGTCCCACATCAGTTTTCCTATACAAGCATAATTCCAATATCCACAATTCTTGATGTTTAGCCCTCCATAGCTCTTCCTTCTACAGACCATATCCCAGGCCACCAGTGCTCTCTTCTGCCCTTTTTCAGTTCTCCCCCATAAGAAATCCCTACATTTTTTATCTACCATTTTGACCACACTTCTAGGTAGCATAAAAATCGATCCCCAGTAGCCATGTAGAGAGAGCAGCACTGAATTAATGAGGCAACATCTGCCCATATAGGACAGGTTCCTAGTGGCCCAACAATTGATCCTCTTCGAAATTTTATCAACCAGCTCTTGGCAGTCCACTCTGTTCCACTTAGTAGGTGAAATGGGTACCCCCAAGTATCTCATAGGGAAATGCCCTTCTGTAAATCCAGTGATTCCAATCAACTCCTGCTTGGTAGTACCAGAAACACCTGCTAAATAGATCTGGGATTTGCTGCTGTTTGCTTCCAGACCTGTAGTTTGGTGGAACTGTTGTAAGCTTTCACTGATTATTGCCAATGATTGCCTTTGAGCTTTGCATAGGATTATTAGATCATCTGCAAAGCACAAGTTAATAATCCCCAACTGTTTGCATAGAGGGTGGTAACGAAATTCTCTCCTAGCAGCTGCCAGCTTTAGTTTCCTCGATAGGTACTCCATTACCAACACAAACAGTATTGGGGACATCGGATCTCCTTGCCTAATCCCTCGAGCCCCTTTTATGTTTCCTTCCAGTCCTCCATTAATAGACAATTGGTAAGAAACCTTAGTGATGCACTCCTCTATCCAAGCTACCATTCTGACTGGAAAGTTCAGTTTCTGTAACAGGTTTAGTAGAAACCTCCACTCTATCATGTCATATGCCTTCCTGAGGTCTACTTTCAGCAAGCACCTAGGTGACACATTTCCTCTTTTGTATAGCCTAAGTAATTCCTGCGTAAGAAGTATATTGTGGCCTATGATCCTTCCAGGGACAAAGGCTCCCTGGTTATTTTGTACTAGCCGGGGCAGCACAGGTTTGATTCTGGAGCATATGAGTTTAGTTATACACTTGTACACCGTGTTACAACATGCTATTGGCCTGTAATCCTTAGCAGCATTTGGATGCTCAACTTTGGGAATCAATGTTATTGTGGTCTTGTTAAAAGTTTTCAGCAGCTGAGCTTTCATGAAGAAGTTCTCTACCACCTTTGTAACATCTTCACCAACAACCACCCACGCTTTCTTGTAGAATTCACTGTTATACCCATCCGGCCCCGGGGATTTCTCGCTAGATATAGAAAACATGGCTTTTTTAATTTCCTCTCTGGTGAAAGGTCTAATCATTTCCATCTGCTCCTCCACGATGAGTACGTGACCTTGTCTGATCACTTCATCCTCAATCCCATGAGTGTGGTCCATTTTTTTACCCAGTATCCCTTCAAAATACTCTACCAGATGAGCTGCTATACCCTCAGGTTGCTCAATGAGTTCCCCTGCCTCATTATATATTGAAGAAATTCTGTTCCTTATCCTCTTTTGTTTCAACAAGGCATGGAAATATCTTGTATTCCTATCACCATGTTGGAGCCATGTAACTTTAGCTCTTTGGGCCAGAAATTTGGTTGCTGCCTTGCTCATCTTCTCAAATTCAGTAGCACTATCCTTCTCTGCCTGAATCAGCATCCAATTTAGTGGATCTCCATGGAGTTGCTCATGTGTCTCCTTCAGTTTCTGCCTACTTCTTTCCATGGTGTTAATGATGTCATGAAAGCTTGCCCTATTTAGGTGTTTCAGAGCTCCTTTCAGTCTCCTCAACTTATGAATCAAATTCCATCCCAGCCCCCCATCAATTTTCTCTTCCCATGCATCAGCAACCAGTTTTAAAAAATGGGGTGCATCTACCCACATATTTTGAAACTTAAACCTCTGTTTATTTGGCCAGGGTAATCCTACTTTCCTGATAAAAATAGGAGTGTGATCTGAGATTCCTTCCTCTAGCACATGAGCCTCTCTATCATTGTAGCTTTCAGTCCAAGCACAGTTAATAAAAACCCAATCGAGCTTACTCCAGATTCTCCTCTCATTCTCTTGTTTATTTGTCCACGTGAATGTATTCCCTTTCCTTCTCATTTCCTCCAAGTCACAATCTCTCACACATTCTCTGAAGTCTTCATATTCAGAAGCATGTACGGGCACACCCCCTATTCTGTCTCCCACATTCAGTACACTGTTAAAATCCCCCCATAATACCCATGGATATTTATCTTGGGTCACTCCTCTGATATCATCCCATAGTTCCTTTCTTTTTGCATTGTTATTATGTCCATAAACCGATGTCAGCATGAACTCCTCACTTTGTCTAGCAACTTTTACATGGATCATCTGGTCAGTCTGCTTGATGACATTCACTTTCCACTCATTCTGCCACACCAACAGGATTCTCCCATTTGGATGATTATCCAAGTTATTCAGATAATGCCATCCTCTAAAGCACCTATCCATAATCCACTCCATGTTTTCCTTCTTTATTTTGGTCTCTATTAGGCAAGCAAGATTAATCTGTAATTTTTTACATAACAGGCTAATCTCTGCCTGTTTGTGGGGGTATTCATACCCCTCACATTCCAAGCAAGGGATCTATCCATGAGGGGAGACGCCAATCCCCTGTATATGGGGGTTGTATCTATGGCCCTGATTTGAAGGATCAGTGCTTGGTATCCCCTGATCTTTAGAGGCTCTTCTTCTGCCCTGTATTACCCATTCATCATTGACCCCAGCTGCCTCCTGGTGCATCTGTTCTCCTTTTTCCTGCATCACATTTATTCATGTCCCAGTAGTATTCTGTCCCTGCACATGTTTCTGTGATCCAGTTTGGGGTGGTTGTATTTCTGCAGCTTGCTTCTCTCCTGTTTCAGCCGATTGCTTACTCTTCCATTCTTTTTTGCCCTTTGCTCTCCTACACTCCTCTGTTTCGTGTCCATACATCCCACAATGTCCACATTTTATTGGTTTCCATTCATACACAATTTTTTGCTCGCTGAGTTGGCCATGCTCATTAATAAAAGCAATAGATTCCTTCAAATCATTCTTGAGCTCTACTTCCACAAGTACCCTAGCAAATTGGATTCTTTCATTTCTCTCTGTCACACCATCCGCCATGATTGGATTCCCTACAAGGCTAGATATTTTGCTCAAGCTCCTAGAGCCCCAGTATTTTAGTTCAAGGTGGGGGAATTGAATCCAGATTGGTACCTTCTCCACTTCCCCTTTCTTGAATTGTGTGTTTGAGGTCCAGTGAGCTAGTATAACCGGCTTCTTGTCAAATTGAAGAACCTCCTCTTGCAGTACTCTGTCTCGTACCTCCATGGACTCAAACTTAGCCATAAACAGCCCTGCTCTGACTTGCAATACCTTCTGAATTCCATATTTCTTCCACATTCTGCTTAGAAATCCATTCATCACTGAAAAAGGGGGGTTCGAGCCCAACACATAGCACACTAGCGTAGAGTTCCAATATTGAACCTCCTCAGAGATATCATCCATTTCAATTTGTCCCACCTCCATTCCTTTAGTGACTACTGGTTCTACATATTCAAGTTTGGTTCCCACATTCCTCAGCTTGGATATATCAAAATTTTCCCACAGTTTTTTACTATTTTCTCTACAGCTGTCTCCCTTTCCTTCATTATCCATTTGCTTCCCTTTTAGTTCCCTCAGAGTTTGCTCTAGGTTTGTAGATCTTCCTTGTCCCGCTGTCCCCCAACTGGGGTGTTAATGTATTGGCCAATCATTCGTGTAATGTTTTCGATTGTAGGTTCAATCGGTGTTGTGATATTGTTTGGTGATCTTTCCTCAGTCCCCTTCACCATAGTAGTACTTGGTGGCCCCATTCATAGGGTGGTATGTACTGTTTGTTATGATTTAGAATAAATTTGAGTGGTGATTGATTAGATTTTGTTTAATCAATGAAGCTCGTATTCAATGTGCCAAATGAAGAGGAGAAGGCAGAGTACAAGACTTGTTCACACGAACTAATGGATGTGTGCGAGCTTCTTGACCGGCTTAGCTTCGATGTGGATGCACTACCAAACCCATATCTACCAGAAACTCGAGAAAGATTTACGAATATGGTGATATTTGCAATGAGAGAGAGACAAAGCGATATTAATTCATTTGATATCACTTCGAGTACCACGGCGAGGATCACAACGGTCGCTTACATGGATGGAAAACAACGGCCATTAAATTGAGGGCGTCACGGTTGCATGTCAACATTCGTCAATGGGAGATTTGGACAAATTTCATGTGTGGGCATTTTGTTGAATCAATTTGTGGTGTGAATACAAACATTTCTTATTGGTAGGCATTTTGTTGAATCATTTTGTGGTGTGAATACTAACATTTTCTTATTGGTGGTCATTTTGTTGAATCATTTTGTGATAGGCATGGTGTTGAACATGTTGAAGATTGAATATTTGTTTTTTTAATATTTTTCTGAAAAACATTGACACATATAAAAGGATACATATTGTTGAGTAGGGTGAAAGATGAAACATGAATCCATATTATATTTGACAATTCTTCGTACACTTGTTATCTGTTTTCTCACCTTTCTTTCCCCGTGGCATCTTTATTTTCGCAAGTCGTCTGTTTGAGTTATGCCTTGACATGCCAACTGTAGTGATTGATTTTTGTATGGATTTATATGATCAATGTTTTTGATTAACTTGTAGTGTAGAAAATGTTCTTTGAAATAATATGAGCATAACATTACTCGCACTTTCTTCAGACATATTATGCTATATTAAACGAGTATCATCAGCGTGGAGGTTGTGACATCGTATTAATACTATTTTCGAGCTAGTTATTCCCTGCCTCCCCGAGCATGGTAAGCAAGAATGGATAGATATCAGGTATGACTTTGTCGACCCTAATTTGAATTCTCGATAGGAATATTCTGTGTTTGAGATTGATTCTCATTTTCAACTTATATCACTTTGTGATTTCCAATAAATTAGCAGATTCAAGAAAACAAAATATATCGATGAATTCAAGAAACTAATACATAATTATTCTTTCGTCCCTTTGATAATAATAAAATTAGAACGTTCATATATCCAAACAGTTTCTGCTGCTACTTTCTTGGCTTCTTCAACCGTGGACGCCAGCAAATACTTAGTTTTTTTCATTTCGTGCCTCGGGTATATTTAATGTTTATGATTATGTGTCTCGAATGGAAAATGGATAGGTCATTGCTGCTTTTGATTTCTTTTATCCGTTTCTGCAGCATTGATTTCAAGAGTACACTAAAAGAGGCACTCGAGCGTCTGCTCGAGGGACGGAACCTTGAGAAGTACAAGATGTTCAAGCTCCACGAGGAGCTCTCGCAGGTGAGAGACCAGAAGAACTTCCTATCGTGCACGTTTATTTTGTGCGTGAGTTGGTTGGAAGCAAAGCACAGTCGTCAGGGCGGCAGATGATGTACTTTGCATTTGATGATCTTTCGACATCTTTAAAGGCGACCCGTGGCACGATAACACATCAGCTGACGAAACAGGTGTTACAGTCGAGGAGGTACTCTCCTACGTGCAAGATAAAGGTCTTCTGTTCGATAGCGTCTGTCGTGTACCCCGCGTGAGGAACTTGCACGCGCACTTCTGCGAAGAAGTAAATTAAAAGTAAAGTTTAAAGCTTGAAAGTTTTGAGCTTACATAAAAGATTGATTTTCGGGAGGCACCGACGGTCAAGATAAGGTCATTTCAAGAGCTGACTTTTGATAAGGTTCTTATAAAGGTGCAAGAGGAGCCATTAGTGACCGCCCCAGATAGCTATGACTCATTTAATAGGTGTGGTGACGTATTTATATTCAGGAATCATACTTGTTCTTTTTCTTTCTTCTCCACAAACTAATAAATGCATTGGAGGTCTTGTACTGAGGGCCTGCGACGGCGGAGATAGCGGACTTCCACCAGGCTGCACTATATCACAAAAGCTGATGGGACATTGCGTTCTCGTCGTAGGACACGCGCAACTCGAATATCAAGGGGTAAAACTTGATTTCCTTATCATGCAGAATAGAGTCAGGAGTTCTTTCGGCTTTAGAGGATTCTGTCTTGTTCCGGACCTTTTAACTATCTTAGATCTTATTCTGTTCTTTTTGGCCTCAAACTAGATGTAATTATGATACTTAGTGATGAATTGGTATGTCCACCCCTGAATTACCGACCAATGAATTAACGATGCTTAATTTATGATCTTGACCTTGGTGGCTGGACCTTTGAGGGACTTTATGCACTTCATGAGCATATGATTAGAAGAAAAGAAAAAAAAAAAAAGAAAAGACTTCGAATTATTGTCATTGCAAAAATTTCATGTGTGGGCATTTTGTTGAATCAATTTTTTGTGTGAATACAAGCATTTCTTATTGGTAGGCATTTTGTTGAATCATTTTGTGGTGTGAATACAAACATTTTCTTATTGGTGGTCATTTTGTTGAATCATTTTGTGTGGGCATGACGTTGAACATGTTGAAGATTGAATATTTGTTTTTTATTTTTTTTTGAAAACATTGAAATGTAAAAGAAAGATACATTTTGTTGAGTAGGGTGAAAGATGAAACATGAATCCATATTATGTTTTAGCATCCACGAAAAATTTGTTTGATGTTCATTGGTTTTATTTTATGCAGTCTCCAAGATATAAGATAGACAGTTATAGAGCATTGAAGCACGACGAAGTGCTTAAAGCTTTGGATAAGTATCCGGTCCTCCATGCGATTCGTGCATATTGTAGCTTCGGAGATAGGGTGGTATGTACTGTTTGTTATGATTTTGAATAAATTTGAGTGGTGATTGATTAGATTTTATTTTAATCAATGAAGCTCATATTCGATGGGCCAAATGAAGAGAAGAAGGAAGAGTACAAGTCTTGTTCGCACGAACTAATGGATGTGCGCGAGCTTCTTAACCGGCTTAACTTCGATGTGGATGCACTGCCACACCCACATCTACCAGAAACTCGAGACAGATTAACGAATATGGTGATATTTGTTATGAGAGAGAGAGAGACAAAGCCCTATTAATTCATTTGCTATCACTTCGAGTACCACGACGAGGATCACAACTGTCGCTTACATGGATGGAATACTACGGCCATCAAATTGAGGGCGTCACGGTTGCATGTCAACATTCGTGGATGACAGATTTGGATAAATTTCATGTGGTGTGAGTACAAACATTTCTTATTGGTAGGCATTTTGTTGAATCATTTTGTGGTGTAATAAAAACATTTTCTTATTAGTGGTCATTTTGTTGAATCATTTTGTGTGGGCATGATGTTGAACATGTTGAAGATGAATATTTGTTTTTTAATATTTTTTTGAAAAACATTGAAATGTATAAGAAAGATACATATTGTTGAGTAGGGTGAAAGATGAAACATGAATCAATATTATGTTTGACAATTTTCCATACACTTGTTACCAGTTTTCTCACCTTTCTTTCCCCGTGGCATCTTTATTTTCTGCTGCAAGTCGGCTGTTAGAGATATGTCTTGACATGCTAACTGTGATGATTGATTTTTGTACGGATTTATATGATCAATATTTTTTATTAACTTATAGTTAAGAAAATGTTTTTTAAAATAATATTAGCATAACATTACATATCGCACTTTCTTCAGAAGCATTATGCAATATTAAACGAGTATAATTAGTGTGGAGGTAATGATATTGTATGAATACTGTTTTCGGGCTAGTTATTCCATATGATAAAGGCGTATTAACTTTCGGAGACAATTCTGATTTCGAATAACCCATTTATTCATATTATTCATGCATAATAATAACAAATACAACTATAATGTAATGAATATACAAAGTCGAAACAACCTTAAATATACAAAATAATCATAATACCTGAATCAACAATTACAAAAATATAATAACCGCAATAATATAGACGACAAAATAAATAAAGCTTCGAAATGGTGAATGAATAACTAAAAATAATATAGATGAAAAGATAATAGACCTTCAAATCGGCAATCTCGGCGACGGTGTTCTGTGTTGCGCTGTTGTTTGTTTTTATTTTTTTTTTTATTTTGTCGATTTTTTCTAATAATAATGGACTTTACTATTATTTTCCATTAATAGGCATTATTCAGCATGGTCCACAGCGTAAAAGCCCAATAAATGCCTAATTGTTAAAAAGTTTGTTTATTAAACATGGCCCAGTAAAGCCAACAGAATAAAAAACATCACTTACCTAATTGATCTTCTTCTTCCTCCAGACCAAAGACCCCATTGACGCGCGCAGGGTAAGGTATATGAGGTATACTACTCTTCCACTTCCCACATGCCTTAAGCTTAACACTGCTCATCTTCTTCTCCTTCAAAATTGAATAACTTTTCAAATCGCAGCAGGCATACAAACTACCACCTCCAACAATCTCAGTACAAAAATGGTGGGCGATTGATCACGGTAGATGATTCTGACGAGGAATTAAACAAAAGTTTCGTCTCTACTACTGGTAATTGAATGATTACGCGAGGGAAAGCGATGAGGAGAGAAGCTATAGAATTTATGTTTTTTTTGGGGGGAAAATGAAGACAAGGAAGACTGAGTGAGGTCAGAGAAAAGGGTTTTCTTGAATATAAATATTTCATTGCTTTCTCCTTTCCTTTTTTTTTTCTCTTTATGGAAAAGGGAAAATTAAATTGCGATTGCGGAAGTCAAATTGTGTATCAGCATGTTTTCTTTCATAGTAGTGAAACTTGCGACAAACGAAACAGGAGACTTTATTTATTTTACTTTTGTGAATATTTATAACCTTCACATTTCGTGAATCGTGAGCACAATTCAGTATATCGAATTAGGGTTGCAAATGAACCGAATATTTTCGGTTCGGTTCGGTTCGGTTCGAGATTCGATTCGAATTTAAGATTCGGATTCGAAATAAATGAATACGAATACGAATACAAATACTTTTTATGATTCGAATAATTTCGAATACGAATAAGAATATGTCTGTATTCGATTCGAAAAATTAACGAATATTCGATTCGTTTAATGTAATATATATTTAAATAATATATATTATATATATACTTGTAAGCCGAAATAAAATATTAGACCCAAATTATTTATTTGTTTTGACCCATAAAAGGAAATAAAGCAAACCCTTCATCTATTTAACTCACGCTCCAAGTGTAAAAATAAAAAGCAAATACGAACATTGAGTTGTTTCTTAGATTTTGTAATTTTTCGGAATTATTTTGTAATTCTAACAGGTTTTATGGGGAAAAAATTGAAATTTTCTTTCGAATATTCGAATATTCGAATATTCGCGAATATATTCGAATACCTTATCGAATCGAATCGAATCGATTTTTAGGATTCGAATACGAATCGAATCGAATACGAATACTTGGAAAAATTAACGAATACAAATTGAATATTATGATATTCGATTCGATTCGGTTCGTTTGCAACCCTATATCGAATGCATCGACCGAAAAATTGAAATAATAATGTGATAATTTGCTTCGACAATGTTCGATATTGTTTTTTTAGTACGCTTTATGTGCGTGCAATAAAATAAATTAATTGTTATCGAGTGATTATAATAAGTAAATACTAAAAATAGGAGCACCAAGCCAGGAAAATTCCAATTTCCAACAGGGTCCGAAATTGTACACTTGAACAGTCGAAGGTCCGGACCTCCGGAGATCCGGAGCCAGGGACCTCATCATTAACCGAGAAGAAAGGAGTTTCACGTCGCCATTACTTTCAAATTCCAGAAGCCCGGATACTAAGCGAGCGAGCGCTATAACCACGCATTTAAGCGAGCTGGCGCTATAACCACGCATTTAAGCGATTCCCTGAAAGTGCATCCTCGGGATTCTCATTCTTCTTGGAAGTCGTCGGCCGGCGAATGGTTGGGGTTTTGGAGGCTGTTGTTCGACTGGGAATCGCTTGTACTGGCGAGAGAGAGAGCAAGTAGAGTGGACGTGTGGATGGTGACTAGGAGAGATAGTAAGCTTTATATTAATATTTTAATAAGTGAAACAGGGATTGGAATACTAATTAGAATAGGTGATCCGAACCGCATATTTGTGGGGTAACAGAGTACTAGAATTTCCAACACTACAAAAAATGTGTTAAAAAATAGACTAAAAACACGCACCTATTTTCGACAGTTTTTGAAGCATAAAAAAGGACTTGGTAAAGAGGAAAGATGACCATATTATACTGCTTGGCTATTTTGTTACCACTTTCAATCACTTTCATTGCCTTTCCTATGGCTATTTTGTGAGGTCACCATGGACCTGACGGATTCTTCTTGGCTGGGTCCGGGTCTGCGTCCGCCACTGCCGCCTTCTACCTCCTCGATCTCGTGATCGTCGACATTGAGCTTGGGAAGCATATCGACCATACCTGTTGAAAGATAGCCAAAAGAACCGGTGCGAACTCGATGCTATGTTATTAAAATAAGGTGTGTGTCTTTTTTGTGTGTTTGAGTATGTGTGTGTATGTAGTGTGTATATTTTGGTATAATGAAATGAGAGAGTGGGAGTGAGAGATTAAGAAAGTTTGAATGTGAAAATGGACGAAATATGATGGGATTTTTATAGTTTTGTGATGGCGAAAGGATGGCGAAAATTGACCCTAGATTCGAGAAAACGAGTGTATGTAACTGAAGTTGCTAGTATGGTACCATTACCAGCCGTCACTATACGCTTCAAGGTATCATGTGCACCATGCATACACATGCAAGTTGAAGAAAAGAAAGCAATGAAAGGGCCTCCATAGACAATCACACACATTTCATAAAATGCCCTTGACCAGTTCTCTCACGTAATAGGCGCCACTTTCTTGGAGCCTTTAAGTTGATAGCATTGTCTTTGCTTACTCATTTCTTGTGCCATTCATGTGGCTCTTCAGGCGAATATTTCCCAACTTCATTGCCGACTATCAGATAATATGTCTTAAGAATCGAACTACATAAAACTTGAATTAAATCGGGAGAAATCAAGTTACTAGGACTATGGCTTATGAAAATCAGTCACCCTGTCTTACTCCTGGTTTATTTATAATGATAGTTCAATCGACATTCACTGCTTCTTTATTGGTCTTCTTTACAACCTTATTGGTTGTCAATATCTTTTTCTTAGGTTATCTCCAACCATTAACTCTAAATATAGAGTTGCTAAAGTGAAAATTCTTTATACATACTATTTGAACATTGCTTAGAACTCCAACCATCACCTTTATATCCTCCTCTAAAACTAGTATTCTCATTATTCTATTAATTTTATGTTCTACTTATTAAAATTAAATTTTAATATTGTCTTTATTCAATCATACGAGATGAATTAGAAAAAAGTTAAATCAATTACATGGAGTACTATGAAATAAAAAAAAATTATATATTTAGTCCATAATTTTTGTATAGTTTTCTAAAATATTAATTATTATCGACAAATGAGGTACTAAATTCTATGAAAGTTATGATAATACTAATTTATTATCAGATTATAATCTAATCAGACAAATTAGTGACAAATTATATTCGATAATATATCCAAAACGTTTGGATAAATTATTTAAGTGAGGCATATTGTAATTTTGCTCTTTAATTAAAAAATGAGCATGATTAAAAATAATAAATAATAATGTTAAGTTATATAATGGACATTTTTGGCAATGATCAAATTTGTGGGGAAAATGGTAATTCTAAATTAGTTTGCCCCATGTAAGAAACACCTTAAACGATTACAATGGGGGAAATCAAAATGAGATTTACGTTATGAATACCTTGAGTGCATGTTTAGTGCGTGTTCTTGGCTAGAGAATACCGTAGCGACCCTTTTCTCAAGGGAATATACTATTTGATTCACTTTAAAGAACAAAGGTAGTGTTTTAGGTATTTATACCTTTGAATATGCATAAACCCTCGTGTCCTACTTGGAGTTTGCCATTACAACCACTTATTACTCAGTAGAATCTACAACTTGGACTCTCGTTCACTTAATAAGGAAGAACACGATTTAGACTAAATAAAATACATTCGACACTTTTATAGATCCAAGTTCCAACAGAATTACCGTCAGATATTCGTGAGTTGACTAAATTGACTTACTGTCGCAAAAAATTTCACGAATCGATCTTTAATTTTGCGAGCTATTCTCCCCAATTTCAAACTGAAATTTGGGACTTCGATCGAAAATAGATTTTTTCAGCTAATTAACACTGGGAATTGATCGAAGAACTTAAAACATGAAATTCTAACACTCGATTAATTGAGATTAAAGCAAAATACACACGTTGCTGACAAATTGAATGATCTAGTTTGAAATTGAAAAAGACTAAGGTTGCGTTTGGATTGATGTATTTGAATTGAAATCCGTGATTTGAAATTATGAATTCTGAAATCCAAATTTTAAATCCAAATCCACCGTTTGGCAAACGTTAGGATTTTGAAAATCCGAATTTCAAAATGTCCTCGAGCTCTCGAGCCGGCTTGAGCCATCGGTCATCGAGCTCGAGCAGGCTCATCGAGTTCGCGAGCCGACTTGACTCATCGGTCGTCGAGTTCGCAAGCCGGCTCGACTCATCGGTCGTCGAGCTCGAGCGGGCTCGTCGAGCTCGCGAGGACTCATGTCGTCGAGCTCGTCGGCCGACTCGACTCGTCGTTCGTCGAGCTCGCGGGTCGGCTCGACTCATCGTTTATCAATAATAATAATAATAATAATAATAATAATAATAATTTAAGAAAATAATCACGGCAAGATTTGGTATTTCGAAAACGGACCGTTTCCGATCGAATTTCAAATCCATCAAAATACAAGCGCTCGGATTCTCCTCGGATTTGGATGAAATCGAAATCCAAATCCGAGCGGTTGCCAAACGGGTTATTTGAATGAAATTCGGATTTCAAATCGAAATCCCCCAATCCAAACGTAGCATAATTGGATTTCAAATCAAAATTCGCTCAAATCAATCGTTCGAATCGATCGATCGATCAAATGGATTTCAGCACGGAAAGCTCATAATACTCGATTAAAGACATATAAAGCCACATTGCATCAAAATTCGATGAAATGGATTGAAATTTTGCTCGAAATTTTCGCGGATAATGTTGAAAAGAACTTTCGAAAAACAGTCCAAAGGTCACACCTTATATGTATGATCTTCTTAGATATTGGCATGGCGAAGTGAAGGAAAAAGGTAAAAGATAGAACTTCCAAAAAGGTCATCATAATTAACATACATGGGTTTTTCAAAGGTACAATCGTGGGCCAAATATTGTCTCTGTAGTCTGTACCCACCGATAACAAGATTCCAGATCTACCAATCTTGCCATGTGATGATGTTAGGAGAATGGGGCCTCATAAAAAGAATAATAAAAATAAAATACTAATAAATAATTGCAGTTACAGATGAGAAATCAAGAAACCCCATGTGGTTTGCGCAGAAATCACATTGTTGTTAATTTTTTAGTTATTATTTACACATGCATGATATATGCTATTTGTACAAATGTATATATAGGTGAGCTCCTATCCTATATATGTTCGTGGTTTGCCAATGTAAACCATGTGGTAATTACTAGGCTTCCATTGAAGGAATCAAGTAATAAACCATCCCTCACTTGTCTTGTATTGATTGACTCAGTCAGAATAAATGAAAACCAGCATGTACGATTTAGCAAAGGTAGAGTGCCAGTTATGTCAAATATCATATTGATCTACACGCATCAGATAGTTGATCAAGCAAACAAGTTAATAATATATATTACAAACAAAGAAACCAGAGATCAAACCCAGAGAAGTAAATCATATCGAGCTGGGGTTGGACGTAATGATTGTTTAGAAAAGTGGATTATTGATTGATAAATCGTAACAAAGATAAATTATGTCTCAAACCTGCCGCACAAATTTAAGCATTCCAAACAGCAAAGAAAGAACCACCAAACCAAACTGCTAAGATAAATTGCAAGTACCAAGCAGCTGTAAATAATATCACACAAGACTTCATTTTTTTTTTAATACTAAGAAGTGATTGCTGTTAATTACTCAACACGAGTGAAATGAAAACCATTATTGTTTCACCTCGACGAAATGGGACTTAGATTCTTGGTAAATCCACTGAAGACCCCATAACTCTTGGAACTAAACCCGAGGCAACCCAACAGGCCCTGTCGGTAGGGCAAAAAAGTCTTTTTCTTCATCTCCTCCGCTTGAGCTCTGTTTGCCGTGTAATGTATTTCGTGGGCCGATAACTTCCGTCTTCTCCAAACGCCGTTCGCCGGCTTACCAGTCACCTTCTTCTTAACCGCCTCTTCGCTGACGGAATGACTAGATTTCTTCTCGTCACGGGACGACGACGGTGATAAAGACGTCGGAGACGACGACGACGTACTCTTCTTCTCCTTCATCTTCTTCTTCTTCTCGAAGGAAATAGCCGACCAGAATCTCTCCTTGTTGTTGTTAGCCACGGCTCGTCCCTCGCTTTTGCTACGGTGAAGCAGATCCTTGAGGAATATCCACTTCTTCGAGTTCCTCCCAGACGAAGACGAACGAGAGGACGACGGCGTCGTTTCGGTCGACGATTCGTTCTCCTTGGCTCCCTCGACGACGTCGTTCGCTCGATTCTTGTCATCCCTAATGCTGTGCCACTCGTCGTGCTTATAGGCTCGCATCGGCGACATGGATCTGGCCTTACGGTGGTGAGCGTGACCCTTCGCCACCCTTTGATCTCTGCCCCTCGCCGCCATCTCAACAGCTTCATCTTCTAGATCTGAACACACTTCGAGGTGAGAGGACAGCTTCATCGGCCGGATCTGACCGTTGAAGAACAGCTCGTCCGCCGACGTCATCGCCGGACCACTTTCCTTGAGGAAGGACCTCGATGAGAACTCAAACTCGAATTCGAATGAAGAGGTTGTTGGGTTGTATTCTGATGAGGCTGTGTTGTTGTTGTTGGACAGGAGGAGGAAATGCATGGGGCTCGCCGGCGCGCTGAAGAAGTAGCCCGACGGCGGAGGAGCTCCGATGTGACCCGGGCTGGACGGCGCGCTGACGAAGGGCGTGGAGCACGCGCTGTCGATGTCTTCACTGTAGCGCGTTGGCTCGGAGAGTGGTGAAGAGGACATTTCTGGGGAGGCTGTTAATTAGAGGGAAGGGTGAGCAGTTGTTATGTTCTGCGAATTGTTGTGAAGTAGTAATCTATCCAATGTATGCCATAATTGATCGTACGTAGGCTGCAGACTGTCAAGCTCTGAGTCTGAGCGGGCGAGGTTGTGGAGAGGGGGCCAAAGCTAAGGAGTTCCTTATTTTCCTTTTCTTATAAGCCACTATTACGTCTTAATTCTTATATAGAAATAATACAGTTATATTTTGTCTCAATGTGAGGGCAACCAAGATTATGAGACCTGCTTTTTGAACCCCATCGGAATTTTTAGTAGTTTATTTAAAGTTAATAGTTTAACCGATAAATAATCAAATCGGAGTAAAACTCGTCCCTCAAAACATTATAAAAATATATTTTAATGTAGCAATCAATCAAATAAGTAAAATACAATTATAATTTATAAATGGGGTTCAATAAGTAAAAGTAAAATGTTTAGAATGAGTGTCAAGTGTGAAGATTATAAATTTGGGATAAAAAGGTAAAATTATAAAAACATGACAAACCTTCGGGAAAAAAAACATGAAAAATGAAATTAGAGGGAATGGAACCCGGCCCAATGTAAAAATAACTTAAATGGATGTTACCACTGGGACAATATTATATGTAGTTACATTCACTTACTATTATTTTTTTGTAATTTAATTTTATTTTTCTTTTTTTTTTCAATTTAAATACGAACTGGATCGGGACTGGACTGGATTTTTAACCGGTCCGGTCATATAGATTACCTCTAGGTTTAATTAGCTTTACACATGTTTTTCGCAAATTTTGGACATGCAATATTTTCTTTTAAAATAATTCCGTTTCGCGTCTCTATGATCGGCATGCGTCTAAGGCTATCTCGCTCGCTTGGTTTTCGTCTTAGCCGTACGTCTCGAACTACAGAGTTCTGTTTTTTCAATGTGAAAACGTACAATCATTATAAAAGTGAACTGTCCCCCGAAAAAAAAAACTAGTGACCAATAATTAAATTTTCATATCGTATTTAAAAAGAAAAAATAAAATAAATACTCCTAACGGGTATCTATAGAAAAATACCCAATTGGAAAAAATTTTTACACATAACTACCCATGTCAGAAAATTTTATAAATAGGTATCCGATTTAATTTTACCAGTTTCTTTAGTCATATCGTACCTTCCTGTGTGTATATTGCGTACTATAACACGTTTATATAGGGTACCTAAATATAGGATACTCGTACCTACGGGCATGCCTGTGTGTTACATAGGACGTACCTAAATATAACATACGTCGTACCATTTTCTGTTATATAAGGTACCTAAATGTGTTGAGATAGGGTACCCAAATGTGTTGTTTGGTGTACTTTCGGGGATCGGGTACCTATGTGCAAAAACTTTATTCTGTTAGGTACCTACATATAAAAAAATCCTGACTGGGTACTAAATTACAAGTTTTTTTTCAAATAGGTACTTATGTGTAAAAACCCCTACTCCTAAATTAAACTGACACATGAATAACCATCTGTTTTAATGATTGATCATTATAATAATTTTTACTATATTTGTATATTATAAAAGTTTAAACTAAAACACAACTCAGCATTAAAAAAGACAACAAATCCATAGTTTGTTATCACAATTTCGTTCTCCTGAAATATTTTGTAATTTTTATTGTCCAATTTTTTAATGGTGCATTTTTTTGCAGCAAATGAAGTTAAAGTTAGTATAAGTATGAATATGGGGAACCTGATTCTCCACTAGGAGCCCGATCCACGAACAGTGATTCCCCATATTCGGACGAATTCATCATAAGCCGTGTATTAGCGGAGACGGTATTTGGAACAGGGATGTGGTATCGGAACGATATGTCCAGTAATAGCACCAAACTCGCCCATTGCCATCCCTAGTCACGTTCTATCCGTTAACTTTATATCACGAACAGAGCAACAATGGAGCAAATTCAAATTCATAAAATATCAACCAGATCCGACCCTCACGTTCTCAAACTCGAAAGCTACATAGCCCAGTCTTCGGGCTAAATACGCTAAGCACTATTATCTTCTAATATCCGCTTCGGGATCTTTATCACTCTCTAGTGAACTTTCACTTGCCCAAAAAGATCCCATGAATTCTCTCTCAAGAACTCGTGTATTGTGGCTATGGTGTGCTTCGCTTCTTCTCCCTTTTTGCACCTGAAAAATGTCATTTTAAGAGATGTTTTAAGCAACCTTGAAGGATTGAGAAATTAATAGACGGTTCATCGGAGTTTCTAAAGAATGAGATGATAGTGTCAGTAAGTTGCAAATTTGAATGTGACTGATGAGGGCACTGAATGGATGGTTAAATCACCCAAGGGTTAATAATTGTTCACATCAAGCCATTAATTCTCTGACTGACTATAAGTATCTTGCTAGTGCAAACTTAGTGATGGACAAAGACAATATACCAGTGGTTGTCAGGTAATCGTCGCCCAAAACCGACGCAGTGGAATTAGGTAATTAAATGAAAAATCACGAACAATAGGCAACGGTTTCCACAGGAAATCGACTCCCATACTTGTAGCTCGTCATAAGCGACGGTTGTTTGCCAAAGTCGTGGCCCATAGTTAAGATATATAGGCGGATGTTTTTAGCAGATGCTGACGACTATAATTTTTAACGGATTATAAAGGGCTGTTATTTGGTAGCAACAATCGCCTATGCCTTTAGTTATCATCCACGAGAACCCCATTTCTCATATCACAAATGTAAAACACCTTACCCCATCACCATAACCACTGGACGAGACGTCGTCCAACACTTCTCGAATGCCAGCGACACTCTAGACTATGAACACTTCGTAAATATATCATTTAACGTGGTTTAAGCTTTAAACGTACTATAACCCTAATTTGTCGAAAATTATGAATTTTATGTTTTTTTCAAAATATAAACTTTAAGCTTTGTTTCTTTGTTCAATATGCATTGAACGTTCTGGACTTGTGATCTAGCTTGATTTTGTTGTTAATATATCAAACTCGAGGTGCTGTGGTTGATTTCCTCTTTTCTGTGTTCGAAAATTAGGGTTTGATTTGGCAAATTTCGGTCAGACAAATTTCGGGTAAAGTAGAAGGGGACTGTAAATTTTTTTACTCGGTACTTGTGTTAATTGTGTTCTCTGTGTAAATATATGCTTAGTCGTTTCAATATATATGATTTTTTTATTGCTTTTATTAATTTAGATACCCGTTATTATTAGGAGTAAATCTTGAATGATCCCCATTTTTGGGTTCGCTTAAACGTTTACTATCATAGGTCGTAAAAATGTGTTTAAGCTTCATTATTGACGAAGTTTGGAATCACTCTCTTAAATTGTCTCTAAGCAGACATATGAACTGTATATATAACTTCATATTTTTCATCTACTTGGAGAACTTGGAGAAAGATTGTTGACTATTTCAGCAATATCGAGACTATGACACGCATTTGCTAGTGATAGTGAATTTAGAAGGGTTAAATTAAAAGATAGGGACCCTCAAATCACTTGATTATGTGTGCATCATTTGTTTATATTAACTTGAAGTTTAGGTGATAACGAATCGGGTTGGATATGTACTATGCAAACAACAATTGGTTTTGAGTGGTCTTAAAGAGTTTATGAAAGGTGTGGAGCAGGGTAGGACAAAAATAAGGCAATCGAAGATTTATTATCCATGTCATAATATAAGGTGGTGGAGTATTGACAGTGAGGTAACATCTGATAATTAACTCTCTTATATCCGGGTATGCTACATGAAAATGGCACGTGAGGATGTAACTGATGCGTAGGGGAAAAGGAACTAGGACGAGAATACCACCTATCTCAAAGGATCATGTTGTAGTTGAAATTGCTTCTCATGAAAATTAGTGCACTGAGATTTGTTTGTGACATGTTCAAGAGGGTTTTGATTAATATATGATAGTTTGGTGAGGGAAAACAGTATCCCTTTGTGGAATGGGTGTTAAAAATCCAAAGCCATCTATTATGTTCAATTTCTTGAATGTTAAGGCTAAATTTGGTGTATCAAATAAGTGTTTTTTCAACCCTTTTAAAAACACATGCGGATATGCTTTTTGATGGAGATGAGCTTGCAACTTCGACTTATGAGGCAAAGAAGCTATTGTGGCCTTTCCGTACGAAATAAGGCTAATAGGTGTAACATTTCGCGTTAATAGCAAAAACAAGAAGTCGAAGGTTCTCTTGCTAAGGTTTTGTGGTACTTTTTAGGCTTGTGCTTTGCACTGATGGGGATAAGCCCACGCGGTTAGATGAGTCTCTTCTTTATTTCTTAGAAGCTCTTCTTTATTTCTTGGAAGCTCTTCTCACACGACACCGTCCATTTGAATGGAACGTTCTTCTTTGTCAAGTTTGTCAATGTCGAGGCAATGCTAGAGAAGTCGTTTATGTACTTACGGTAATATCCCGCAAGTCCAAGAAAACTCCGAATTTCGGTGGGGGTTGTTGGACGTGGCCAATTGTTAACAGCTTCAATCTTATTGGGGTCCACAGAAATTCAATTTCCAGAAATTACGTGTCCCAAGAAGGTCACTTGCTCAAGACAAAATTCGCAGTTCTTGAATTTGGCGTAGAGCTGTTTCTCACAGAATTTCTAAGACGATTCGTAAATGGGCAGCGTGTTCTTCTTTCGTCTTAGAGTAGATAAGAATGTCGTTGATGAAGACGATAACGAAACGATCGAGGGAATCTTTGAAAACCCGATTCAACAGGTCCATAAAGGCAGCTGGTGCGTTAGAAATTCGTAATGGCCGTTTCTAGTGCTGAACGCAGTTTTAGGAACATCTATCTCTCTGATCTTCAACTGATGGTACCCCGAACGGAGATCGATTTTTGATAATACCGTAGCACCTTGCAACTGGTCAAATAAATCGTCGATTCTAGGCAACGGGTACTTATTCTTGATTGTGATTTTATTCAGCTCCCGGTAGTCGATGCACTGTCGCATTGACCCCTCTTACTTCCACACGAACAATACAGGTGCTCCCCAAGGTGAGAAGCTGGTCTGAACAAACCTTTCTGTAATAATTCGTCTAGCTGTTTCTTCAACTCCCATAACTCATTCGGACCTAGTCTGTAGGGGGCTTTGGAAATTGGGGCTGAACCTGGTACTCATTCGATAGTAAATTGTATTTCTCGATCAGGGGTAACCCCATGAGATCATCGGGAAATACATCAGCAAACGTATTCACGATAGGTACATATTTCAGTTCAGGATGGGGAACTTCCTCTGCCTTCACTGCATACACAAGAAAAGACTCACAACCCACCTCAGAAGTCGCTGAGCATTCAGGGCAGAAATTCTGGGAATACCACTTTGGTTCGCCTTACCCGAAAAAGTGAATATTTCTTCTTCGGACAATTGAAATCTAACGATCTGCTTGTTGCAATCAATAATGGCTCCATATCTTGAAAGTCAATACATCCCGAAGATGACATCACAGTCGTTCATCGGGATTACAATCAGATCGACATTCAAGGTCCTACCCTCAATAATTACGGAGCATCCTTCTAGCACTTGGTCAGTGCGCGTCGGATCCCCGTGTGGTAAAGTCACTACATAATTACATTCAGATAAGGTAGGAGATATTCCTACCTTAGCCACATATTTTGCCGACACTAACGAATGTGTGGCTCCAGAATCAATGAGCACTGAAGTAGGTACGTTATAGATGTTTAAACGTACCCGTCACAACTGCAAGGTTTGCTTCTGCCTCCTCATTGGTTAGAGTGAAAACCCGTGCTGGAACTGGTGGTGGTCGTGCGTAATGCCCGAGCCTCCCACACGTGTAACTGATGGTATTAGGAGTGGGTCCTGGTCCGTTACAGGCGCCCGAGTGGAAACGTCCACATTATAACACTGGGCCACAATAGAGGTCGGTTGGCGACATGTTTGGGTCCCTGATTCGGTCTCGGACGCCAGTTTCGTTGGCCCTGGCGGTTTCCTTGATTATTGGGACCTTTGCCAAAGAATTGGCGCTTCCTGTCCCCTCCCTATCCGCCTTGCTGGTTCTCTATCCTCTTCCTCACTTCCTGAGCTTCCACGAACACCCGCTCTGCCTGCTCGGCTATTAAAGCGCGTTCCGTCACTTGCATAAACTCTAATTGACGTGCCCCGCCGATACTTAGGTCTCGGACGGCCAGTTTCGTCACTTGTTGGTTTCTATCCTATTCCCCAAAAGACATCACGTGTCACACACGTGACCACTTTTTATACCTGATTTTTCCCCAAAATACATCACGTGCCATGCACGTGATTGCTTTTTACACCGGAAGGTCCGACGTGGCGCTAGACCGATGACATTGCGCCAAGTCGGATTATTGTAATGACATGGCATTTCTGTAAAACGGGCATGTCATCGCCCGTCCAAAAATTAGCAAAAAAAGAGCATGTCATCGGTCCGACGCCCACGTCAGTTTTTCTGTATAAAAATTGGTCACGTGCGTAGCACGTGATGTATTTTGGAGAAAAATCTGGTATAATGTCTATAAATTGCACGATTTTAAAACTTACTGTCCCTATGTTGCCACACCATATTAGCGGTATCTATAATGCCAAAAGCCCTAAGTTACGGGACCAAAAAAATAATTGAGCCTTTTCTTAAATATTCCAGCAACTATGTGAATAATAACAATAACAATAACAACAGCAATAATTAAAATAATTACTTAAAACTCAAAATAATAATAATAATAATAATTACTTAAAACTCAAAATTTTCTGGACCAGTATTATCATATATATTCTTCACAACACTAAGCATTATCTTGAAAGAAAAAAAATAATTAAATAGAACGGAAATTTCTCGTCATTTTATTTTATATCTTCTAGTTTGGCAAGAAATGAATATCCATATATACCGAACAACCTCCTATTTATTTTTAAGGCCGACTTACCACCACCAAGTGGCCATAACCATGAGCTTTTTTAATTAAATAATGTAAAAAAACTAATATTTAATGAAATAGGGTCGTTTTTAAAGACGTAACAAAATAGGGTAGTTCGCGGCGTCGCACCCATTAGACGCGACACCCCCTTTTTATTATTATTTTTTTATTTCTTAGCGTCGCCCCCATTATGGGGCGACATTAACTCTTTTTATTACACTTTTTTTATTTAAACTTATTTTATATTATTAGTTATATAATCCACCAAATCATAAAATTATCGAGTTTTCATGTGATTTACATAAACAAAATCAATGACGCATCTAATTTATTGTTTGTTTAATGACGATTAAAATGGTATTCATATCTTATATTTTCTGATATTGAAAAATATTTTTTTTATAAAGTATTTTTTAATCGTCGTGAAAATGACAATACAAATAAAAAATATTTTCGAATAACGAAATATGTATATCATTTTAGTCGTCGCGAACAAACAATAAATTAAATACATTTATTAAATTTTTATTATGCAAAACACATGAAATAGCGATGATTTTATTATTCGGTGAATTATATAATTATATATAAATATAAAAAAGTTAAAGTAAAAAATAAAAAATAAATAAATAAAAAAGTGAATGTCGCCCATAAAGGGGGAGACGCTAAGAAATAGAAAAAAAGTATAAAAAGGGAGCGTCGCGTCTAATGGTGCGGCGCCGCGGGTATTAACCGTGAACTACCCTATTTTGTTAAATCTTTAAAAAACGACCATATTTCATTTATTAGTTTTTTCACATTATTTAATTAGAAAACCCATAGCCCTGACTATGCTGTACATATAAAAGTATATTAATAATGATATAACCAACACTTCCCAAACCCCCACCAGTCTTATGTTCTTTATAGTTTATACCGACAAAAAGAAACAACACAGAATCCAAGTCCCCATAACAATATCTCTAGAGTTACAAACAACAGAGAAACAAACTCAATTGCGAATAATATGGAAGGCATCTCAATTACTGCATCCAAAGGCATCCGACGCTACAATTGGTGGCGCCGATCCACCCAAACAGGCTACGAGCGGTTGCACCCAATAAAGAGAGGAAAGCTTCCAGTGGTCCAGCTGGGCGAGAAGGGAGCCAGAAAACGACGCCGTTCCTGGCGCGTCAGGGTCGGTCAGAGGCTGAAGGTGAAGCTGAGATTCTCTCCCAAGAAGTTTCTGCTCGGACTCAGAGATGCGTACCTCAACATGATGATGAAGTTCGCACACTCCCGCGTGGCGGCGCACGGAGGAGGAGGATTTGGGTCGGGTTATGTTGGAGGCGGGCCGGCGGGTTTCGGCCAGAGACCATTGGCTACCAAAGAGTATGACGATAGGATGATTATTGAGATCTACAAATCCATAGTGATGGCTCAGGGTCAGGGACATTTAATGCCTCGAGATGCGAAATGGGTTGGGTCGGAAGCCACCGATTAACTATAATTCGATGACGAGTTTATTTTTATTTTTTCTTGTTTCTTCGTTTTATTTATTGTTTTTCCTTTCAATACGAAGGTAGGTTCATGGTTTGACATACGCTACTACTCCATATGCTTGTATTTTTCCATGACGATCCACGAAATAGGGATGGATCCATCAAAAAAGTTTATTAACGAACAAATTCCTTCGAGTATCTTGAATTAATGCATGCATGTATTTTCACTTATTATTTTAGGCTGCTTGACGTACCAAATAGAAGATGTAATAATCATTTATTAGCTTCGCGAGATTCGTGGTTTGTATTTATTGTCGTCACACGTCTTGTTTTGACATTTCACTTAAAAGCGCGGACGGTAAGGTACCGTTGGAAGTTGAAGAGAAAGCCAAACTTGCATGAAAAATTTAATACAGTTAGCACTTTGGAGTGCTTCGTTGCATATAATATCAACCATTGGTGTAAACTGCACGGGCGGGACTATGGTTAGTAAGTTGACAATTAAGATTCGAATTCCAAGTTTTGTTAGATAATTTATATTATAGTTAATTTTATAAATTATTTTGATGTGAACGAGGAATTAAGTAGAAAAAATATTTTTTTTGGTAAGTAGTTTGCATTACCACGTAAACTCAAATGTTTGACACTTCTACACGATAGACTAACCCATAAAACCAACACAACTATGTAAACATAGTTTGTATGAATTCTTGCACGCATCGCCTAGTTGTTGTAATCTTCAAGCTTTGGATTTGGCCCAACGCAATCCCTTTAATCCAGGGGCGGACCCACGTGTAGCGTTGGGGGGTCAATTGACCCCTCGGCCGCGAAGATGATAAGTATAGTATATGCATATAAATTTAGAAAAATCATCTGTATTCCAGCGGTTCCTATACAAGATTAGAAATCATCTATTTGAATGACCCGAGATCGAATCTAACTGTGCCCTTTTTATTGTATTTTAAGGATATAATTGAACTGGGCTAGAATTCTTTTGACCCCCCAGCCCATGATAGAACTCTTTGATCCCCCATGCCCACGAGTCTGGGTCTGCCCCTGCTTTAATCATCCTCAGAAGTACCTCACCAGCTCGAGCATCATCCCATGAAGCCTTCGATTCCGTTCGTTCCATATGAAGTAGATCATGGTTGCAATCACCATAATTTTCAACTTGCAAATCATGTTTTTCCTTTTGCCCAGATGTTTCATGAAACGCTTAATTCCCTCAAAATCATTCGGTATACAACCGTTAATCCATATCTGAACTCCCTCTTGTACAGTCCTGCTAAACTCGCATACCATGAATAAATGTTGGATATTTTTCTCTTTTCTCCTACAGAGTAGGCAATTCACATCCGGCACTACCAGTCCCCACCTTAGCAGACGATCTCTAGTCTGAATTTTCCCATGGAAAATCAACCAGAGAACTATAGAATGTTTAGGAACAGACCATCTGTTCCAAATGGCAGCAGCAAGCTCAAATTCTCTACCTTGTTGTGACCCATCCAGTTATATGCCAAGGTGATGGTGTAATGCCCATGAGCAGTAACAGTCAATCTCCCTTGGGCAAAACCTTGTCTGAATAGCTCCTTTACCTTGTTAATCTTCCTCCATGTCTAGCTACAATCATTGAGAAGATTATAGGACCAGAAATTCTCACCCCACACTCCATTCAACCATCTAAATCCATAAGCAATCCTTTTTCCCAGTAATGTCCCACATCAACCTCCCAATACATGCATAATTCCAATCACCGCAGTTCTTTATATTTAACCCCCATAGGTCTTCCTTCTGCAGACCAAATCCCAGGCCACCAATGCTCTCCTTTTACTCTTTTCAGTTCTCCCCCATTTGAAGTCTCTACACCTTTGATCTACCAATTAACCACACTTCTAGGTAGAACAAAAATTGACCCCCAGTAGCCATGCAGGTTTAACAATACAGAATTGAAAAGGCAACATCTTCCCGTAAGAGAGATTTCTAGGTGTCCAACAGTTGATCCTCTTCACAACTTTATCCACCCGTTCTTGGCAATCCACCTGTTCCATAGGTGATATAGGTACCCCCAAATACCTCGTAGGAAACTTTCCTTCAGCAAATCCTGTGATCTCAGTCAATTCCTGCCTAGTATTATCAGATACACCAGTTATATAAATGTGTGATTTGCTGTTGTTTGCTTCCAGTCCAATAGTGTGGTAAAAATGTTGCAAGCTGTCACTGATCAATCCCAAGGATTCCCTCTGAGCTTTGCAGATAATGGTGAGATCATCTGCAAAGCATAAGTTAATAATCCCCAACAGTTTACATAAAGGATGGTATCTGAACTCTCTCCCAGCAGCTGCAAATCTGAGTTTCCTAGTCAAGTATTCCATAACCAAGACAAACAACAGAGGAGACATTGGATCTCCTTGTCTAATCCCTCTAGCCCCTTTAATGTTACATTCCGAACCTCCATTAATAGAAATTTGGTAAGAAACCTTTGTGATGCACTCCTCAATCCAAGTAACCATCCTGACAGGAAGTTCAGCTTCTGCAACAAAGTTAACAGAAATCTCCACTCAATCATGTCATAAGCTTTTTGAGGTCCACTTTGAGCAAGCATCTAGGGGATACCTTCTGTCTTCTGTATAGTTTGAGCAATTCCTGAGTAAGGAGAATATTGTGGCCAATGGACCTTCCAGGCACAAAGGCTCCCTGGTTATCTTGCACTAGCCGAGGCAAGACTAGTCTGATTCTGGAGCAAATGAGCTTGGAAATGCATTTATACACAATATTACAACATGATATAGGTCTATAATCCTTTGCATAGGTTGGATGTTCAACCTTTGGGATCAATGTGATGGTGGTTTTATTGAGAATTTTCAACAGGTGGCCTTTCCGAAAGAAGTTCTGAACCACCTGAGTAACATCCTCCCCTACAACCAGCCATGCTTCCTTATAGAATTCACTATTATACCCATTCGGCCCGGGGGCTTTCTCACTATGAATAGAGAACATGGCCTTTTTAATTTCCTCCCTACTGAAAGGCTCTATTATTTCCATCTGCTCCTCCACTGATAATATGTTACCTTGTCTTATAACATCATCTTCAATTTCATGGAGGTGGTCCAGTTTTTCCCCAAGATCCCTTCATAATAGGCTACCAAGTGCTCAGCAATGCCCTCAGGTTGCTCAATGAGCCCCTGCCTCATTCTAAATGGAAGAGATTCTATTTCTAATCTTCCTTTGCTTCACCAAGGCATGGAAGTAACTTGTATTCCTATCACCATGTTGTAACCAGTCAGCTTTTGCTCTTTGTGCCATAAGCTTGGTTGCAGCCTTAAATTCAATAGCCCTAGCCCTCTCCATGAAGTAGTTCCTGAGCTTCTTTCAGTTTTTGCCTGCTTTTTTCCATAGAGTTTATGATGTCAGGGAAACTTGTTTTATTAGTTCTGTGAGGGAACCCTTCAAGTTCCTCAATTTATTGATCAGATTCCACTCATAGCCCCCTTCATACTTCACTTTCCATGTGTCAACAACCAGCTGCAGGAAATGGGGTGCATCTACCCGCATATTTTGGAATTTAAAGCTCTTTTTGTTAGGCCATTGAGCCCCTACCTTCCTGATTAGTATAGGGGTGTGATCAGATACACCTTTCTCTAGCACATGAGCCTCTCCATCAAGGTTCTTTTCAGCCCAAGGGATGTAGTAGAAAAATATTTCTACTTAATGAATTGGCTTTGAAATTAAATGCTATTGGACTTCGGTTTTGGCCCAATAAAAGGCTAACTTCTAGAAGGCCCGACTTCTAGAACTGATGTTGACTCAAGAACTGATCCAACATTGTCAACATTAACAGAGTTTATATGCTATTTCGAAATTATAGGGTTTTTTGTGCTTATTTCATCACATGTGAGTTATATGCCATTTTGTCCATATAATTCATGCAAAGGAAGTCTCCTCCAAGTAGTATCGTCAATTTGGCCCGTGGCCCGATGGCCGTCCCACCCCTCCAAAAGCGCGGCCAGGCGGCAATTTTTTAGGCCCGCCAAGGAGCGAGCCAGCCCGTCAGTTTTATTAATTATATATATTAATAGTTTATTTAAAATATATTCATTTTGTACTTAATGATTCATTAATTAGACCATAATTAACTACATATATATTAATAAAAATATAATTCTAAGTTGGTTATCCATAATTTATTAATAAATACCTTAATTAACTAAATTAACTAAAAAATATATAATAAATTAAAGGATAAAATAAAAAATAAAAAATTTCTAAGCAGGCGGGTCTGCCCGCCAGGCCCGCGGCCCGCCGGCGGGGCGGGCTGGGTTCCATTTTTTAGCGGGCCCCCGCCCCGCCCGCCAAATGGCGAGCTTCGGCTGGCGGCGGGCTAGCCCGCCCCGGCCCGGCCCATTGACAGTACTACCTCCAATTAACGTGATGATAAAAAAAAATAAATAAATACTGACAGCATGCTAGCAAGGGTTGTTTTGTGTATTTTCCGATAAGAGTTCCAACTGGTGTTGCATTGTACGGGTCCAATAAAACGTGTTAATTATAAACAAGTTCCATATCGTAGTTTGAATGTTTCAAACATTCTTAACCCATGGACATACGACTTGAGGGGCTTTGACTTCCTTTCTCGTGAGACAATCAGACCGCCACAATTATAATTAACAATCTGTAGTTCTCAGAAATCGAGTGACTAATAATCAGTTCATTTTGTGTCGGCATTATTATTATTACACAGTAACACGGCGTGGTAGTTGAGTTCATTATCCTTTTTGAGAAATCATGTCCATTTGTGTAGCATTTTAATTAAAAGAAATACATTTATCTTTCCTTTATTCGACATACTCTTGTTACAATTGATTGAAAATTTATGAAAGCACAAGTTAAATACTCCTATATGCTACTTTGATTATTTATAAGCTAGAAATTATATATTAATTCTAGAAGAAAATATATACACGTACGTAGGGTCTATAATGTTTATTGAATGGTTTTCAAGTCAACCTAGATGATAATGCGGATTGGAGCGCATTCCAAGATCACCGTTTTTAGCATCTTCCTGCTGTTTTATTTGTGGAAATACGAGTACAATGTATATATAATTTATTAGCACATGATGATATTAGTCAACTAAATTAGGTAATATTATTCCTGGTTACGTGTATTTTGTATATATATTAATGTCACGCCCATAACATGTTTTGTTAACGTATATAATCGCGAATACTATGCTGCGAATTTCAATATTACGTAATTTTGAAAATGAGCAACAACAAACAAACGTAGACATACATACTTTCATAATTTGACCAACTGCTTTCCCTTATCATTTTGATGGATATTGACATTGTTCAAGTCATGCAATGCAATAGTAGATTCAGCAACCATACGCAATGAACAAAGAAATTCATTGCAATTTCGCATCAGATCTAACGCGTTTTTCAGTGAGAACAAGCGACGTTGACTTTCAATTTTTTTTTTTTTGCAGATGCCAGTTAGTCAACTAATAACATATTCATTCAAAGAACAAAAAGCGTCTTCCATGAGAGTTTTTCTAAGGTATATATTTTTAATTCAATTCAACCCGTTTATATCTCTGCAATTTGCAGCTCACCTTGCGTTCATCTATAAAAATACATACAGTCTCTATACCAAGCTCAGCCAAACCGCGACAGTTCATTGCACAGCTAATCATTAACCCTTTCCTCGATCAACTCAAGGATTCAATTCATAACACAAAAAAAAAAAATGAGCAAGATCAATCTCCTCTCTCCCACATTGTACTTCCCCATTCTCCTTTTTCTAGCGTCGTCGTCTATCTTGATCACGCAACTATCCTATGCCGATACCACACCTCCTACGCCTCCTCCTAAAATGTCCATTCCCCCATCGACACTGTGCAAATCCACTCCTTACCCTTCGTACTGCAACGGCATACTTAATGATCCCTCGAACAGCAACAACTCACCACCGTCGTCATCGCCGGGGAACAATGTCTACTACTACGGACGTGTCTCTGTCCGAAAATCTCTCTCAGCTGCCACGAAGTTCCTCTCCCTAGTAGAGAGATACCTCCTCAATTCCAAGCGCCTAACCGTCTCAGCAGTCCGAGCCTTAGAAGATTGTCAGTTCCTTGCCAAGTCCAACGTTGACTACCTCGTAACCGCATCCCAAACTGTTAACCAGACCTCGAGCATTCTTCCGGACTTGAAAGCCGACGACGTTCAAACCCTTCTCAGCGCCATTTTGACGAACACGCAGACGTGCTTCGACGGTATACGTGACTCGGCGGCAGCATGGACGGTGAAGAACGGAATCTTGTCCCCCCTCTCTAACGACACGCGGCTTTACAGTGTTTCTCTTGCCCTATTCACCAAAGGGTGGGTCCCGAAAACCAAGAAGAAGCGATCTGGCACGGGCCAAAGGCTTAGGCTGAAAGACGGGCGGTTGAATCTGAAGATGTCTGAACAAAACCGTGCTGTTTATCAAGCTGTGAGCAGAAACAGGAGGCTGCTTCAGGCCGGGCCTGGAAATGGTAATAATGTCAGCCAAGGGAGCGATCAGGTTCCCGTGACAGACATTGTGATAGTTTCTCAAGACGGGTCGGGAAATTTTACTACGATTGCGGACGCTGTGAATGCTGCGCCGAATAACTCCGACGGGTCGATGGGTTATTTCTTGATTTACGTCACGGCCGGCGTTTATGAAGAATACGTCTCCATTGGCAGGGCCGGATTTGGGCCTGTGCAAGCAGGCCTACAGCACAGGGCCACAAATCCGGCCCTCGTAATATAGGGCCACATGTAAGAGGAGACTATTGATTTATATAGTGTAATATTATATCACTAATATAGGAACAATATATTCTAGCCCTTCGGCCCAAATAAATTCTAGCCCTGTCACCTCTACAAAAATCACGCGGGCCTATTGCTTTATATAGTGTAATATAGGAACACTGTATTTCTAGCCCTTCGGCCAAAAAATTCTCTAATAAGGCCACAAGGGCCGAATGGCCTAGGGCCACCCAAAATAAAAATCCGGCCCTGTCCATTGGCAAGAACAAAAGGTATCTCATGATGCTTGGCGATGGCATTAACCAGACCATAATCACCGGCAGCCACAACGTCGTCGATGGCTGGACTACCTTCAATTCTTCAACCTTCGGTAAGTATATAAACATACATGCATGGTTTTTTTATTTTTTTGTATACATTATCAGCTAGCAATTATAATTTTCTCTCAAGTTTAAATATTTTTCTTTATTTGTTTGTGTATTTTTAGCGGTAGTTGGGACGGGATTTGTGGCGGTGAACATGACGTTCCGCAACACGGCAGGGCCGAGCAAGCACCAGGCAGTGGCTGTGCGCAACGGTGCGGATCTTTCGACATTCTACAGCTGCAGCTTCGAAGGGTACCAAGACACTCTCTATGCCCACTCGTTGAGACAGTTCTACAGAGAATGTGATATCTACGGCACGGTCGACTTCATCTTCGGAAACGCAGCGGCGGTTTTCCAGAACTGCAACATGTACCCACGCATGCCCATGCGGGGCCAGTTCAACGCCGTCACTGCCCAGGGACGAACCGACCCGAACCAGAACACGGGCACCACGTTCCAGAACTGCACCATAAGGCCCGCAGACGATTTGCTGATGGCGGGCGGCTCGACCGTCGTCCAGACTTACATGGGAAGGCCGTGGAAGAACTACTCTACGACGGTTGTGATGCAGTCCTACTTGGACGGCTTTTTGAACAGAGCGGGTTGGGTCGAGTGGTCGGGCGACTTCGCACTGAGCACGCTATATTACGCTGAGTTCAACAACACGGGTCCAGGGTCGGATACGTCGGGTAGGGTGGCGTGGCCTGGTTATCACGTGATCGGTAATGCGAGTGATGCTGCTAATTTCACGGTGTCTTCCTTCTTGTTGGGAGATGATTGGATACCCAGATCAGGGGTGCCTTATACTGGATCAGGTTTACTGTGACAAATGATTGTGATTCTAACTCTTTTTTATTTTTTTATTTTATTATTGGACAATATTTTATATATATATATATATATATATATATATGAGGAAATTTATGGTGCTCACGGTGGGCATCTGTTGTGTGGCACCGGTTCGTGTCATTTCAACATCCCACATCGATATTTAAGGTAATGTCATCTTAATTAACACCTTCTAGGTGTCATTAATCAACATTTCTGATGTTGATGTGGCATGTTGACGTGGTATATTTCATTGACACGTAAAATGTTATGTAAGGCGTCAATATGCCACATCATCATCCGAAATGTCGATTAATAACAACTAGAAGGTGTTAATTAAGACGTTTAAATGTTGACCCTAATGTCGAAACAACATCGCGATCAGAAAGTTTTTGCACAGCGGAAAAGTAAACTTAGAAGTAAAAAGACGCAGACGCTGTTTTAATAATACACAGCAAGTTCTACAACTTGCTACGCGCCTTCAGGGCAAAATTCCATACTTGAACGGATTACAAAAGTACGAACTATCGAATATAGGAAAACTAGCCTAGAAAAGAATAATATGACGCTCCTAATCCTCACAGTAAGGTAAATTCTAAGCAAAAAGATAATGAAATTTGGTGAGCGCTCGCTCTCTCTTTTTCTTTCATGTCCGCGTGTCTCGTCCATGTGTCGGTCTTTATAAAGTGCGTCTCCTATTTATTTTGTGCAGATATCTTCATATATGTTCGGCTGATCTCCATATCTTTTTATCTTTTCGGCCGATCTCCATATCTTCTTATCATCTTGGCTGATTTCCATATCTTCGACTGATCTCCATATCTTCTTATCTTTTTGGTTGATCCCCCCATCTTCTATTATTGGCAATTAATAAATTTCAATAATAGGTCAAAGGGTTTTTGGGTATGAAAGACAAATCAACATTAACAATCTCACCATTTTCTGTTTTTCTTCAAAAAACCCGTGCAGAATTTTTGTTTTAAATAGATTATACAAAATAGAAAAACCAATAAAATAGTTTGGTCTAATGATAAAGTTGTGAGTATTTTACATTGGGTTTGGGTTCGCATCCACCCAACACCATAAATTTTATTTTATAGTTAACTTATTAGCTCACTTGATATAGTTTGAGAAAAGTGAGTATTTTATTTTTATTAAAATTTGACCCCAAACTAATAAATTTAATACTTGATATAGTTGAAAAAAGTTCATAAAAAATGTATATTGTCCATATTATTTGATTGATTCATATGTAAAATTTTATGTATTATATTTAAGGTACAGGTTCACTCCGGTTTGATTATGGTTTTACACCGGTTAAACTACTAAACCTTAAACCACTAAAATTTTCGGACCGATTTAAAAACCCGGTTTCAGAACCATGCTCAATATAAACAGTTGCTTCCCCCAACGCATGAAGAACCTCCGTCAAATCAAATCATCCACTGCCAAAGTCGAGAAAAAGCCAGAAATCAGTCTGTTAATAGTTTATGTTCCGCCGACCAAACCCTCATTTCGCCCCGATGTCCACCACAACCACCAGCATTGTTCTATCGCTCCTCCTCCTCGTCGTAATCACCGCAGTCGCCGCCGCCAGCACACCGGAAATCCCAGTCACAAACCCCACTACCAGCACCACCTTCATCTCCACCATACTCTCCCGCCTCAACTTCTACCGCCTCGCAACTGCTGCCGCCACCATAAATCTAAACACTCCGGCCACCATCGTTGCCCCTTATGACACCTCCATAGCCTCATGCCCATCATGTTCGGTCCCACTCCTTCCTCCAAGAACTCACCATCCCAGGTTTGTACCATATCCATTTCCTCGTCGCTCCTATCCTTGGCCACCAAGATTGAGTCGTTCGCACCCAACCGATGCCTAACGTCAACGCCGCCCCCGCTATCATCGCCGCCGTCCTCAGCTTTGTTCTTTTATAAACGGCGTCGAGATCACTAAACCAGACCTGTTTTCAACAACGGGCTTGTCGTCGTCCAGGCATCAAGGTGTTCCCTCCCACCTCACTCCGCTTTCTTGAAATGTGGACACGATGACAACCTTAGCCTTCAGACGACTCCACAACCGCACCACATGAGCCTGCTGACGGAAGAAGCCATGATGAAGCTGCGAGTGGGGGGGTAAAGTGCGACTGCACTGTTGATGAGGTTTAAGCATCAAGAATTGTCTGAGCTAAACACCATGACCATCTTTGCCATTGACGACGAGTCGATTCTCACAGGTGAGCAAGGAAACAACTACATAGGGCAGATGGGTTTCACGTTACGCCCAATAGGCTCTTGAACGGTAGTGAGCTTATGAGTTTGAGGATTTGGACAGTTTTACCACACTAGGACGAGGGAAAGAGCTTGATGGTGACTCCGATGATAGATGGGACAAGGCCAGTTTCTGCAATGAGGGTCAATTACGTGAAAGTAGACAAGTTCAATGTGGTTTGCAATCACAGAGTCGTGGTTCATGGTCTCACTAGGCCTTTTCTACATCTCAAGGAAGAAGCTGATGATGAGTCTACTGCCAATGAGCCACTTTTGGAGACTACCTTCAAGGCCTGCAGAGCTTGATTGAGAAATAGTATTCGTTACGGTAGATACCGTGGCATGTGATGAGTTGTGTATTGCGTGCTGTGAAATCATTGTTGATAGCTGTTTGCTTGATTTATAGAAGACTTCCTTCCACTGTAATCGGTAAACCAACAGGCATAATGTAACCGTTGAACAAGCATCTCGATCTGACTTGGACGGTACCTCAAGTTCAAAATTACGATTCAAATATGTATATCATACAGAAAACACAGACAGCAGATGAGCATTAAGATTCTATCTCGTTTACGTCACCACCTCTACTATCATATCATAACAGATGACAATATCAGAAGCACCTCGCAAATCCTTCTCATCAGTCTTGCCATTAAATGTGAGGAATGCACACAAACTAATTCTGGACCCAAACTCTAACAGAACGATCATCATCCAGCCCAGCAGAGACAATCATGTTCACCGTTGGATGACATGTCACGGAGATGACAGTATCGGTATGCCCTTCGAGCTTCTGCACTAAATTCTTACTTTGTAGGTCCCACAGGTACACGCAATGATCCTCTGAGCCACTCACAATGTATTTATCCCCCGAGACAGAGAATGTTGATGTTATGCAGTATTTTCTGTTGACATGACCCGTATATACCTTCAAAAACTTCCCAGTTGAGTAGTTCCACAACTTCTGCATAATTTTGATGAACCAAGACACTAATGTTAGAATTTATTCCAAAGCTTCTGCATTAATCATTTACAGAAGGCGAGCTAAGACACAAATGTTAGAAGAATCTGCAGCCTATATCCTTGCATAAACAAAAATTATCGCTCAACAGACATCAGGGACCAAAATATCTCCAGCCACCAAACAAGATTGAAAGAAAAACAGCGGCACAAACTGAGCAGAAAAAGGGAAGAATAACTCACCAGAGAGTCATCCATTGTAGCCACAAGTATAAACTTGCCATTGGGCGAGAACTTGGTGAAGCCCACACCTGGCCCAGTCACCTTCTCCTCAATCAGCGTCTTGAGCAAGCCTCCACTCGCCGCGTCCCATATCTTGCACGACCCATCATAACTCCCTGATACGAGCAACGACGCATCCCTGTTAAAATGCACCGATGTAACGGGCATCGAATGGCCCTTAATCAATTGGAAGACACGGCCAGACTGCACATCCCAAATTCGAATGGTCTCGTCAAAGGAGCCCGAAGCGATCAAATTGCTCTGCTGATTGAAGTTCACGCAGAACACGTTGTCTGTGTGTCCCCTGAGGGTTTTCACGCATTCTTTCGCCCGTGCGTCCCAAATGCGGACGGTATGGTCGTCTGAGGCGGAGCAGAAGTAATTTGAATCGGAGGAAAACGCCAGATCGGAGATTCCTTGCGTGTGGCCGAAGAATTGCGAGATTGGGGATAGGGTCTGGGTGGAGAAGAGAGTTAGGGTTTTGTCGAGGGAAGAAGAGGCAAAGAAATGCCCGCTGGGGGAGAATCTCACGTTTGAGACGGCGCGTGTGTGTGGGTTTAAAGTTTTTTGGAGCCTGTACGGACGGTCGTTTGTGGGAGGAGCAGACATGATCATCTATCGGACGAACGGAGCATCGATTAGAGTTCGAATCCGGCCTGGGGTTAAATAGGGAAGAGCATCTCACCAAGAAATTAATAAAAAAAAAAAGTAGATCAAAAATTCTCCAGCGGGTACCTCAAGGCTCAAACCGGGGTTGTTAAGACCGGACCGGACTGCTCGGTTAAGGCAGGTTCCGATCGGACCGGTCACATTAAGGTTTGGTTCCAGTCTGGTCTTTAGATGAAAATCCCTTATACATATATATGAGCTGCTAAATTTATAAATAATGGACTTGTGGTGTAGTGGTTCGGACTTCCAATTTCAGGGTCTTTGGTTCAAGTCTCGTTTAAATCATTTTATTTAGATTATAGTAATGAAAAGGAAAAAAGGAAGATTGAATTATTACGTTTTACAATTAAAGTTTTTTTTTTATAATGCATTGTATTTTATTTATTGTTAATTCTCAATATATTAATTTATTTTTAACATCTCATTTTTGATTAATTTTTATTGCCAAATACAATTATTTGATTAATTCATCCATTAAATATATATTATTATATTTAAAAATACTGGTTTGAGTCCGGTTTGATTCCGGTTTTATACGGTTAAACCACTAAACCTTACCACTACGGCCCGGTTCGAAAATCGGGTTTCAAAACCATGCCTCAAACACAAATTTAACATGTAATTTTCATTTTCTATCTCATGTTTTAAACTCAAATATGCGTATGAGGAAGGAGAAAATAGCAGAAATACTGAAGTTTTTTAAGTAGAATTGCAATGTATTACCTCTTTAACAACGTTGCAAACTAAACTACTTTTTAAATTTTATTATTATTATTTTCATTTTCACTACAAAACTATTTAAAACTACAATTTACTCTCATTATTTCAAGAGAAATTTAGATAAAAATACCAAAGCAGAGTTTGGTCTTGCGAAAAGTCCCTACATATTTCATATTGGGGTCCTTTTCGTATAAGGCCCCAACTTAACTTTACAGAAGGACCATTGACTTTCATCTACATAATAAGACATCTGACCGAAATATCCTTACAAAAAACCAAACGAAGTACCGAGATGTCTTGTTCTATTATGAACTTAACATCCACTGTTGTTCTGTTATAGTTAATTGTTATTACGAAACTAATAAGTTTGACTGAGTGACTATTAAAGTGGTATCACGATAACAATTTTATTAACAAACCCAAATGATTTTTCGAATATATTATTTACGTCGCCCATCACCATCCAACCTGCAGCAGACCACATTCGACGTATTAGCGAGGTTTTGTTATGATATTAACGTTAAGACAAGTACAATATCCGATGAGTTTTTTCCGAAATCGTCAGACGCAAATAATAAAAATATTTGTAGGTCGAATCATGTTTCTAGTTGAAACTGAAGGTAATATGTGTAGATTCGAGAGACATATAGCCTTATAATTTCGTCGCGCCACCGTATTGGGTCGATTGTTTGTCATTCAAGATTTCTCGAATTCGAAATAAAATCGCCGAATAATTTCAACAAAAATCATTGTTCCTTAAAGTGGTACAGAATAGATATGCCCAACCGCCGGTTAACCGTAACCGGCGGTTGACGGTTAGTCGGAAGGACTAACCGTCGTCTAACCGTCCGGGGGCGGTTGACGGTTAGCCGCCCCGGTTGACGGTTAGCCTAACCGCCGGTTAATCAATTTTCTTTTTAATATTCTGGTTTGAATAACATAAATAATCTCGATTATCATTCTTGCGATGAGAAAAAAACAACCTTAAACATACTTACCCCTATAGAAATTTCTTCTGTTCTTACACGACTAGTTCTGGTCTCCTCCTCCTCTTCATCTCTCGACCACAATGAACTCATCTCACCTATACCCAATTAAATCGTAACTATAGTCATATATGGTAAACAGTCAAACTTTATGACAGATGTAGAACGTGAGGGTATTGGGTTCAAATAATTGGGATTTATTGTGGGAAAAGATGAGTGGAGTGTCAAAGATGATGTAGTATATAGCACGACGTTCAATAATTGAGCAATGCCACATAATAGAGACAAATGCATTTTAATACAATAATTGAGCAATGTTCACGTGGAAATGTGAAAATGATACCTTGGCACGTGAAAATGTGTTGATTGGGCTTCGAGCCAAACTTATCCCCATCTCTTTTTTTTTTTTCGTAACTTTATCCCCATCTCCATTCACCTCAACCTCAGAACACAATTCTCGGCAGGCCTAAACACAGCAAAATGAAGTTTCCCCTCTTCAATCCATTTCAAATGGTTCTCCCTAACCTCCAAGTGCCTAACCTTAACAACAAGCTCAACCTCGAGGAAACTTAACCATGGTCTACAAAATCCTATTGTACCTATAGCTGAGTATCTGCTCGCACACAGCCACGAGCTCAACTTCCTCATTTGAATTTTTTTTTTTAAAAGGTCTAACCGCCGTTAACCGCCTAACCGGCGGTTGGCGGTTGGTGGACGGACCAACCGCCCCGTAACCGGCACCTTACGGTTGCCGGTTACGGTTGGTGCCGTTTACGGTTATTAACCGTAACCGGCGATTCCGTAACCGCGGTTACCGGTTGTAACCGCCGGTTACGGTTGAAAATGGGCAAGTCTAGTACAGAAGGTCAGGTAACTGTCTTCAGATAACGGTGAAACGGTATATAGTGGAACCTATGTTGTATCAGTTTCAAGGAAGTGGCATCAAAGTGCCTTTAAGTTATATCGTTGGAACAAATTTTGTTATCTAAGGATCATTAAATGTTATTTACCTAACAATGAGAACCATGAATGAACGTTTTTCGCATATATTACATTCGTCATAACCACCATCGAACCATGCACAAACCATATTCATTGTATTATCGAGGGTTATTATGATATTACGTTTCGAAAAGTACGACTTCAAATTAGTTTTATCCCAAATCTTTCGACGCAAATTCTGTAAACTCTTGGTAGATTGAATCATGTTTCCAGTCGAAATTGAAGGTAATATGTATAAATTTGAGAGACCCATAACCTTCGAAATGGGGCATACCACCCATTTTGCTCGATGGATCGTCGATGAAGGTTTCTCGAACTCGCCATATAATCGCCAGATAATTTCGACAAAAATCACTGTTACTTACAATGGTATAGGAGGTCACGTATCTGTCTTTAAATACGGTGGAAAGGTATATATTGGAAAATATGTGGTATCAGATTCGACGAAGAGGTATCAAGTTGAGTTTAGGCAGTACCGTTAGAACAAATTATGTTATCGAATGGTCGTTAAATGTTAATGAGTGAACAATGAGAACCCTCGAATGAATGTCAACGAAAATCAATGTTCTTTAAAGTGGTATACGGCGCTACGAAACTGTTGTCACTAACTGTGGAAAGTGTATACTACAGCAATTATGCAGTATATGTTTCGACGAAAAAGTACTATAAAGGGTTTAAACGGTACCTTTTAGCATGGTTTTGTTATTGAAGCATCCTTAAATGTTATTGACTAAACGATGAGAACCCTCGGACGAACGTTTTTCCGTATATATTAATTTCGTCCGCACCACCACCCAACCCTGCACCAAACCACATTCGATGTATTATCGGATGTTTATTACGATATTACGTTCAGAAAAGTACGATTTCGGATTATTCCAAATATCTTTTGACGAAAATTTTATAATTCTTGGTTGATCGAATTATGTTTTGAGTCGAAATTGGAGTTAATGTGGATAAATTTGAGATACTCATAGCTTGAGCATTTCGTTGAGCCACTTTTCTGGTTCGATCTTTCGACTTTGAAGGTTAAAAGAACTAAAAATACAACCCCGATATGGTACCTTTTTAATGAAGTGGTACCAGAAATGGTTTAGGTGGTACATGTTGCCATTATTTGGTAAAATTTTGAAGTTGAGTATTCTGGCAGGATTTCTGAATTTGACTAGAGTTTTGGCGGGAATTATGATTCTGAATTGTTCTGGCGGGATCTTACAAAAATTTTCTAGACAGTTTATGTGGTAAGGGTTTAATTGTTACCAAAAGAGTATTATTTGTTACAAAATATGTCTATGCGCTAGGGTTTCTGGGTAGTTTTTAGGATTTAGGATTTCGATGTTAAGATTAAGGGTTTACGACATGAATTTTTGGGAGTACGATCCACGACTTGTGATTTATAGGATACAACCTTAAAAGATTTTGGGATTTGGGGTTAAGGGTTTAGGATTTATGGTTCATGGCCTCAGATTTAGGGTTTTGAGCTTAGTATTTTTGTGTTTGTGGTCTATAAATGTTATTCGTGCTTTAATGTTGAACTTTGAACATATTGGTGGTGAAATTCGTAATGTTATGTTCTATTGAAAGAGATGATAGTCTAAGTTTTGCAATGGATGACTATATTCTTACATGGCTATTGATATCAAACATTCGACTATTAACATCAAATTTCGCATAGCGTGTCTTTTAAAGGAATGTCGTGGTTGAAACAAGGAAATATGTCTATAGGTGAACGAAGTGTTATTTAACTAACTATATATGCTCCCCAGTATGGTTGCTATGGATAGGAATACCGAATATTTGAGGTATGACTTCGTTATACGATTTGAAATCGTATCATGCCATCAGATATGGAGTCGTATGGAAAATAAGGAGCGATCATTCATGCCCAAAAAGATTGGAAATGAAATTTAGGAAATTTCGGCATGGTAAAAGTAGGCAAGGCAAAGTATCATCTAGTGAAAAAGGTATATGATGCGACTAGACAACAAATATAGAAAGAGATTTTGCAAGGAATAGTACAGGTAGGAAATGAAGTTTGTGTTCAATTTCCAAAGGACGTAGTTATAGTAAATACAAGACACCCGAAGTGTGATAGTGATGGAGTAGAGATTGAGGCAACCATACTGGTCATATCCTTAATAGACTTCGACGTAATACTAGGTATGGGATGGTTACGCTGATATTTAGCGAAATTGGATTGTTTTAATAAGGAATTGAACTGTCCCCTTCGGGTCAATCACGTATGATATTCAAAGGAGAAAAGAATATACGGACGACACATTAGATATTAACTTGAGAAACATCCCCAAATGATTAGTAAAGGAAGTAAAAGATACCTGGCTTATGTTATAAAACACGCAACTACATGGACTAAAGGTAGAACGCATTCGAATATTTCGATACTTTTCTAAGGAATTGCCTGGATTATTATCAGTCGAGATTCGGAGTTTATCATGGGTTTCAATTAGGCATGGCGCCGATCGAATGCATAAGCTAAAGGTACATCTCAGGGAATTATTGGATGAAGGTTATATATGACCGAGCTCATCGCCTTGGGGAAACGCCTATCTCTTAATTAAAAAGAAGGATTGTACGCTTAGGTTGTGTATTGACTACCGGCAGTTAAACAAGGTAATGGTGAAAATTAAATACCCACTACCTTCGATTGGTTCGATCAACTGCAATGTTCCAAAGCATTTTTCAAAATTGATTTAAGGTCGGGATACCATTAACTAAAGATTGCAGAAGTGATATTTCAAAGACTATTTTTAGAACAAGGTATGAGCATCTAACTATGCCATTGAATTAATGAATACCCCTGAAATCTTATGGCGTTGATGATTAACGTTTTTCAATCTTACTTAGACAAGTTCGTGATCGTCTTTATTGACGACATTCTGGTGTATTTTAAGTCAAAAGAGGAACGCGAAATGACATTATGAATTTTCAAGTCTGACCAATCGTATATTTGACATAGTTTTTACACCTAAATTGATGGAGATCTAACGGTAGGGTTTAGTTGGTTCAAAATAGAGAACATTGGGGGCTAAATTAATCCATGCGAAACATCAGGGCTAAATTGATCCATGTGGTGAACATCGGGGACCATATTGAGTTTTCTCCCATAGAAAAAATAAAAAAGTTCTTTAATTTATTTAACTTATTACAAGTAAAAAACTAACAATAAAATGAACCGTAAAACGGCGGTTTCAAATCGTAATCGTAATATCAACCTTCTTGGTCGGTACAAAACCGTAACCGTAACCATGATTACCTACCTGGATTCTGTTAAGGTTAGATGTGTTTACTAACCGTAAACCGACGGTTCATAACCATAAACAGTAACGGATGAACATGCTTCATACAACGTACAGAAAATAATGTTATTCATTCAATAAGACGAGAAAAGATTAAAAGAAGAAAAGCATGTCGTATAGAGTGAGTATGCGTAACGAAGTCATGCGTACAAATAACGGGATAAGCATCTGGACAATGTTTATTAAATAACACAATGAATGTGTAAAGAAACATTATGTGGGAATTGACGATCGAACAAACTCACAGGAGAGCAGCGCGTGGTAAGAACTTGCGGATGAAGTCATAAATATGTTGGCTCACCTCGTCTGGTTTTTCTTCGTTGAGGAAGTGAGCTACTCCTTCCATGACCACAACCTCCTGTAGTAAGGGCACGTTTGTTTTGAAGCCACCGTTGTGTAAGTACTCCTTAACGCCCGGAGTGTTATACGTCATGTCCAAATCACCAACAATGAACTTCACCGGTACCTTTATTGAAGCACCCGTCCATGCTGCTGTAAGCTCCCATGTCCTGCGCACGAGTAGTAAAACAGTAGTCTGTCAGCTGTAACATACGACACAACAATAGTGTGATTGAAAACTTGTTCGATATTAGGAAAGACTCACATGTCCATGGCTCGATAGTAGTTTAGTCCACCGGTGAAACCTTTCCGAGCGAATTTGCTAGCGTAGTATTGGACATCGTCTTCAGACAGCCAAGTGGGCATGTTAATGACTGCCTTTTCTGGTTTGCCTCCAAATCCAATTGCCTTGGGAACTATGGGAGGGTTTGGATTTCTTGATGTTAAGATCTTCTTCAAGACTGTTGTAGTATCATGGCGAGCAAACTCTTCCTCAGCTACTCCTGGTTCCTACGGTAAATGAAGAATCAACAACATATAAACGCAAGGTATATACGGGGAATTAGAGAGATGTTATAAACATATTATGAATTCATCAGTTGACTTCTCAATGACCAAAAAAATTCCCAAAAGGTCAAACTTTCAGAATCTTATAGATCATCTCCACTGTCTGTAATGATGACATATCTCCCCTAGCCCCAATAAGCTGATGACATATAAAGACAACCAACGAACTATACGGTATGATATGGAAGGCAATGGAATCAGCCATCATCATCACATCAACCAATCCCGAGTAGTTGGACATTCTGATTTGACATAAAATCATTATTCCTGACAAAAAGCGAAACTGAAAGAGACAAACTCAAACCTAAACTTTAGAAACAATCAGTACCTGAAACCTGCATATATAGTAATCATCTCCAAGCTTCGCACGCATAGCGTCCACGGGCTTCGTAAGTGGATTCCTCGGCTGGAAAACCACGCTCATGTTGACCAGCGCCTTGATCTTATCTGGCCTCAGCAAGCAAAAAGACCATGCTATCAAAGCACCCCAATCGTGACCCACGAGGAGTACAGAGTCCAACCCTAGATTATCCAAAAGCCCCACCAAATCTCCCACCACGTGGAACGCCGTGTAGTTGCACGCGCCGTCCGGCGCGTCGGAGTCGCCGTACCCGCGGAGATCCGGTGCGATGCAGCGAAACCCGCGCGACGATAGGTAGAGCATCTGGTGGCGCCACGTGTACCATAACTCCGGGAAGCCGTGGAGGAACAAAACGGCGGGGCCCGCGCCGATCTCGGCAACGTGGAGGTTAATCCCATTCGTGGGGATCGTTTTATGTTGGATTTTCTCCATCTGCTTCACTAATCTGTCGTTTCCCGGTGAGGAATTTTAGGATTTGGAGTTTCAGTGAATGAGAAGAGGTTCAGCAACGTCGTGCCGTGCCGAGTATTTAGTTAAGAGGGTCTTCGGAAAATGGCTTTTTTTTTTTGGATGATGTCAAAGGTTATATATCAATCTCCACCCAAATAATAATCATCAAACCAATCTCTTCGGAAAGTGCCGAGTATTTAGTACTTTTTTTACAACCAGCAAAGCAATTCAAACTCAAGAGACCACTTCTATAATATTCTTTTATACCCAATTTTTAATATTCCCTAACAACTTTACATAGACGACAATATTATTTTAAATTCGATTGAACAAATAATTTCAGAAATTAATGACAAATCGATATCGTTTCAAATAAAAAACATATTTATTAAGAATACTAATCCTTTTATATATTTATGTTTTATATTTTATATATGTATTGTAATTTATAAAATATCACTACTCGTCTTCAAATAGAAAATTAGTGCATTTTGCGTTTCGTACGAGTTTGGGTTTGATAATGAATTGTGGAAATGGTCTTGAAACAGGAGAGGGAGGATGAAAAACGCATTTTTGTTTGCATTTGGATTACGGTTGAAGAACTTTTTGTCTACTTTTGGTTTTTGGGTCACGGTTGGAGTTGCTCTTATCAGGACTATTGTTCAAGCTGATTATAGTCCTAAATTGAAGTTTTATCTGTGTTTGGGTCCTTGATTAATAAAAACAGTTTTCTAAAGATAAACCACAAGATGTGAAAGTAAATTCACAAAAACATTTTGTATAAAATTGCATTGATAAAGTGTTATAAAGGTAAATTTTGTAACACCCCGTTTTTTTTTTTTTTTTTTTATGCATCTATTAATATTCTCATAAAATTTTTCGCTTTTCACAATCTTTCAAGTTAAATAAATAAACCGGTGTGCCCATATGATCGAATCACTTTCACACATAATATACATATATGCACATAGTTAACATAATACAACAGTCGATACTTTTTCTTAGTCTACAAACAAAAATATAAGCAATGTTGATCGATGTGGTCCTTGAGCTAACCAGAACGTCTTTCAACTAGCCTTCTCGATCGTGGATGAAGAAACCCGTGAATCTTGGTACTGATTTTTGCACTTATTGAATTTGCACGTGTTGAAAAATGAGAAAGTCTGTTTAACCTCAGATCGCCATCCTAGGATTAAATATGCTATAGATTTGCTATATGAAAGAAATTCAAGAGGTGTTCATCGTTTTTGTCTTCAACATGTCAAATCTAACTTGTACAAGGAGTTTAAAACCAATAGTTAAAGGACCCATGTCATCAAGCGGGCATGGCACATTCGGAGTCGAAGTTTAAGCGAACGATGGATCAAATTAAGGAAATCAATAAGAAAGCTTGGAAGTGGCTTGATAAAATCCCACTTGAGAAGTGGACGTTCGCGAATGATGGGGGTCGTCGTTGCGGTACCATGACAACCAATATATCAGAGGCATTAAATGGAGTCTTAAGAGGAGCTCGATGCCTGCCCATAACTCTAATTGTTCAGTTTACTTTCTACGCGCATTATCACATATTTTTTTTGACAGGTCTAAAGAGGCATGCCTTGCGATGGAGAATTCCGAAACCGCGTGGTCATATTATGCCACGAAAAAGTATCGGGATTGGTGCAACGACTCAAGAAGCCATACGGTGAGAGAATTTGATTATGCGACAAAGTCCGCCGAGGTCTATACCAGGATTTTTTAAGTGGAACGAAATCTAGTACGTACGTGGTAGTATTGAGTGATCTTCGGTGCTCATGCGCTAACTGGAGTATGTTCAAAATACCATGTTCACATGTACACGCAGCTTGTCGTAGTTTTGGGCTTAATAATGTTCCATACGTTGTCGTGTACTATAATAAAGAAGCTTATTTAACTTATGAGGGTCGTTTTGTTCCTTTGGACGACGAGCGTTAATGGGATGCTTGCCAAGTTCCAATGTTCCACAATCCGCAACGTAGAAATCGAAGGGGAGCTGGAAGGCACCGAACAACGGAAATTACAAATGAGATGAATATTGATAGGCATGCAAGACGAAGTGATGGCCAAGGCTAAGTAAACTTATTACTGTTTCGAAAGTTGCAATGTCTGATTTACCCGTGTTTAAGTAATGCATGTTTGATTTGCTTCAAAATATCATACTTATCTATTTTAATTAAATTACTTACGAAATTTTCTTCAAACCCATCTGCTAACAAAACAAAAGAAATATTGAGAAAGTTAAAAAAAAAAATTCTTAAACGCGCCACTTGACGCGTTCAAAACGCGGCACTCCAAGCAGCGTTTTCACCTATTTTTGAAATGCTTTCGATGTGACATTATTTTAGATATATGAAATAAAAATGAAGTAAAATTTAAAAAAGACAAATATTTAGCCTGAACTAAGGTCTTCTTTTTTGGGGACCATAGCGATAGCCTGCCTGAATTGTGTCACGTAGTCAATTCAATAGAATAAGGGTCGTTCTAGGAGCATAAAACATGAAACACGAAGAACTAATAGAAACACAGGATATAACACACATCACACACATATACATCGACTATAATAAGGTTGCAGCAGGAACATAGACAGATAAAGACTTGCAGCAGATAGGTAGCGTTGGTTTTATCTTTTGCAACACCGCCGGCACATTACAAGCACTTCTTATTTACAACACAAACAAACGCACAACAAACAATTACCACGTATTGTCAAGACAACGACTCATAACATTACGCAATTATTATAGCTAATCAGCCGCATATATGTATATCACGATACTCGCATGCTTTTCACTTGTTCTGTTGATTAAGCCTGGCAGCTGCCGCTAGAGAAGCCGACACACCGCCGGGTGTAGTGATGAGGTTCGGGCTGTTCCTAATCTCTGCACTTATTACAGCCTCAACATCTTCCCTAGTCACCGGCTTGTCACTTAGCAGCTTATCACTCGCATCCTAAAAAAAACACACACACGCGCACACATTACGCTTGTTTTTTCTTTTATTACTCTTTAAACTCTCCAAAATCAAACAAATACAAATTAGGGGAGACTGGATTACAAGGATGATATGTTTTATTATATTACCGCCAATATGTCGCCCAGCTTGATCATGTCCTTCTCATGGCGAACACGTCTGTTGTGGGCCTCGGCCGACTGAGCTTCGGCTGCAATGCCACCTGGAACCACGTGGCCCAATCCCGTTGCCCGAACCTCAGCCGCCTGAATTGCTGCTACATCACTTTGTTCCACAGCTTGTCCCCTGCCGACAGGTCAGCAGCCTCCAATGCTTCCCCTATTGTTATTGTGTCGGAAGATTTGCTTGGTCCTAATTCCAAGCTACCTCTCTGGTCGATACGCTCGCCGTCACCCGTTGGCTCGCCATATTGCGCAATCACCTACAAAAATTTCAAGGGAACAAACAGTAATAAAACTTGGCCAAATTTAGTAGTAGTACCGTTAGCAGCACTCAGAGGGAAGGATTATTCAATGTACAACATACAAGAAGCATTACACATGTTTCTCCTGGCAATTTTGGTAAGAAGAGGTACAAATATATTAACTAGGAACAAAATGAGGTCGGTTGAGAGAATCGCATCAATACCTGGCCACCGATGGCTTCGGTGACGATGCGATAGCCGGCGACTTCGGAGACGACTATAGTAGCTCCACGATCTCTGACGTCATCAGTCATGTCATCGTGTCCGACCAGTCCACGGCGTTCGTTGATGTCTGCTGCCGACTGAAGTGTGGCGGCGGTGCCACCCTTTGGAGTATGGCCCAGCACCGCGTTCTCGGCGGCCTGAAGGGTGGCGGCGTCTTGTGGGGTTACGGCCTTCGAGGCTATCTCGCCGGAGACTTTGAACACGTCTCCGTACTTGACGCTGTCTTCCTCACGTGGCTGTTCCTGCGTAGTACTCATCCTTTTAAGTGGCTCTTTAATTTTTCTCTCTGCTCTCTTTTTTTAAACCAAAGGTGGAAAGGCTCATATGTCGGGCGATTTCTTCTAGAGAAGTGGTGACGACGGTAGTGTAAGTACACGTTTCAATTTTTTTTGACTGCCAGGTGTTCATTCGGCTTCAATTTTAAATCACCCAAATTAAACGAATTTAAGAAAACATTAGCCCAAGGGATCCAGCACTTCGGCCTTTGTGGCCCATTAGAACTTTCAGCCTATTATGTCCTACTTATATTCGGACCCTGTGCAAAGATAATATGAAATGTGTTATGAAATATTATGATATGATATTAAGATAGGAATGTTTTGGATTTAGTTGAATTATTGAGATATGAAAGTATTAAGATTTGGAGGTGTTACCCTCGGATTTCACCAACCCGCACCAAAATAACCGACTCGCTATAACCTACCAACTTAACCACCCTATATGGAGAACGACCCCTACCCTAGCATGGGCTCGGGCCCATCGGAACGACACCATAAAATGACCCCGAGCCCATTAAGGGATGATCCACAGCAAAACGTCCCGAAAACTCCAGAGAATTTCCCGAAAGCTATGCCCTTAACGGCTCCCGAATCACCCTCGGGTAGGTTACCCGAGGTCGCACATTTGTGAGGCACCTCACGGAATCGCCCCCAGGAGAGTAGGGAAGGCAATGGGTAGGGTAGATCCACTTAGACCCATACCCAAACCCAATTAAATTGATGGATATGAACCCCATTCAATCTTCGATGGGTCCAATTAATTGGGTATGGACCCAAATCCATTAAATCTAACTGGTAAATGGATCTAAATTGAGTATTGAACGAATCTTTAACTTTTAATAGAAACTAACTAAATAAGCCAAAAAGTACTTTGTAGTAACAATTGATATAACCATAAAATGATAGCAATAGTCATTACGTTTTGAATAAAAAATGATTACAAAGTTTGATGTTTTAGAATTACGAAAACGAAAAAAACTATTCATTTCATGTAGTCAATCCATGCTCCAAGTCCAAGTCCAATCTTCAAGTATCATCTTCAAACTGAATGGACTAGAATAACCTTTAATTTAAATGGTTTAGGTAGGACTGTTTGTTCGGTACAAACCGTACCTAACCGAAATTTCGGTTCGACTAAATTCAAAACCGAACCGAACCGAATTACCCGGTTCGGTATTCGGTTATACCGAATTAAAATTCGGTTCTTTCGGTTAACCGTTCTTAAAAAAATTTTAAAAAATTAAAAAAACTAAAATTAAAAAATAAAAAATTAAAAATAAAACATACGTAAAAAAAATAAATGGGCTGGGCCGTCACTTTATGTTTAAATATAAAGTATATGTTTTAATTTTAATAAATTAATTTTTTAAATATAAAATAGGAAATTCGGTATTCGGTTCAGTACGGCATACCGATCAATATATCAATACCAAACCGAATTATCGAAAATTTAGTTTTTTAAACAGAATACAAAACCGAATTTCGCTTCGATATTCGGTTTGTACCGAATTTCGGTTTTTCTGTCGGTTCGACCAGTATACCGAATTGCGAACCCCCTACGTCTTGGTAAATGGATAAATGGGTAATACTCATTTAAAATTCAAATTAATTTAATTGGGTCTGGATCTGACCCATACTCATTAAATTTAATTTTTAAAGATTCATACCTATTAATGGGTAGGATCCTATGGTATGGACCGGGTCCAAAATATTGCCATCCCTACAGGAGAGGGTGCGCGGCCCCCTCGGGAGCGCAGCCCGATGCCAAGACCAGACCCTTCCCTCGGGGAATCTGACCTCCAAGCCTAGAACCACCACGATCCCTTCAAGCCGATGCTGGCAGAAAGTGCGAGAACAACCGCCAAGGGTCGAGCAAGCCAGAAGAATGTGCGATCGTGGGGAGGAGGAAGGACAAGAGCAAGTTCGAGTCCTGAAAACGCTGGCCGTGGGCAAAACCATCCGAAAACCGCCTAAATCAGGTATTTTATAAATACCATAAGACGCTCTCAAGGTAGGTACGTATCCATACCGTTACTCTGGCATTTTAACTAACACGCTTGAGCACTTATTATCACTTGACACCATTTTTTCACATCTTTATACCATATTACACCTTGGAAATGGAAAACCCTCTTGACCTAGGCAAGGGGGCAAACCACCACCCACCCTAACCCTGTCCTCGAGTTTCAGACGAGATTCGCGTCGAAATAAAGACAAGAAGAAACTCGTTGGCCAAAACGCGCAGTAGGTTATTTTTCGACGGCATCAATTTGGCACCGTCTGTGGGATATCTAGCTTCTCTCAAGTAGAAATTTAATATGGGGAAAACGCTCATGTGCCGCCCAACGGCAACAAGCCGAACCCAGCCGATCTCGTCGGGATGATTACTGCGGCCGTGCAAGAGATCAGGAGGATCGAGACTGTTGGAGTGCTAATGGCCGAATGAGATCGGTAAGATAATCAGCGTGAACCAAATTAAATGGAGAACGCGCGCCGAATCTGAAACCGGGGACGCGAGGACGAGAATCGTACGCTAGCATCAGAACTCAGGAGAGCACGTGCTAATAAAAGAACGCGTGCTGCACAACAAGCAGCCGAATCGAAAGGAATGAAGGAGGAGATCCGCAAACCCTAGAATATTAGCAAAAGCACCAGAGGCACCATTCCACTCATTCCCCTAGCCTTAAGTACTTACCGTTCCGTTGCCCGAGCACTTTCTCTCCTTCGTACATCGCCTCTGCTCGAACCTCGTACCTAATCCTTGCCTCTTTAGACCCAACCTCCTACTCTGTTGTTCATCTATATTTCTGCCGTACTTGATATTTTCATCTTATTACTGCTGTACTCGATATTCTACCCAGATCAAAAATCTTACATGAAGACTAACGAATCCAGATGTTCAAGAAGGCAATCACATTAAATAGAAGAGGATGAAAAATGGGAACAAGTTATACTTTTGATGGTAAGGGTCAATTTCAATCAAGGTATGATCCATCTCTTCAAATTTTTTCAGCGCCTTTCTACTTTTTAGCTCTCTTCGTCCCACGGGGACGGCAAATTGGGAATTGCTGCACGTTTGGGCGGATCGTGTCCCAGCCCCGCTGGGAAGGCTTAAGAACTTCCTTCCTCAACGTGGATGGACATTGAGTTGCCTTACTAAACAAAGCATTATGTTACATACTTGTAAGATTCGTTTTTATAAAGGTTCGATCTTCTTGTCGCTGCACGTAAAAGGAATAAACATTCACAGTCAACGGCTGACTTCCAACTGCTGCACTTGACTGACTACATTTAGTATATAACCTTGGTTCGGTGCAGCTTATCTATATCTATCTATCACTCGGTTCTTTTATGATGTACACGACATTTTCAATGGCACGCGTATACCGACTAACCTGAAATGACGGTGGATATTGTAAACGACCTCACACACACGACTAGAAAAGAAAAGATCAGATTCAGATCACCAATACTCCCCACGAAGCTGCCTCAGAACCCTCCCATGGGGAGAATCAGGGTCGCCCCTCATCGCGTTTCTCCTGAACATCTCAGCCGCCCTGTAAAGGGAATCCTCAGCCGTGTCCATCTGCTCCGGCCTGAACATCACAAGCCCTCCACCGCCGTCACCACTGTCGGTCGCCTGTGTGACGGGCTTACGACTATCTGATATCTCAATCTCAGAGAGAGGCGAAGCTTTGTGATGTTTGAAATACTCTCGGTCGTCTCTTTCATCCTCTTCTCTTTGCTCTCTCCTGGTCGGCTCCTTTTTTTCTTCTTCTTTCCATGGGCTAACGTCGATCCCCGCCGCACAGCTCACCTCCTCGGCGTTCAGAGTTGAAGACACACGGCGCTTTTGCTGAGTCAGAGGCTCAGTTCGAGGACCAACGGCATTGCTTTCGACCTTGGCCGCCGACCTGAGGATTGTTGGGTCGGGGCTTACGTAAGGCTCGTTGTCTTTGGTGGTCGGCGCATAGCTGTCCCCAGCAGATCCCTGATGACGCTCTTGCGTGTCCTTTATTGCATCTGTCGGGTTTACTTCCTAAGAGGAATCAAGAAAATCATATAATCATGCAGAAGATACAAATTGTCCACCGTAATAATTGAAGACAAGATGCGATTTAGTTTGTTTTTACCCCGGGCTCAATGGAGTGGTCGGCAGGATCAGCTGTTCGCCCAGTTGTGTTGGCGAAGCTTACTACTCTCTGGCCTAGAAACTTATTACTCTGCCCAACTATGGTTCGCACAAGCCTATCGCCGACTATGATTCTCGATGAGGACTGCATTTTCTTTAATCTTTTTTATTTCCCCCTTGCTTTGTTCAATCGATTTCGTTCTATGCCTTCGTAGAGATAATTAAATATATAGAGATTGCAGCGTGAGATTCTAAAATGAAAGGAGAGGAGACACGTTTCATATCCGGGACACATGTTAGTTTTTTCGGAATTGCCTAGAAAGAGCACTGCAAGGCCTTTGCTACGTGTATTGGCTTATTACGATTGCGATTAAAATGGAGTTTTCAATGCTTACATAGCCTTGACCATTATTATTATACTAGGTAGCAGGGGTGAGCAAAAATATAAAACCGGATTCTGATCCGATATCGGATTTAACCGGATAACCGGTTTAAAAAACCGGATCGGATATCCGCATTTCTTTAAGTGAACCGGATCGGATTCGGATATGCTTAAGGGTAAAATTCGGATATCCGATATCCGATTTTAATTTTTTTTGTAAAAATATAAATTGAAAAGTATAGCCCAACAAAAAAGCCCAACGCCCAAATAAACAAAAAAAATTCGGATATCCGAAAAAGATACGGATATCCGATTCAAAAAAAGGGAATCATTTTATTGATAATATAAAAAAATTCACCTAAAATCGGATTCGGATATCCGCTTTCGGATATCCGAAATCGGATTTCCGAAAGCGGATATCCGAATTGAATCGGAGCGGATGCGGTTTATAGTTTGAGGTATCCGAAAATTCGGATATCCGAAATTCCGGATATCCGAATACTAGGTAGGTGTCATCCGCACGCACCTTGTGTGGCTACAAAAGAAATTCCAAGGAAAAAGAATTATACCGTTTAAAAGATTAGAAAACAAAGAAATTTTCTTGGGCCATATTACTAAATTAGGTCACTAACTACGTGCCTCGTGTTTTTGTTCATTAAGTTTCATAATTGCAAAATTAGTCACTAAGTAATGTATCTGATTTTTTTTGGATCACTACGGCGAAAATTGCCGGAATCCGACACGGCCGCCGACATTGCTGCGGACGTGTCATCAGCCACGTTGAATTTCCGGTGAGTTTCACGGGAAAAATTCGCCGTTGACCTAAAAAAATCAGACATGTTTAGACCTGTCAAAATGGCTCCCGGCCCTGCTATGGAGCAGGCTGGGCAGGGATTTTAAGGCCGCCAGAAGGCGGGCCTAGCCAGCCATATATTTTAATTAATTTATTTTATATTAATATATATTTATTTAAATAAAGGAATTAATTAATGTTTTATTCATAATTAATGATCATTTATTAATGAATACATAATTAATGTATATTTAAATATTATAATTAAATAATTAATGATGCATTTATTAATTAATACATAATTAATGTATATTTAAATATCACAATTATATAAATAATTCTTAATTAATTAAAAGTTTAAATATTTTTAAAAAAAGTATCAAGGCGGGCGGGCCTGGCGCACGTTGGCGGGCGGGCTGGGCTTCAGTTTTGAAGTGGCGGGCCAGCCTGCCCACCCTGCCCGCCAAACAGCGGGCTTTGGCGGGCGGCGGGCCAGCCCGGCCCATTGACAGTTCTAGACATGTTACTTAACTTAGTGACCTAAGTTTGCAATTATAAAACATGGTGACTTAAAAACGAAAACGACTACAGTTAGTGACTTAATTCAGTAATTTTGATATAATAATGTTGTTCTTGGGATGACCTAAGTTTGCAATTATAAATCATAGTGACCCAAAACGGCTACAAATGTTGTTTATTATGCTTAATATATGATGTTATAGTTAGTATAATTGCAAAATTATTTGTACTGTGATTGTAAAGGTCTCGAGGTTTATATCGATGACGGAGTGCCAAGTGAGCACCAACTAAAAAAAAGGCTTAAACACATAGTACGAACTAAGGGTGTTCAAAAAATCGGTTAACCGATCGAACTGAACCAAAAATCGAAAGTTCGGTATGAACCGAATACCGACTGAAGAAAATCGGTTTGGTTTTCGGTTCTTAAAAATGGAAAACCGAAAATTTCAGTTTTTCAGTTGGGTAATTCGGTTTTTCGAAATACCGATTTATCCTCTCAGCCCATATATCCAGGGCCCATTATATAAATATTTATATGCTAGTCAAGGTTTTAAAAACCGGACCGGACCGGCCGGTTGAAACCGGTGAACGGCAGGAATTCCGGTCCGATTCCGGTCTCGTTTAGGTTTTAATTTAAAAAAAAAAAAGAAGAAAAAAGCAGAAAAATAATATAAGTGATAAAGTGACGATATTAGCATAATTTTGTTGTAATGCAATGGTTGGTATGGGCTTTTTAACCCATTGAGATGGGGTTCGATCCTAATCTACCATTTTATTTTTGTTTTATAATTAACCCATGAACCAAATATTTATTTCGTTTTGATTCCAAATTTTAAAGATTTAACTTTTGTCTACCATGGTGTAATAATTTTATCTACCAACATAATTTACTTTAATTAATTTTGACCCCTAATTTTTTAACTGTAATATATAATTTTTTTATAGATATGCATGTACGTAATCAATGTTATTTAGTTGATTCAATCATAAAATATATATTATTATATTGAGATATCGGTTTGATTCCAATTTATACCGGTGAAACCACTAAACCTTAAACCACTAAAATTTCCGGTTCGGTTCAAAAACCCGTTTCAGAACCATGATGCTAGTTGGTTGGGCTTGCATTAAAACATTATCGATTTTTACAGAAATTTATTTTACTGTATTTCCCAGTCCTAATCAGACAACTCGTTTCCAATTCAACACATAGAAGCAACCCTATCTGAGAAGTCAGCGGACGTCATTAGGTAAGTAAGTAATGGTTTTTTGTGCTTTTTGTCTCATTTGATTCAAATTAGTTCAAGGTTTACCATTTAACGTGAGTTTATGATGTGATGTGTTTGATTCTCAAGGAGATGAAAGTATTAGGCCTGAGCGTTCGTCCTCCATTTTCAATTTCTGTTTTTAGTTTTTTTTTCTGATTTATAAGCAACGTTTTCTCAATTTTATGCATTTTTATTTGATTGAGCATTTTGAATATTTTTAAGTGGTTTTTCGGTAATTAACCGAAAAAGTTCGGTACTTACCGAAACCGAACCGATTAAGTTCGGTTCGGCATTCGGTTTAATATTTCCGAAACCGAAAATTTCGGTTCGGTTTTACCGAGTGAACAACCCTAGTACGAACCAGAGTTTTCAATAACTTTGGCATCAAATGAAAAAGCTGTAAACACAGGATTACCAATAGAAATTTCCCTAATGTGACTAATTAATATATTAAGATTATTATGATATTTATAGTAAGGATACTGCGATATTATTATGATAATATAGTTTACGAGAGATATTAAACAGAAAGTATGACATTTATTCAAATATTTTGGTTGTTTTTTATACAACTCTAATCAACGATTTATACCACTAACTGTTCACTACTAGACCACTCTCATTACATAACATTATAATCAACCATTAGTTTTATGACAATAACATAAGCAATAATCAAATATCCAACATCTCTTATCAATATTTAATAATAGGATTCATTAATCTCCAACTAATGTTATTGATGTTTAAAAGACAGTAAGATTAACCATTTACATAATACAAATTATTATTTGAAGTATTAAATTTGAAGAGAAAAATGTAATATTCCACAAAATTCCATCATAAATCTGGAGCAACAACTAAGCTCGTCCGCAACCCACCACTTTTGTTTCTCACCTCCGTCTATTTTGCTTTTTGCTCTAATTTTCCATTTCTGTGATAAAAAGGATGTCGTTAAGACCTAACGCAAGGACGGAGGTCCGCCGCAGCAAGTACAAGGTTGCGGTGGATGCTGACGAGGGCCGCCGCCGCCGCGAGGACAGCATGGTTGAGATCAGAAAGAGCAAGAGGGAAGAGAATCTTTTGAAAAGCGTCGGGAGGGTCAACAGTTTCAAGCCACAGTCAGCGCGCCGCAGCTTGACAAGAAGGTGATTCGATTCACTCTGTAGAATTGTTTTCTGGTTTCAGCTGATGCTTTTGAGTTTATAAGCTTGGATCTGGTCACAGTAACCTACAAAGTTTAGCCCTTTGCGGACTGTGTTGATTCGAGAATCAAAGGAATGGTTGATCGATTAGGTTGTGATAATGTCTTTAGCTTTCGTTACTCGTTAGTTGCACTTTGTGAAGAACTAGAGACATTTATATTCGGTACTTCGTTGGTATTTGAGGTTCCCATGTACGAACATGTCAATATTTGGATTTTTGTTCTTTTCGCATTTCACCACTTCAGTTAGAAAGTCTCCCAGCTATGGTTGCCGGTGTTTGGTCTAATGATGGGGCGCTGCAGCTCGAGGCAATCACCCAATTTCGTAAACTACTTTCAATAGGTATTAACTGTTATATCAGTCGTAACTGTGTCTCACTCTGATTTATACCTCCTGTGGTGGAAGTTTTTATAGTCTGCTCTTAATTTGATAATTGCCTATGATTTTGAACAGAGCGAAACCCGCCAATTGCGGAAGTGATTCAGTCTGGAGTTGTTCCTCGATTTGTGGAGTTTCTAGCACGAGATGATTATCCACAGCTTCAAGTATACACTGTGCTCACTGACTATGTTCAATTGCATCTTAAGAGTGCATGCCCTTCGTATGGTCACAGTACAAATTTAATCTTGGTTTATTTCATAGTTTGAGGCAGCTTGGGCACTTACGAATATAGCTTCGGGGACATCTGACCACACCAAAGTTGTGATCAATCATGGGGCTGTTCCAATCTTCGTGAAGCTTCTTAGCTCTTCCAGTGATGATGTTCGCGAGCAGGTATGTATCAGAGAAATGTTGATTCTGTTCAATTGAGTTCAGTTGTGACCCATTTATTCCTAGTTTTTTGTTAAAAGTGGCACCTACTGTCAATATTTTTTTGATGATTTTATGATTTGGCCCTGTTTTTATAGGCGGTTTGGGCTTTGGAAATGTTGCTGGAGATTCACCAGATTGCCGTAATCTTGTCCTGGTTACGGGGCATTAATGCCTTTATTAGCTCAGTTTAATGACCATGCAAAACTATCCATGTTGAGGAATGCAACATGGACTCTATCAAATTTTTGTAGGGGAAAGCCTCAACCTACGTTTGAGCTGGTTTGTCTACGATTTGTTTTGTTTTTGTTTGTTTTATGTAACGATGTAGTTTGGTGTAACTTTGCATAATGTGGGTGATCATTGAACAGGTCAAACCCGCTCTTCCTGCTCTTGAACACCTCATAAAAATGAGTGATGAGGAAGTCCTTACTGATGCATGCTGGGCACTGTCATATCTATCCGATGGCGTAAATGAAAAATACAAGCTGTTATTGAAGCTGGTGTATGCCCTCGATTGATTGAACTTTTAACGTAAGTGTAAGAATCACATCATATTATTAAAATTTTGTTTGGTTTCAAGAATTATTTTCTTTCTCATATGCGTTTGTTGAAAATTCCATGGTGCAAAGAGCATATTTTAAATTGCAGGTATCCATCACCATCTGTTCTAATTCCAGCTTTGCGCACTATCGGTAATATTGTTACGGGTGATGATCTACAGACTCAGGTATCTAATGCTAATCAATTTATCTAAGCAATCAATGAGATCTCCATTTGCTATTTCAATGCTTGTTTTTGGATTGAGGCTCTAACAATAGAAGCATTTGTGGATTTCCGACCGCAAATCTCATATTATGTCTGTGTGTGTGTGTGTTGTGTGTGTGTGGATGTATATTTATATCAGAAGCTCAAATGTGATTGTCACTCAACTAATGGTATTCCTGCGGCTTCTCTTATAAAAATTCCCAGGCTGTCATCGATCACGGGGCACTTCCTTGTCTGCTAAACTTATTGACATTAAATTATAAGAAAAGCATCAAGAAGGAGGCTTGTTGGACTATCTCTAATATCACTGCAGGGAATAAGGATCAGATACAGGTAAGCAGAAGACAATGGGTTAACGAAAAACCTATTCCTCAATTTATCTTAAAAGGACTATTTTATTTACATTACATGCCTTGTCCAAGTGGCCACTACAACTAAGGCGAACCTCTTCTTCTGTATTTCTATAATCTTAAAACGTCTGAGAGCATTATTCAAACATCCGACTGGAATATTATATTAAGAAATGATGAGGCTGGATACACCTGGCTATGTAGGCTGTTATTGATTCTGGTATCATTGCCCCACTCGTTGGCCTGCTTCAAAATGCCGAGTTTGAGATTAAAAAGGAAGCTGCTTGGGCCATCTCCAACGCCACTTCAGGTGGCACACATGATCAGATTAAGTACGATGCATACTCTTCTTATTTATCGTTCACTAACTAACCATTGTGTGGCTCACAAAAATAAATAAAATTCCCAACTCTTTCCTTCTTTTGTTTTATTCTTCAAGGTTTTTGGTAAGTACTGGATGCGTAAAGCCTCTTTGCGACCTCCTAGTATGCCCCGACCCGAGGATTGTGACTGTGTGCCTCGAAGGCCTTGAGAACATCCTTAAGGTGGGAGAAGCAGATAAGAACATAGTGGGAAACTCTGGCGATATCAACGTCTATGCCCAGCTGATCGACGATGCTGAGGGGCTTGAGAAGATTGAGAACCTTCAGAGCCACGATAACAATGAGATCTATGAGAAGGCTGTGAAGATACTCGAAACCTATTGGCTCGAAGAAGATGATGAGCAGCTCGGCTCAGCAGCTGAGCCGCCTACCCAACAGCCCGGGTTCAACTTTGGAGGCAGTGATCTTCCGCTTCCATCGGGTGGATTTAACTTCAATTGAAGGGGTACGTAACGTAATTGATGAGCTTTTTTTTAATTTTCTTTAATCCCGTTTTCCTTATTCATTCGGGGGATGATTTAGGAAAGGAATGTTAGATCATTGTGGGCCTCTGCAGGACTGAATAATGATCATTACCAAGTCCAGTTTTTGCATCAGAAAGGGATGTTTGTTAATCCTTACAGGGAAAGATGAGAGTCGTGGAGTCTTTTCTTTTCATTTTTTGTGGTTACCACCGTTGAAGCGGGAAACACAATGATACTTTTTGTAATATTCGTATGGAGAACACTTCTTTTTTTTTTCCTGTGCCTGTGCGCGAAAAAGTAATTTGTAATTCGGAAAAGGTCTTGAAATTTATGGAGTGTTTTGTTTGTAGTTTGAGGTCAAGTGAATTTATATATATACACAGTCGCCTGTGGAATGATTTTATACACTTCTGCAGAGGAATATCGTTATATGGTTCTGTGCTAGCTATGCGAGTTGGAGGATTGTATTTGTTACCGTGGTTGTGCTCATTAGGATGATAAATTTGAAGCATTGCTTAGCTGTGCCTTATGTTATATAAAAGAGGGATGTAGATGATAATTTACTAATTATTTTGTTCAATATAAATGTATGAGATAACCGCACTTAAATACCCCTTATACAAAAAAGGCTTTGGTTACGTATCCCTTCAGACTTATTTTATTCCGAGGTATGCAGTGGGATAAACTCTATAGTTCCTCGTAGGCCAGCAGAAATTACCAAGATTTTTAATTTGTTTTTTACTTTGAATCGTGCGTGTGCCGGAAAAAGCTCCGGGTGACCCATTCCATCGTGGGTTCTTGATGGGCCAAGTAAGGTTTCTTGGATGCTTGTTCGTTTCAGTTATCGATCTTAGGGGTAAGCAGTGTTTTAAAACGTGTATTGCGTAATGCGTCGCGTTTTAGTCCCGATGTTGCGTACCGCAAATAGCGTAGCGTGCGTGAGTTTTTCGAGCAAGCGTTTTGTAATGCCAAGAAAAATAATGTCATAAAATAAGAAGCTAAACATGTTTACATGCAAGCAAGTTATCGAAAGAAAAGATTAAATTGTGGTAAAATAAATTATTTTTTATATAAATGTGAAGTGAATAAGCAAACTAGAAAATAAAAAAGAAAAAATAAATGATTCTGCTCACATTCAATCGTACGACAAATTAGCATCACATTAATAAAAGCTTTGGGCTGATTTAATAACTAATATTTGTTTTCTGACCAAATATCTTCAATCGAGGTTCAATGAAAAGCAGATTATTAAAATTGCAGATATAAAAAAGTAATAAAATAATAAAAAAGAAAACTAACGCTATATATGTCACGCTTTGACGCGTTTTCCATAAATATTATGCGAAATCGCACTTCGTAACGCGCTCCGTTACGCCTTTTAATACACTGCCTGTAAGCGATGAGTTGAAAGTGGAGTGAATGCCGATGTGCTGAAGAGTGAATCCCGACGGGATGCTGAAGAGTAAACGACAATTGTTATGAAGCGGGTAGGCAATGTGCCCTATCGGCTGAAGCTGCCAGATCGGCCCAAGCTTCATTCAACGTTCCATATTAGCTTTCTAAAGAGATTCCCATGAAGACATGGACGACTTGACAAGGAAGCAAGAAAATCGAACACCTCCACAGTCCGAAGAGAATTCGAGAAGAAGATTCTCAAAATCCTTACTCACCGGACGAATGGATACTGCCGAATAGCTAGGCGGACCGAGATTTTAATCCAAGGGGAAGGAGAAATCGAGATCGATGCTACTGGGAAAAAGACGCGGACTTGTGGAACTTTTAAGAAGGATTGATGCGTACTTCAGGAACCTTGACAACCCCATAACATCGACGAGGGCGTCGAGCGCTTTGAGTGGGGTGGTTTGTTAGACCCCTAACTTTTGGGGATGACGTGGTCGTGCATCACTTTCGGCTAAGAGCGCACGTGCCACGCTTATGGGGGCGTTTGCTTGGTGGACGCCCTACATGGCCAGGCTTGACCAGGCCTTGCAAAGCATACAGCCCGCGCAGCACGCTGCGGGGTGGGCAAGGCAGGGCAGCGCTCGCCGCACTACGTCGGCCTTGCCACGATGAGAGAGTCAAGTGTGCACGGGGCGCGCAAGGCACTCGGCATCAGCGCACGTAGAGTAGGCACTGCGCGCAGCACACATGCACAAAGTTGGTATGAACGCGCGCGCGTGCGGCACTCGGACAGACATGTACGGGACTCATGCACGACGTGCGGGACCCTTGGGCGGGACGCGCGCACTAAAGACATGATGTGTGGGACATTGGCGCTGGCTTGGTGTAGCGCATAAACCGGATGACATTCTTGGCCAAGTTTCAAGATGTTTCGGTCGGCCCGGCCCGGCGAGCAGTTGCGATATTTTCAGGGCGGTTTGACCTAGCCTGACGAGAAGTTACTAGGGCGGTTTGGCATGGCCTGGCACCTCAGCCTGACCGAAAACTTCCTTGAGCCAGCAAGCAAGAAACTGTCGGGCGGCCTGACAGTTTTAGTCCGCAAAAAACCTCTCCGGAGCAGTTCCAGTCCGTTTGAACTTAGCCAACTGAAGGCTTGATGAAGTCTTTATATATTTTATGTTGCCTTGTATTTTTAAGCATCCGAGATAGTGCTGTAAAGTGTGTTCTTCTGAGTCCTCGTAATATTTTTGGAATAAAAGGAAAGGTTGGACTTTGCTCGTAACTCTGATGTTGTTTGCTTTATTAACTCAAACGAAGTAAACAAACGAAGGCGCACTTAAGCACACTAAACACGAGAGTTCTGTGAGGGGAAGAATTCGAGTGATTGTGAAGGGTTGACTAACTTGGACGGGAACGAGTTAGGCGGACCTCAAACACTTAGAAAATATTCTAAGTATATTATATTAAAAGGGGAGTGACACTAGGTGGATTTGGTCTCACTCGCACAAAGCAGGTTTGTCGAGATAGGATCGAAATTCAAAGAGACTTTGGGGGTGGGTATTATCGGGGTATTATAGACACTTCATCAACCCGATATTCACCAAGCGCGTGTTCCCAAACATACGTGGCCGCACGTGACCGCATCTTACGAACCCCACCTTGCGACTTGTAACAGCCAAACACAGCCACGTATGACGTGACGTGGCAATGAGTTCCTTCGTTTCTCAAGACTGCCCTCGATACCCCTCTACAAAAGTGAGTGAGAGTTCACACTTCACTTCACATACTTAACGTGTCCTTTGTTAGGCCTTCTTTAGCCCTTTTTGCTTTTCACTTTTCCCCTTCTCTCGTTCTGTTTTGTTTTCAAATGAAATGAGGGCGTTGGTGTTCGATCGTCGTCGCTCGTTTTCCGACTGTAGGAGGGTTGACGTGATGTTGATGTCTTCGTCTTTGTCATGTATCCACCATTGTCTAGATTGAGAGGTGCCGTGGGAGATGATCTCAAGGAAGATGATACTGTAAGAATTATCTGCGTTGGAAGCTCAATGGAGAAAAGGACAAATGGAGTAAAGTGGAGTGGGTTTGTTAGAGATGGAGTGGGCTAATTGGTGGACCGGAAAGAGATGGGCAAATATTATTAAACTCACTACTTATCTTATGTTTGTTATTGGGATAATATACTTATAAGCCCAATTATATTAAGGTAGTATAAATATGAATAGTATGTACTATGCGAGGTTATGAAAAGAATTAACCCTAATCTACTTCTTCATCACCATCTTCCTCTTTGATGAAACTTCTTCTAATCTTCTAATCTCCTCCTTCAATGCTCTTCTCACCTATTCTCTGTTCTTCTACCAATCATCTCCACGGTAATCTATAAAAAAATACCAAAAATATCACTATCTCGTATACATATAAGGTATCATCAACGATCATTGATATTTCAATCCATTCAAGCATTCCACAACGAAATATTCATATCCAAAACAGCCAAGACCATAACATTGGTATCAGAGCATTCGAACCTCGGCTTGCGATCACAATGATGGTGGGTGACGATAATTTCGAGTTGTCACGAGGACTTGACTGCAGCCCCGTTCGAGTTCTTCCAGCGGGTAATACTCTTCCAATCAAGGTAATACGTAGAGAAACTGCTGATGATACCTGTCTCGATTTAAGTGACGATTTCCCGGTGTTTGATGGTATGAATCCTCGGCTGTGGATTATTAAAGCTGCTGCCTATTTTAAGAAAATGCCTACGATTCCTGATCATCAAAAAATATTGTTAGCATTGTTGCATTTCAAAGGAAAGGCTACCAGTTGGAATGAGATGCTTATGAGAAAACATGTGATAATAAATTGGGAACAGTTTGTTGGTTTGGTTTCGGCAAGGTTTGAGGATCTTAGGGACGCTAAGGCCTTTAGGGAACTCGAATCCCTTAAGCATGTCGGCTCGTATTCGGATTATGTCAACAAATTTGAGGACATAATTTGGGACACGCCTATGGGCGATGAACTAGACCTTTTCGAGGACTATCTCATTTCTCGATTTGTTAATGGTCTTAAGGATGAGCTGCGAGGTATCCTAACCGGAATGCAACCTAGGAGCTTATATGATGCTATGGAGCTTGGTCGGAAGCATCTAAGAGTTGTCGATTACATCGCTAAAGGAAGGCAAACCTTTTTGGAGATCTCTGATTCTTGTCTGTTGCCAAACGAGGTTGAAAATCAGACCTACCACCATCCTAAGGGAGCCTCAATAGTACCAACAAGGTTCGAAGACGAGAAAACATGTGTTAGAAGCAATACGTTTGGACCTTACAACTATGGTGAACCCATGGGATTTCTGGAGGGCAAGAAGGGGTACGCCCAAAAGAACGCTGCAATGATTATGCTTGGAATTTAAAAGCTGCCACAGTTTTTGAAGAAACAACAAACGCAGAATCATTATCAATTCGAGGACTACAATATCGACCTTTCGACCGAGGAAAGTATGCTACAGCTGAAGAAGTATGCTCATCTATTAAGACCCTAGTGTGTAAAAATCATTCCCCGAGATCTTACATTCTGATGGAGCTGCGGCGCACGCACAAAAGGGTTCTAAAGCCACTATTATCCTCGACAGTATATAATCACACACAAGGAAAGCTAAGTGAAGAAACCCCCAACACTTTGGAACTACTAGGGGAAATATTTGATTTTCTGGGCAGCTAAGAACATTTTTATGGCGGATCAAACTGATCTTATACTCAAGAAAGAATGAAAGACAGTTTTGCCAGAGTCAAGAGAGATGCGACGGGAAATTCGTGGTGGGGAAAAAGGTGTACCTCATGTTACAATTTTTATACCCTAACTCTATTGTTTTGCAACGAGGTTTGAAGGTCTCTACCTTGCACCATGGCCTTTTCGAAATCTGGGAGCATATTACTCCGGCAGGCCATAGGTTGGATCTTCCAATTGGAGCGAAAATACAATTCACTGTTCTTGTTGGCCCCCTCAAGAAATCACGACGCATAAGGGAAAATCTTTCACCCTTTTTACCTGAGGTACAAAGAAAGGGGGAATCTTTAGTCAAGACACCCAATAGCCTAAACAAGGGAACGAACCTGCAAGGAGATGAAGACCTTCGTCAGCTATGTGTATTGTGGTCAGATGGATGTCCTGAGAGCGCGATGTGGGAGGAAGGAATACAGATTCAGACGAATTTCTCAAAGGCGAATTTTTGGGGACAAGAATCACCTCAGCGAATGAGTACTATCATGAACCCATCTCAGCCGTGCCATGGAGGTTCTTTCTTGGGCGATGGATCTGAAGAAACTACGGACACTGCTCAAACCAAAATCCCAAAACTAGATCCTTGGGGACAAGGATCATTTCAACAGGGGGTATTGTCATGTATCCACCATTGTCTAGATTGAGAGGTGCCGTGGGAGATGATCTCAAGGAAGATGATACTGTAAGAATTATCTGCGTTGGAAGCTCAATGGAGAAAAGGACAAATGGAGTAAAGTGGAGTGGGTTTGTTAGAGATGGAGTGGGCTAATTGGTGGACCGGAAAGAGATGGGCAAATATTATTAAACTCACTACTTATCTTATGTTTGTTATTGGGATAATATACTTATAAGCCCAATTATATTAAGGTAGTATAAATATGAATAGTATGTACTATGCGAGGTTATGAAAAGAATTAACCCTAATCTACTTCTTCATCACCATCTTCCTCTTTGATGAAACTTCTTCTAATCTTCTAATCTCCTCCTTCAATGCTCTTCTCACCTATTCTCTGTTCTTCTACCAATCATCTCCACGGTAATCTATAAAAAAATACCAAAAATATCACTATCTCGTATACATATAAGGTATCATCAACGATCATTGATATTTCAATCCATTCAAGCATTCCACAACGAAATATTCATATCCAAAACAGCCAAGACCATAACAGTCTTTTTCTTGCTTGGCATTCGATGTATCTCTGATCAGGGAAATGATGCGTGTTTGAAAGCTTTAAGCATAAGCAAGGGTTTCCTTTTTTCTTTTTCTTTCTTCGATGTTTCTTTAATTGCTCGTAGCAGGTCTTCGAAGTTATTCCATGCTTTGATGAGTTTTTCTTAAGGCTATGGATTATCACAATCATTATTACCCTTGATCAAAGCAAGCTGTACTGTTGATGAGGTCTAGAGGTATTTTTTGCTCTGCAGATCGGTTAGTTTCAGTGGTTTTCCTAGGTATATGCCTCTTTTTTGTTCATCTGTCGATTTTCGTCGATGAACTGTGAAAAACACAACCAGTTTTCTATTTTACTTTTCCTTCGCTTGGACTCTCCTTTCTTTTTTTCCTTTCATCGTTATTTTTGCGAAGTCACCTGCTTCTTAGATTTCCATGGAATTTCATTCGATAGATAGTTTCGAGTTGACTCGACTACGAATGACTGCTCGTAACTGAAAAGCAAAGAACAGTTACACTTTTAATGCCTAACCAGATGAAAATTCAACCGTTGGATTTCCCCGATCCAAAGGCCGAGCAGGTGGTGAGCAAACCGCTCTTCAGTTCTCGGGTAAGAAGGCTTTTTGATCGACATCGAAGGTCTCCGGCGGCTCACCAGTTCAAACCAGCGTTGACGTCTGAATCCGACCAAGAGTTCGATCCCAGCTCTCTTTGTTTGGCTAAGATGGTTCAGAATTATATTGAAGAAAGCAACAACGAGAAACAGAGGTGCGGGAAAAACAGGTGCAACTGCTTTAATGGAACCGCTTCTGTAAGTTCAGACGATGAATGGGAATTCTACGATTCACCACTATCTAATTCATTGGAATCGTATTGCGACGCTTTGAAGGTGCCAGTTCTTTTTCTCTTTTCTTTTTTTGTATCGTTGGCTGAAACCCGTTCTATGTTTTGTGTTAATCCCAAGAGACGTGAAGCCGCTTAATCTTGTTCCGTTAAATGAAATTTGTTGTCTGATAAACAGGTGGCACGATTTGAATTTATCGCCAAATTACTCGTGAACCAAAGAGTTGAGAACGACAACGTTAATTTTTTCTCTATTTTTTTCCTTTTCTGGTTTGGGCAGAGTTTGGCACCATGTGCGAACGTTTCAGAGAGAAATATATTAGCGGATGTTTCAAAGATAGTTGAGAAAAACAACAAGAGAAAAGACGGGTTTTGCAAGGAAACCGTTGTTAATGGACTTGTAGCGAATGGATATAATGCTTCTGTGTGCAAATCAAAATGGGACAAATCGCCCATGTTCCCAGCTGGTAAATATGTGTTGATTCGATTGTTCTTTTCATTAGCTTTTGTTGTGTTGCAACATATGTTGGCGGCGATCAGAAACAAACCTATGGGAGTAACCTGTCTGAGTTTGGGGTAGGTGTTTATTGAGACTGATATTATTACTCCGTTAGTGTTTCGCAATGTTGAAAATTTTATTCTTAAGATATTGTTTCGTTATTTTGAAGATTAAGCTCGGAGAGAATATGGTTTAGTCATTAGTTTCAGTTAATGTCTATGATGCTTTCCTGAAGCTAATGAGCGATTGTTTGGTTATGCGAAGGGGAGTACGAGTACTTGGATGTGACCACTGTAGGCTGTGAGAGGATCATAATCGACATAGATTTCAGATCAGAGTTTGAAATTGCAAGACCCACAAAGGCTTACAGAACAATCCTGCAAACTCTCCCAAGCATATTTGTGGGAACATCAGATCGTCTGGAGAAGATGGTCGACTTGGCTTGTGAAGCAGCCAAACAGAGCCTAAAGAAGAAAGGAATGTCTATTCCTCCTTGGCGGAAGGCAGAGTACGTCAAACTCAAGTGGATGTCGCCACAAATCAAACCACCACCTATTACCGACGACAACCCTCAAGTGATTGCAGTGATAACAACCATAGGAAAATCAAAAGGTGAGATAGAGATCACCAGTCATAGCAAGCAGAGTTCATGTAAAGAAGGTGAGGCGACGACAATGGTGAAGAAATGGGAGCCGCCAGAGATCGTTACAGGCATAAGGGAGTGAAACCCGTGACTGGCGGTTTAACTTCTTTGATTGAAGACAAATAACAACCATCGTCCATGAAAACAGGTCGACGCCTCGTTTTAGTTACCTTTTTTTCTCCCTTTTGTTCTCCCCGATGGTATTCTGATCACAAGAATGCAGCCTTTATTATGCTTCCAGGGTATCATCGTATACTGATTACAAAACCCTCCCTTGTTTTTATGTAAGGGTGCTGCTCACCATCCTTCTTGTTTTTATGTAAGGGTGCTGCGTGCTAAAAGTATGTTATAGTTGATATTACTATGTTGTTTGGTATTAATAAATAATTAGATACAGCCTTATATCGAGCTTGTGTTTGTGTTTTTTTTCTTTTATGCAACGTAGAATATGTTATTCTCTCTCGCGCAGCCGCAACAAAAAAGAATATGTAATTGAAAACGTACAAACCGCATGAAATTATCTGGCCCGCAAAATATGTCCCCCTCTATGTCCCAAAATGATCAGATCCGTTAAAATTTAAATCCGACTGTTCATAAAATTTCTTTTTTGTTTATTAATTCTTTTAATTCTATAGTCCACCAAATCATAAAATCGTCGTTATTCATGAGATTATATGATAAAAATATATAAACATATCCAATTTATTCTTGTTTATGATGATCGGTTTGATATACATATCATATATTTTTCGATAATCATAAAAATCAATTTTAGGAGAGTGATATAGGAACTGGGACAGGGATTATGAGACAGATGATTTCAACCGCCCAAAAACAAACGAAAATACCAAATGTAAAATGCCCTAATAGAACAAATTACAAAAAAGGACCCAAATTGAGCATAAAATGCATATCCAGATCTAATAACTCAAATCGAGACCTAACAATCCGAATCGAGTAAGTAACCGAGACCTAACACAAAAGAATTACATATTTGGGTTAGACGATTTGGTTTAGATGATTTGGGTCTCAATATTTGGAACGAATGTCACATCCCGGGTAGTGTGTTCAGACGGTTTGGAAAACCGTAACCAAACCGTTGAACGGTTCGGTTAACCGCGGTCAACGATTACGGTTCAAACCGTGACCGAACCGTCTATTATATAGGTTCGTTCTTCATTCTCCTAACCGTAAACCGGCGATTTCTTTTAAAAAATAATTAAATACATAATTTTATATTTTGTCATAATAACCAATGATACTTTATTCACCATATTTATTTTTATTTTTGTTTTATCAACTATCATAAAATTGACTTTAGAAAAGTTAGGCGAATATTGAGAACATGATCTTTAGAACAAAATGCCTACGATGGTATCCGTCAAAGATTTTCGAATCGAAGAATGAATGATAATCGTAATATTTTTTTATATTAAGGTGTAAATTTTTTCAAATGTTGAAGGTTATTATATACATTCTAACTTGGAATAGAAAGTTCTTCTTTTACATTTTTATATAACTATCAAAGTTTCAAATATATCTAAAATTATTATAAGAGAAAGAAATTTAAAAAAGAATTAAAAAACCGTATACCTACGGTTCAAAATCGTAACCGTAACCGACTCAGCCGGTTCAGAACCATAATCGTAACCGTTATTACAATGGTTCGTTTATGGTTAGACGTTTTATTAACAGTAAACCGGCGGTTCATAACTGTGAATCATAACTGTAACCGTATGAACACGTCTAATCTTAGGATTAAACAAGAGATGGATCATGTTTCTTCCTTAGAGGTTAAAAAAAAAAAAAGATAAATATGTCGGTTTGATTCTTGCGCTCGCCTGGTAAAATCGTAATACTGTAAGTTTTGATAGGTATTTTCGTCCAATTGGTCTTTAACTGAAAGATAAATTTCCTGTTGGTTCTTAAGTGATAAATTTCTGATATGAGAAGTTAAGTTAATTCTGTTTTCTTTTGTTTGGATATTCTTTTTCAGATTGTCAAGATATTTACTTCACCATCTCCTAGAACTAAAAATATTGTGAATCACGCAGAGTCGTTCGTGTCAGATTCTAGTAGTATGTATTAGTATTACGATACGATGCTTTTAATCTTGTTCCAGTCCAGAAACTTCGGTGAATATTCCTATTATTCTATATAAGATAGGTGAATACACGTAAGGTTGTGTCATAATCCTTATCCATTGAAACCTACTATTTTTGAGCCAACTTTGTCGTCATTATAATGACTTTTTTCATAGCCAAGTACTGTGCATAATCATCTAAATCCCGTACTAAAGGGGTTATTAAGGATGTATTGCTTTTCAAAATGTGTCCGAGATTCTTCACTAAAACTTACTAATTCTTCATTTGTTACTTCTTTTAGATAGAGTTTCATCTTACATATTATCTTCATATTATACGACTCTTTTGGTTCATATCTAAACTTCATTATCTTTTCAATTTGAAGATAGTTAACTTTGAAAAGTAATATATACCATACCTAACTTCATGATCTTTGAAACGATTTCTATCACTAGGTGGTTTCTCATAATATCTTTATTAACAAACCTTACATTTCAAATTCAGAAAAGATGACAAAAAGAATATTCAAGAAAAAGTTTAACACATACTCTACAATAGAACCGTATTCAACTAAACATCTTAACTTTTAAAACGAATGAACTTGGTAATATATATTGATGACAAACTAGAGTTATATATATATATATATAAATATATATATCATATAATAGTGCAATAGCAGACGTGTCAAAATCGAATTTGTTCCACTACGGATGATTGATGTTTGCAATCAGACACTTCAAATATTTAGATAATATCACGTTCGAGAAGAAATTCAAGAAGACTAAAGTTGAATATTTCGTCTGAATTGCAATTAAACTTAATTTAGGACCAACAATGTAATTATGTTAGACAAGTTGCACAGGTTGCTGTCACATTTTCTTTAAAACGTCACGACTGAAGGGTTGGCATGTCTGTCGCATTAATCTTTCGTTAGCATCGATTGCATCACGGCTGTAGCGATGGACGTGCTTAGCTTCAGATCATCTCCGCAGTCTCGTCCACGCTCAGGTCTTGATTTAATCTTTTGTTTGCTCTGCGTTTGTTTCATAATTCGTATGAGGTTTGTTTGGATCACGAAACTTTCCCACTAATTTTCGGTTTCTCATGCCACTTCCATCGTACACTGGGAGATTACTGCTGGTGCTGATTGATGGCGTCCCTAAAAATTTCTTGCCGCCTGATTACATGGCCTTAATTTCCGGAAAAAACAATGAGAAAAACAAAAAAAGTGAAATCTGATGACGATTTGGCGATTTCCCCCCCTTTAATCGTTGAGTTTCTTCTTTTTAAGGTGTCGGGTCATTAATATCGAAAAGAGGAGCGCTGTTTCAGCCATGGGAACAAGTTAAATCGTTCTCAACAATGAGAGAGTTGAGGCCTTTAGTGAGTCGAAAAGGAATTTCGAAGCTGGAACGGAGGCATTTGCAGGTGACCTTGCTTTCTTTCAAGTGTGTTACTTGACAAGTTTAGAGACCATTTTCCAATCAATTGTTTTTTTTATTCAGGTTCTAAAATGTTACACAAAGGAAATTCCGGCGGTAGAGGCTGAGTATGTATTTTTCAATCCGTTTTTCGGTTTAGGTGTATATTTTGTGTTGTTGCCCACTTTTGTGCGCTTTGCTGATAGCATCCAGAGCTGTTTAACAATCTCTATATTACTTGTTGGGAATCTGTTTGTTTACAATAACCACATTCAGGCATTTGTGTTTCTCATCAATGCTTTCACTGCTTGTCTATGTACTTTTTCTTTCTTGCCGTTTTACTTACTTCTGAATATTATTGTCTATTAGGAGCATGGATGAGATATATGATATCTTGGCAGAACGTCTAGTTCCGTTCGCGGAAGCTGCATCAAAATCCAACTCTAAGTGAGTTGTAATCACTCCATTCACATCTTAAAAATCGTCTTTGAATCAGTTAGCTAGTTGTTTAGTATAACATTGTCTTCAGCAAACTAATTGAAGTCCCTCTTGAGAGCGCCCCACAAATTGATGTAACAATGAATATGCAATAGTTATTCAGCTGTGTACTTCATCCTATTACTTGCCAGAACTCTTTCTAGGTGTTGTACTATAGCCTATTGATATACAAAGCCACTGTAGCATAGTTAATCTTAGTTCTAGCATTTGTATTAACTAGAGCTATTATTTAGCTCGGAAACTTTTTCGTTTCAGGTATATGGTTGGAATATGTGGGCCGCCTGGTGCTGGAAAGAGCACTGTTGCATCAGAAGTGACTGCTCGCGTTAACAAGTTATGGCTCGCTAACTCTTCTGGCTTCAACTCTCGGGAAATAGCTGTCTGGCTTCCAATGGATGGTTTTCACCTATACCGTCATCAACTTGACAAAATGGAGGTAGGTTGTATTTTCTAGCTTAGGTTTCGAATTCTTTTATTACCCAATTCAATCTGCATCTCTCTTGTACTAGTGCATTTCTTAGATTTTTTGATAGACAGTTCACAGTGTGACAATGATATTGTCCACCAACAGTAGTAACTAGATATATGCCTTACTAGGTATAAACTCTTGTTTGCATTTTTCAGTATTGAAAATCATTTAGATCTATTATTGCAGTTTTTCTTGGATATTCTAATTTGTTCAATTGTTTATTACCCATAGGATCCCGAGGAAGCTCATGCAAGAAGGGGAGGTGAACATTTGTCTTCCATGCTTTACGTCATTTTAATTCAGTCAATAGTTGATTCCGTTCAATCCGTTTATATTATGACATAAATTAATGTTATCATCTTCTGCACGTGTTAGCTCCATGGACATTCGATCCTGAAGGACTTTTGAGATGCCTTCGAGATTTAAGGACCAAGGTCAACATTCATTAATACCTTACAATACTGATACGAGTCAGGAATTTTGTTCTGCTATTTAGAATCACTGGTCAATGGGCAAACATATTAGTTATGATAGCATTTGTTTCATTATTCTTGTAAGAGTTTATCATATAGACTTCTTTTCTTTTTCCTTCTTTTCAAGGGATCGGGATATGCCCCTTCTTTTGACCATGGTGTCGGTGACCCTAAAGAAGATGACATCTTCGTAGCCGTACAGTTAAGTTTCACACACTGCATCCTTCGCTGTGTTGTCCCCTGCATGGAATTATTTTTGACAAACATCTTTAATAATGGCAATAATGCATATACATTCTGGTTTTTAGTTCTCTGCTTCACAAAATGTGATTGTTGCTTAGCCTTATGGGTCATATAACATCAACTAACACGTGATGCAGTCACAAGATTATCATAGTTGAAGGAAACTACTTGCTCTTGGACGATGAGGTCTGGAGAGACATTTCATCCACATTTAACGAGAAATGGTAAGAAGGCATAAGAGATTTTTAATGAATAAATATTGAGTTGGAGTTGGAAACAATTTTGCACGCAATTATATTCAGGTTCATAGATTTAGACCTCGACAAATCAATGCAACGAGTCCTAAAGAGACACATTGCAACAGGTGCGTTCGAATTAAATTTGACTTGCTTCAGTTCATGTAAGTAACGACAGAGGTTTTGATTCGTTCCTTTTTTTTGGTTCAAGGAAAACCTCCCGATGCTGCAAAATGGCGGGTAATGTTTTCGTTTCATCGTTTATCTGATGATTGTTGTGTACTTATTACTTAATTAGTGTTGATTCATCTTTTTTTTTAATTTTTACTAAATTATGTTTCAGATTGGCTACAACGACCGTCCCAATGCCGAGCTCATAATGAAGTCTAAGACAAATGCAGATCTGATAATTAAGTCGATCGATCGACACTGATCGAACAGTGTTGAGAGAAGTGGAAGCAGCTCTGTTTCATTATTGTTTCTATGTAATAAATAAATGCATGTATGCATGCATTTATATGGCCAAATTGAAAATTCAGCGTAGCGAAACTGCATTTGACTTGTTTAAGAATTCTTCTGTGTCAAAGTATTTGCCGATTGAACATTACTTCCATTGATAGTACCCTGGGTACTCAAAGTCAAAGGCGATGTGTGGAATTGTTATCTTCCCTTTTCTGTTTTTCAATACTCCCTCCGTCTCAAACCGTTTTGGACATTTTACTATATCGGGCATCCCAAACCATTTTGGACATTTTCTTTTATAGCAAAAACTACCACAAACAATCAATATAATACTATTAAATATTCTTAAAAGACGTGCCAAAATATATTCTTTTTCACATTTTAATTGTACTACATTATTAAAAATTCAATTTCTACTTTGACATACCCCAAATGTCCATAACCGTTTAGTACGGAGGTAGTATCATATATTTGAGGTTTTGCATGTGCCAACAGAGGGTAAAGCACACCGATATAGCCTGATCAAAACCTTTCTGAATAAACCTTCATATTACCCAAAATAACAAGATTTCAAACTTAAGAAAATACGTTCAACTATACTTACCCGACCGAAGACGCTAATTTGCTCATAAAATGCCACCGAACCAGACTCGATAAATGTACTACTCGGCGTGATTGAGCTTAGTAGAGTCCCTTTTTTATCTATTATTGAAAAGATCATTACAACAAATAAAAATAAATATTAGTATAGATAAATTTCGTGCATATTCTTATTTGATTCATCGGCAATGAACTAAAACATAGCTGCAAGAAAATTATTTTTAATTATTTTTTATCCAAATCCATAAATTGAAAAGTGAACAATATTGTGCTGGACTGAATGTTAATCTAACAAAGTAAGAGAAGCTTTTGTTGTTATTCTCTCTCCAGTTCCAGCGCATGCTTGTTCTTGTCAGCCGTGGAAGGACGCGAATAGCTCGCCACATGTTCTTCTAGTACTTTTTCAACATTGACGCTTCTCAGTGAGCGTATCCCATCAATTTAATCTTACTGCAGAACATGGGGTTTAGATCATTGATGAAATTCAACCAATCATACGCAAGCATTTTACATCAAGGAGTATTACGAAACCCTCATCTCCGCTGTGGTCTTCCCGTATTGTCAAGTCTAACGCAGCGCTCAACTCGGAATTGTACGATGACGCCGATTTCAAGATTCAGAGAAGATGGCACATGGGTCACGCGCACCACCACGGCGACGACCACTCTGGAAAGGAGGGTGAGAAGATTTTCCGTCTTGGCCTGGCGGCGGACATCGGACTTACTGTCGGAAAGGCCGTGACAGGATATATCTCCGGCAGCACGGCAATAATTGCCGATGCGGCTCATTCCTTATCTGATGTGGTAAAGGTTTTCGAGGAAATGTCAGTGCTACTTCAATTTGTTTCTGTTTATACCTATGATTCATGTATTGGATGTGCTGTTTAGGTGTTGAGTGGAGTGGCACTCTTTTCTTTTAAGGCCGCCAGGGTTCCGAAAGATAAAGAGCATCCATATGGTAAATTTTCTCATTACTCAGTCTCGTGGTCAATTTGTTTTTTCTTTAAGACAATGATGGTATCACGTTAATACAGCTGTGTATTAAAATGTGTTCTTTGAGGGAAATCAGGCGTTGGATTGGGTTATATATGTTAAAAAATACTGTCTATGGGGCTGGCGCTAGATTGGTTAGGTAAATTTATGAAATGGGAGCTTGGAGTTTACGACTTTCTTATACCCTCTTATGCGTTGGGAAGTTGGGACCATGTATCCGTTCATGTAAGTTGTCTTATATGATGATGGAAAATTCTTTGTCAATCCAAGATGAGAAGTTTAACAAGTACAAGGTTGAAGTTGGATTTGCGAGCTTGAAGTTTAGTCTAAGGCTTTCCTTGTCCCAACAATAATTATAAGGTTGAACATGGGAGGTTAGCTTTTTAGGTTTTATCGCTACCTGTTTTGAGTTTGTCCGTGTTTACTTTCTCACAAACTTGTACAAAATATGCTTGAAGTTTGAATGAAATACAAACATGCCTGAGCGATAATCGATATGGTAAGTGCTGTTGACATACTATTTCCTTTTTCCTTGGATTCGGCCCAATCTTGACGTAATACGCAGTTGGCAGAATATGCTTATTGGAACCATATTAGTTTTGGATCCGTTTGTTTGCGAGCATATGTTTTTATATATATCTTTTACTTGTGAGAATTCCCTTTTCACCTTTTGTATATACTCTCGTTCTCTCCATATCAGGTCATGGAAAATTTGAGACTTTAGGGGCCCTTGGAATTTCTGGCGTACTACTTGCAACTTCGGGAGGCATAGCATATCATGCCTTTTATATCTTGTGGGTATGACCGAGTACTGTTTTCAAGGACAGAGCTCCATTTAGGTAATTATTAGGCTTTTCATTTCTTTTCTTATATATAATCGGTCATCGTAATTTGTACAAGGACATATTGGCTGCTACTGCTGCTGCTACTGGTCCATCAATAGCTGATCAGTCCATCTCTCATAGCCACGACATGCATGGGCACGAGCATGGTGGACATCACCATGAAATCGACATGGAGCACCCTGTTCTCGCATTGAGCATGGTTGTAATCTCTATAGCCATCAAAGAGGGGTACAAAAACTCATTTTTGTCAGTCTACAATGGTTTTTAGATAATACACTGACGGACAAGTTTCCATTAAATCCTTTTTGTTTAGATAAACATGGCGCTTGGTTTCACTTAGCTTCTCATGAGTTGTTTATATGTGATCTCTTAACCAGGCTATACTGGATAACTAAGAGAGCAGGTGAGAAGACTGGCAGTGGACTCATGAAGGCAAACGCTTGGCATCACCGTGCAGATGCTGTTTCATCTTTAGTTGCTCTCATCGGGGTTGGTAAATATTTTAATTTCGGATTTATAATTTTTAGTTTCGTGATTATAGATTATTTGCATCTTCCCTTTTTGGAGTGACACATCTGCTGCACATCTGATAAGTTTGATGCCCACACATGGCAGCTTTTGCATGGTTCTAGATTTCACTAAAATCATCCTCATCTTTCAATGCTTAACGTAATTTCATTTTTTACGCTAATATATTCTCATTATTGAATATCAGGTGGATCTATTCTAGGAGTAAGATTTCTTGATCCTCTTGCTGGAATGGTTGTTTCTGGGATGATTTTTAAAGCTGGACTTGTTAGTGGTTACCAGAGGTAAATTATATGTATTATCTTTCATTTCTTTGTTCATTTCAACTTTTAACCGATTTCGTTCGTAGTGTAGTTGTCATAGCATTGCCACGACCTTGCTTAATGTATGATATGCTCTCTTGTGACCTAACCATTCTCCTCTGTACTTATCTTGTAACATCACTCTATCATAATCATCAGCAGCAATAGCAGCAGATTTGACATTTTTATTCTTCAAAAGTAATTTCCATGTGGAATTTATTGAAGATAACTTTGAATTCAGTGTCATGGAGTTGGTCGATGCTGCTGTTCCGTCGCACAGCTTGGAACCTTATAAACGCACAATAATGGAGATTGAGGGAGTCAAGGCAAGCCCCATTTTAAAACGTCATGAAATGCACTAGCTGAATGTTTCAATCATTCCTATTTCCTGGACAGTTCCATTTTTCATAGTTTTTCTGGAAAGAATTGCATAGGCTCTCTCATTACACGTCATATATTGTAGCAAGACATGATGCTCCGTTTCTGATTTCAAATATAATCTGTTGGGAAAAAAAATATATTTTTACTTTGCATTATACGGTGCATCTGTCAATACCTTCTATCTGGTAGCCCGATTGATTGACACAAGTTTAGTGAAGTGACTTCATTACCCCCAAATTCCTTGATTAGCTTTAGGTGCTGCTAAGCCACAAACAACAAAGAATGTTATAAAATTGCGTGAGACAAAGACTCATATGATGACTAGAGAACTGAACTCCATATATTTAACAGGTTAGGTGCATTCTAGTGTCTATCTGTCTGTATATAAGACTCCTCCACTTTTTTGTCTTGAAAAATCTTAGGGTTTTAGTCGCTTAAGAGGACGACGTGCTGGTTCATCACTGTATCTTGATGTTGATATCCTGGTTAGTGTTTCGTCCTATCTTTATACATCATTTTACGTATGTATGTCTTATGTAAGAAGAATATCGACATACATACATGTCGTAAATGTTGCGGGCAGGTGGATCCTTTCACTAGTGTAAGTGCTGCACATGACATTGGGGAAAATGTTTGCCATCAGCTTCAGCAATCACACCCTGAAGTCACAGAAGTCTTCATACACATTGGTAGAAAATTAATTTTGTTTTTTTTCTTTTACAAAAGCCACTCAACTCGTTTTATTCGAAACTGATGAAATCCTCCAACTCCTTGAATTTCTTATAGAGCCTGCGACGTCTCACATATCACCTGATCCAAACAACCATCAGAGCTCCAATCATCAATTTAACGCAGCCACTTTGGAGCAAACGGATATCGAAGATAATGTGGCAAGTATTTTGTCCTGCAATTTCTCCGAGGTATGACTAACTTACTCCATTTATTAGCACAATTTCGTTTTCTAAGCAGGAAGAATGTTGTAAGTGAATTTCAGAAAATGACGGTCAAGCACATCACTCGCCACTCATTGCAAGGACAGGTTACCTCGAAGTTTATGTCATCATGCCCCCCGAAATTTTGGTTGCGTAAGAAAACTACGATGATCAGTCGAATCTTTAATGATCTATTTTGCGATAATTATGATATTTTGAAATCAGGGATGCTGCAGAAATTGCTAAAGATGCCGAGGAGATGATATTGGACACTGTGCCGAACGTGTCGCATGTCTCCATTCATCTCAGACTTGGACGGCCAATGCCCGAGCTTTAAAAGTAAGTGAGGCGCGACAAAGATAGTTAAGCCTATATAACAATATCTGGCTGGGTTAAACCTATGAATTGTTTGTCAGCCGAGAGCGCACATGGTATCTTTCAACGGTCACATATGCCCAAACCCATATATGATCTGATAATATTGCATTCCCCTTCTCTGGTAAAAGAGATTCTTTGTTGTATTATCTATTCTATCTAATAATGGGTGGCATGAGTTAAAATTCCCATGTTATGTCAATTTCATGTTGTTTATGATTTCATCGTTCAATTTTTTGTTTACTCTAATTTTACTCTTCGATTAAAATTTCGTTTATCAAACATTTTAAATTAATAATATTTCTTATAAGTACTACTCCCTCCGTCCCGGTAACTTTATCACATAAGTTGTCGGGCACGTAAATTAAGGTGGTATTATTATAATAATATAGTACAATGAAAAGGTAATAAAGTGTATACTTTGACACGTCTTTTAAGAATATTTAATATTACTATATTGCTTGTCTGTGATAGTTTTTTGCTAAATAAGGAAATGTGATAAAATTAGTGGACGCCCATGGCAAAATGTGATAAAATTAGTGGGACGGAAGGAGTCTTATACACTCTGTGAACACTTAGCGGCTAAACATAGTATTTATTGCATGTGTTTAAAATACTATCTATACTCTATCATTGAACATTTTAAATTCGTGAATTGGTCTGTCAATTAATCAATATATTATCTACATTAATTACTAAAAAAAAAATTAAAAATTTAGTAGGCTACAGTCTACACTGGTTAGTGCAAATTGAAAAAGAAACCCCTATGGGAATTGCTTTACCACAGCAACTGCTTACTATTCATGATTATTCTTTCATATCTTCGATTTTTTTTACATTCTTTAAAATAACAATAATTAAATTAAGATTGTAAAATTGAGATATAAGCACATAGAATTTAAACACCTAATAATTAATAAGAGATAAACTTGTCCGTTTTAAGGCCATAATTTATTTTTCTTTTCGTATAAGGAATGTATAATGTATGTACTATGTAACGATATCAAATTGCTGGCCTTTACTAGGGGTGGTTCGGTACGGTATACCGTACCAAAACTGTGACACCGTATACCATATCGAAATTTCGGTATCCAAAAAAATCATACCAATATCATACCAAAATTTCGGTATACCTTAAATTTCGATACGGTATCATACCGAAATTTCGGTATGGTATCGGTATCATACCTTCTATACCATTCATACGGAGGATTTTTTACCATGCATGTCTTGTGACTCGTTAATTCGTTGTTTTGGAATTTTTAATCAATTTAAACTCCTTAGGCCCAAAAAGATAGATTATTAATACCAAAATTTTCAAAATAAAAAGATTTTTTAACCTTAAATAATTTACAAATTTTAGCTAGTCTCCTTAATAAGACAAAAAACTTTACATAACCACAAAATACAACTTTATATACAGATTAATTAGAACGAAGCGGCTATGTTTAAAAAAATTAGTGAAGATTAACAAAAAGTAATTGCATTGCATCTTCACGCTTTCAAAAATCATTAAAAAACATCAAAAATGCAAAAATTAAACGTTACTTGAGTTACATAAGTAAAATATGGTGGGCCTAATATTCGAAAGTTGTGTATAAGTTAATAATTTATGGGCTAAGTAAGTTTATGAAGATCCTTAATTTTTCATTTTATATTTTTGAAATAATATAATATATATAAGTGTGTATATATATAATATATTAAAAATTTTATAATTTCGGTATTCGGTATAACCAGTATACCTAATTTTAAAAACTTTCATACCATTACCGTACCGAAAATTTTCGGCACGGTATCATACCTTACCAAAAACTTCAGTATACAAAAAATTTCGATATTTTCGATACGATTCGATACGATAAGGATGATATTTCGGTATTTCGGTATTTTTCCCCAGCCCTAGCCTTTACCACTGATCCACAACTTCGGCCCTGCATTTTTGGGGAATTTGCTCTCTGCTCCCGCCAAGTAAAAAATTAGGAGGAAAAAGTCCCCGCCCACAACCCGCGGAGACCTACGCTCCCACAAGAACTAGTTTCTATATATTGATTTGTAGAGGAAACAACATATAAGTAATCTCATAGTTGCAATTTAAATGGTGCTAAGAAATACTACAAGTGTAGGTTTCAAAATAGAGTACAAAGCACAAACCACCATTCTAATTCTCCATAGTTCAGAAGTCATAATTCAAAATATCAAGTAGGAGTTCAAAACAGAAGCCACCATCTTCTAATGTGGTTCTTATAAGTTATACCAAAGTGCCGTCACCCCGAGAAATTACCAGACTTTCGTCCGAGTAGCTTATGCAATGTCATTTATAGAATCGCATCCAAGTGCATAAGTAATCGCTTGAAACCCCTCACGGACTCCCTTATTTCACCAACTCAGTCCGCTTTTATTCCTCAACGTCTCATTACGAATAACGTTCTTGTAGCGTATGAAATTAAGCATGCTCTGAAGAACCGACGAACATGAAATAACGCTTTCCGTTAAGCTTGATGAGTAAGCCTATGACCGCATTGAGTGGCCTTTTCTAGGGAGGGTGATGAGTAAGTTAGGTTTTCATGAGACTTTTATCCGTTTTACAAAATCATGTTCTGTCTTTCATCAACGACATACTCTTTCTTATTAAACGAACATAAACGCCTATGCGAGGACTTCGTCAAGGGGACCCCATGTCCCCATTTCTTTTCCTTTTCTGCGCAAAAGGCAGAAAACTCCAAGGAGATTGACAGAATTTCCGTCTGACGAGGAGCACGGACTATTTCACACCTTCTTTTCGCTGATGACACCATCCTCTTCTACCAAGCCTCGGTGACTGCGGCCCATCGGAAAAAAATTTATGAGCGTGCATCGGGACAAATGATTAACCTTGTGAGATCATCGCTTTTGCAGCGAACTCGGAGTACAGGAGCAGCAGGATCGAGAAACTTGGGCTTCCATATATGGCGGGATGAAACCAGGAGATGTTTGCTTACATAAAAGATCGGATTTTGCGCAGAGTGAGTGGATGGTCCAGAAAATTCTTATCACAGGCGGGTCGAGAGGTGCTAATTAAGGCCATGCTTCATGCTATCCCCACATAGGCCATGATTTGTTTCCTCTTATCGGGTTCGGTTATTGATAATGTTGAATGGATGATCACTCGTTTATGGTGGTACGTTGGCAGCGACTGTGTCGTTCCAAAAAGGAGGGAGGTCTAGGTTCCGAGACGTCGAATCTTTCAACTTGGCGATGCTTGCCATACAAGCGTGGCGCCTTATTCATAGACTGGATGCCTTAGTAAGATGCACTTTTAAGGCAAAATATTTCCCAAATGTTGACTTCTTGACAGCTCCTCCCGGTCACCGCCCATCCTTGACTTGGCGAGGTATCGTTCGTGCTCGCGACTCCGTTCCTCAAGGACTACGGTGTCAAGTCGGTCGAGGTGATAGCATCAATACATGGGAGGATCTATGGATTCTGAGCTCTAAGAATTTAAGTTCTTTGCATCATGCGATAGAGCTCATCCCACATTCCCTTTGCCGTGGGAATGCTATCGATCTGAACATATATATCGTTTGGGATGCCTTGCATGAGCCAAGATTTATAGCCGAGGTCAGCCTTTGCTGTTAACCTTTCTACCTCGTTATACTCACTAGGAGTCTTTAGTCTTCGAACAGCCGGTAGAGGTGGGTTGTTAGCATTGTTGGCTGGTTGTTCAACCCAAAATTGAGCTGGACCTTCTCCGATAGATGCGAGAAGGTTCTCGGCTTGGTCATTGAGTTCTAAGAAGTTGAGGAATCGGCTACACCAGACGTTGTATTTGTCGCGTTTCAATATTGGAGGACGGTTATCGTTTCCAAGCGAATATGCATCCATTTTCGTTGAGTTGATTTATAGAGATCTTCGTAAGTTGTTTGAGGGATTGAATTGGTGTAATGTGCTTTACAAGTAGTAAATTCGTTAGTGGCGTTTGATTCGAAAGCGGTCGAGAATTATTTTTGATTCAATCTTAATGTTTGATAAAAAATAATGTCTTCGAAATAAAGTATTTGTTACTGTTCTCGCGTGTGAAAGGCTGTCCGCAAAAAAAATTTCGAGTGAAATTAATTGATTGAAATCTAACGGGCGAAAAGTTTTTCGATGCGTAAGTTAATTTTGATCGTCGAGAAACGGGTTCGATGGGGAGTTTCTCGCTGAGTCAAAATAAATTGGTTGACCGAGAAAGTTTTTCGAGCACAAGTGATTCAATCGCTAGGTCAAACTGGAATGTCTGACCGAAATTTTTTTCGAGAGTAAACGATATCGCTCGGTCCAAATAGTCATTTCTCGTCGACAAAGATTTTTGCTAGAATAGTACTCGAAAAAATTTTCTGCTAAAATCGCTCTTTACAATAACGACTTCATTAATTAACTTCGTATTCTAATCGAAAATTTCTCTCACGGAGTTTTTGATCGAGAAATTCAACTGATCGAAAACTTAGCGAGAAAATTGAGCAAACGCAGATAGTCACAGAATACGAAATTAACACTTAATTCAAGCAAAACCGCAAATTGATCAGTGAGAATACAGGTAATTGCTCGAATCTATCAGCTAATCACACACGAACAGACAATTAAACACGGTATGAAGAAAAATTGATGAATTTGATCAAATCAGAACGTGTTCATCTTAGTTCATCGCAAACAGTAACACTGTCGAATTCAAATTTTCACAAATTTGAAGTTAGAATCGCTATCGATCAGCACGAAATGATTTGTAACACTTAAGCAAGCACAAAATCAATTCAATTTAGCACAGAATTGAGCACTTAGATCGAAATTTCAATTTCGCGCGAAACGTTTTTCGAGCGATCGAAAAACTTTCAGAATCGAATTTCGATCTAAATCAAACAATTCAGCTTCAAAACAGATATGAATTTGCTCTGATACCAATTGTTAGGTTCCTGATTATCAACTCTATTAATCCTAGGCAAGAAATCTGAGATATACGTGATTAAACCTTGGATCGAGAATCTACTAAATTTCGCGGGCGAGAGAATTTTAGTGTGAAAAAGTTATTTTCGAGTTTCTCTCTCTAGAATGTGATTTTCAAGCCTTTCAGATCAATCCTCAAAACTTTCTCTATTGAAATTGATAGTTACAATGGTATTATACCAAACATAACTTGGTATAAATATCAATCTAGTCCTAAACTATCGACAAATTAATTACACGCCCCATTACAAAGATAAGCACAATTCTAATGAGTATTCTACAACTTCACTTGCTGAGAGCAAAGGACTTAGGCTTCGCAATGGGGCGGGGGGCTAATCCCATCCCCGCCCCAACACTTATCGGGGAATCCCCGTTAGCAAATTGGGAATAATTTCTCCCATCCACATCCTCGCGGGGATTTTGGGGTTTTATTCCCCACGAGGAATCCCCACTCTGCTTCTTCTTTAATGTAATTTTTTATTTTGTGATATTATCTGCAGTAATGAAAAACAATGCGACAAATTTATCGTGCGAGTGAAGAAATGTTATGCGATAGTTACGAAAAATTGTGACGACGCGAGATAAAGGGAAGAAAAATAAAAAGAATAAGTAATTTTGTTTAGAATGATAATTCATAATTTTATATATTGGAGCCCCGCGGGGAACGGGGCGGGGAGTATGATCCCCATCCCCCAACGGGGAGCGGATTTTCCCCATTATCCCCCACGGGGAGTGAAAAGCGGGGAATCCCCACCCCATTCGGGGCGGATTCCCACGGGGAACGGGTAAACCCCACCCTATTGCCAAGCTTAAAATGACTCAAACCTCAACAACGATTGCTAATTTTGATCAAGAAAAGCAAAAGATATTACATCTCCTAACGAATTCTAGGTAAAATGATTTTACTTAGAGCATCTTCAACCGACAAATTCAATCTCATACTCAAACTTATTCTCAAACTCAAAATGCAGTAATGTGTGTCCAACCATTAAATAATTCTCAAATTCCAGTGACTATTCGAAGTATTCACTTCTACACTAACTTTTACAACTTCTCAATATTGCCCACAATTTTTTATGCCTTCAATAAAATTAGAATGTTAATATTATCACATCTAAATAAAAAAAAATGTGCTACTATATTTGATAATTTAAAAAACTTTTAATTACTTTTTATATATTTTATTTATTTTTATGTTTACAAGGATGCTTTAATTATTAAAACAACTAAGAGGACTTTAAATGCAGTTATTAACTATAGAACTCAGTTTATGCGTTCAAACGCATCTATGCGTTTATTGGAGGAGAGAGAAAGTACAAAACCCATTTCGAGATTGATTTTGAGATATATTTTTATTTTGCAGTTCCGTTGGAGATGATTTTATGCATTACTACACCTATATAGCCAATGCAATTCACATGTGTATTATTTATTGTGACCCAAACCGTAATGTAGCCATGACACATTAAAAGAACCGTTGTAAGCTTTTGCCCCCACTTGGTCAATGTCGTCAGTTCAGTGGGTTGTCCTGTTGCAGTAAGACTTCCACATCATTCGAGCAGTTGACCAGTCTATAAACAGCTGACCAATTCATAACTGATTGACTAGCCAGACATCGACTGACCAACCGACCAGTCAGTACTGATCCATACCGATCCGATCAATCAGGTACCGAACCAGTCCTGTCTCGGTTGACCGGCGTTGACCGTGTTGGCCAATCCTGTTTTTCGGCTTGAGTTCATATTTGATATCTATTTTTCGAGCCCAACTCACTACACAGTTAAGTAAATGTATTAGTAACACAATATGAAGTTTTTGTTTTCATCAAAACCCAATTGTTAGATATTATAATTCAACGGCCAAACATAGCATTGTTCATTTCTCCACATTTAGGATAGCACTTAGAGTTTGGTTGGAGCTCTTCCAAAACAATTATTGGCGTTTGACACTGGATATAACATCTCGTTGGAGATTCCCTTGTTTTTGGGTGCTCAGATTCAGAAGCAAGGATAAAGCATTTATCGTCCCATGCAAGCATGCGATGCTATTCATTTGCTGTGCGTTCATGAATCGTAGTACCTTGAATGGGTTAGTAATTATGGACTCATTATCAAGATTCACATAGATAGACCATTTGTAGAAAAAAAGAAATTGTTCAACTAAAAATTTATTCATGAAATAGAGAACAAGAAGTGCTACTGCACTGTCCAAGGCAACAAGTAGCCTTCTTCTAAGAATCTCTTGTATAAATAAACTGAATCCGATAGTAGAAATTACAACACAACAAAGCCTTCCTTCCTTTCTTCTGCAGCCTAATTGACGACATCTCTCACAATCACAGCGCATCGGCGCTTCAGAGGCCGTCCCTCTGATTGTTTCTTGACATCATTATCACATGCGACCTGCAGTAGTAGTAGCAGAAGCATCATTAGGAAGGACACTAATAATAAAACATTTTTGATTGATGTCACTCAAAGGCTGTTATTATGTATGTATGATGATTTACCTGTTGTGGACTAACAAATAATGTACTGCGCACCCTTTTAGAGCCATCAGGTAAATGGCGTTGTAAAGGGTTCTCATATTCCGCTGCTGCCGATGAGTTTGAGCAAACCTGAACCACACACACACACACAGAATGTAATCCCCCCCAATTATCAAATTAATTATGAATTGTATCAGCTTTTTATCAACAAACAAACCAACAACAGATAACCAACCTGAGTCTCTATAGTCTCAACCAGCATCAGCGGGCAATCCGATGCATGAACGCTTTCCAAACCGGGACACTCAAGAACCATTCTCTCTGGTTTCATAAAAATAATTTTTCATTCAAAAAACCACGACATACTTTAGCTCTAACAAATCATCCAAAATAAATAAATGAAAGGATTGACAAATAAATAGTTACCTGGATGCAAGTTCCGACAAGAGTTTAGGTTCAGATCATTAAGATGCGGACAATTCAAATACAGCGCCTGCAAAATTTCCATACAGGATTATGTTAATATATAAAGATAAACAAATATTTTTGTTAACGACAGAATCACTTGCTAGAAGCATACGTGTTAAAAGATGAAACATCATTCAAGACTTCAGAGAGCGATATAATTTGAAAGCCTAGAGAGAAAGAAGAAAATCTCACATCCAAGCCCGAACAACCCCATAAGCTTAATTTCCTCAATCGACTATGTTTGATGATTAATTTTTGGTATATGTGGTGAACTTTGCTGTTGTTTGGTGTACTCTGATGATCAGCTTCTTCTTCGTTAGCCAAAGTTTCAGAACTTGGATCACTAATGGTCATTCCACAGTCGAGAAGCTCAAGACGAGGAAGCTGTGCAGCAGCAAATTGAACCCCACCTGATATATACAATACATAGGCTTTAATCAAATAAATATGGTTTCGTTAAAAACCTCATTCTGACACCTATATATGCAAAGTGTTTACTCGAAGTAATGTTCGGACAAAGAGCTAGCAAGAGTCTTGACAATGTTTCTTGGAAGAAATTGCAGATTATCCCGATCCCATTGTCGCTGATGCTTGACCTACAAATAGATGGAAGCCACAGATTATTACCATTCCGAGATATATACAAAAACACCGAGAGTGTAATAGAAGTAATAGTAATAACTAAGGCAATATTAAGGCCACATGAAACAAACATTGCATACCCACTAAGGTCAAGCAATTCAAGCTTAGTGAAACTCGAGGAGATAGCAGCAACGGATGCATCGGTAATATCTGAACCGAGAACGAGAGAAAGCATACGCAAACCCCTGTTTACATGAAAAATGCACAAAAAACATATCTCTTACTGAACAAACTCAGAAGAGAACAGATATTAATATCAGAAAATCCAACTAATACACCAGACACCTCAAATTAGCAGCTGACAGTGCCAAAACTGCAGCATGAGAGAGCTTAGTGGAAGCAATGTGGATATTCTGAAGCTTTGGGCAGCTTCTACCAAGGGAATCCATAATGGTTGTCAGATCAGTGGTGTCATTCTCCTGGCGAGAAAAATCTAAGGACAACTCCTTTATATTGGGGCAGTTGAGAACCTGTTCGTTATGAAATCTGTAAATTCCCCAGCAAAAAGCCCCACGTAGCATGAAACCAAACAGATAAAATATGTAAGTACCATCTTTGAAACGGAGTTAAGACCCGAAAGCCACAGCGTGGAGAGACTTGTTGATGTAAGCGAAAAACAACCAAGGTTACCACAGCCTTCCATCTTCAGGCTTGTTAAGCATTTCTTGTCAGAGATGAAATGGCTCAGCTCATCCCTGAGTTTTTCAATAGGAGATTCATCAACTTCCAAGATACTTGCAGGCAATGAACAAGCAGAGCTTAAAACTAGCAGTCAACTACAAAGAGGATCTTTATGGTGAAATTTTCCAGCTGAGCATAACAAACAATGGCTACAGGAATAAATTTTAAAGGATTGCACTTCCAATTATGTTAATTCGGTAGTTTTTTCAACAAATATGATTCATAATGTACCCGTTTATCATTTAAATATGTTTCTTGATGATTATAAGGATTTTTTTACCCAGATATCCAGTTCGTAGACGATGCTGATGTAGAGATCTCCAGGACCTGCAGATTAGGGCACGAAAATGCAATCCACGCCAGAATTGTTGCATCCAAATCACTGCAAAAACAAACAATTTAGCATTCTCACGCACTTAGTTTAACTCTGCAACACAAGATCTCTACCGTAATACAGATCCGATGATTTCATTGCTAGATCTAATCAATTGCACATCAAATCATAAGCTTCATCAACAGATGTGTAAACCCCAAAGAATAATTATTCAAGGACACATAAGTTTAGAGATCGAAGCAAGACCTTTCGATTCTCATGGCCAATCTCGATAGTCCAGGACACTTCTGCAACACGAATCCAACAAACCCAATTTTAGTCATCGCCGGAACCCTAAGTCTCAATTCATCAGCAGCAAGCCACACCTTCCTCGCCGCCTCTCTCCACCCTCTACAGACGCCACCCGCCGCCACTAACCCTGAAGGAGGGAGCCGCCGGAAGATCTCCCGCAAAACAACTGGCACGCAGCTTCGCCACATCGTCGAAATCCCCGTCATCCTCTTCGAAGTACAGAGCCCCTCGCCTGGCCGGAGGCCCACGAACCATGGACGACGCCCGAGGCGACGTGGCGGAGGACAAATCCTTGTTGTCGGCGAGAATCGGCGTCGAGATGGGAGTGGAGAAGTTGTTGTCAGGAAGGCCGTCGACCTCGTCGTTCGTGTGGCTCCTATCATCGTCGCCGGAATCAGGCGCTAGATGGCACTTGTGGCCTTTTTTGGGCTGCCCACATCTGCCGCAGTTGTAGCTGCCGCGCTTCTTGCCACGCTTTAGAAGGAGAGAAGGGTCGTTAAGATCGGGGGCGGTGGTGGGGTGAGGAAGGTGGCGGTGGTTTTGGTCGGAGGGCTGCATTGAGAGTGGCGTAGTACTCTGTGGACTGCGGGTTAGTCTGTAATGGTCCTATATGGATATAGAGAGCGCACGCTGGCGCGGGAGAAGACAGAAAATTGGCGCCCATGTTTCGAAATTATTGATTCATACTACTACTATTATTATTATTTGATTTCATAAATAGTATCAAAAGTACTGATTGAGTCAGGAGGAGCGTATATAGCTTAATTTTAATACAAATATATAGCTGAGCTCAAGTCACGTGACAGGCTGTATTGTATGGTTTGACCTTGATAGTAGTTAGAATGGAAAAGAATTCTAATATTTTCCTAATCATCTGTTTTATTAAGATTTTTAATGGTGTGATTTGGGGGGCTTTTTAATTAATAAGTCTTTTTTAATATATATTAATAAATCTATTCCAGTTTTCAGAATTAACAAACTAGGATATTTCATGTTATTAAGATAGTAACAAACATCTACTCCAGTAGACACGACGATGCAATTGATGGGCTGGAAGTTTTGCTGGGCTCGTCGTGTCTATCGGCCTAGGATTGTGGTCCATGCCTAAAACGTCACTCTTAATAAACGGAGCGACACAATTTTTTTAGCGTTGCTTCTTTCCTTTTCTTTTTCTTCCTCAACGTCCCCCCTCCAACACAACATCACCCTTGGATCTTGTCGCCCTCGTCTTCCATCATTCGCTGCCCAATGTCGCTTCCCAGCTCCGCCACAGCCATTCCTAGTCGCTCGAGAAGCTGCTCGTCGACTGTATATTAGTTTTGACTTTATAATGATTTAGTCAATGGTTGTTTTGTTCGAGTTGCTACTCACCATTTCTAGTTGAGTTCAATTCAATTTAAGATGGATAAGAACGAACTATACGAACCGGTCAATAGGCATGAAAGTCATTGTTGGGATGATGTACTATCCCTATTGATGTTGCTTTAGGCACTACGTTGACTGTGAGGTTTTTAAATGCTTAATAGGAGTAAGATTTCACGACCAGCGCACTTGCACGGTTGCCTTTTTGGAAAAGTTTGACAGGATGTTGTACGACGACGATAGTTTTGGACCACAGACTATAGTTTCAGACCTAAGAAATTAGATCTACACTTAATAATGGAGCTACTAGAGAGGTTGAGAAAGGAGACGAAGACGCTCGACTTACCCGGTGGGAGAACTGACCTTACTGTAGAGGATATCAATGTGTGCTTTCAAGAACATCTCCAAGAATGTGCGTTTCCAATTGTAATGATGGAAAAGCAATTGAAAAAAATATTTTATTTACATATCAATCAATGTTTTATGTTCATACTTGGGATACACGTGTGTACCATCAATACAACTTTACAATAGTGCTTGGAGGCATCAACACAAGTTTTGAATGCCGGAAAAAAAAAAAGCCTAGTTTCTCAAGGCTCGACTTATCTAACTAGATTTTATTCCAAAGGGTACCGATTAACCACCCTTACAAACATTGTTAGGTCCCGATTAATCAACTCTATTGATCCTAAGCATGAATTCTAAATATTCGACGTGAATTATGAAATTCAAACCTTCTTTCGAAAAACTCGTTGATGAACAGTGAGAGAGAATTCGTGTAGTGTGAGAAAGTGCAAAGTATTTCTCTCTAGAATTTAATTCTCAAGCCTTTCGGATCAAATTCTAATACTTTCTCTATTGAATTCGATAGTTACATTATCTATTTATACACAAACAGACTTGGTATAAATATCTAATCTACTCCTAAACTATCGAAAACATAATTACATGCCCCATTACAAAGATAGCTAATAAATCTAAGCACAATTCAAATGTGTATTCTACAATCTCCCCCTTTGTGCTTGATTGCCCTTCATCTTTGTCTATCTTTGACGAAGGTAGAACGACCTGTGCAAGCCTAGCGCATGCTCATAATGCCTAATAGTGTCCCTACGCTCCTCAATGGCTTCGGATATCTTAGTAAGAGGTGGTTTTTCTCTTATTCTTTTTCGATCGGTAGCCTGGTCTCTTTATCGATTCCAATCTCCTCTTGATGTTCCTCCTGATCAACTTGAGCATCGCATCACAGAATTTGTTAACCTCAGTCATTAGCATCAGCCTAATCTTCTTAGCAACTGTGTTGTGGTAAGTGATTGCTAAGACTGGATCCAAGAACATGTGATTGATGAAAGCCCTTTGATCTCAGGACCTTTCAAGAACGGAGCTATCATGTTGACCTTCTTCATGTTGTTCTCCAGAGCCATCTGAAGGCCGTGTGCGGCGAAGTACTTGACTTGGCGCACCATGAACCTGTTGAGTCCCTCGAGCTTTTCCTTCTTGATATAGCCTTGAGGATCCTTGTACTTTTTCATGTACATCTGGAAAAAATGATAGCTCGTGTGGGCTGGAAGGTACGATAGATAGCTCTCGTCTATCTCTTCTCGAATTTTGTTTGTCCGCTCGATGATGTAAATTGCGTTTTGAATGGTAGACTCCCAGCAGCTGGTAAATTGGAGGTCTCAGCCTCCAATCTAGTCCGAGTTGGGTCAGCTTGTATAGGTAGTTCATCCTTCTTTGCCGATCCCAAAGTAAGATACCTCTGAGCTTGAACTCGTTCACCTTCTTGCTTTTGTCTGGAGACCTCCAAATTTGCTGAGGAGCTTCTTCGAGGAACGGGACTTCTATCCGTACGTTCTCCCATGACGAGTCGACTCGAACGGTCCCTGCAGTCAATGTTGGAGGGGTGTCTGCTCGTTGTGCAATCAACTCTGGAAGCCTTGGGGGATCCAAATTGTAGTCCTCGCCTTCCTGAAGTTTTTCGTCTTCTATGAGAACTAGGTTGACCGAAGCTTGACGTAGAAAATGGCGAACATCCTTTAGCCTTTGGTTTGCTATCGTATCGGGCATACTGTGAGTCACTGTCCATCGAAAATGTACTTATCGAGGATTTCGTGTGGGTCGACTTCACGTCTTGATGTCCCTGACCGGTCCAGAGCGGTTGAGCTTGAGGTTGCTACTGTTTTCGCTAGGGCCAAGAGCATTTCTACGTCTGCTTGTTCTTGTGAAAGCAGTGGGCATGTGATCATCGTTGGTGGAGGTGTGGGCGGAGCCGTTCTTATGGTGGGTGGTTCGATTAGGGTTAGAGTTTGGGTGCGGTTAGAGCTGTCAAACGGGCCCGCGCCCTGCGGGCCCGCCTTTGGCGGGGCGAGCTCTAATTTTTTAGGCCCGCCAAAGACGTACATGGAGTCATACACTAGTTTCGCAACATGCCACAACAAAAGCATCATGATTTTTGAGATAATTTTATGGTGATTGAAGAAAAATTAGTTTAGTGCTTATAAGAATATTTTAACTAATGCTGGATTCTTATGAATTTGCAGAAGAGTGGATCGGATAACATGCCAGAAGTGGAGATGAAAAAAATCTGGAAAGGGAATACAAGTGATCGTGAGCACCTTCGTGAGCACCAAACACATCAACGCGCCAAATCAGCATACAATGGAATTTTTTATTGATCTATAACCTACACGTGGGATTAGTGAACCCGTCGGGGTTGATTTGACATGTTGACGTGGCACAAAAAAATGCCACACAACAGGCGCCCATGGATGGTGCTCATGCAAGGTGAGCACCATAACATTTCTATATATATATATATATATATATATTTATGTAATTATTGAAATATAAGTGGCTTAGAATGTTGTTACGTGTGCAATAATTATTGATTATAATAACTAAAATAAATATAAAAAAATGAAAACTACCAACTATCACACATGTTTGCCTAATTGGACCATAATTTTACCCAATATCTTACATAAAATTTAATTATTTTATTAGTGAGTAAAATTTAATTATTTAATTATCTTACATAAAATTTAATTATTTAATTAAAAACAAATATAAAAAATGAAAACTACCAACTATCACACATATTTGCCTAATTGGGTCATAATGTTACCCAATATCTTATATAAAATTTAATTGTTTTATTTAATTGTTTTATTAGTGAATAATAATTATAGATAGTCAATGCTCGTGCTCGCACGGGTAAAAACTAGTTCAGAATTAAAGGCAACCTCTTGTTTTAAAGTTATTCATGTCTAAACTTACAAAAATAGAAAACATTATATTTAGAAATCCATTGATTAAGCCGCATAAATTTTGATGAAAGCCCTCATTCTTCGAGCCGATTCTGATGGCCTCCCCGCTAGCATTGTTCGCAGCAAAGGGTAAATTAGAAACTCTTCAAGTATAAATACTCAACCAAATGGCACACAAATTGTCATCTAGCTATAGACCCAAATACAATAAAATAAATAAATAAACAGTTAATTAATCGGATACCATGGTTCGATCTTCAACGTTGATGGCTTTGATCGTTGCAATGCTACTCTTGGCCGGAATGTTCGACTCGTCATCCCCAGTTGTTGTTGAAGGAGCACAGAAATACATTGAGTATGGCCATTTACCGGTTCCAAACAAGGGGGTTCCAAACAAGGGTGTACCCGAAAATGTATACAATAGAGGGTGTAAGGCATCTGATGGATGCCGAAGCCGAAGGTTGTTGAGCACTTAATTAATGGTTCCTACAAGTTATTATTCGTTGGGTTCGTGAAAAAAGTGTTGTGTTCTGATATGCATCGGTCACCCTTTTTTCATTATCCATGAAGATTATGAAATTCATTATTGAAATTGTATTGGTGGAAAGAATGTATAGGAGAATTACGCATAAATACTTATTTTTAAGGACAGTCCAAACATTTCAAACATGGACTAATTGGACGAAAATACCACTAAAAGGTTTCATTAATACGATTCCAACAGAATGTTTAATTTAAACAATAAAAAACAAAATCACGTTATTTTGTTGATACGAAAGACTAGAATCACATTTCATTACCAAACTGAACGACAATACTTTCAAATAGAACGACGATTCTTTCAACTCGAGCGGCCACGAAGAAAATTCTCCACCTCCAAAGAACGATTACAACTCCATCTCTCATCCGATCCCAATTTTCGTTGACAAAGAAGCTTTTTATTTTAATAGAGGTCCTAGTTTTTCCGTTTGGAAACCCATCTTTACGTATGCGATATTTTTTTCTTTGGATTTATTTGGCTATTTTTAATGCACAATCCCTGCTTTCAAAATTGGCATTGGGAGGCAAGTGGAATTATATGTAAACGAATATAGTTCTCTTTGTTTCATGAACTTTAAGGTCAAAAGAACATTATGTATTAAAAGGTTCTATAGAATAAAGTTGTAAATTCTAAAATTTTAATCTTGAAGAATTTTTTAATCGATCCAATTTCTTGAGATCGAGATTGAAAAGCGAGGGAAAATCGTTTTTTGTTGTAATTTCAATCGTACATCCCAGCTCACTGTTTACATTATTATATACAAAGATGAGAAAAGCAACTTAACTTATCAAACTAATAAAAACGTAATGATAAGAATAGCAACTATTGGGATAAAAGCTACGATGGTTGAAACTGAATTTGTGTATTCTTCAGCCCCTCCTCAAGATGAGCATAATTCTGCCAAATGCTCATCTTGGACAACAGTGATTGGAAAGCACATGAAGACAAAGGTTTGGTGAAAATATCAGCTAGGTTCTGAGCAGATGAGACATGTATGGGACGGATGAACCCATTCTTGTATTGGTCACGGACTACATGGCAATCGATTTCGATATGCTTGGTCCGCTCGTGAAAAACAGGGTTGGAGGTAATATGGATGGCAGCTTTTGTCGCACTGTAGTGAGATGGGAGTGCAGACAGGCACCTGAAGATTTGTGAGGATGAAAGAAAGCCAGAGCAACTCACGAACGGTCGAGGCCATTGATCTGTACTCAGATTCAGCTGTGGAACAGGCAACTGTGGTCTGCTTCTTCGTCTTCCAGGAAATGACACTTGTCCCCAGAAAAATGCAGTAACCAGTGAGTGAGCGTCGTGAGGTTTTGCAGGCTCTCCAGCCAGCATCGCAGTAAGCATGCAATGTCAAAGATGAAGCACTTGAATAGAAAAGACCAGTAGAACGAGTGGCATTGAGATATCTTAGAATGTGTTGTACTGCCTTCCAATGTGAGAGATGAGGATTATGAACATACTGACTTAACTGTTGAACTGCATGTGTAAGGTCCGGCATTGTAAAATTCAAATAGAGAAGTCTGCCAATTAATCTTCGAAACAGATAAGGCTCATGAAATAGTGGAGTAGGGTCACTAGCTTCTGAGGTTAATACCAGTCCACTTGGCAGAGGAGCAGTAGAAGGAATACTATCACACATATGTGCATCCTGTCAGAAATATATTTCTGTTGTGTAATGCAGATCCCATCTTCAGATCTCGCTATTTCCATCCCAAGAAAGTACCTAGCCGGTCCCAAATCCTTAATTGGAAAAGCTTTGTGGAAGAAATCTTTGACAAGCTGTATTTGTGAGTTATCTGAGCCATTAATCAAAACATCATCAACATAAACAAATAGGAATGTCTGCAAACCTGAAGCTAATAAGGTGAACAAACAGGGATCATGATGTGACTGAGAGAAACCAAACTGCTGCAGCTTTGTCGTGAATTCCATATTCCATTGCCTTGAGGCTTGCTTCATGCCATAAAGAGACTTCCTTAGCTTGCAAACTTGGTGTGGCAGTGCTTTGGTGTATCTAGGTGGTGGTCTCATATAGACATCCTCATCAAGCGAGCCGTGCAAAAAGGCATTGTTGACATCCAACTGGTGCAGTGACCAGTTCTTGACTGGTGCGAGAGCAATGATTACTCGAATTGTAACTACCTTAGCAACTGGAGAGAACACTTCACAATAATCTTCTCCCTCCACTTGGGTGAACCCTTTCGAACCAGCCTTGCTTTGTACTTGTTTATAGAGCCATCCTCATTGCATTTGACCCTATAGACCCATTTGCAACCGACAAGTTTCTTACCTGCAGGCAAAGTGGTAAGCTCCCAAGTACCACTTCACGATGCATAGCTTCAATCCACCTCTCATTAGTCTTGGCCTGATTATAGGATTGAGGCTCATGATAAGTGGACAAATTTGCCACAAACTCTCACGTTCAGGAGATATGGGTGGATAAGGAAGGGGGCTGCAGTGAGCATGCATTTATTCTGATGATGTCTTTCAGCCAATTGGACTCTTGTCTAGGTCTGGTACTTTGTCTGATAGGTATGTGTGTGGGTGTCTGTATATGGTCTGATATGGCAATCGGTGTATCAGTAGCTGGGACAGGGACAGAAGAAGGAATTTGGTCAGTATTGGTATGACTGGAAGTCACTAACTGTTCATTACTAAGACCGTTCATTGCTGAGATCACATGATTCACCTGAAGCATTCAAAAGATTATGGGAAAGGTCTGAGACTGGTGTGGACTCAAAATGATCCCCAAGTGTAACAGAGGGCAAAATAACATCATTATTTGGTGATGAAGAATAAGGAAAACTGGTTTCAAAGAATTTGACATCTCGAGAGACTGTGATTTCATGGAGTGAGGGACATTATATCTTATACCCCTTTTGCCCTAAGGGATATCCCACAAAGAAACCCTGTAATGAACGAGGATCAAATTTATCTTTGGAAGGAGAATCATTGACTGCAAAAGCAAGGCAGCCAAAATTTTTGAAGTAGGAATAATCTGGCAGTTTGCTGGTGAGGATCTCAAAAGGAGATTTCCACCCAATTATTTTGGAAGGTAGTCTATTAATGATGTGGACTGATGTGAGGACACTCTCCCCAACAATACTTGGGCAGTTTTGATTGAAGCAAAAGGGCTCAGGCAACTTGAAGTATGTGCTTGTGCTTCCTTTCCACCACTTCGTTCTGCTGTGGAGTGTAAGGATATGACTTCTGATGCACAATGCCCTGGAAAACAAAGATATTTTGACAGGTTGAACCAAGAAATTCACTCCCATTGTCAGTCCGAATGATATTGACATGGCAATTGTATTGTGTTTGGATGTAGGTGAGAAACTGTTTTATTGTATCAGATCAGGTACATGTGACTTGTATTTGAGCAAGAATATCCAGGTGAATCGACTATGATCATCAACTATGGTTAGAAAATAGTGACTTCCACTGAGGGTTGGCTACTTACCCCATATGTCCATATGAAGCATATCAAAACATGAAAGGCTTTTTATGTGGCTGGCCGAAAAGGGAATTTTGTGTTGCTTGGCTAAAGGGCAGACATGACAATCTGTAATAATTGTATCACAAACATTATTCATAACCCGGAGAGACGGGTTAGATCGGTGATGGTTTTGTGCGGCAAGACATCGGACATCTCGGCGAGATAACGGGCTCATGGATCGGCGTGGCCGAGTTCTCGGTTGCAGCGACGAGATATCTGTTGAAAGGTGGAAGACAAAGATAGCGAGGGAAGAAAACGACGGCAAAGGTAGAAGACGAAGACTAGAGGGATAAACGAAGACCGCATAGAAGAAAACCTAATTTGTTAAATTGTGATTTTCTTTAACGGCTTCTGGGCCATAAATTAATAATCTATTTCTATAAACCCAAATTTTTTAGTTACTTAGTATTTAAGTTAATGTATAAATAATATTATTGTCAATAAAAAAATTGATATCAAGTTTTAATTAAGTAAAGATAAACCGATTTTTTTTATTGCGTTAAAATTAACAAATCAATATACAATTTGTTATAGCTGATTATTATATATATTCTATACAAATGTATCTCAAAATAATCTTAAGTGTAAAAAATAAATAATTTAAGTTAACTGATATTGATACCAATTAAATTAATATGAAAACAGTCTACAAGAAATTAGTTCTTTATATTGTCTGGTATAATTGCAAACAAACTTATATAATTTACATTTTTTTACAAAATTGTGTATCGCCCGCGACCGCGCCGCAATAAGGCAATGTATCTGTATCGGTCGTGTCCGCATCCGCGACGGCGAACCATGATAGGAATCATATGAATAGGCCCCAAATTCACGTAATGCGATAATTGTGGAGATTGAACTCATGAGCTTAGGGGTAGAATACCAACTCCAAGCCATTAGGCCAACCCATTGGCACCTTAAATCAAACTGAAAGGTCGCAAATCTGATACACTTCTTTTTAAACATATGCCTAGTAGTTGGAGAGTATGGCCAGAGATTTTGGACCAAATTCTATATTTCTATTCTATTACAAGTTCATTTTGAATTTTACTTCCTTTCGACCAATCAGTTTTTCAATATAAGCATCAAATGCATTCTTATTTCGCATACATTTTGGAGTTTTTAGGTTCTCCTAGTGAAAAATAGTTAATAGATGTGCGTGTGTTTTCCAGTGCAAACCAAAAACAGCATAAAACTTTATTACAACAGCTTTTAGGTCCATCTCTAATTTTCCAAGACATTAATTATCAAACACATAATTATCACAGGACAAACAACACAGCTAAGCAGATCTCATATGCCTGTGATAACTAACAACACAAAGGGCTGAAAGACACCACAGCCAAGAAAGAAGAACCATGCAAGACCATAAGAAGATAATAATCAAAGAAACACATAACTTAAACGTAGCACACATAGAAAGATGCTTCTAAAAGAAAGAAGACAAGCCTCAATCACTTTATAAGTGCAGCGGTCAGCACGTTCTTTAAATGCTCAGCGGTTTCATTCGGTGTCTGAATTGTAAAGGTATGAACCACTTCACCGTCCTCGTTTATGGTTATATCACATTCTTGGGCATCAAGCTTATGCTCTCTCAACACTTGAACAACCCCTGAAACCGGGTGAACTTCCAAGGGACAGCTCATCCTCACAACAGCATCACCACCGTGCCTTTCATGGAACTCGAAATCTGGGATGCCATTGTTTTGCCATGTGTGGGCATGACCGTTATTATTATTACCCATCTCTGCCTCCATTGCCCTTATCTTCGTCTGAAGATCTGTTATGTAAGCGATCGCATCACCCAATAGAGAGGCTTTATCCATCTTCGATATGGTAGGGACCACAGCTCTAAGGGCGTAAAACCTCTGGTTAAGCTTTTCACGCCTCTGCCTCTCTGCTTCAACGTGATTGAGGGCTTCTTCTCTGCCATTCGCAGGCTTTCGACCTCTTTTTCTGGGCCTTCTTTCCTCAGAGAGAATGTACATGTCATCTTTGTTCTGTTCAATACTCGAGATTAGGGCTTGTGGGTCAAGCTCGTTATTGTCATCCCCGTTCGATGAGCTTCCTAAGTTCTGAAGCTCGTAAGAATCTGGCGAATACTCAGAATCATCTTCGACTTTGGGGGAGAAGCTGATGCTTATCGGGCCCGACCGAGAGCCCCCTATACTAAGTTCTCGACCGAATATCTTCTGATGTGGAGTTTTTGTCTGGGACTGGCTAATCTTCACAACAATCGACTTAGCAGATTGGATTACATTGGGGTTTTCGGGTAATGACTTTCTTGAACCAATCTCAACTACGCCGGACTTTGAAGGGATGAACGCCACCGTGTTGAAACAAGCCTTGTGGGCTAAATATGATCTTGATTGGTAACGATCGAGACAGCTTTTCATGTCTGAAACCCATATTGTTCGTCCCGAGTTGAACGACTGAGAAGGGACAGATGGCTTATCAAAAGGGAAGGCAAAGTACATGGAGGTGAGAAAGAACATCTCCATGTCTGAAACGGTGTCTAGCTTCAGGGCCACGTTATCATCTTCTGAACCACCAAAGTATGTGTGAATCTTTTGAAGCGCATGCTTTCTAATGTCTTCTTCAGGCGATTTCTCATCACCCTCCGCTGTGTTATTATCGTTTTTCGTTTCTTGTAAGAAACCGTCGCCCCATATTAAGGCGGACTTACCAGATTTTGATTTCGAAACGTGCCAATATATAGCGTAAGACCAATCAGATCCTTCGACCATTTTGGAGAGCGATTGTTGGATTCCCAAGTCCTCACCAGAAGATGAAAATTCGGATAAGATGTTATTCGAAGATGACCAAACAAAATATTCAGCAGCTTCGGTGCCTAACACACTCTCCACTTTAGCCTTTTCTGCTTCGTTCAACAGAAAATTCTTCCCCATTTGCAAATTATGTTCTCAAAATGTTCCAAGGCCAAAATTCAGTAAGAAAAACCTTTTGGTTTCCCAATTCAAAGGCAAAGACCTACTTACGAAACAAATCTATAGCAACACTTAACTCATTGCAAGCAATAAGTACGCAATCAACTTCTGCTACTAGTTAGTTTATGCAACCTGCAACCACAAATCAAAATTAAAAAACATCTAATTAGCAAAACCCAATTATGAAATGATTCCTATAAACAGATTTGGATGTTTGTAATTTCAGATAAATCACAGGGACAAGGAAAAATAGCTAATAGAGAAAACCAACCCAATTGTGCAACGGGTAATTGAAAACAACGGCTTACCACCAAAAACTAAATTGACCCCCAAAAATAAGAACTAGGTCTTGAACAAGCAAAACCACTTGGACTTGATTCAAACTAACGACGTTCATTTATTAATAAACGAAACAATACGGTAACACAAGAAATGAATTCCAAGAGTTTAAAAAGAAAATATCGTCTCCGCACGTTTGATAAAGTTACCCAGGAAAAAGAAAATTAACAAGAACATGAAAAACGAACGGCTCCGAAATATAAACCAATATTACCACCTTCCTTTTGAAGTCTCGGGTTCAGAGGTACTAATTAAATAAAAAGTAGACGTGGGTTCATGAATCCGTCACGTTCTGTTCAAGAAAAAGAAAGAAAAGAAGCTCGTGTTTCTTGTGGACTTGTTTCAGATCTAAAGCCACCAAAAACAGAAATGAATTTCCGATATTTATTTTTAGTTACGTCACACTTTTATCTAAAGGCGTGACTAGTTGTAATGTAACAAGTGGACGACGCGTGAGTGGTGTCGCACGGTCTTCACGAACCACTTGTGTCTACTCCGAGCAACACGTGGCTGCTGTCTTTTTTAACTATGGGGAGATGGTCTTCTAATTGTTAATTTTGAACAATTTAATTCTCGGGTATCCTCCTACAATAGGAGGAATGATATGGTGCTCTTACCTGCTGATTTGTCACTGATTCATGTCAAATCAGCATGTCACTTCAACATAAATGTGATGTGGCATTAATCAACACATGTTAGGTGTCATAGATCGACACATATGATGTTGATGTGGCATGTTCACGTCTTATGTGGCACTTGTTGGGTGACCTTGATATACTTCACGTGAACATGCCACATCAGCACCATATGTGTCGATCTATGACACCTAACATGTGTTGATTAATGCCACATCACATTTGATATTGAAGTGGTATGCTGATTTGGCACGAATCAATGCCAAATCAACAGGTGCTCATATAAGGTGCTCACATAAGGTGAGCGCCATATCATTCCTCTCTACAATAAATACATATTTTGAATAAAAACTTACAGAGGAGTACCTATGTGAGAAACAGATAGTACCCGATTTAATTTGTACCAGTCTCTTCAGTCATGTCGTACCTTCCTGTGTGTATTGCGTACCATAACACGTTGATATAGGGTACCTAAATGTATTTGTACGGTGTACCTAACGTGTCAATAGGGCGTACTTAAATGTGCTAATATGGCGTACCATTTTCTAAACGTATTAGGTACCACAATACGTTGATATATGGTACCAAATGTGTTGTATGGCGTACCTGCGGATCGGGTACCTATTTGCAAAAAAATTATTCTGTTAGGTAGCTGCATATAAAAAATTGCTTACATGGTACTAAAGTACAAGTTTTTTTACAGAGGGTGTATTTATGTGTAAAGACCCCTTTAATTCCTCGATTAGTTTGACCGTTAGTTTTGATGGAAAATTGCAGCATCAACATGTGATTTGCAAAATTAAATAAAAATCATAAATTTATGTTAAAGAAAGGGAATTCCAAAAAGACAATACTAATAAACTAAAAAAAATATAAGAATGAATAGCAAACTTAAAATAATTAAAATAAATAGAGAATAAAAAATTGTTAAAAATTAATTAAAAATAAATCAAAAAATAAAGGAACAAATAAAAATTCATTGAAAAATATAATAAAATAAATAAAAAAAAACTACATACAAAATGATGAGGTTAAGAATAAAAATAAAAAAAAATGTATTTATTAAAAATTAACAAAGTAAAAGATAAAAAAAGCCACCGTAAGTTTACGAGAATTTCCATCCATGTCCCTGCCACGACAATATTTCTTTTGTTAAAAAATACTTTCTAAATATAAATTATATAATTTAAAAGTATTGTATAATCCTTTTTAAAATTAGATACATTTGTAAAAGGGGCAAACTCAAAAAATCACCCAACATAAAGTATCAATCAACTAACTTTTCCAATTACAATTTATTTATTATCAAACTCCGTATTCATACACCTCACTACTCAATTGACAGAAGTGACGATTTTGTCTGTCATTTATTATTTTTAAATCTTTTCTTCTTCGAACATGGATTTGCCAGTAGCTGTGAAGAGATTCTTCAAGGGAGAAACCAAACAAGAGAAGAGAGAACGTAACAGAGGTGAAAATCAGTCCAACTCGTAGGATGGTGCCATGTACAAGGCGAGTTCTTGCTAGTCTACGAATACTTTCTATTGGGAAGAGATCGGTCGACCCGCGGGTCGAGGGTATTTAAAGAGTTTGCCCAATGAGTGTTTAAGTTTATGTTACCATACTTTTAGTTTTTATTATGTATCATATTTTGGAAGCATATGTTATGGTAACCTACGAAGAGTACTACTATAGCATATGTTACTACAACTCTATATATATTGGTACTACAAATTAGCGTAAGCGTTTTTATGCCATTCAAATTATTTTTTAATACGTGACTATGTTACCATAATTATATGAATTATATTGATGATCGGTATTAATATTGAAGGGTTAACATTTGGAATTAATGATTATTACATTGAAACATCAACTTTCTTTCTACTTATATGATACTAGTAACAACATCTTACAACATAGTCAAGATTTTTATATATTGGAAGTTAGTGTTTGTGTTTTATTTTACAAATTTTTTATTTTTATTATGTACCGTATTTTGGAAGCTCTCATGCCTTATTTGCTCAAGAATCTACGTGTTTTCGATAATTAAACTCATGGTACGACAAAGATACTACTAATAACCCACTAAGGTGCCAATGACCCCTTGGCCTAATGGTTGAGGGGAGGCCTCAAAGGTCTTGTGGCTAGAATGTCATGGATCGAATCCCCCTCTCGCAATTCCTTTGAGAAAGTCCCCATGGACCAAAGGCCCATGAATATCGTTGTCGGATGGGTTTTGGGACGTAGCCATTTGGCCCCAGAAATTAGTCTCACCTCTTAAGTGTGTGGCGGTTAGCCCATAGCAAGGTTGTGTGTGGATACTTCGGGACAGAAAAAAATCCACTAAGGGTAATTCACTAACTACAAACGTCTATATATTGGCATTACAAATATCTAATAGTGGTACTACAAATTAGCGTAACCGTTTTGCGACCCGTTCGAATTATTTATTGATCTTTCACTATGTTAGCATAGTTATATGCAAGGTTGTAAAATGCGCTAGGCGCTACCTAGGCGCCCGAGGGGGCCTAGGCGGTTTCTAGGCGGAAATTATACGGTCCGTCTATTTTTCCATCAATATATTAAAACACTTCAACATTTCAAAACAATGCAACATTTGTTCAAATACTTCAGCTGGAATTAGGAACAAATCAGTGCTAAAACACAAAATTGGAACTAATCGAAGCACTTCAGCTGGAATTTCGATTTTTGCCAACAGAACAATTGCAAATGAAGTTAACCTCATAGTCGTTTAATTATAAAAAAACAAACTCAACTTCAAGAATAGATGTGCATATGTTGGGATCGAACCCTGGTAAAGGAAGAGCAATAACGTTTTCCTCCCATCCACTAGACCAAATGACATTTTGAATATATTTATGAATATTTATTACTAGTTTCAAAGCTGAAAAATAAGTTCTGTTGTGAATCTATTGTCCCACACCGAATGTCTTACTGAAATGGTCTGAGAAACTATTCTATATAAATGCATTGGCTTTAACTGTGCACACATGGTGAGGCAACTTATAAATACGGTGTGCCTTACTCTTATAGTTAGTATTTTTGATTTTTTTAAGTAAGGTTAGTTGGCCGAATAATTATATTAATCGGCCGATTAATTGAATTTTCGTCGATTAATCGGATAATTCGGACGATTAATCGGTAAGCCGATTAGTTGGCCGCATCAATGGTTTTCGCTGCGGTGGCATGCCGACTAGCACCTAGGCCGAATTTTGCAACACTGGTTATATGTGCTATATTGATCATTTGATATCAATATTGGTGGGTAAACATTAATTAATGATTATTACATTGAACACCAACTTTCTTTCTACTTATATGATATTAGTAACATCTTTACGTAGTCAAGATTTATGATCTATTGTAATTTAATGTTTATGTTTTATGTTACATCGTTTAATTTTTATTATGTACTGTATTTTGGAGGTTCTCATGCCTTATTTGCTCAAGAATCTATGTATTTTTAATAACTAAACTCATGGTACGACAAAGATATTACTAATAACCTACGAAGGGTACTACACTAGCATTTTTTATGGTACTACAAATGTTTATGTATTGGTATTACAAACATCTATATATTGGTACTATAAATTAGCTTAAGCCTTTCCGGACGTTGTTCAAATTATTTTTTGGTCCGACTATGTTACCACAGTTATATGTATTATATTGATCATTTGGTATCAATAGTGCCGGGTAAACATTTGGAGTTAAGGAGTATTGCATTGAAACACCAATTTTCTTTCAACTTATATGATACTAGGAATAACATCACTACATAGTCAAGATTTTTGACATGTCGGAAGTTATTATTTATGTTTTATGTTACCATATGTTTGACTTTCATTATGTACCATATTATGGAAGCTCTCAGGCCTTATTTGCTCAAGAATCTATGTGTTTTCGATTATTAAATACTAACATCTTACTACGTAGTCAGATTTTGGCTATTGGAAGTTATGTTTATGTTTTATGTTACTATATGTTTAATTTTATAATTTACCGTAACTGGAAGCTCTTAGGCCTTATTGCTCAAGAATCTACATGTTTTTTAAACACATGACACGATAAATATTCTACTAACCTACAAATTGTACTACACTAGCATATTTATATTGGTACTACAAAGATCTATATATTGGTACTACAAATTAGCATAACCGTAATTCGACGACATTCGAATTATTTTTTAGTCCGTGACTATCTTACCATAGTTATATTTTCTATATTGATCATTTTTATCATAATATGTGGGTTAACATTTAGAATTAAGGACTATTACACCGAGACACCTACTTTATTTTTACTTCTATGATACTAGTAACAACATCTTACTACATAGTCAAGATTTTTTATTTATTCTTTGAGCTAGAGGTCCGAAGTCTGTTGGCTGATGATGAGGACTTCTTTTGGAGTACTGCTTGCTCATCATTTTTCCAGTTAAAGACAGTTGCTTTCCTAGCGCTTTTATGTTTGGCGTCAGATTCTGACTCTTCTTCCGACTCTGAAGGGGTGGGAGGCCTAATGATCTTTTCATTGCGGGATCTGGTGCTCCGCGTCTCTGAGACTAGAGCAACTGAATCTTCAATCCGTTTGCCCTTCTGCTCCTTCTGAATCTCGCTGACATCTTCCTCGTGTTGTGCGAGATTATCAAAAATGGCATGAATATCCAACTCCTCTAGGTCTTTGGTCTGTCGTATTTGGGTGGATATCTTTTTCCATTCAGGGGGCATGTAAGATAGAAATCGAATGTTCATCTCTTCAGGCACCTCGTTGATCGTCCTGAATCAGTCACACAAACCTGCCGCGGCCAAGGCTCCCACTCCAAACGTCGACATGACGACCCTGACGATCAGGATTGCCATGAGGGGGAGAAGAGGCCGAGGACATCTACCGGTCAAGGACAAGGACAAGGCCCGGGCTCGGCGCAGACAGGAGCTGCCGATACCTCACGACCCATAACTCGCTTCCAAACCCAGACCAAAACCACCACGCACCGCACACAAACTCTAACCCAAACCACCCAAACTCTAACCCAAACCGAACCACCCACCATAAGAACGCCTCCACACACACCTCCACAAACGACCAACACAGGCTCACTGCTTCCACAAGAAGAAGCAGGCGCTGAAACTATAGCACCTTCAGGCTCAACCGCTTCGGACCAGTTGGGGACGTCGAAGCGTGAAGTAAACCCACACGAAATCCTCGATAAGTACATTTCCGATGGGCAGTGGTTGGCTCATAGTATGCCCGATGTGATAGCAAAGAAAAGGCTCCAAGACGTTCGCCACTTTCTACGCCAAGCTTCGGTCGACCTAGTACTCATTGAAGACGAAGAACTTCAGGAAGGCGAGGACTACAACTTAGTGTTGGGAAACCCCGGGTGACCCGAGGCCTTGCCCCGGACGCAGCAGAATTTAAAATTTTTCCCGGGTTCCCCTTACGGTTTCCCCAGGATACTCGGTTAAATAAAGAAAACACACGTAGACACGTATAGTATGAGGATCTTACCCTTGTAGCGAAGATCCTTAGCTCCCGTAGCTCACGAACTGTGTTGAAGAGAATCACGCCGACCCCGTGACGTGCCGCAGACCAACACCTCCCCAAGGATGGCTAGAGGAAGTATGGAATGTTGTGTAGAGATGTATTTGTGTGTGTGTGATTTCTAAAACTCACAAACACTTAGGGTTTTCACAAGGATCACCCTAAATGCTCTAACTTCTCTCTAAAATCTCTTAGATAGTGTGAGAAATAGCTTGGAATTCATTATTATGGACGAAAATCACAAGTCTCATAATGTAAAACCAAGTTTTAAATTATGAAATATACTTTAGATTTGTTTAAATGAGATCATGTCCTACATGACTCATTTTTGTTTGATTCTCTTGTTATTTTATCATCTAATGACTAGATATTGTCCCACAAATCATAACAAAAGAACAAGGAACGAAATTGGATTTGATTTGGATCAAATTTGACCAAAAAACTGTCGGTCACGGCCTCTGACATGACCTGTCACGGCCGTGACACATCATTGGATGAGTTCTGCCGCTCGTCACGGCCTAAGTCACGGCCGTGACCATCTTCTGGAGGCTGTCACGGCCTGGGCATGAAGTGTCACGGCCGTGACACTGTCGGGCACCATTTTGGCTCGCTACTGCCGGTCGTCACGGCCACGTGCAAGGCTGTCACGGCCGTGACAGCCATGACAGCTTTGCGGCAGTTTCGTATTTCGATCCGATCGAGGGGTAAACGATGTCCGATTGATCTGAAATTTTAACCATAGTTAAAAGACTCACCATTCTTGATTTTGACCAAAGGGATTCTCAATCTGAGGTCTAGATTGTGAGATATGAAGTTTTGAAGCTACTGCTATTTTGCAGAGGGACTTCATGACTGTGACAAGCCTTGCTTGTCATTGTGAGCCCTATTTACGCTTCATTCTTCACATTTTCCGTTCCATAAATTTTCGTCCATGTAAATATAGTTTCTAAAACATATATTTAACATTTTTATTAACGTCTCTAAGATCGTTAAATCATTTTACATCTCATATTAGTTAGGCACTATCACAGTGATCATTTTTAAGCCCGACTCTCTTGGTTCGTCTCAACCCGGCAAGGGAGGAATCCAAGAATTTGATAAGCGCCTAGCCAATCCCGCGGTACCAAATAGATCCCGTGTTGAGTACGATCTTCGATCTACGAACCGACTATAGATTATTGTCGTACATATAGACCCTTCACAAATGTCCCGATCGAGTGAGAGTCATGGTTACGTCAAACTCACTAGACTCGACTCTATGACTAATTCGTGACTGGCGAAATTACTAAACTGCCCTTACGTCCCACGTAAGTCAGTTTATAGCTTCGGCCGAAGACTTCGTAATTTCCCGTCCCCGAATATGCATAGGACATATATCTCAGTTACCAACGAGATAGTGAATCCCTAACGTTAGTCTAAGCACGGCAGTTACCCTTTGTTGTCAAGACCGCATGTCGCCGCCGACCCATGTTCATCCCCGAACAAGGTCGGCCTAGCAAACTAGTGACATGTCAAGACCCCAAAGTCAACTCCGTCAAAAACCCTTCGATCTAAGGTCCACGCACACTACTATAGTCAATCGATCGATCATTGACGCTACCCAGAGTAACGATAAGGCCCATGTGATCGTCGATTGCGAGTCGTGTCCAAGTACAAGTTAATCCCCTGATTCAACTTATACCAATGTTACGACCTCCCGCTTCCCAAGCAAATGATTGGCACAACCATATAAGAGTCGTTAACAAATAAGTCGTAATTGACGCTCAGTCACCCTACTAAGGTCTAAGACTTATGGACTAATTTAATATCAGAGAATAATAGCTCACCAGTGCCCCTCTCTCATCCCATGAGAATCGGTGACTAAACTCACGATATATGGGATTTATTTATTTACCGTCTCACCGGATGCCTAGTAAGACTTTATAGGTAAATAAATAATATGTCTTTTAAAGAATAAATAATAAAGTATAAATTCCCTTAATACGTATAAGAATACATTATTCAAATACATAATGAATAATACATCGATTATTAAATACATGCCCTATTCATTACATCCTCGAATGGCATTCCGAATGCACATCCCCAACACTTAGACCCCCCCACGACTTCTAGACTTGATAGCTCACCGAGCGGAGACCCCTCCAACATTGACTAAAGGGACCGTTCGAGTCGACTCGCCATGGGAAAATGTACGAATAAAAGTCTCGTTCCTCGAAAAAGCTCGTCAGCGAATATGGAGGTCACCGGACAAGATCTAGAAGTTGGCCGAATTCAGACTCAAAGGAATCTCACACTGGGATCAGCGCAAGCGCATGGAACATCTGTTCATGCTACCCACATTAGTCCAGATCGAAGAATAGGAATTCCTAAAGACCAGCTGAAGAGTCACTTCAAGGATATATCTGATATCTCCACTCAATCAGCTGTTGGGAGTTTCTCACACGATAGGTCAATACCAACTCCAATCTACATCATCGAGCGGATGAATAGAACTCGAGACGAGCTGAACGAAAGCGATCTACCATTTCTTCCACCTGACGAGGTCTACCGGCTTTTTCAAATGTACGTAGAAAAGTTCAAGGATCTCAAGGGTACATCAAGAATGAAGGGCTCGAGGGACTTAACAGGTTCATGGTGCGCCGGGTCAAGTTTCATGCCGCACATGATCTTTAGATTGCCTTGGAAAGCAACGTGAAGAAAGTCGACATGGCGCCACCGCTCTTGAAAGGTGTTGACATCGAAGACCATCCCGCCAATTACGTCTTCTTAGATCTACACTTGGCTATCACCTATTACAACCCAATTGCTGGAAAGACTCGTGTAATGCTGAAGACTAAGGTCAACAACTGTTATGGGAGGCTCAAGATGATCAAGAAGAACATTGAGAGGAGATATGAAGAGACTTGTGATACGACCATGCTTCCCACCCTGATATACAAGGAAAATCCACTTCTGAGGCCATTGAGGAGCGACTCGAGCTAAGGGATGCTATCAGACACTATGTGCATGCGTTGGGCCTGCGCAAGTCGTTCTATGCCCGACAAAGATAGACAGAGCTGAAGGGCAATCAAGCACAAAATGAGAGATTGTAAATATGCTTAGCAATTCTGCTTTGATTTTATCAGCTATCATTGTAATTAGGGGTGTTTCTTGTTAGTCCATAGTTTAGGTCTAGATTGTTATTTATACCAATTTTGTTTGGTATAAATACAATTGTAAACATTGAGCTGAATAGAGAAAGTTTTATAATTTGATCCGAAGGGCTTGAGAATTATATTCTAGAGAGAGAAACACTTTGCACTTTCTCACACTACACGAATTCTCTCTCACTGTTCATCAACGAGTTTTTCGACCGAAGGTTTGAATTTCATAATTCACGTCGAATACTTAGAATTCTTGCCTAGGATCAATAGACTTAATAATCGAGGACCTAACAGATAAGGAAGTAAAACATATAAATGTATATATATGGAGAAAATCCAAAATGGTTTACGATGTTTACCACATGGACCAATTTAGTCCATGATGTTTTGCGTGGACCAATTTAGTCCCCAATATTATCGATTTTGACCCAAATTGATCATGCCGTTAGATCTTCATCAATTTAGACGGAAAAAAGTCCACTTCGACATATGATTGGTCAGACTTGAAAATTCATAAATTAAAATTAAGAAAGGAAACAATTCAAAAAAAAAAGAAAAAAAATTAAAAAAATAGGAAGAATACTAATAAATTAAAATAAAAAATAAAGAGAGAATAAAATTATAATAAAATTAAATTAAATTCAAATAAGATAAATTAAGAATAAAAATATCTTAATAAATTTAGATGCTTATTTCCTTTTTATTTTTAAAAAATAAATATTTTTTCTTTTTACTTTTCTTCTTATTTTAAGTTTTTTAAAGTATTTTTAATCTCATCTATATCTTTTATAGTTATTTTTAATGTATTTTTATTTTCTCTTTTATATTACTTTAATTTTAGTTTTTATTTTAACATATGTTATCTTCTCAATTTATTTTTTATTTTATTTTCATCTATTATATTTAATTTTTCGTTTTTATTCTCTCTTTATTTTTACTTTTTTAATTTATCATATTGTTCTCCTTTGTTTTTGAATTTTTTTCATTTTTATGTGAATTTTTCCTTTTTATTTTTACCTCTTTAATGTTAATTAATGATCTTGAAATTTAGGCCAATATCAACATATATGCACATTTGCCAAATGAAGTGCTTAATTTGGAGAAAAGAATCGAACGAGCAACATAATAACTATGTCGTGCCTCGTTTGCCGAACCGAAAAATTCCATGGATATTACAGGAGAAATTACAAGTTTGTTCGTATTAAACAAACAAATGTAGTCTTCAAGAAAGAAGACAACAGTCAACACATAATCTCACTGGCGGAGCCAGCATGGACCCCACTGGAAAAAAAATTATTAATAATTTAGTGTAAATAAATTAATATAAGGAGTAATTTGTTAAAAAACATACTACATGGACCCCATTAAAAAATTTTAAAAATAGTGAGTATGGGGTCCAATTAAAATGGACCCCACTTGACCGCTGGCTCTGCCGCTGCATAATCTCCTCACTTTCCCTCAAACATACGAATAATCTTTCATGTCTTACCTTTATATGACCCGCACTAACAACCTCATCACGTGCATCGACATTGTTGATCACGTGTCATTACTGCATAAATTGAAAACAATAATTGTAATATCAGTTTAGTCAAACACGCAATATCAACCCACAAAAACACTCTATCATTAAAATGCATATATTATACTAAATTTTGAAAACAACCGGTACCAAAAATAAACAGACAACGTATCAAAAGTAAGAATCGTAATTCCTAGTTGAAAACCTACAGAAGCCCCAAAAATGAAACGTAAAACTCAATTTAAACTGCCTAATCGAGAAATAACCGACAAAACTCCAAATCCAGGCCTAATAATCACAATCGAGTAGGTATTAGAATGATAACAAGAAAAATACAGATTTGGGTCAGATGATTTGGTTCGGCCGATTTGGGTCACAAGAGTTTAAACGAAAACATCATATATTGGGATCAAATTCGAAAGGAGATCGTAAATCCTTCCTTGGATGTTGATATTTTTCATGGATATTCGATTGGTATATTTGATTTTGTGGATTTTTATTTGATTTGGTTATGTGGGTTTCATCATTCCTTTATGTATTTCTTTTTTTATTATTATTATTTAGAGTAAAATAGTGGTATAATCATAATATTGTAAGTTTTGAGGGGGTTTTTCCAATTGGTCCGTAAGTGAAAGATAAGATTTGAATTGGTCGTTAAGTAATAAAATTTCTGAAAAGGAGTTAAAGTAATACTCCCTCTGTCCCAGTATCACATAAGTTGCTGGATACGCAAATTAAGGTGGTTATTATAATAATACAGTACAATTGGATTAGATATAAACAACTTGCTTAAACTTATAACATTTTCCTAATTATTCCCATCATTTTCTTTTTCCTCCAATTACATTTAAAATGGTGTTTAATTTTTTTACCCAAAAAAGTGATAAAATTAGAGGGCCCGGAATGGAAAAATGTTTTAAATTTAGCGGGACGGACTACGGAGGGAGTAATATTTTATGCTGGTGAGGTTTTAAGTGAAATTCATTTAATTTTATATTTTTTAATATAATTTAATATAGTTATTATTTTTAATATATTTTTAATCTCTCTTTATTTTGTATTTGATTTTAATTTAATTATTATTTCTATTTTAATTTATAGGTTCTTTGTTATAATTTGTTTCCTTTTTTGTGTGTACAAAAAAACATAAGCCGATCCCAACTAGAAGAAAACTTTATGCGAGTATATGCATGTGCATGCAATATCAACTAATCAGAAACACAAAACCATGGGCGTCCACACTTTTTATATACTCATAACCTTATACGTTACATAACACCGGCCGGACCATTATTACATTACATACAAATATATATTAGACAGCTCATATGATCAGTACCCTTGGCCGTTACATCCATATTATACATACTGCAAAACACTCATTATTATCGCATCCATATAGAGAGAAGTAGATAAACCAAAAACCTTATTATTATCTTTCTTGGATTTTCACCAAGAACCCTCCTTTCATCTTCGAAGTAAAATCAGAAGCATAAACTGGTTCGAACTCAGGCACAGCAGGCAAAACCCTAAACTTCCTCAATACACACGACGCCACCATCTTCATCTGCAAGAAAGCCATGTCTTTCCCAAGGCATATTCTCGGCCCAGCTTGAAACACGGGATAACTGTAATGATCTCTGCCCACAAAACCCCACTTACCATCATCACCGTTATTATTATTATTATTACCGTCGTCTTCTTCTTGATCTGACGTTTTCGATCTCCTTATGGTCAACCACCTCTCGGGCCTGAACTCGGGCCAATCAGCTCCCCAAACCCTCTCTGCCCGGCCCATTGCGTAAGGGTGGTAGCTTATCCTCGTTCCCTTCTTCACAAAAGTCCCATCGGGCAATATATCGTCTTCAAGGGCTGATTTCGTGCTCAATGGGACGGGCGGGTATAGTCTCATGGCCTCGCACAGCGTGGCGTGAGTGTACACCATGTTCTTCACCTCGTCATAATATGCTTGTGAAGAAAAGGAACCCTCTTTGATTTCGCTTATCATCTCCTTTTCGACTTGAGGGTTCTTAGAAACCAACCAGAAAAACCACGTTAATGCGGCGGATGACGTGTCACGTCCAGCTAAGATGAAGCTGATCACAATATCGGTGACAAAGTCTTCATCGCAGTGACCCGAGCTCAAGAATCTCGAGAGGAGATCACCATTATCGTCATCATCGGATTGAGACGGCCCGCCATTCGTTGTCTGTTTCTTCTTCTGTCGAACGATAGATGATGCGAATTCTCGAACTTTCTTTACCGTGAGTTTAAGCTGCTTCTCTCTCCCAATGTTGAGAGCCCTTTTGATCTTCCATACGAACGGCATGTTGGAGTTGAATCTCTCGCTTATGAGCTTCAGAGCATGATCGAACAAAGCTGGGAAGTCAGCTTCGGGCAGAGAAGGTAAAAGGTAAGCTGGATCGTACCCGAAAGAGATCTTGCATATGTTGTCGAAGGCAAACCTCTGCAGCAAATCTTGAAGATCGAGGGCAGTTTTGTCCTTAGCTGCCGTTTGTAAGATGGGAATGAGCCTATCTGATAGCTCGGTCTCAACTACTGTCTCGACGAACTTGCGAAGAGATCTAGTGTTGAACTGATGGCTCGAAACTTGTCTTAAGAACTTCCAATTCTCACCATCTGCGTTGAAAATGCTGTCGCCGAGAAAATCTCTGAGAGTGTTTCTGAAGGTTTCGCCTTTAGGGTAGTTGTAGAAGTGGGATTTGAGCATGTGTTTTACGTTTTCTGGGTAGGCTGTGAAGACTTGTACGTAGCCCAAGGGGCGGTGGAGTGCGAAGGTGAGGTTGGGCGTGGAGTTGATTATTTCTGAGACCCATTGAACGCGTCTCTCTTTGTTCTTCAATATCGCAAAGATGGAACCTATTATGGGGTACGATGCAGGGATTTTTCGATTATTGGTGGTGGAATTTGACGACGATGATGGCTTATTATTAGCTTTTGATTTTGATGAGAAAAATGAGAAGAGAATAGTAGAAACTATGGCGAAGAGGAATAGCGAAAATAACGTTGACATTTTTGCAGTATTATATTTTACGTTTTTGGTGGTTGCTTGGGCTTCAAATGGTTGGAGAAGGTAAGCAGTTATATACTGTTAATTGATTACTTGGTCGGTAGAATTTAACTATAATCTTTTCGCTGTGACGCATGACTTTTTTGTAATAACGTCACGCTTTATTAAGGCAACCTAAAGTCAAGGTAGCTACTGTTAACCTAGATTATTGGGTATTAAATTTAGTTTTCTAAACCCTGCGACTGCCTAATTCCATTTTTTTGTATTTTCAGTTTCGGCCGACCAAAGTTCGAAACTTAAAATTGTGATTTGGCTTCGGCTGAAGTCAACTCCACTAGATTTTCGTCTTTTATTCAATAAATTAGAATTTAATGCGGCACTGAGGACACTGAAGTAGTGTAGTGTAGGTGACGTTCCTTGAAAAACTTTGCAGTCTACAAAATCATTTTCTACCTTACGATCAGAAAAGAACGTATAACAACTCGATATAATTGAATAATTTGTTGTGGGTGAACTTACAACCGGCCTGATAATTTGTAGGCTCTCACTACACTAATTACAAGAACAGTCCGATCTATTTATTATACTTTCCTCTCACGTTAAAACTTATTTATTTATTTTTTGAGGAATTCCACTTGATACTCGTTTGTTTTAAATCTTTTTTAATTGGTGTTCATAGTTTCTCGCAATTCCGTGACCCTTAAGAACTTCCTTAGAAATTAACAAATACTCCCTCTGTTTCATATTACATGTCGTTTAAAGTTATTACACACAAATTAAGAAATAAAATAAAATTCTCATTATACCCTTAATTAATTATATGATCCCATTTAAAATAGGGGTAAAACTGGAAATAGTCAATATTTTTTATCTTGAAAACTGTAAAACTATCTTGAAAACTGCAAAACGACATGTATTTTAAAACAAAAAAAAATTCTACAACGACATTTAATCTGAAACATAGGGAGTACTAAATTGGATTTCAAACCTCGCAACAATTGTCGATTGATCAGTTCAATTCAAGTGGAATTGAGGACCTTCCTTAATATGTATGAAACTTCAAAGAGCAGCAATTTGATACGGACTTTGAAGTTCCCGATGATCATTTTCCTGTCAGCTTAGTGATGTATGGATCCTCAAAATTTTCCAAGACATATTTGGTACAATATATTCATATTTTGTAAAATTTTATATTTATCTTTTTAGTGTTCTACATGTTATTTAGTCGATATACTGACATGCGAACAAATGCATTAAATGTTGGAATTAATACTCATTTGTTCACAAGCACATACAAAAATTGTAACATACATCTTTCTTCGTCATCTTGCTTAATGAATGCAATGCATAAAACTAAAGATGGACGTTATGAATTAGACATCTAATAGTAATTAATATTATGAGATGTCTTTTGAGCCACATGACCCATACGTAACACATAATTAAAACTATAATAGTAAATTAAATTATCTATGTAGATTAAGACTCGTGCATTGCGGACAAAAAACTAGTATTTAACACAACAAATGTTTGGAGAAAAAAAAATAAAAGCAAAACAAATGGGCTTAATCTAAGCCCAAGATTCGGTGAAGTATGAACAGCAGCAATTGTACCGCCTTTGACGAAGTGTCCATTTTGATTTTTGACTTGTGTACCTGATAATAAGTAAAAGTAGACGCCCAAAATTTCTGTATTTCAGCATTTGGAAATTTTCATATTTTCTAGGGTTTACTGAGTTCTATATCTGGAGACAAAGAAGTTGGAACAACAGATCAACCTTCCACGCAATCTGATCTAGAAAAGGTCTTGTTTCTATATTGTTCTCCATACAGTTAATGTTTTATGTCTCCTTGTTCTGCCCCTTCTGTCGTGATGTGTTTCTTTCTTTTTTTTTTTATTGGAATTGAGTTTTTTGGTTTGATAGAGGCGGTGGCTTTTCGGCTTCATCGTGATTAATAGATACATTTGGTTTAGTTGGAGGTAGAGACTTTTGCTCCTTCGTCCCCTGTTTCGCTTAATTATGTAATTGGGTATTTTTTTCAAACCCATCTGCTTGGACTGAATTTTGCGATTATTCTGCTTGTGATTGAGCTCTTTTTTTTTTAATATATTTCAATTTGCTTGTTCTTTTAATTCTTAGAAGTTGAGCTTGATGCTCTTGTGAGGTGGGTTTTTGAAGTGTTTTGTTGGTCCAAAGGATCAAACCATCGCTCTTGATCTGGGGGGGGGGTTTAAATGGTAGATTTTTCTGGTATTATAATTCCCTATTCATGATATGGTAATTCGTAGTGCGTTTTCAATCATCAGATTCAAAGGAAGTAGAATTAGAGTTATGTTATTGATCCTTCGACTTATGATCTCATAGATATTTCGATTAAATTACTTGAATATACATGCTGTGAGATTGAGTATAGACAAATGTTTTGCTTGTTATAGTCGTTTGGACAGTGATATATTACCTTCTTGATTTGCAGTTTTCATTGGGAATTATGTCTTATGCTAAAGGACACATCTTACCAATACTCTTTACGTTTTATGGAAATTTACTTGTTTTTTTCGTACTAGATGTTAAATATGTTTTGCACTGGTAGTGATCATGATCTTACTCGTGAGACGTGAGCAACCTTTTCTTTTTCTTCTGAAACCTGATACAAACATGATGGATTATAATGTCTCTAAAACTACCCATTTTTTCGCCATGATAGAGAAGTTCCTCTCTTTTGTTTCCTTGTACACTTTCGATTGAAATCACTGATGAAACTGTTATATGTCAATGACTGAGGCAACCTCTCTCTGGTTTTTAGTCTTTCTTTCTTACCAGCGTCGTGCAGACTGTCTATCACCTTCTATTGCCTAGCGATTGTTAAGATGTTCCAAGATCAGAATAGGCCACTTCCATCTTAGTTCAATATTTATATATAATGGAAAATGAATGCATAGTTGGGTTACTGATTACATACAGATCAGTGTGATGACATGTGCCCAGATTTCAATGTGTTATTTGGTCATGTTTTAGCTTGGAAATGATTTGAAAGTTTTCGTCTTTTATTTTATTACTAGAGAATTAATGGGGACCGAAGCCAACGAAATACCCGAAAACGCCAACGAGCACTGCCCGGGACCCCAATCGGAATCAGCTGGAAAGTCGGATGCCTGCGAAGGATGCCCTAACCAGCAGGCCTGCGCCAGCGGCCCGACAGGGCCCGACCCAGACTTGGAGTCCATCGGGAGAGCCATGGAGAAAGTGAAGCACAAAATACTCGTCCTATCGGGAAAAGGTGGCGTTGGGAAGAGCACCTTCTCAGCACAGCTCTCATTTTCCCTCGCCTCTATGGGCTTTCAGGTGGGCCTCCTCGACATCGACATATGCGGCCCCAGCATCCCCAAAATGCTCGGCCTCGAGGGCGAAGGCATCCACCAGAGCCTCAGCGGGTGGGCCCCAGTCTACGTCGATTCCAACCTCGCAGTCATGTCCATTGGGTTCTTGATCGCAAACGCAGACGACGCTGTGGTCTGGCGAGGGCCGAGGAAGAACGCGATGATCAAGCAGTTTGTGAAGGACGTGGATTGGGGGGAGCTCGACTTTTTGATCGTGGATTCGCCACCTGGCACTTCGGACGAGCAGATCTCCATCGTCCAATACTTGCAGGGGACGGGAATCGACGGTGCGATCATCGTCACCACTCCGCAGCAGGTTTCCGTGGCGGACGTGAGGAAGGGTGTGAGCTTCTGCAAGACTTTGGGACTGAGGGTTTTGGGGGTGGTGGAGAATATGAGCGGTCTTTGCGTTCCCTTGTCTGAATTCAGGTTTTTTACGAACAGGGAGAAGAGAGAGGACGTGACGGAATCGATCCTTGCGGTTGTGAGGGAGAAGTTTCCCCCCGAAATGGTTGTGGCTTTTACGGAGGTGTTTGATGGCAGTGGTGGTGGTGGGGAGAAGATGTGTAGGGACATGCAAGTGCCTTTCCTTGGGAAGGTGCCGTTGGATCCTCAGCTGTGTAAGGCGGCCGATGAAGGTCGATCTTGCTTCCAAGAAGATGGTAATAATAACAATGGCGGCACAAGTGGGCCCGCGTTGAAAGCTATTGTAATGAAGCTCTTGTCTCATATGGGGGGGGATTGAGATTGGATCCTCGTGATAATGACCATCTCATCCCATCCCATCCCATATATGGTGTGTTTGTGTGTTGTTTTTATTTTACAAGCTTCATAAAAGTCTCGGAACCATAAGCGTGTGTGTTCGTTACAATTTTTTTTATCCCAAGGTAATAAGTTTTCTACATGATTTGGTTAGGGGCAACGGCATTTTTAGTCCCTAACGTTGGGAATTGGCATTTCTGTTACGTTTCGATATTTTACTTTTAGTCCACAATTTTATCGTTTTTGTTCAATATTTCACATAATTTTCTTTTTTATTTACTTGAAAATCTCATAATGCACCTTCTTCATCGGTTTAAACACATGTGAGCATCATCACGAAGAAAACTCAAATCGTCCCTGATGTTTCGCGTGGATTAATTTAGTCATCGATGTTTCACGTGAATCAATTTAGTTCTCGGTGTTTATCACAATTTAGTCACCGATGTTTCGCGTGGATTAATTTAGTCCTCAATGTTAGCAATTTTGAACCAAATTGGTCCTGATGTTAGATGGTTGTCTATTTGGATGGAACAATTAATACATGTCGACATGCGATTTGCTAAACTTAAAATAATCGTAAATTAACACTAAAATCATAAATTGACACGTGTCAACATGCGATTGAAAAAATTGGCTTTTAGTTAGACTATTTGCTTGATGTTTTGTGTTGTTTTCGTATACCGGTAAGTTATTGGGACCAATTTTGGCATAACCGACTCCCTAAGGTCTTCCGCATGCGATTTGAACCGCAATCCCAAGGCTAATCAAACAATAGTTGTACATCACTTATCACCGTTATATGGATCAAATGATATAGCATCTCACTCAATTGTTTGATGATTCGTTTTGCATATCAATATGATTATTATTTGCCTAATTCACCGTAATGTGTATGGTGTAAATGTAATATCTTTCTCAAATGTTATCTAAATAATTGTATTAATATCTTCATTTTGAGGCAATATTTCTCCCACGGCCTTAAAACCCAAGCCCACGGTCGTGGAGCCGCGAACGAAGGCCTCACGGCCACGAACCCAAGGTTCGTGACCAATGGTCATGGCGTCGTGGGTATTACCCACGCACGGTAGTGACGACCATGTTTGTGGCCGTGAAGGCGGGCAGTGGCTGAACAAGCTGCGCCCGAGACGGCCGTGAAGGACTTGACCCAGGCCGTGAAGGCCTCAGTCACGATCGTGCATGCATTGCCTGCGACGACGCGGCTATTAAAAGCACCTTCGCGTCTAATGCCTGCGGTTAATATCCGCGGCATCGCTCTCATTAGACACTTAATGGACACGGAGGTGCATCCAGTACCCATTACATAACTCGTTACACCTTTTATTTTTCCTTTGGTCTTTTAGTTTTGAACCACACTTAAAAACCGTTGGCATAAGTTGTTAACACATACGTGCCACGACTTATTTTAGAAGTGCCCGTTCGAAACTGTTGGTAAAGTGAAAATGTAATAGCACTTAGTAGTAACTAGAGGTGTCAAAGTGGCCCGTGGCCCGCGGGCCGGTCCGCCCCGGCCCGCTAAAGTGGCGGGTTGGGCTGAGCTTTTTCAGGCCCGCCAGGAGGCGGGCCGCGGGCTTGGCGGGGCGGGACGGGCTGGCCCGCCATTATTATATATATATATAATATATTAAATAAATATATATTATATTGAAAATAAATACTAAATATAGAAAATAAAACTAAATTAATTAGATAATATAATTAATGTCATTAATTATGTATCATTAATATCATATTTATTCATTTTATTAATAATTCTATCATATTTATTCATAATTTATTAATAAATACCATAATTAAACAAAAATTATTACTAATTAAAATTTTAAATTAAAATAAAAAAAAGAAAAAAAATTAGTAGGCGGGCGGGCCTGGCCCGCCAGGCCCGCGGCCCGCGACGGGGCGGTCCCCAGTTTTTTAGACCCGCCAGATGGCGGGCCAGCCCGCCCCGCCCCGCCAAGTGGCGGGCTTATGCGGGCGGCGGGCCAGCCCGGCCCGTCCCGCCAAATTGACAGTACTAGTAGTAACTATGGTACAATTTGGGCTCCGAAAGTTTATTTGCACTACGAATAGATTTTCATTTGATTTAATAGCATATCCGTTCAACTTCGTGCTAATTGGGCCGTGATGCAATGGTGTTGGAACCTGATAAATAAACAAACAACTCAATAACAGAAAAAAGAAAGTTTGGCTTACAATATTGTAAAATCAGTTGCAATTTCCTCACCAAATATGGTTGAGGTGTCAAACGGGCCTGTGGGCCGCGGGCTGCAATCTTTTAGGCCCGCTCCCGCGTGGGCTGCGGGCTTTGGCATGGCGCGCTGGCCCGCCATCTATATAATTATATATTTTAAATTACTCATAACATACAGTAAAGATATATTAAAATTAGAGAATAATGACTCATGATATACTTATTGATTAATACATTATTAAATTAATGTATATAAGTAATTAATAAATTTCATAAATTATTACATACTTCATAATAATTAAAAACTTTAAATTAAATTTAATACAAAATAATTTTCTCAGGCGGACGGGCCTGATATTCTATGGCCCGCCATTTGGGGGCTGGCCAAGCAGCGGGCTTTGGCGGCCCGTTTTGACAGTATTAACTGTAATAAATGAAAGCTCATACAAACATCTTTCGTTCTGATTAAATATACACACAATTAAAGAGTATATTCAGAAATAAACCAAATACGGAACTATATAAGGAAAAGAACACTATTTATTACATGAGATTTAATGAATATATCAATATATTGTATATTGAATAAAATCATTAATGATGTTCTTATCTTATTCAATCATATTATGTTATTCAAAAAAAGTTTCTCCTCTATATAAAACACTCACTTGCCTTAGAAAGTTTCATAAGCGAACAAACATATCCGAAAGAGTAAAATAAGGAACAATAAATGGAGTTATCTTCAAACTTATTCATCTTGCTAGTTGTGTCTATCTTCTCATTTTCTATTATCAATACTTCAATGGTACTCTAGAAAAACGTTAATGTTTTCCCTTATACGGACTATAATTATTAAAAAAGATATAAACTTATATTTTCAATGATATTTTACAGGCATACGAGGACTTTGATTCCCTCGCTGGTCTTGCTGATCAGGTAAAGAGTACAACCAATCAACAGGTCACTTGTCCGGTCCCACAAGATCGTGAGTTATTTATTCATTCATTATATTATCTACGTTGTTCTTAACAATTATTTAGGTAGGGTTTCGTGCATTTAATTTTGATATTCTCCTTGTTTTCTTACGTCGTCGTCCATTCGATGATCGATTGTTCTGTCAGGTTGTGGGAGCGAATGTGAGCGAAGGTGTTCTGCTACGTCCCACAAGAAGCCTTGTCTCTTCTTTTGCAACAAATGTTGTAATAAGTGTCTTTGCGTCCCGCCTGGTACTTACGGTGCCAAGGAATGCTGCCCTTGCTACAACAATTGGAAGACCAAAGAAGGAGGACCCAAGTGCCCTTGATGATGATCCAATAAGAAATACATTTCTAATACTAAAATTGTGGAATTTAGTTCTAAATTCATGTGTAAGCGACAATCCGTGAGATGGTAAAAAAACATTGACTGATAATAATGAGAAGTGTTTCCAAACTTTCCAAATCGTGGTTATCGATCTCATCCTTTCGATTAGTTGTCGCTTCATGGGAAGTGATCAAATATACTTATGGAAGAATGACAACGATAATATCAAAGTAAAATGGCAAAAATAGTGCTTGAACTATACAACAATCTAACCGTTGGTGCTAAAACTTTTATATGTGCCGTTTTAACTCCTAAAGTTTGCAAAACCAGTCATTTTTATTCATCTCGCCTAAAAAACAGGTAAAAGAACCAAAGGAAAACAATTTTGTATAGTTGAGGAACCAAAACGACACATTTAAAGTTTGAGCATATCAATAATTAGATTTTTTATCCTACATACACGTTATAGGAAAATATTCACCTGTCCCCGCCCTGCGGGGTTAGAGTAGCGGGGATTCCCGTCCTATTCGGGTGGATCCCCGCGGGGACGGTGAATCCCCACCCCATTGAAAACCCGTACCAGACCGAAACCGAACCGGATTTCCGACCGGTTCACCGGTTTTCGGCCGGTCCATGAAAACCGTGCTCTACACGCCCCCACTTATCCACAACAAGCCTCATTGATCCCTTGAACATGTCAATCTTTGCGTTTTCTCAGAGTTATGGTCGCACTTTGTTCCATCATTCGACTGCAAGGATGGGAGGCCATTTACCACCACTATCATTAGTCTCAGGGAAAATGAATAGCTAAAGGGACGACAAGCATTTGGACCAATAAGAAAGACATCATCCACTTCAACATGAATAGATCGTATGTTTCAATGGAAAAAAAAAAATACCCTGCTCATTTCTTGCAGTGAAGATGATTGTCCCCGTCTCATCTCCCACGGGGCACTTGTTAGGGGAGTGGGTAATTTTACCCACTCTACCACTCAACTATCTACTCTATTATTATCTACTCTATTACTAATAATATCAACTATCTACTCTATTATTATCTACTCTATTACTAATAATAATATTATTATATTTGTATTAGTATGATGCCTTGCCTATAAATAGGCTACAAGGCATTGAACAAAAATCACACCAAAGAGCCAAAGTAAAATAGAGAGAGAAAGAAAGAGAAAGAGGAGAAAAAAAATAGAGGGTTTGTTCGGTATTTACTCCAACTATAAAGAGAGATAGTGATTCCTTTATAGATTGAGAGGTTGTAACCCCTGTTTTTACCCTAGTAATAAATTTCTACCTCGCCCGTGGTTTTTTACCCCAAGTTAAAAAGGGGTTTTTCCACGTAAATTCCCGTGTTCATTTTATCCTCACAGTCATTTCCAATATTATTACGCTGTCCATTTCGCAACAAGTGGTATCAGAGCCAGTCCTGATTGATATTCCGATTATGCTCTGTGGTTGCAGCTTTGTCTGATCTTCCACATCAGAAAGGATATCGAAAAGGTTTATCGTTACGGAAGAGTTTTTTGGCAAGTCGTGGCAATAGACTGTGTAAGTAATTTCTGTCTAGGTGGCTGGTGCCAAGCGGGACACATAGTGACCCCACCAGATCTCATCTGGGAATATACTTAGAAGGGTAATTTTGTCTAGAAAGCTGGTCGCTACCCTTTCTGCAAATTATCTGATCAGTACTATTTGGCTGGACTGTCGAATTTCTCCGACGATAGCGACGTGGGAAAAATGGAAGCTAAAAATGAAATTGAGAAATTCAACGGGAGAAACTACTCACTGTGGAAAATGAGGATAAAGGCAATTTTACTCAAAGAAAATTGTCTTGAGGCGATCACTGGCAGACCAACAACAATCACAAGTGACGTCAAATGGAAGAAGCCAGACGGGAGAGCCATCGCTAATATTCATCTGACATTAGCAGATGATATATTATCAAGCGTCGAAGAGAAAACCAGTGCGAAAGAAATCTGGGACCATCTTGAGAAGTTGTATCAAGTCAAGTCACTCCACAGCCGAATTTTCTTGAAGAGAAACTTATATCATCTACGAATGGAAGAATCTTCTTCAGTGACCGAGCACATCAACAAGTTGAACACTTTGTTCTCTCAACTAAGAGACTTGGACTACAAAATAGAGCCAAGTGAACGTGCTGAGCTTCTACTGCAAAGCTTGTCAGACTCCTACGATCAACTCGTCATCAACTTGAGCAACAACCAAGCTGCGGGAAACTTATCTTCGATAGTATTGCAGCTGCGGTTCTCGAAGAAGAAAGTCGGCGCAATAACAAAGAAGACAAGTTGATAATGTCCCAACAGGCGGAAGCGTTGACGGTGACGAGGGCAAGATCAGGAGCTCGTGGTCCAAATATGAGCCGAAAACGGACAAGACCCGGAGAGTCTGGTCCAAGTGGGAGTCAAAAACGGCAAAGCCTTGTTATGAAAAATAAGAAGGTTATAAAGTGCTACCACTGTGGCAAGAAAGGTCATATGAAGAAAGATTGTTGGGCTCTAAATAAAAATCCCAATGCCCAAGGAAACGCCGCCAACACTACCGACGATGGAATTGCCTTGGTGTGTGAAGCCGAAGCCGCAACCACTATCGCTGAAAAGGGAAGATTCAACGACGTGTGGCTCATCGACTTAGCAGCTACTTTCCACATGACCTCTCGAAAGGAATGGTTTCATCAATACGAGCCAACCTTTGGAGGATATGTCTACAGCTGCAATGACCAGGCACTGAAAATTGTCGGGGTGGGCACGGTTCAAATAAAGATGTACGATGGCACTGTGCGTACCATCCATGCTGTCCGACATGTGGAGGGCTTGAAGAAAAATCTGTTGTCTGTGGGGCAATTGGATGATCTTGGTTTCAAAATTGAATTGGAAAACAAGATCATGAAGGTATCCAAAGGAGTACTAGTAGTGATGAAGGGAGAAAAGATAGCTGCAAATCTATACATGCTGAAGGGAGAGACTCTGCAAGCAGGGCAAGCATCTATTGCTACAACAAGTTCAAGCGAAAAGTCTACAATGACTTGGCACAAGAAACTTGGCCATATGTCTGAACAAGGCATGAAAATTCTTGCGCAAAAGAATCTACTTCCTGGTCTCACAACGGTGACGTTACCATTCTGCGAGCATTGTATTGTGAGCAAGCAGCATCGCCTGAAGTTCTCCACTTCAAATTCTAGAAGCAAAGAAATTCTAGAATTGATCCACTCTGACGTATGACAAGCACCGGTCGCATCTCTGGGAGGAGCCAACTACTTCGTATCATTCATAGACAACTACTCCAGGAGATGCTGGGTGTATCCAATCAAGAAGAAGGACGAAGTATTTCCTATCTTCAAAACATACAAGGCGCGAGTTGAACTTGAAACCGACAGAAAAATCAAGTGTCTCCGGTCAGATAATGGAGGGGAATATACTGGCAAAGAATTCACTGAATTCTGCAAAGGCACGGGCATCAGAAGACAGTTCACCACGGCTTACACTCCACAACAAAATGGAGTGGCAGAGCGGTTGAATAGGACCCTGTTGGAAAGAACAAGGGCTATGTTGAGAACTGCGGGCCTGGAAAAGAAGTTCTGGGCTGAAGCGGTCTGTACTGCCTGTTATGTGGTGAATCGGGCTCCATCTACTGCTATAGAGATGCGAACACCGATGGAAATGTGGACTGGTGGACCTGCAGATTATTCAGATCTCCATATATTTGGAAGTTCAACGTACGCAATGTACCACAACCAAGAAACAACGAAGTTGGATCCAAAGTCCAGGAAATGCCTATTCTTGGGGTATGCTGATGGAGTAAAGGGGTATCGCTTGTGGGATCTCACTGATGACAAAGTGATTATCAGCAGAGATGTTATCTTCTTGGAGGATGACGATCAAAAGCAAGTTGAAAATGATAGCAGTTCAAAAGGCGTGACAAAGACTACACCGATGAAGAGAAAATTGGAGCAATATAATTCTTCTGAAGATGAACCGGCGCACGAAGTGCTCGACCCAGTCGAATCTGAAGTACCGGATCACTTGCGGTCATCACACGAGCGTAGGCCGCCAAGTTGGCACTCAGATTATGAGATATAGAGCAATCTTGCATACTGTTTTCTAACGGAGGATGGAGAGCCAACCACTTTCCAAGAAGCACTGAATAATTCAGATATGAGTCTGTGGATTTCAGCGATGCAAGAGGAAATGGAAGCTCTCTATAAAAATAAGACATGGGAGTTGGTGCCATTACCGCAAGGAAAGAAACCCATTGGCAACAAATGGGTGTACAAAATCAAGCGGAATGGTGATGACCAGGTAGAGCGCTACCGTGCTAGACTGGTTGTAAAATGATATGCTCAGAAAGAAGGGATTGACTTCAACGAAATTTTCTCACCGGTGGTTCGACTTACAACAGTCAGGGTGGTCTTGTCAATGGTTGCTACATTTGACTTGCATCTTGAGCAGCTGGACGTGAAGATGGCCTTTCTCCATGGTGACCTGGATGAAGAAATATATATGCTCCAACCAGAAGGTTTCGAGGAACAAGGAAAAGAAGATCTGGTTTGCCGATTGATCAAATCTCTCTACGGGCTCAAACAAGCACCTCGATGCTGGTATAAGAGATTTGATTCCTTCATAATAAGTCTTGGCTACAACAGGCTATACTCAGATCCTTGTGCGTATTTCAAGAGATTTGGCAATGACGATTTTATCATGTTGCTGTTGTACGTCGACGATATGCTGGTAGCAGGACCCAACAAAGGTCGTATCGCAACTTTAAAGACTCAACTGGCCAGTGAATTCGAAATGAAGGACTTGGGACCAGCAAACAAAATTCTTGGCGTGCAAATATCTCGAGACAGAAGCAAGCGGAAGATTTGGCTTTCCCAAAAGAATTACTTGAAGAAAATCTTACGAAGGTTCAACATGCAAGATAGTAAGCCAATATCTACCCCTCTTGCTGCTAATTTCAAGCTATCCTCTGAAATGTGTCCTACCGATGAAGACGAGAGGATAGAGATGTCTCGACTACCATGTTGCATCGGCGGTTGGAAGTCTAATGTTCGCAATGATATGTACCAGACCAGACATTGCCCATGCAGTGGGAGTTGTTAGCCGATACATGTCAAATCCTGGTCGAGAGCACTGGAGTGCTGTTAAGAGGATTCTCAGATATATCAAGGGAACCTCTGATATGGCCTTATGTTACGGAGGTACAGATTTTACTGTCCATGGTTTTGTTGATGCAGATTATGCAGGTGAACTTGATAAAAGCAGATCCACAACCGGATATGTGTTCAATCTTGCTGGAGGAGCCGTAAGCTGGGTTTCAAAACTGCAGTCCATTGTTGTAACGTCAACAACGGAAGCAGAATATGTCGCAGCTACACAAGCCAGTAAAGAGGCAATATGGTTGAAGATGTTGCTGGAAGAACTCGGCCACAAACAGGAGAACATTATTCTCTATTGTGATAGCCAGAGTGCATTGCATCTTGCAAGGAATCCAGCATATCATTCAAGAACCAAACACATCCGGGTCCAATACCACTTTGTTCGTGAACAAGTGGAAGCAGGGACTGTGGACATGCAAAAAGTTCACACTGCGGATAATCTGGCAGACTACATGACCAAAGCAATTCCTGTGGACAAGTTTATATGGTGTCGTTCCTCCTGTGGACTGACAGAATCTAAGGAAAAGGCGAGCTAGAAGAATTGTGTGAAGATCTGATTGGTCTTCAATCAAATCTTCAAGTGGGAGATTGTTAGGGGAGTGGGTAATTTTACCCACTCTACCACTCAACTATCTACTCTATTATTATCTACTCTATTACTAATAATATCAACTATCTACTCTATTATTATCTACTCTATTACTAATAATAATATTATTATATATTAGTATGATGCCTTGCCTATAAATAGGCTACAAGGCATTGAACAAAAATCACACCAAAGAGCCAAAGTAAAATAGAGAGAGAAAGAAAGAGAAAGAGGAGAAAAAGAAATAGAGGGTTTGTTCGGTATTTACTCCAACTATAAAGAGAGATAGTGATTCCTTTATAGATTGAGAGGTTGTAACCCCTGTTTTTACCCTAGTAATAAATTTCTACCTCGCCCGTGGTTTTTTACCCCAAGTTAAAAAGGGGTTTTCCACGTAAATTCCCGTGTCCATTTTATCCTCACAGTCATTTCCAATATTATTACGCTGTCCATTTCGCAACAGCACTCAGCGATTTGAACTTGAGGCAAATCTGGCCTACCCTTTTGCAGAACCATCTTCACATCAACCACCTTAACTACGAGATTATGGCTATTTGTACAGGGGCGTAACTGATCTGCTTTGGTAGAAACTGGCTTCCTAATAGGTGTTTCCTTTCAGCCATTTGAAAACAGATCTACACAAGAGATAAAATATATCGATTATTTACATGACCAATAGAATTGATTCGATTAAATTATCTTGCATCAATGTGTTGCTAGTTCATGCAGCTCCAGACCTTCAAAATTGCATGCCAGAGAAAATCAAGGAAACAAAAGCATCTACTTTTAAAAAAACATACATATCAGACTCAGGATCGTCGAGAAAGATCATATTTTTGTGAAGGTTGCAAGAATAGAAGAGCAAACTAAAATGAAGTAAAATTGGAGGAAAAAAGAAACAGGTTTCAACACCAGCAAGCAGCAAGGATACAAGAATCAATGAAATCACAGGAACGTCAGACGAAGCTTCACCGTAGAGTTCATAAGATCGATACCAGAGATGTCACAAACCTATCCACCATACGAAACAAATTGAAAGCACATCAGAACAGATGTAATAGTTGAAGCGTAGAAATGCCCTTACCAGAATTGCGCGAAGGGAGAACTAATCGGGGTCCGAGTGTGAGCTGCTGATTTCGCGATTTCCGTATTCCACTCCACGTGTATTTTAGCAAAATCCGACCGTCGAAATCGCCTTGGAATTGAACGGGCCAATAGATCTCAACCGGCGATATTCAAGGACAAATAAATGCCTGCCTTCATCCATCCATTGTTAAAAGAAGGTGACGACTTTAAGTTGTTTCCCGTAATAAAAAGAGTAGTACTATTACTTTGCATCTTTTTCTTCATATATTTTCGACATATTCGTCGTTGATCTCTGCTATGCTCTGAAGGTTACTAACTAACAAGCGACAAAATGACACCTATGAAACAGAGGTAAATACATCCAGATTGAAGATTACTTATTCACGAGATCGACTGTAGAGGATATGACTACGATCAAGCGCATACTAAGTGAATATGAAAAGGCGTCGGGCCAGATTGTCAACCTCGATAAATCATCCTTGACCTTCTCACCAAATGTTCGAAGTGAGGATAGAGAGCTAGTCTGAAGAGGCGTCGGGTCGATAGCCTAGTGTGGAGAATCTTTAGGGCTAAGTACTATCCGAATCAGATATCCTTGAGGAGAATCTCGGTCATAAACCATCACTCACTTGACATGGGATCTTCTCAGCATGCGAAGTTATACGAGCATGTATGCCAAAAGTTGTTTCACCGCTAATTCCAGGCTTCGAAGACTTACGAGTTTCTGACCTCCGATCTTCTCGACCTGGTACGTGGAATACGTCGCTGATTCGAGCTTTATTTTTACGGATGGATGCAGAGTCTATCCTTGGTTGTCCTCGTAGTTCGTTGGGTGCTTCAGATAGATGAGTGTGGGGTTTCTTGAAGGATGGCATATTCTCCGTGAAATCTGCATATTGGGTTTCTCGCATGATTCACGGGACTCCAACGACGGCCTCATCCTCAACTCCGCCCGTGTGGAAGTTCATTTGGAATGCTGACGCACCACCCCGAGTCAAGCTGCTTGCATGGAGACTCGATCGGAATCTGCTACCGACGGCGGCAAATCTCGAATCTTGCCATTGTATAGCGGACCCCTCATGCATGCGTTGTGGGTTTGCATGGGAAGATGACCGCCATGTGTTTCTAAATTGTCCAAACTCAAAAGCATTTTGAATCCATTCGCCGATTCCGTACGCTAAAATTTGCAATTGTACGACATCGGCCGAGGCATGGTTGCGGGATATGCACGAAAATGTGACGAATGCGGATTTCGCTCTCTTTCTGAGCCATTGTTGGGTGCTCTGGGATGTGCGGAACAGATTTACGATGGGAAACGAAATGCTCACTGTGGAACAAGCGTCATCAAGGGCGAATGCGATGCTTTTTCGAGAGGACCAAACAGAGGATAAGAGCAGGACCGGGTTTCCGTCCGATCTTGGTAAATGCATGGTCAAGCCTAATAGTGATTTTATCAAATTGAATTTTGATGGTGCTATTCACAAAGCGATGAAGGGAGTCGGCGTCGTTGCTCGTTATTGTGAGGGTCGTTGCATTGGGTGGTGGTCGAAATTCTTTCACGGAGTTTCGGAGCCTGAGACAATCGAAACAATAGCGGCGCGATTGGCTTTTGAGGTTGCGCATCCTCAATGATTGCGTTTCTATGTTACCGTTTTTCTTTTCGCTTAACTTTTCATTTGTTAAGAGAGAATGTAACTCGATAGCTCACTATTTAGCTAAGGTGTTGGAGTTTGATGGGGAAGGTTGTTCTCCGCCAACTTAGGCTACGGCGAACCTCTTATGTTCTGATATTAGTTGAATAAACAACTTCTACTTGGAAAAAAAAGAGTGTTGATAAATAGAACGTATTGGAAAAAAAGTACAAAAGGAGGTGGACAGACAGTCACATCACAGTAGGTGAGCTGAACTGGTGCTCCTTTTATTACATTACATTTGGTGGCTTAAATAAGTAGCAGTAGTAGTTCTTTGCCCGGAAAAATATTACAACAACATAATGACAGGAGGGGGGGACAAATTTCTGAAGGAGCCTTTGATTTGTGATGGTTATAAATTATAGGTTAGAGCGGCGCTCGATGGGATCAAACAGACACAGATGGGGAAAGAGCAAAATCGAGTGCCCAAAGCTCAAATGTCCCTTTGACGAAGTCGTAGTAACCACCCTTGAGTACAAGTGTCTTCTTCACCAATCCCTCTCTTACAAATGGGTACGAAAGAAGGTTTCCAAGCGAAACATTCACTGCCTCCTGTATTATTATTATTATTATTATTATTATTTTATGTTAAAATTTCCATTTTTCTCAGATTATGATGATGGGACGACGACAAGATTAAGAAATAAAAAGGATTAAAATGTGACCTTTTCACACTGCGCACACTGGTCGCCGAATGCGGATTCTTTGGCGTCGCCGAGCACCTTACTCTTGGCTGGCATGCATATCTTTACCCAGTCTTCAATGAAGTCACTGAGAAGAATTTATTTATCATTTTTATTTAATTTTTTTTCAGATTAAGAAGAAAAGGTCGTTATTATTAGTTACGTACGTCGAGTATTTTCCATCATATGGGAAGGACATGAGTCCCTTGATTCCTCCGCATGCACTGTGACCTATCACAATGATTTCTTTGACCTGCGCCATGCAATTAATATAATTTATTTATTTATATATTACCAGCAAGCAGCACATCAGAAAAGGGACGAAAACAAAATAAAATTGGAATTATCTTCTATGCTTTGAATATCGATGGCACACATACCTTGAGATGAAGAACAGCATACTCAATGGCAGAACCAGTTCCAGCGTATTTGGTCTGTAATAATATTATTAATGAAATAATAATGTTAGTTATCAAGCTAGTACCATACCATTATATTGTGTGATTTTGTGTGTAATATATAGTTCTAAAAAGATTATTGATTGATAATAGTATGTTTTGAAGACAAAACCTGGTCATATGGTGGGACCATGTTAGCAACGTTTCGGACCATGAAAGCTTCTCCTGGCTGAAGATCGAGGACATGAGATGGGCACACACGAGAGTCCGAGCATGCGAATATCATATACTGCCCATGCAATAAAATAATGCAAAATAATAATTAATCTTCTTATAACTAATTGACGATGAATAAGTTTATTCTACTGAGAAATAATCCAAATAAATATATATCATATGGAGTAATAATATGCAGTTTATATAGTAGAAACGCACCGGTGGGCTCTGGCCTTTGGCAAGCTCACCGTACAAAGACGGATTTTTCCTGACGATTTTATTTTATTTTGAGAATACGTACGGGGTAAGAATAATAATAGTATGCGAATATATATAAATATATAATATTATTTGCAAGCTTACTCGTATTTCTCTCTTTTGAAGGTGATAAAGCCATTTTTCAGCTTCTCAACAGATGCTGAAGCTGGGGGCGCACTTGTGCCATTAGTTGTCTGCAACTCTGCCGTTATTTGCTCGATTTTGGCTGCGGCCACCGTTCCAAGTTCTCCTTTTTCACTTCATTAATAAAATAATTAATAAGTATATATATAGAATGCTAATTAATTAGCCGATGAAATTAACTGCTGTACACCCATGTCCAGATTGAGATAATGATCAGTGTACGTCGTAATGATGGCTCATGAAGATCATGCACGCGCTATTCAGTATAACTTAGTTACCTGAGGAGCTTCTGAAGTGCGTTAATGGCTTCTTCGTATGAGTTGTTTGCTGCCATATCTTCTCTCTGAAAATTCACCAAAACTTTTTTATCAATAATAATTGTCTTTAAACGATGAAATTTAGATTACATCAACATTACATTACTCACGCTAGCTTCACTTAATAAAAGCAGTTTCCGTTTCATTAATTGTCACATGTAAATGCCTCAAGAAACTCCACGTGGCATAATAATGCCCACGTATCACTAGTGCATGACTGCATATATTTCAAGAAATAAATATATCTCTAAGTTCTTCTATATATAGAAGATGCCGTCTATTACGCCCATTAATTAATAATGAGCGAGTTATAACTTATAAGCGCATACAGTCGGTGGTGACGTATTAATTAAACTTCAACACGCCGCGCATTTATTATTTCATTACGTACATTACGCCTTCGATTGATTGCTGAAATCATTCTAGCTCAGTAAAAAGAAAATGGTGAATAGAAACGAATGAAAATTTTTACCAAGTGTGGATAGATGACTTGGGCGGGTGCAGCAAAAACGGGTTGGTTGCGGATGAGTGACGGCGGAGTAGGGGCTGAGGACGACGACGACGAGCTGATCCTGGCGGTGGTGATGGGGCGGCGGTAGGAGGCTCTCGAGGTGGTGATGATTTGAGCGGCGGCTACACAACCGTTGATGGTCGACATTTATTGCACAAAATGGCTCGTATGCGTTGATCTCCCTTTATATAAGCACGCATCACACTTTGGTGTAGGGGTTGGGTTGCAGCATAATGCATGGCATGTATTTAATGGATCATGAAAGCGAAAGCTGGACAAAATGTAGACCACAATTCTCACCACACACCACTTGAAGATTAGGTTTTATGATAGAATTCAATTTCAACCTCAAAATCTTCCCCATTGCTAGTCCGAATTTTAAAAATGAATGAATTATCTGGCTATGTGTAAATTCAGGGGGCAAAATGAAGTTTTGCGGGAAATTATAGTGTGGTAAGTTTGGTTATTCCTCTATTTTTGAACGCAAACTTATTATATATACTACATCCCAACAAATATATATTGTTTCGTTAGTAACGTTTCGAAATTAGCAGCACGGCATGCATGAGAATGTTGCAATATTTTTGCATCAGTACGTGTGCCTTTGCGTTTAAACTAAGTCGGATATTATTTGTTGAAAATGTATATAGAAATAATATCCACGAATCAAATAATGGTCCATCCATAAGGTAGGACGGACGACTTAAATTATGTGATATAGAAAGAAAACGGTTTTAGATATTAAGGTGTAAAGCATAATATGCGGTGCACCGGTAAGTGGGCATCTCGAAGAAGATAAGACTAATCTTCAAAGCTTGGTAACAATGCATCCTTCTTTATCTGTCTTCTACACCATTTCTTTTTTCTTTTAATAAATCTTAAGAAGAAAAAAAATCACGTTAAGACAACAAATGTATTACGAAGGTAAGGTGGTAATGCTTGAATGATTGAATACATTACCATTTCGAATCATAGCTTGGCTTGCCAAAAGCAGGTCGAAGCAACCTTCGAGTGTACATGGTCCATGAATCAAGAGATCTTTCATTCTTTTTCTATTTGTTTAAGCTACAATAATCTTATACTAGCTAGCAATATTTCCACCTTTACTATGAACTATATATAGATAGTTCTTGACATCTAATATGGTAAAAGAATAAAAATTCCTTCATCACGTCGTCATCCTTTCGACATCATTTCTTTGGTTTCTTTTATGTAATGGTGAGAAGCAACATTTCCACAAGAAGTTGATATCGTTGATTTAAAAATGTTGATAATTTCACTAAGGTCCACTCAAATTCGACATACATAATGTCGACATGATTTCATCACCATATAGATTGCACTGAAAATCATTCACATGTATAACTAAACGGCAACCCCTAAACTTTGATGGTGATATCGGGCCTGCATAAACAGTTAGCTTAAATACACATGGGCCTTTTTGAGCCTAACTATATGAAATAACGACCAAAAACCATTCTAAAGAGAGATATTCGAGCCCAAGCTAAGCTACCCATATTTTTATTTTTCGGGATAAAATGGAAAATAATTATTCAATTATTATACCTGTAAATAGGTGTCGTAAACGGGTCGGGTTGGGTCATATTCGGGTTCAACCGTTTAATAAACGGGTTGAAAACTCCAACCCTGGCCGACCTGTTTACTTAAACAAGTTGAACTATTGAACCCGAACCTACTTGCTTTCAACCCAAATCTAACCGATTAACCCGCTTACCCGTTTATTTCGAAAGAAAAAGAACAAAATTAAATAAACATAATTATAAATCCAAATTAAACTAAATAATAGAGAAACAAAGCAGATTTTTTTTTTTCTGAACATCAACATAATTAAGAAACCTAAAGTTGCATATAATAAAAGTGTCTCAAAACATTATTAAATATCAAGTTATTTCATAGTCATCAGGTATCGGTCGAAACTGATGATAATTAACTCGAACTCTCGACTCTGGTCTCTTCCATTTGATCTCACACCATCATCTTCATGACATCTCATCATAATTCATCGGGCATATGATTAATTTTTCCTTTTATTTTTATTAAGGATATTTTAATAATTATATTATTCGGGTTATATGAGTTGATAAACGGGTTGGTTTCAGGTTGATTTCGATTTGAAAATTCGAAAACATGACCCACTTAATATTTTGGTTGGGTTCGGTTTTACTCTTTACTTAAACGAATCGAAAATATTAACTCAATCCGACTATTTTCGGGTGCGAATCGAGTCGGATTCACCCCTACATTACCTGTAAAGATCCGTGATTGCAGTGAAGTCGTGCGTGCACAATTGCTCTCTTTAGATGGGCCCAGTTATTCACAACAGCTTTGGCCCATGATGCACGTGGTTGTCTTATTTAATCTTTACGGGCCCCAAAATGTCTTTCCACTACTGAGAATTATTATCAATGCGAAATAGTTAATTACCACTAATAATAATAAGACTCGTACCGTACTGTTCATCAGTCAACGCACAGACGACCGTGCATTTACTTTCATTGTCATTCTTCCTTCTCTAGGATAATTACAGAAAACAGTACAATCTACGTGCATTTATTACAAGAGTGGTGGTGGTAGTAGTAGCAAGTATATTATAAGTGGGCCCGCCCTCAGACGAGGTTTTGGCCGCTTACTATGTCCCATATGATCTCATCATCGGCCAAAATCGACGGTCAAGATAGTGCCACGCAGTCACGTGCCGGACTGAGACTTTGTTTTACCTATGACGATTCGCCGATGGAAACTCCCTTGTAATTTCTGGGCCCCAACCGCCTTTTTCTTTCTCGATAAAACAACGAAAGGGAACACAACAACAATGTTGTACTGAAAACTTTAACGCATGAAACGAAGAGTGAAAGTGGTGAAAATGGGTAATTTTTCCTGGTTCTTTTCTTCTTGGAAGATAATAATAAATAAAAAATACCCAATCAGCTGGGGGACATTATTTTTGAGTTGTTAAACTACACATTGGACACCTGTTTGTTAGTACTGACTCACTCTAACTTTCCTTGTAACAATTAAAGATGATGGGTTTGTTTAGAGCTACAAACAAAAGCAGCTAAACTAATCCAAAACTACTACAAACTTCTCTCTCTCTCTCTCTCTTGCCGTGATACACAAGATCGTCTTTTTCTCTTACTACCGCTAAGTAAGGTATATACACAGAGTCAATAGTTGATAGAAGCAGTTAGTGTAAGCTCTTTGGTTGAAGTAAGAAATATCTGGAAACTTGCAAAGAGAGCAAGGAATTTCCTGAATCCTCGATCTGTGGAAAACCTTTTGGATTCTGTGAGGAGGTCTTTCTTTGACAGCTGGGCGTATTTCTTTTTTACTACTTTACTTAGTCATCGGAATCTTCAAGAATTGATTTTTTTTCAAGAATTTTACTTAGTCTATGTTGCAGCATTTTGAGTGACTATACTTGGAACAGCTGATCAGTGGAGCTTAGTTGCATTTCGTATTTGCAGCTCATAGATTTGGTTCGGACAAGGGATTAGATGTTGGGTGTTTGAGAATTGAAGGGTAGTTCTGGTTAAAAAAAAATGCCGGGAAATAGGAGAAAAAATATTCGTTTTAGTAGGCTGTATTCATTCTCTTGTTTCAAGGGTTCGTTTAGTGATGGACATAGTAACATCGGACAAAAGGGTTACTCAAGAACCGTGTACTGTAATGACCCTGATAATCAAGAGCAGCTTATGCTTAGGTACAAAAGCAATTATGTCTCGACGACCAAGTACAATGCTCTCAATTTCCTTCCCAAGTCTTTGTTCGAGCAGTTTAGGAGGGTTGCAAATATATACTTTCTCGTCGTTGCTTGCGTTTCGTTTAGCCCACTGGCGCCTTATACTGCTTCTAGCATTTCTTTCCCATTGATCGTTGTGATTGGCGCCACTATGGCTAAAGAAGGTTTCGAAGATTGGAGGCGTAGGAAACAGGTTATACACACCATGTGGCTTTATTTCTATTTCCAGTTCCTTTCTAACATGATTTACCTTATCTTTTTTGCGTGCTCTTTTATTGCTGCTTAGCTTGAATTTCCATTAAGTTTTATCAAATTTTAAGGATAGGTTCTGTTGAGTCAACGTATGGTTTCTTTCATCAGGACATAGAGGCAAATAACAGGAAAGTGCAAGTTTATGAAAAGAATCGTGGTTTCCGAGATACGAGGTGGAAGCAGATACGAGTGGGTGATATCGTAAAAGTTTTCAAAGACCAATATTTCCCTGCAGATCTTCTTCTTATATCATCTAGCTACGAAGACGGGATATGCTATGTCGAGACCACGAACCTAGATGGGGAAACCAACCTTAAAGTGAAGCATGCGTTGGATATTACATCCTCAATGCACGGCGATGATTCATTTCAGCAGTTCAGCGCTGTCATCAATTGTGAGGATCCAAACGAGGATCTCTATTCTTTCATCGGGACAATTTTCGTTGAAGGTCAGAGGCATCCCCTTTCTCTTCAGCAGATTCTGTTTAGAGACTCAAAGTTGAAGAACACAGATTACGTTTATGGAGCGGTTATTTTTACCGGCCACGACACCAAAGTTATGCAGAACGCTACTGATCCACCTTCTAAAAGGAGTAAGATTGAGAGAAAGATGGATAAAATAATATACGTCCTTTTCTGTGTCTTGATCGCAATATCTTTTATCGGGTCTTTCTTTTTTGGGATCAGCACTAGAAAGGACATTGATGGTGGTGAAAATTAAAGAGGTGGTATCTTAGACCCGACCAGTCCCCAGTTTACTTTGACCCGCGAAGATCAGCGCTTGCTGCGTTTTTTCATTTCCTTACGGCGCTGATGCTCTATGGATATCTGATCCCAATATCCCTTTATGTATCTATTGAGATGGTGAAAGTTCTGCAGAGCATATTCATCAATCAAGATCCAGACATGTACCATGTTGAAACGGATAAACCAGCGCATGCAAGAACGAGCAATTTGAATGAAGAACTTGGTCAGGTCGATACTATTCTTTCTGATAAAACTGGTACACTGACTTGCAATTCTATGGAATTCGTCAAGTGTTCGATAGCTGGAGTAGCTTATGGACGTGTGATGACAGAAGTCGAGCAAGCAATGATGAAGAGAAAGGGAAATACTTCCGACATTACATCCTCCTTTGATGTGTCAAATTTTGGCCAGACATCATCGGGGAAACATGTCAAAGGTTTCAACTTCTATGACGAGCGCATTATGAATGGTCAGTGGGTTCATGATCCTCATGCAGACACGATTCAGAAGTTCTTTAGAGTATTAGCTCTTTGCCATACAGCAATTCCAGAGGTTGATCAAGATACTGGCGAAATTAATTATGAAGCTGAATCGCCAGATGAAGCTGCTTTCGTTATTGCTGCTCGAGAAATGGGCTTTGAATTCTTTGAGAGGACGCAAACGAGCATTTCGCTGCATGAACTCGATCATGAAAGCGGCAGAAAAACAGACAGGTGAAAAACTCTTTATTGTAGAATTCGCGTTTCTTGCTACCATGCGCTTTGTTTTGTTTTAACCATGCACTTTGAAACTTTCCAGAAATTATACGCTTCTTCATGTCTTGGAGTTTAGCAGCGGTCGGAAAAGAATGTCAGTGATTGTAAAGACTGTTGAGAACAAGCTTTTGCTTCTGAGCAAGGGCGCAGACAGGTCTAAGTTTCTCCGTTTAACCTGATTACTTACTGCATGTCTTTGAAATATTCATATATGTTTTCCTTCAGTGTGATGCTAGAAAGACTCTCGAAGGAGGCACAGAATTCCATATCTGTAACAAGGGAGCATATAAAAAGTATGCTGAATCAGGTCTACGAACTTTAATAGTTGCATACCGTGAGCTCAATGAAGAAGAGTTTAGGACATGGGAAGATGAGTTTCTCGCAGCTAAGACATCGGTAAGTGCCGATAGAGATGCATTGGTGGATGCAGCAGCCGATAAGATCGAAAAGGACTTAATTCTCCTCGGGGCAACAGCCGTCGAGGACAAGCTTCAAAAAGGGGTAGATACTTCTTCTGCATGCTTTCCCTTTCTCTCAGTAGAATAAAGCCAATGCTCTGTCACATTCTGCATGTGCTTACAGGTTCCTGAATGCATTGACAAGCTTGCGAAAGCTGGAGTTAAAATCTGGGTAATAACAGGTGATAAGATGGAAACAGCTATCAACATTGGGTAAGAATGAAATGACAAACTTCGTTTTCTAGTAGCATACGCCTCACCACCTTCAGTCATCAAACACTTTTGCTATAGGTATGCTTGCAGCTTACTGAGAGAAGATATGAAGCAAATTGTCATAACCTTAGATTCTCCTGAGACCACTGATCTTGAAAAACTAGGCGACAAGGAGGATGTTTCGAAGGTACGTCCCTCCCTTTCTCTATCTCACTCCTAGTGCCCATGCCGACTATTATTGCTCCCATATTTGATTCAGGCTTCAAGTGCCAGCATTGCGAATCAAATAAGAGAAGGGAAATCACATCTGAACTCATCTGAAAAAGGTCCTGTTTCCTGCGGTTTGATCATTGATGGGAAATCGTTGTCATTCGTTCTAAGCACAAGCCTAGAGAGCGCCTTTTTAGACCTAGCAATCAGCTGTGCGTCTGTTATATGCTGTCGGTCTACTCCTAAGCAGAAAGCTCTTGTACGTATTTCATTTCCCTTTTCTTCCGTTACTTCTCACGTTTGTTTTCTTATGCAAAATAACATGATATCACCGTCGAAGTTATTCAGGTTACGAGATTGGTCAAGAAGGGTACGGGCAAGACAACCTTAGCCATAGGCGATGGTGCAAATGATGTCGGCATGCTTCAAGAAGCTCACATCGGCATCGGCATCAGTGGAGTCGAGGGCATGCAGGTAATTTTAACTCCATTTTTTTTTTTTTTTTTTTATCTTCTGGCATGGATATTTGGGTTGGTCATCGATATCTGAATAGAACAAAATTATTTAGGCTGCCATGTCTAGTGACTTCACCATCGCTCAGTTTCGGTTTCTAGAACGTCTGTTGCTCGTTCATGGCCATTGGTGCTACAGACGAATAGCCATGATGGTACTTGATATTTCTTCCCTCTCTCTATTACAATCTTGTTTAGCACCCAACAACAAACATATCGACTAGTAATTGTTTTGCACCACAGATATGCTACTTCTTTTACAAGAACTTAGCTTTCGGCTTCACTCTGTTCTGGTTTGAGGCGCACGCTTCATTCTCGGGCCGGCCAGCTTACGACGATTGGTACCTTTCGTTCTACAACGTCTTCTTCACTTCATTGCCAGTCATTGCTCTCGGCGTCTTCGACCAAGACGTTTCTGCCCGACTCTGTCTCAAGGTAAAATTAGGAACAAATGGAGAAAAACTCCCTTCGATTGTTTACTTCTCATACCTTGCAAGATAATTTCCATGACAACATCCCTGATATTCAAACAGTATCCCGAGCTATACCAAGAAGGAACACAGAACATTCTCTTCAGCTGGGCTAAGATCCTCGGGTGGATGTGCAACGGTATTCTTAGCTCCATGATAATATTCTTCCTCACGACCATTTCGTTAGTACACCAAGCATTTCGTAAGGACGGTTATGTCGTGGACTACGAAGTTCTCGGTGTTCTGATGTACACGTGCGTTGTCTGGACGGTGAATTGCCAGATGGCGCTTTCGATCAACTACTTCACGTGGATACAGCACTTCTTCATATGGGGCAGCATAGCCTTTTGGTACGTATTCTTGGTGATATACGGTTCTATAAGCCCGATAATATCAACCACGGCGTATAAGGTTCTTGTGGAGGCTTGCGCTCCGAGCCCTTTCTTTTGGCTCGCGACGGCCCTTGTCGTAGTCTCGGCTCTGTTGCCCTTCTTTGTGTACCGTTCCCTTCAGACACAGTTTCGTCCTATGATTCACGATGTCATACAGAGGCGAAGAAGGTTCCAAAGCTTGGAGATTGAAGCTTCTTCGGATGATGATTCCCTCTTGTTGCATCGCAAGGGTGAGAAAAGGTAGTAGTTTAATGAAATGTAATTTGAGAGAGTAGGATTTGTTAGCGAGTAAATAGGAAAAGAATGTTTTTGTTATTGTGATTGTGATTCATTATGTTATGTTTGGTTTGCAGAGTGAACTCTGTGCGTTTGTGTGTATATATTTGTATAGGCTTTTTATCAGGATCTTTGAGATTCATATCTTCTATCTATTGCTCTGATACCGACAGAAAACCGGAAAAATGACAAAGTATATCGAACAGCTTGAAACCAATCAAAATAAAGTTGCCACTCGCTCATCGCAAGCAATTCGAGATTCTACTGCGTCCTTTTTACTCGACGGTTATCTCTACAACATAAGAGTAGAAAGATGAATCTAATAATTTTTTTAACTACTGGTAAAACTAGGCAAAGAAAAGGGGGTCTTTAAGATAAAAAGGCTAGCATGTTGACCAACAAGTGTTCTTGAGAACCTTCAAGACATCCATTTACTCATTTTACACAGCTGCTGCAATTAGACAACCTTTGGGAGTTTCTCAACTACAGCAGAAACTATGCTCTTTAGGGTCCCCTGCGTATAAATGAAAACTTAAGGCAACCTTCTCAATGACAAAACACATACACAAGCCTAAAATGACAGTTCATGATTCAAAGTGAGAAGCAGTACTGTTGAATGGTCCTTTAGGCCAACAGACAGCACCAATGCCTTTGACGATCCAATGGTACTGCACAGAAGATGGAAACAGCTCAAAACTTGCAGTGGGATGTAAACTAGTTCATAATGAAATGGGAGAAGTAGCAACTGAAAATTGCAGTGCACTAAACCTTATGTGTTCAATTAACTGCCGAGCACATGCGACAAGCATTGGCTGCATATAACCAATCATCCAATATGTTAAGAAGGATACTCGGTGTCCAGAAACTCGGAAATTTTCAACAGAAACTACGAGGTTTTTAAAGAAATTACCTCATCCCTTTTACCAAATACTACATTAACATTAAATGTTGGGTCAACTGAAACGCCTTCCTCTTTCCTATAAAGCCAAAGTTAGTTTAGAAAGAGTTCAATCGAGCAGATGTAGATTCATTTTGACTACTATCTGTGGTTCCAGTTTGCAGTAACATAAGATCATTATCGAGCATCGATAAGCAATATCACAACCTTGTGATTTAACATCTAAAGTCTGACCTCAAATGAATCAAAATAATGAGCAACTTCAGTGAGCGTATATCTGAAACTTAAAAAGTGCTCCGAATGGTTCAGAAATAGCACGTAAGCAGATAACTGGACACATTTTGACGAGTATCATCCTTAAGCATCCAATCGTCTCATTGCCTCAGTCAACAAGCATTATACAAAAAATCGTAGTTTTGCTAACAAGAACAAATGCAGCAAAAAAAAGGATTTCATTTGGGACAAACCTCGCGTGCAATATTGTACCCATGCTTCCAATTTGAGTTGCCACAATCTGGAAAATGAAAATTCAGATGCGAGCTAAAATAAATCAGTGGGAACTCGAAGCATAAAAAGGGGGAAAAAACTGTACGGTCCTCACGAGAAAATAATCTTCATAACCGCTGATTATAATATCCGTCTTGTTCCCCTAAAATCGAGCAAAGTATCATAAACCAATGCTTTCGCTTCGTCCTTCGTCGCAGATTAACTATTTTTAGAATTGGAAGTAGAAGAAGAATCATAAACTCACCTTGATTTCCAAACAGCACGTACTGTGGCGCACAGGAAAATCTGATGATTCCATCCTTCCAATTTCTGTCAAGGTCTTCCTCACGTGAAGGTTGAAATTAAGTCGCACAATGCAATCGTGTCGGCGCCATCAACGACAATTAAATTTGCGAGAAATTACACTTTTAGGTCCCATGGTTTGGCCAAGTTCAGTTCTGGTCCCTTATTTTTTCCCTTGTTCTGAGTTTATTCTATCCCGCTCCTCCCAAAAAAAAAAAACCATGCGCAAATGGGCAAATCAACTCTGTAAACGGAAACCATTTTAGGGTCGGTGAGTTGATACAGCACAGCACAGTAAAGCTGCTCTATGATTTGGACACCTTTCTTTATTACAAACAGTACTCAATGTAGTGAGACACCTCAGATACCCAACGGCTCGGGAAACAAGTAAACTTTTTTTCAACAGTGTAGTAATTGCCATAAGTAATTGATTCATCTGACGACGACTGAAATGCAGTACTACCTTTTTATCAACTTCAATTTTAAATGTTAATTGCGCAAACGCACTCAATCCGTGATTTCTCCCATCCATGCATCTTCAGTGGTGAAATCTTTGATTTTCTTTTGAAGAACGAAGTTGATAACCTATAAATCTTACAGCAACATATAAAGTCATTACGGCATTTACATGATCTCTCTCTCTCTCTCTCTCTCTCTCTCTCTCTTAAAGTTTTAACAGAGTCGGGATATATAGAGATGATAAGCAGTAGATGGATGAGATAGAGATACATGTGATTCTTCGTTCTAAATAGAGGAAAAGTGAGACAAGCTTGAATTCATGCGTACTGTGTTTCTTTCTTGTTTGATGTCAAGTCCCTTCACCTTCATTCCTCTTCATCTTTCATCGTTTTGGCTAAAAATCGATGACCCCACGCAGTAAACTGCCCCTGAACCTCTTCCTATTTAGCCATTCCATTCGATCACCACCTTTCTTTTCTTTCTTTTTTGGTGATATAAATGCATATATTAAAGTCATAACAGTTGATACGTTGCTAATGCATGCTAGTCATTCGGAGCTTTTTCTTTTCTGACTGTTCCTCGTTACTATTGTTAATTGCTTTAAATCGAAGTAAACAACAGCCTTAGATGATCCCCTGTGTAAAATCATTAGACTGAAACCCACTGTAAGAATGGAATCTCACGCGCTCAGAGCTGCGCGTTCACCAGTTCCTTCCACCTTCGTCCTATTTCCTGCAAAGTGTCGAAGAACCATCATCATCCCAACACTTAAATAAATACATGGGAGCTGATCTCCATGCAACATTAACAACCAGGCTTCAAATTTCAAAGCATAAACACCCACGCACATTTTTTTACCTTTTGTCTTTTTCACCGCCCACTCGGCGACCATACACATTTCAGTCGGTTATTACTTAAATACAATCCAAGTTTCAAGAAATAGGGAATAAAAATGGCGGAAGTAGTGCTTCATGAAGATCCATCGCCTGCACCACGGCAGTATCGGCGGCGCTGGAGGGAGGAGGAGGATGATGCGGCGGAGATGGGCTGCACGTGCGAGTCCTGCACGGCAGGCGTGATAGCTGACTGCGTGGCAGTCTGCTGCTGCCCCTGCGCGGTTGTGGACATATTGGCGCTTGCCCTGTTGAAGCTGCCGTACGCGGCGGCGCGTGGGCTGTATGCTCGTGGAAGGAACAGATTATTACGTAACAAAAAGAAGTGTCAGTCGTCGGAGAGCAGCAATGGTGGTGGGCGGGTCAAGAATGGGAATAATATTTTGGAGAAGAGAATGGCAGAAATGGTTGCAAATGAGCCTACAGAAGAAGCTGCTGTGTGGTTAGACTTTTGTGAGGTTCGTCATTTGGGTTTGGGCGGGTTTCTTCCAGTGATGTAATAATATCTTAGTATTTTCATGTCGAGTTCTTCATTGATTATGCTATTATTTCCATTTGAAGTATGAATCGTATGCTAATCAAGTGATTCATATTCTGCTCAATAAGAAGAAGTAAAGAGAGGATCAACAAGGTTGGATGGACCCTCCTGTAATATATACTGTCCGAATGGCCTAAAGAACTTGATGGATTATGTATGACATACTGCCCAATATTAAGTCCCAAGCAACTTTTGAATCGTAGATTTACCCCAAAGATCTAAAATGACACACCGTCCTTGTCAAGTTTCTTGCCACTCATTTCATTCTTCACTCGCAAGAACCACATTACCGTTTCCTTAGGCACTTCAATATTTTCATCCTCAGAACCAACGCTCACTTTATTCAACACGTTGACTTGAATGAATGGAGAGTCTGGATTGAAATCGATTATTTGGATTATGTGAAATAATTGAGGATCCAAATGCTGACGCTAATGTTGATCGAAATGAGGGAATCAAAAGAACAAAACTAGGCACGGTTACTACTACACTTCAAAGAACAGATAAGAAGAACCAATCCAACTCTTCTCCACTAAATTAAACTTTCGAACATGAATCAATCTTTTTATTACACAATGTTTACTTTAGCTCCAGCCTCTTCGAGCTGCTTCTTGGCATCTTCAGCCTCCTCCTTGGAAATACCCTCCTTGAACTTCTTGGGCAGGCCCTCAATCAACTCCTTGGCCTCTTTCAAAGCCAAATTGGTCAAAGCCCTCACCACTTTGATGGTGGCGATTCTCGAGTTGCTGGGAACGTCCTCTATCACGACGTCGAACTCCGTCTTCTCCTCCACGGCTGGAGCGGCTTCAGCTGCGCCCGGTGCTCCAGGGGCTGCTACGGCGGCGACGGGAGCGAAGGACGCCGCGGACACGCCGAGCTTGTCCTGAAGGTACTCCACGAGCTTCTGAGCGTCCGAGAGCGTGAGGTTCGAAATCTGGTCGCCGAGGGTCACCACGTTTTCGGGAGCCTCCACGGCGGAGATGGGGCGGAGGTGGCGGTTAAGGAGGGGTTTGAGGGATGTTCCACGGAAGTGGAGAGTCTTGGGATGGAAGCTATAGGCGGCGGGAGGTAGGGATTTGCGGTGGAGAGGTGTCGTGGCTGCGAAGGAAGGTAGTGCTGCTGCTGCTGCTGCTGCTGCTGATGAGGCCATTGTTGCGAGCGTTGGTTGATTTGTTGGTCTGAGAAAGATGTAGTAGTGTAGATAGGATATAGATAAGCCTGGTTTTTAAGCAGCAACTCACTAGCGTAATGACGAAAATGCCCCCAAACCATTCTCTCGGAATTGTAGAGTGGTGTCATGTTGCACTTATCCCAGAAATAAATGGGAATTCCCATTAGCACACCTGTGTTTTAGTATTTTTCAGCTGGTGTCACCTGTGTTTTAGTATTTTTCAGCTGGTGTCCAGGTACCCCTGTGCTTAAGATTTTTCCAACTGGTACACAAAGTATTTTTCAATTCCAATTGGTACCCATGTGTTTAAGATTGGCGTCCAATGTGCTTTCAAGGTATATACCACTAACATATAACGCCGTGATTGTGTTGAAGTTACTGAAATTTGGTCAACCTTTCGAGGTACACACTGATGCATCGGGAAAAGCCATTGGCAGAGTTCAAGTCCAGAACAAGCACCCGATTGCATACGAAAGTCGGAAGCTAAAAGATGCTGAGACCAGCTACACGTACCATGACAAGGAGATGATTGCGGTCATCCATTATCTTTAAGCATGGCGACACTATCTTTCAGGGGCCAAGTTTTTCATCGTTAATGATAGTCTGGCGAACACAAATTTCAAAACACAGAAAAAGCTAACCACAAAGCAGGCGCATTGGCAAGAGTTCCTAGGTGAAATCGGCTTTGAGTGGGCACATAGGTCGGGGCGACAAAAAAAGTGGCCGACACATTGAGTCGACAGCCACATCCCAACGCTTGACCGCCACAAGGACAGCGAGAGCAACTTTGTCGACCACATCCATCAAGAAGGAGAATGACAGGAGTTGTAAAAAGCTAAAAGAAGAAGTCGAAGCTGGGCACGTGAAGAGGTTCTGGCTTGAAAGTGTATTACTATCAACCCATGGTGGTAGATTTTGTCCCTGCAGGAAAATTGAGGCGTGAGCTCTCGAGGGAGCATCACGACCCATGGGCTGGCCATTTCGATGTCGGGCGCATGATGGCGCTACTATCCCGCAAGTTCTATTGGCCAAAGATGGAGCAATATGTTGAGGCCTTTGTGCGGACGTGCATTGTGTGCCAGCGAGACAAGCCAGAACGGACCAAGCCGGCGGGCTTTTGCAGTCGCTCCCGATCACGACGGACTTTATCTAGGACTCCCAAAAAGCAAATATAACAATGTATCTATCTTCGTGGTTGTTGATCGCTTCTCTAAGATGATAGTTTTCAAGGTGGCCCCTCAGAAGTGCTCGGCGGATGTTGCCGCGGATCTGTTTTTCCACAACGTGGTGAAACCCTTTGGCTTACCAGAGAAAATCACTAGCGATCGAGATTCCAGGTTTATAGGGAAATTTTGAACGGTGTTATTCCGAATGCTTGGGACGTATTTTACGTGATAATGATTAATATTTTTAAGATTACTTATGTCTTTTACTGTTTATGTTAGCAATAAATATATATCTTTTAAATATTTAAATAGATTAATTATATGTGTAAAACTAGAGATAAAAATATATAAGTGGCGTATGTAAAATATAAGGTCTAATTTTCTCAAAAATAAAACTAAAAACATCATGGCAATAAGGTCGTCAAGGATCACCTAAGTTTTTGGAGTAATCCAAAATTGTCTATCACTCTCAATTTGATTACCTAGGTAATCCTTCACCACGCATCGCTTGCACTTAGCAAACATATTGATGACAAGGTGTGAAGATCGCTGTAATATTTTGAATGATCATCACAAAACAAGCACACCCAATAAGTACATTAGGACAACTTACCACGACAAATACACATCACCAATTTTCCATGAGATTCCTCAGAAGCTCGTAACCTGCGAAATTAATCGCGCCCAGCGGAGCGACCCAGAAGAACCGAGGCACGGCCCCTTTAAACAAACCCGCAGGGCCTTCGTGGCGCAAAATGGATATCGCCACCTCGACGCCGTAATGTTATGTCCTTGAGGGACAGTCATCATCCTCGTTTTTATTACATCGAAAGGCGTTGTTGAAATAGCCGTTAGCCCACCTGATAATGCCCCGAGAAGAACAGATTCCCAGGGTTCGAGTTCCCGCCTGAGAATCTTTTCAGTTGCCTGGTAATAATAATAACTAGTAATTTTAGCACATACAATGTGTGTGTGTGCAATAAAATAAAAACTGATTGTGGTGGGATTGTTTTAGAAACAATTTTTAATATAAGAAGAATAAAATAAAAGACGTCAAGGGTTAAATTGTAATTAAATAAAATATTGTTCTATAATTACATAAAGGATTAAATCGCAATTAAACACACAATTGACATTCCAAAAAACTAGACAGTTACTCTAGCCACGAGCCTTAATATGATGGAAAGATAATAAAGGAAGTTGGAATAGTAACTAAGACAAAAACACACAAGTTACAAAAAAAAAAAAAGACGTCGTCAAATATATTATTAAAGGAGGTAATGAGAACCAAATTTAATAACTGTTACCTTCTTGGATTGCACGTAAAGTCCCGTCCCAAAGACGTAAAAAGGAACTTCTCGACAAAGGGTCCAACCCGTCCCACGGAAAAATCCCCTTACTCCGTCTTCTTGCCATGTCCTTACGAGGGCTTCTCCTACGTTTTCGAACAGACCAACTTGGAGTCTTTGTTTCAGTACTTCGCATGGAATCCTCATTACGGTTCCAAGAACAGTGCCAGAAAATGATGCCAAAGAGTTAACCTGAAAAATATATTTTTTTTTAAAAAAAAAGAGAACTTCTCTATAATTGGAAGGCATAACGATCTGTTGAAGTTGCCCTAATTACATAGAGAAGTCTTATAATGAGATCTGATGGAAATGTTGATTTTTGCTAGTCTATAAAGGGTTGGCCTGGAGTCGCCATTACAAGAAACATAACAGTCGAAAAATAAGATATAGCAGATAAAGTAAACTAATGAATGTCCATTTGTCTTAAAGATATCATGACAAAGATTTTGCATCATTTGCACAAAAGAAAAATGATATTGTTAAGTTAGGGGGAAGAGGAAAAAGGCAAAGCTATACCTGTAGTTCTGAAACTGTTGGAGCGATCTTTGTCAGCACAAGTTTGCTAGCTTCGTAAAGTCCCATTCGAAGACCGTGGCTGCAATTTTAAATCGTTTAGATAAAAGTCATAGGAAAGGAATTGCTTGTAATAATAACCGCCTGTTTGCTAGATCCGTACCTTGAAAACTGTCCAAGTATTGCGGGAGTTGAACCATTGTACAGTCCACGGACTCCTATTTGAGGAACCTTCGATAGGATTTCGAGAAAGGTTAAAGAGGTCGAAGCTTGCACTTGGGTCTGAAACAAAATTTGGAAATTTTTAGAGATTTTCGAGCGAGTCTGTGAGACTCAACCAATTGAATGCTAATATTCGATGCATTTGTTTCCCAACAAACTCCAAAATATTGCCGAAGCAGACAAAAACAGACACTGTCTGAGGAAGACAAAGCAAACACTTGTCTCAGATCCTAAATAATGTGACTCAAGATTCAACTATGGCAATAAAATACCATACAAATTCACTACCAAAATTATCGGTTTCTCGAGATTACCTTAACAGTGTCAATGGGATGCATCAACGCAGCTGAAAACGCACACGAAAGGCCACCGGCCACGCTGATTTCAGAACACCGTTTACTTTGCTAGTTTCGCCACACTAATCTCCTTCGTTTCCCCATAAGCTATACGATTCGAAGGTTCTTTATCAACCACTAATGGCACACCTCCTATACGAGCGAAATTCAAGTTCCACTCGAAACTATTCGCATTTGCGCTCAGATTTGCTCGGACATTCTTCGGTGGACTAAAAAGAAGCCCAAACTGATTTGCATTTTCTGTCAATTTCTGAATTGCACCACGCTCTAATACAAGATTCAAATGGTCAAATACAAAGTCAATGAAGTTCTCAACGTGCTGCTCGATCTCCACTACCTGCTTGGTTTGGTCGAAAACCCATGACTTCAGCTTAACGTTGCCCTTGTTTCTCTGTGACATGGACAGCATCTGCGATGCCTGTCCTAAACCATTTGAAGACGGCGATGGCTGGTCAAAGTGCAGGCGATTACTAACGAGATCGCAACCTTTTCTCATCGTAGTGTCAATTGCGTTCATCGTAATCAACTTCGAACTCAATCTCTACAGCCCATCAACCCTGACGTCATCACTAGCAATACCATTAAACAATGGAGGGGAACAACAACCTTAAGCGACAATTCTGTCACATCTGGGAATGATCTGGAAGAAATATGAAAACTTGGATGATAAGTCAGAAAGTAAAGATGGAGGGAGGCTTTGGACTTGGAGGAATGGTGGCTGTTGGGAATTAGGAAGAAGAGATCCACAAGGAAGAAAACAAATGATGGATAATTGGACTTTGGGCCATTCAACAAACTTAAAAAGAAACAAAGCCAACTTAGAGTCCGTTCGGATTCGCAACGAATCGGATGATTTAAAAATTATGATTATTTAATATCCAAATTCATTGTTTGCAACGTTAAAATTTCGAAATTCGGATTTCAAAATGAAGTTTGGGCTCGAGCTCGAGAAGCTCGTCGAATTCGACTTCTAGCTTTTTCTTAAAAACAATTAAGAATACAAAAATAAAATAAAACCGATAAATAAAAAACCAACATAAAACAGGGTATAATAGCACAAGTATGTTTGTAAAAGTAGGGATGACAATGAAGCAGTAGATCCAGACACCCCTAATGAAGCGTATTTTCCAATACAGTAGGGAGGCAACACTGTTCAAAATGGAAGATGACGAAACAATAAGTCATATGTATGTAAGATTCATGACCATCATCAATCAGATGTTCTTCCTTGGCAAGATCATTCCCGATGCTTAGAAGGTCCGAAAAATCTTGAGATCACATCCGAGATAATGAAATCCCAAAGTAACCACCATCTACGAAGCAAGGATTTGAGACAAATTATCTGTCTCGGAGCTAGTCGGATCTCTAACCTCATATAAAATGACTCAAATCTCCATGAAAGAAAAGCCACAAGTCAGAAATCAACAAACTGTTGCCTTTAACACCGAACAAGAAAATGACTCCGATGGCAACGATGAATATGAGGAGGATGGCCATGCTGACAAAAAGATTTGAGAAGTTTTGGCGAAAACGAAAATTCAAAAGGAACTCCAAATTCTAGCAGAAAAGCAAGGGGATATCTTCATCCAGGAATAATGTCCAGAAATGCTTCAACTGTAACAAGCCGGGCCATTTTGTTCAAATTGTCCATTGGAGAGAGGTGATCAAAAGACAAAACAGAAGCCACGGTTAGAAACTAGGAAATTCCGGGAGTGAGGAGGAAGAAAAACTTGTCCACATTGTCGATGAGGATCAGGTATCTTCTTCATCTACTATGAGTTATATGCCAGCATGGATGAATATCATGATAACGATTCCTCAGTTTTTGAAATGAGTAAGGAAGAACTGTGCTAAATAATTCAAAAATGCAGAGAGGAAGATTAAATCACAAGAATTGATTTGTGGGCGTCTAAAATCGAGGAAATTCATAAAGCGGAATGCATGAGAAGTGAATGCAGTCTTATAGGAATATAGAGATTGGCCAATATCGCATAGGGTCGCTAGTTACGTGAATAACAGGTAGCGCGTATATTAGGAATTTCTACCTTAACTAGTTTATATTGATTAAATAAAAATCGATGCATGAATACGTAGGATTAATCTGTGCTGAATATATGCTTTGATCACATTCGCGTCAATTGCTCTATCCTCATTTATTTTATTTGCGTCTATTTTGTTATTTGCGCTTTTGTCTCTTTTATCAAATCATCAAAACTCTCTTAGTCTAAATCAGAATTAGATTAATATCTTATAATTAATCAAGCTGTCTTCGTGGATCGATACTGGGACTTCGTCCATTTTACTACCTGCACAACCTAATACACTTGCTAGTATTTGAGCGTGTCATTAGACAACGAGAGGACTTGGCAAGAGAGAAAATCAGGCTGATCTAGATATTGCATGCTAAAAGGAGTTGCCGCTGTCGGGAGGCCAAATTGTTGTAGTCAGATGAACTTGCAGGTAACTGAGCTTAAGCATTAGGAGTTTAGTCAGATATACACGGTTCATGGAGGTTGACTTCTAACTAATTGTGTGGCTGCTTCAACTTTTCTTCATGAAATTTCATAGTATATGTACTGGATTGCTATTCACACCGCCCCCTTTTTCCTAGTCACCGCCCCCTAAAGGGCTAAAAAGACGATTTTGCCCTTTTGAATAAATTTTTTTATTTAAATTCCTTTTCCAGACAATAATTTTCATATCGCAATCAAACATTCAAATCAGACTCAAACAAAACAAAAAAACGTCCAAATCGCAATGGATCGACGAAAGGGGAAAGGGTCTATTCGCACGACTGGTAAGCATATTCTCGTAAAATTCGTTCGTACGTAGATGAATGATCGAACTAGATTCGAAATTGCTCCAAAAAAGTCCGGACCGAAACACAATTTCGGCCGGAACAGTCCGGACCGAAACAGAATTTCGGCCACCTCAAGGCCGGACCGAAAAATAACGTCGGTCGTGCCTTGAGGCGGCCGAAAAAATTTTCGGCCCGGACAGACACGACCGAAATTATTGTTCGGTCAGAACTGTCCAGGCCGAAATCAAGTTTCGGTCCGGACTGTCCTGGCCGAAATCATGTTTCGGCCGCCACTTCTTGTGGCCGAAATTTCAGATCGGCTGTTTTTTTTTATTTTTTTTCAGACGATGAGAGGAAAATCCACATCCCGGAGGATTTGATCGGCGACGGGGTAAACTACAGTTAGCATTTTCGCGTAGGAGGTCGAATTCAGACCGACGTGGAAGCCATTAACTGGGCGAAAGGCGTCGCCATTGCTCTGGGTTTCGAGGTGATTATTTCGTCGCATAAGAAATGCGGTATAAAAAAACTGATTAGATGTTCTCGCGGAGAACGTTGTAGAGGCAACGAGGACGAATTGGAGAGGGTTACGAAGTCGAACAAGTGCAGGTGTCCGTTTGTAGTCATAGCTCAGGAGGATCCAATGACTAGGGAATGGTACATTCGTACGGGCCCACCTAATAAATCCACGCACAATCACCCTCTGATACAGTATCCCGAGGGACACCGCCAGACGAGTGGGTTAAGTCGCCAGGCAAAGAAGATCGTAGAGGAAATGAGTGCTGCGCAATCGAAACAAGCTCATATCCTTTCATCGGTGAGGGCTCGACACGCAGAAGATAACGCGACGATCAGGCACATATATAATTACAGAGATCGTTTGAAGAGAGACTATTCTGAGGGCCGAGACGTGGTGAGCCAGTTGATGCACCAGGCGAGACACGCCGGATATTATGTTCAAGCCCTGGGAGATGACGAGATCAATGCGCTGACGCATGTTTTTCTCGCACACCCGGACTCACTTGCACTGGTGAGGACGTATCCATACTTCATTGGCACCGATTCTACGTACAAGACCAACAGGTACAAGATGCCTCTAGTTGAGATTATAGGGATGACTCCCTGTAATCAGAACTTTCTATGTGGGTTTGCCATTATGAAGGACGAGACGGAGAGAAGTTATGAGTGGGTGTTGCAGTCCCTTCGGGATATTGTGGGTTTGACATTCTGATCGTGAGTTGGGCCTTCTTCGACCCGTACAGGAAGTATTTCCGTATTCTCACCATATGTTGTGCACGTGGCATATCTATAAAGACGTGGAGAACAAAGTTTATTGGACGACGGGTCAGAACAAAAAGAAAGCAGCTCACTTCACGCATAAGGCCTGGAAAGCAGTCATGGAAGCTCCGTCGGTAGACGAATACGAGCAGGCCGTCAGTGACATGCATCTGCGTTGGAAAGGTGACTCCGCTATCGTGCAGTACGTTGAGCAGACATGGTTGGTGCACAAGGAGAAGTTCGCCAAAGCTTGGACGAACCAGGTGCTTCATTTCGGGAACACCACTACATGTCGTGTGGAGAGTGCGCACAGCGAGCTGAAGAAATGGCTGAACTCGGCCACTGGGTCTCTGTACCACTGTACATAGCAATAAAACGTACGATTAAATATATAAATATAAAAAATCGACGTAAGACTAAATTACGTACGTAGTCGGCGTGACTGCGAGGGGGTATGCGTGCCGATGACGATCCTTGCTCCGTCGAAAGCAGGCGAGGATGAGAATGCCGCTCATACCAGTCCATGTACCCGGCAACGGTTTCACCAAGGTACTCCGCACCTGCCCGATTGATGTACGAGAGGTTGAGGATGTAGGCGTACGGGAACTGGCGCCAAGCATGTTCTGCTGCATCGGCAGAATGAAGCACCTTATACCTCGTCGGGTCTGCTGGCATGACCGCCTTCCGTGGCGGACTCATCGGCGGCGGGATGACCTACACGTACCCCAGCTGGCGCAACACTCTCGAGGGCGAGTAGGGCTCAACAACATCGCGATATATAACCCATCCCACGAAAATCGTCCTCAGCTGCTGCGACGCTGGATCGGGACCGTACGGCAGCCAAGCAACCTGAAAACATTTCAAAAATTTTAAATAATTGTCGTCAATATAGACATAAATTACAAAGATACCTCGCTTGCAGTCATGACATCTATCTGACGGCGGATATCAATCAAGCGGTGGACCGTCCTCTCGTGCTGAGCTACAGACCACATGCGTGATCGTGCCTGGCCAGGCTCCACATGATGGGGGAGACGGTGTGGGCGGAAGCATGGGAAGTACTCGTAGATCCACGCCTGTAGTAACGAGAGGCACCCAGCTAATCCCCTCGCATCCGCCCTGCTTGCCATGCCAAGCTGGCGATAAAGGTAAGCGAGGGCGGCCGAACCCCACGAGTACACACTGGCAGAGGGCAACGAGCGGTAGAACTCGTGCATGATGTCCGGCTTCACCCAGTTCCCGCTCTTGTCAACGAACATCGTCGACCCCAACAGAATCCACAACCAAGCGATGGCCTGGAACCCCGCCGGCCGACCCCGCATCCGCTGCATCACGTCTTTCGTCGCAACCCCACCGCCTCTCCACAAATCCCTGAGCGCATCCGCGGAGATGCCCATAATCTCCCTCGCCGCGATCTGCCCATCGGCGACGTCTGGGGTGCCCGATACCGTCGCTCCGTCGATTGGGATACCGAGGATGTGCTCGACGTCGTGGAGCATGATCGTCATCTCCCCAAATGGCATGTGGAAGGTGTTCGTGTCTGGATGCCAGCGCTCCACAAAAGCGCACAGTAGAGGCTGGTCCAAGTGACCCACCATGGCATTAAAAAGTCATTTTCATGTGCCAGAATCGTTTTTAGTCTTTTCTAGAATTCCATTAGCAACTACAAAGGTTTACACCTAAAAAATCTCATTTTTGGTCATTTAAAATCATGACGTTGTAAGTCAGAGGTATCTACCTTGAAAACATTACAGTTGGAAAATCCTTAAACACAGGGGTACCATCTGAAATTGAAATATACTTTGGATACCAGTTGGAAAAGTTTTAACTACTGGGATACCTACCGGAATTGAGAATAACTTTGGGCACCAGCTGAAAAAGCCTAAAGACAGGGATACCAAATGGAATTCCCCGTAAATAAATTATGAGTAAGATAACGTATTAATTGTCGTTCTTTTCCACTTCCACGTATACAATGGACCTCTATTTGTTTTCAATGGCACGTAACACGGATGGGATCCTCTGTCCCAAACCCTGTCCCAATGTGTGTACCAGATTGTAGAATATATGAAAAAGTTATTTTTTATATATATCGAAAAATATAAGATATGGGTATCAATTTGATCTTAATGAAACAAAGCATTATTCAGTGTTGTTTATTTGTTTTTATCATATAAATGACATGAAATAAGAATTATTTTATAACTTGATAGATTATGTAATTAAAAAATTTAAAAATAATTAAAACAATTTCTGAACCACAGGATTTGACAAGTGTCAACATCCGGTGATTTGGTACACACATTGAGACATGGGTTTGGGACAGAGGATCCCATCCGCGCACCGGATGGGATCCTCTGTCCCAAACCCTGTCCCAATGTGTGTACCAGATTGTAGAATATATGAAAAAGTTATTTTTTATATATATCGAAAATATAAGATATGGGTATCAATTTGATCTTAATGAAACAAAGCATTATTCAGTGTTGTTTATTTGTTTTTATCATATAAATGACATGAAATAAGAATTATTTTATAACTTGATAGATTATGTAATTAAAAATTTAAAAAATAATTAAAACAATTTCTGAACCACAGGATTTGACAAGTGTCAACATCCGGTGATTTGGTACACACATTGAGACATGGGTTTGGGACAGAGGATCCCATCCGCGCACCGGATGGGATCCTCTGTCCCAAACCCTGTCCCAATGTGTGTACCAGATTGTAGAATATATGAAAAAGTTATTTTTTATATATATCGAAAAATATAAGATATGGGTGTCAATTTGATCTTAATGAAACAAAGCATTATTCAGTGTTGTTTATTTGTTTTTATCATATAAATGACATGAAATAAGAATTATTTTATAACTTGATAGATTATGTAATTAAAAAATTTAAAAAATAATTAAAACAATTTCTGAACCACAGGATTTGACAAGTGTCAACATCCGGTGATTTGGTACACACATTGAGACATGGGTTTGGGACAGAGGATCCCATCCGCGCACGTAACAATGTAACGATGATCTCTCTCTCTCTTCAGTTACGCATTCATGCATTTAACAATGTAAAACCAGTACGCAAAAACCACTACAGACGCCGCCACAACAACTCCGACGATCGCTGAAGAACCGCCGCCGCCTGCGCTTGTCTTCTTACCACACAATGATAAAGCAAAATCCAATCCTTGCCTCTCAAAATAATCATCATCAACCTTCGGCCTAAGTCTAGCGGTGTGTGCTATTGCCTCGTACTGCTCTTTCGTCCCGCCTTGGAGAAAAGACCCAACTACACGGCCCTCGTCGTCGATCCAATAAGCCCCGATGGTACTTCCACCCGAGAAGTCGCCAAAGTGCACGACTTTGCCGCTTTTATCCCCATAAAACTGCCAAGACAGATCGAACGCCCTCGAATAGAAGAAGGGAAGATAGTCCAAGTCATGGGTGTTTTCAGGATCCATTATGGCAGAAACTGCGTGCCTCGCTGTTTTCCTAGCAGAATCGACGTGCTCGAGCCTTCTTGTCTCCCCAAATAGTTTGATTGGAAAAGCTGCCACGTCGCCGACTGCGTAGACCGAGCTGTCGCTGGACTGCATTTTCCCGTTGACTTTGATTCCTCCATCTTCCATGATTAGCTGACCTTCGAACAGACTTGTGTTTGGACGTATTCCTACACCGATTATCGCCATATCTGCTTCAAGCTTGCTTCCGTTTCTGAGGTTTACGGCGGTCATCTGCAAAGCAAAATTGTTGCGCGCCCTCAAATAGTAGTTGCTTGCAGAGAGTGTGTATAGTATAGTATAGTATAGTATATATAGGGCTTAGCTTCTTTAAGAATTCTTACCACTCCTTCATCGTTGATGTCAAATGATGTCAGGGTAGTTCCTCTGATGAACTTTACTCCTTTGGACTGGTAATACTTTTCGTAGAATCCGGCGATTTTGGGTGTAAATAAGTTGGCCACTACAAGCAATGCAACGCGCACAAAATTATTTGCCATGAAAAAACATGCGCAAGTTCTTATTTCAGGATAAAAAATTCTTACTGCAGTGAGCGCCAGGGAATACCATGGTCACTTTTAGTTTATTCATAACCAAGGGTGCTGTGCACTCCATTGATATATAGCCTCCGCCAATGACAACTGCCTTTTTACCTCTACACGATTGCATCACGCTCACTAGTTTCTCGGCATCAGCCACGTTTCGCAAGTAACAGATATTGGGCGCACTTGATTCCTTTATTCCAAACTCTTTCAGAAACAAAGCCTTACAAAAAAAAGATGATCATTCACGAAAGGTGAGACGGTTGGTGGAAAGAAAAGCTCCCACTTTTTATCAGGTTTCAAATTGAGCATCATCTCCCCATAAGATGCCCCCAATCCTGAGGGATAAAACTAACTGCTCAATAAGCAAAGATTATGAAAGGTATTCGATTTAATACCCGAGCCCGTGTTGCAACGACGAGATATTTGTAGCTTATAAAATCCCCTGCTGCAGTAAGCAATTTCTTCCGCCTCACGTAAACAGCTTTAACTGGCGTGTCAAGTATCAGCTCGATACCTAGAGAAGCATTTTTCGCATAGAGCAAAAAACGATCCCACATGAGGATTTTCTTTATAAGAACAAAAACATCTTCGTGGGAAAGAAAAAGTCTTAAAAGAAATTCAGTGGTTACTTATAAGTAGCGTACCATGTTCCTCGTACCATTTCGGAGTCAACCTTTCCTCATTTGAGCCGACACAGCAATAGAAGGAAGGGAGCCGAGCAGGCGCTATGGTAATGAAACAGAAAGAGTTAATAAGGCCTAACATTTTGATCTCCCGTAGACACATACTTACATGATTCAGACTTTCAGAGCTTTGAATTCAAAAACTTACTACAGAACATGTCATGAAAGGATCATACGGTTTTCAGTCATTGCAACAAACACATTAAAAAGGAGGCGATTCAACAACATATATATATATATAATATATATATATATATATATATATATATATATATACCTTTGGGAAGCAAATAACCTTTGCTCAAGGCAGGCCTTTCATATGGTGGAACCTGTAGATGCGAATCAAAGTTTACATTCATCAATCGATGGATGCGAATCCAGTAAGGGATGTAACTTACTGATTCTTCAGAGATAATGCAAAGTTCACCGTGACAAACGCCTCTTTTCACAAACTCATGAGCTGCATAACCAGCAGCTACGCCACCTCCAACTATAACATACGTATAAGCTCTATTCATTTTATTACACCAAAAAAAAAAAGAAAAAAGACACGGAGGTACGCGTTATTACTTGGAGTGATGCAGTAGAAGACGGGTTGCTTCACTTCAGCCCTTGCCTTCTTAATAATCGAGAAAAAGAAGGAACACAAATTCTTTTCTTGAGAACAGAGCAATCTCCTTCAGATACTCGGCACACTCGCGCCATAACTTCTACACGCAGCGTATAAACTTTTTTTCTTTTTCTTCCCATTTTCAACTTTAATGGATATAAAACAAACAATCTACGGAAATATCACAGTGACAAACACATGGACAATCTACGCTGGAGGTGAGAAGCAACTCAATAGACGGACAGTAAATCAGTGTGTGATTGGTCCATTAGGCCCATAATAAGAGAGATGCGACGTTTAAACATATTAAATAGCCCACTAACCAAGTGGACCCTGTATTCTTTTTTCATTTTATTTGTTTGTAACGTTGATTGAACGAAAAATAAAAATGATGATAATTCCAACACATAGATGGGGATATTCTTCCCATAGTTAGCCGACCTGCCATGTGATCTTGTATAGCATCATTCACGTGGTAACTAAATAAATGATCCATATAGAAAAAGGGAATGGTACTTTTGCGATGTATGGTAATCGTTACATTACATCACTAAATAAAACTACATATGTATTTAAGAGGAAGGACCACGTGAATGTTTAAAGTCTTGAAAGTTTGGCAACCGTCGAATTGAAAGCCATGCACGAAAGTGATTATTTAATATTTTCCTAAAATAGCTACGCCACCTTTATACGTGACGATTTTTTTACAAATCCGGTTCGGTATTTCTTTCCGGCATGAATCCCTCAACTCACATCTCCGCATAAAAAATAAATCAAATTAATACACAACAATTTACGGATATTAGTGGCCTTGGGTTGGGTCTTGGCATGTAACGTAGGGGTGCGCAAACGGGTTCGGGTTTCGGGTACCGGACCCAATCGGGTATTTACCCGAATTTAAAAAAATTTCAGGTATTTAAACCCGATTGATATTATCCCATATTCCTAATTTTATTAAAGTAAAAAAAATAGAGGAAGAGTAAAATCTATAAAATATCTACATAATGTGCAATTTGCTTACAAAAAATAAAAAGAACACATAATTTCGTTTCATGTTCCTTTAAAATTTTTAAAATAGGTTTCAGACCCTGTCAAAAAAACTATTGTTTAAAAGACCTAATTTTTGTAAAATTTAGAGATAAGGACATGGACCACACAAGTGTTATAAAGTGTATATGAACTGGTATCGGATGATCGATTTGTGTTACTCCAGAACAATGAAGTGGTACTGCACAACAATGAAGTGGTACTGTAGAACAAAGTGGAACTGAGGAACAATGAAGTGGTACCGCACAAATCGGATTCTTAAAACTAATTTTTTCCTGCCGTGCCTGTTACATAAAGAGTTAAGTACAATTTTGAGTGGAAACGTAGATTAAGACATCACTTATGCCGGCTGACAATGACGTCGATTTGTACGAACTTAATATGATCATCCGTCGCATCAAAACTATAGATTACATTAGCTGCTACAAATGGGTTCAAATACACGATTAATACGCAAGTTATAACTAGAAAATCAGGCAAGCCAATCCTTACATTATGAAAGTATAATTATGTTCTTCATTCTTTGAAATACAATTATATATGATATATTCTTTAGTATATCCTTCTCTATATATATAACAATATTATCACATCAACGTACATCGATTCATCAATCCTATGATTACAACTTTTTTTTACGGTATGCGACCTTCAGAATCATCCTATTCTATAATCATTAAGTATAAACATAATAACTAGATTTCATATATAATCATGTTGAATTAATTATTCGCCACTGAACAAATGCAAGGACCAGAGATCTTCCATGCTCCAAATGGCTTCGATTGTTGACGTCGTCGTCGACTGTTCAGTAGGGATAAAAGTCTTTGTTGATCCTTGAAAAACTTCCATGTTATTATTATTATTATAATTTCCATTAAAGGAAGATGATGAATATGAGGAAGATTCGAATGCTTGGCCGCCTTGTTCTGTGCTCGATGACTGAATATCATTGTTGCGATTATTTTCTGCAAAGCTTTTATCGCTGGCTTCTAATTTCATTATGTGCTTCTGAATTCGAGTCCTCCAATAATTCTTTATCTCGTTGTCCGTTCTTCCTGGCAAATGCTTAGCGATTTTAGACCACCTGTGTTAAAAATAAATCAAGAAAAAAAAAAGATTTTAGTGTAATTAATTACCGTTTTTTTTCATGCCAGTAGTATTATCTCTCTATTGCTTTTCCGTGCGGAAAAATTAATGAAATCAAATGTAATAGGTCCCTTATGTCAAGAAATGGAAAACAATAAGGACAACGTCAATATCAAAACCATAACTATAAACCTTAATATAAGTGTTAGCATGTGACTTATTGTGAAGGGTTATTTCTATATATGGAAATTTGTATCGAAAGTGCCCTTTGGCCCACGTTCGCAACCCTTTTCTGTTTCATCATTTTCATACTTTAATGACTTTAATTAGTATATACGTGCTTGATCCCCCCCCCCCCCCCCCCCCCCTTCTAAATTATGTTTACTATATAGTTGATAAGCGAAGAAATCCATTAGAGATATTTTCTTTCTCTGGATATTCTTGAATTATTTGTTCAAGTGCCCCTAAGGACTTGTTAACTGTTGATTTAAGTTGTCTTAATAATAAAACCCTAATGCATTATTCATATTTATCTTAAACAATTATTGGTACCTGTTTCCCCATTTAGCATGCAAATCCATAATCAGAAGCTGCTCTTCGGGCGTTATATTACCCCTTCGTACGTCGGGTCGGAGGTAGTTTAGCCATCTCAGTCGACAACTCTTTCCCGTGCGCTTGAGGCCTTTTTTCGCATCATTAAATACACACATATAAATAATTGATTTAGAACTAATTATTTATGAATAATAAGAAATGAGTAAGGTTTTCTCTTCCTCTAATATATATATATATATATATATATATTAATTCAAGGTGAGCACCATAACATTACTATATATATATATTATATGCTATTAATTACCGGCTGATCGAGCTAAGGAATTCCACACTCCTTCACCATGATTGGCAATATAGCTCATGAGAATTAGATCCTCTTCCATGGTCCATGGTCCTTTCCTTACTTCAACTTCATGAGATAATTTGCATGGTAGTCTCTTTTCCATATTTCAAGAATAAAATATTTAAGTAGAGAGAGAGAGAGAGAGAGAGAGAGATAGATGGATTCAAATGATGGAGGTGCATGGTGGTGCTGCATATTTATAGAACTTGTCTAAAGGGGGAAACAATTGTAATAAGATGGCCTAGTTCTGTTTTTCAAATTTTGTAACATGTTATTTTGTAATATACGTAGTTAATTATGCCACAAAAACATAAAAACAAAGTGGCTTTTCAACAATTCATATATATTAGGATTTTTTATCTCTCTATCAAACAATTCTATATAATATATATATATATATATATATATATTAATTCAAATAACGCTCTTATGGCGAGCCAGGCAGGACCCATATAAAAAGATAGTAAAGTTTGAGAATTATTGATTCTGCCAATACGTGGTGCAGGGTCGACATGAGTTTTTCTTACGCAAATATGTCCAAGTTATATCAAGTAAATGAATCAGCTAAATCCATATTTTATCATTGCCACGAATCAATCATAGATTAAAGACTCGACCCAAGTAAAAGAAACGATGTCCTTTCTCCAATAAATGATCATATCTTATCGATATAGATACAACCTTCAGTACTGTGGGCACCAGAACCTCCAAATAGATTTAGAAAAGAGCAAGAAATTCAATAAACCGAGATAAAATAGAAAAAGAGAAAGGAAATTATGCGTTTCCGTACTCTCTCTCTCTCTCTCTCTCTCTCTCTCTCTCTCTCTCTCTCTCTCTCTCTCTCTCTCTCTCTCATACACACACAATCTCATCATCATCTCCGTCCTCCGTGTAATAAGAGAATACGTGTAACATACTGCGCCTGCAAGCTTACATTAATCTCACTGAGTGACTTTCCATGCAAATTTGATGCATATTGTGTCGTAAAATTAATTTGATTTTAATATACATAACATATATCACATCACAAAAGAAATATACATATAATGGCTCAGCAATAACTCTTTCACCTCATTAGAGTTTGTGGCGTGGAGGTGAGCATTAGCTGTGGCAATTAAAATAGATCTTGGTAAAGGAATGGACAATATGTGATCATCCAAAGAAGAATGCACGTAAGAATTAGGCATAAACACTTCTCATCCACAAAAAAGAAAAAAAAAATCAACAAGGACGACGGAGAGGAAAGACAAAATCACTAGTACTCGACTATCATCTCTTGTCTGCACTTAAGCTGATTTCCATTAAATGATTGAATTAAGTTGCTCAAAGACTGATCCTAACATTTTCCTGCCACGCCCTCCCTCATATGTATAATCCTTCCTATCCACAATAACGTATCCCCGGAAAATAAAAATTCCAATTCGCGCTATAAAATTGTTGGATACATTTTATTTATTGCAATGTAGAAAAGGATAAATTTTGCATGTATTTTGTGGCTTTCTCGACATATAACAGTATCATGTGCGTATGCATGCATATAAAATGACTGCTTATGCAGATATTTTGACAGTAATGTGAGCATGGAACGTCATAGTAGGTGGAGAGAATACTGTACTTGGAATTGGAATGGCGTGTGTATTGTGTGGTTTGGTCGACTCTCTTTTGGCGGACGTTTTTGTAAATCGTTGAAAAGAACGTTTATCTGTTTCGGACAAGTTCAATTAGTGCGTCGGCCCATTGCTTGCAATAAAAGTAGTATTGGGCTTACTTGAAATTTTGCTTAGAACAACTCCTTACGGGGGGGGGGGGGGGGGGGGGGGGGACTCACTCTCTCTTGTCAATGGATAATCAAAATAATACACCAATGAGTTACTTATTTGTTTAGAAAACCAAGTCTTTTCTACGAATGATTTCAATCAATCACATCTCCTTTGATTCTTCACGGGCAAGGTGTATGTGTATCAGTGACGGAAGATAAACGTTGACTGATACAAGTGAGTCTCAATGTCAGGTTTCTCTCTTTTTTTTTTTTTCTTTTAAGGGGAAATTTGGTGTCAGGCCCCATAATATTTTAAAATTAGGGATCAGGCCTGTCAGACATTTTTTTAGTTTTAAGGACCTCTTTTTGAAAAATTGAGTAAAAAGGACCGAAAACTGTGATTTGACGAAATTACCCTTAATAAAAGTGATTTCTGAATGGTATTTGACGTCAGTTTTATGTTACACAGTTATACTGATTTGTTACACATTTATACTGATTTGTTACCGTAACAACCACAAGTGTTACTTTAACGTCATAAGACGTTACTTATCGACAGTAAAATGTTATTAACAGACATATTTATTACATCGAACTATCGAATCCCATTTTTCACACAGATCGAGCGCAATCGATTGTTAACACCTTGTTTTGTTTTCCATCATGCGGTATTACACCATAAACCCTAAACCGTAAACCTTAAACTCAACGCGACGACCATTAGCGTTTTTCTATAAAAGATCGAATCATTAGCGTTTCGATCTTATTACACATTTCGAGATTGAAAATTGGTAACCCATTATAGGAGCATTGCTCCCTATAATGATGAATTTTCTGTCTAGGGAAACAGGGGGCAGATGGTCGGGTGGAGAGGTCAAGAACAATTATAACTGTTACACAATTATACTGATTTGTTACCGTAAAAACCTTAAGTGTTATTTTAACGTTATAAGACGTTACTTATCGACAGTAAAATGTTATTAACAGACATATTTATTACATCGTACTATCGAACCCCATTTTTTCCACTGATCGAGCATTGCTCCCTATAATGATGAATTTTCTGTCTAGGAAAACAGGGGGATGGTCGGGTGGAGGGTTCAAGAACAATTATAACAATTTTGCGCTGAAAATAACACTTCCTTTCATTTGGATAACAACAGTCTTGTATTGAGTACCATATGACGTCTATTTAGTAACAAACGAAGTCGCAAAAGTACCACATCATTCAAAAATAATACCGATTCTTGCAGTAACACATTAACAAATGATGTTGCAGGAAGCGGTATTATTTTTGAATATTGTGTTACTTCTGTGACGTCATTTGTTACTAAATAGACGACATATGGTACTCAATACAAGACTGTTGTTATCCAAGTGGAAGAAAGTGTTCTTTTTCAGCGCTGAACTGTTATAATTGGCTGGAACGGATTATTTAGGTATACAACGTAATTTTGACATATGTCAGGGTTAAACATGTCATTTTGCGTTATTTTAGGGCCTGGCAGCTTAGTTTTTCAAAAGTTGGTCCTTTATCCTAAATGAAATTCGAATAGGGCCTGAACCAAAAGTTAAAAATGTTACTAGGGCCTGAACTGTAATTAACCCTTCTTTTAATGTATAGTCAAAGGTAGCAGCAGCCACTTCTTTTGAAATATTTTGCAAGCAACTATGATACTTTATTACCAAACCCCATAAAAGTCTATTCCAGCTTGTCTCGACTCAACTATAATAGGATAATCTTTCTAGATAGGAAAATAATAATAATGCAAGTCAACTTTGTAGATGCTATACAGAACAGACAGCTATTGAATTACCAGCCGCATTGACGAAGTGTATATACACCCAAACACAAGTAAATACTATATTCAAACATAGGTAGGTTGTTGTAATTTAGACCCACATTAATTCAACTATTGGCATATATGTAGATAAATACAGCCATGATTTTCCGGATCTATCCGGAAACTAGTGTTCAAACGTGGAATGCATGAAATTGACAGCAGTGCCCCTATCGAGCCTTGCCTCTATTATTTGGACTTTTGGCAATTAATGAAATAAATGTCATCGCATTTAATTTCCATATAAACGTCGTCATTATTATAATGTTGATTATGTAGGTGTAATGTCCTATTCAAGCGGCTCCTCCTAAAGCAACCCAATAACTATCTTAGGCTCAACCACTCTACTCCAAACATTTCCTACAACATATAATGTACACACTTGATTTAATTATTTATACTTTTGTTGTTTCGTAATGTAAATGTTGAAATTTCCAAACAAGTTATGTATAAATTAATACGAATTGTTAAGTGTATAAAATTGACTTCAGGAGACCAGTCGTTTTCTTGTGTCTGAATTCTATATTCTAGAAGGGATCATTGTTTAAGGCGAAACATTTTGGAATTTTAAAGAAAATGGAAACTTCATATTCAAAGTATTTTGATAGAAGCCTTATGATTTTTGAGGCAATCAAACACCAATGGTCCAAGTCAATAATTAAACTTCATCAATTCTCGCATAAATAAATACAATTGCTACGTTCTTCAAATTTCCACTAATTGATTTGAAAATAGATTGAATATATTAAGGGGTCTTTAAACATAAATACTCATTTGCATAATAACTTGTAATTCAGTACCACGTCATTACTTTTTATACGTAGGTACAATAGAATAAATTTATTGCACATAGGTACCCGAACCGCCGCAGGTACGCTATATAACACATTTATGTGCCATATAGCAACATATTGTGATACGTAATACGTTGAGAAAATGATACGTCATATATAACACACTAAGGTACCATATACAAACCGTATAGATTACCGTATAAACGCGTGACGTGGTACGCAATACACACATAAAAATGTACGGCAAGACTGAGAAAATTGGTACAAACAGTAAAACGGATACCTATCTATAGGTACTCATTTGTAAATTTTATATTTTGTTATTTCTCTATAGACGTCAAATAGTTTTAAAGCCAACATGATTTGTATAAAATCACGATCATGGACACGTCACGTCAGTGAAATCATCATCTACACTTCTTGTCAAATATATTCTAATTTAAAATCCGAAATCTTTAATCATTCAATCAGCTCTGATGTGAGTGAGAACGCAAAGAAAGAAAGGAAGGAAGAAAGAAAGAGACCCTCCTCTTCTTTCATTTTGATTTGTTGTTTGCCTTTGCCACACCATAATTACAACCACCACCACCATCACTAAGAAAGGCAGGCAGCTCAGATCATTATTATCATATAGCACTCCATGTACAACAAGGCCAGCTCACCGCCGTCATGCATTTTCTCCGTCGCCGTGACGATCGTCGCCATCCTCTGCAACCTCCCATCTTCGCGATCCGACCCGAGGATATCCGTGTCTGGGCTTTTCTGCGGCGGCGCCAACCCACCCGTTAACGCCACCATCTTCCTCCCCCTATTCATCGCCGACATGGAGTTACTATCCAGCAAGTGACGGCAAATCTCTCAGGTCACTCCTCCCTCGAAAGAAGCAACGTCTCTATATTCACCCTCGCCCAGTGCCACCACGATTTGTCAAGGGACGACTGCCGCCAGTGCTACGCCGCCAGCCGCACGCGCCTCCCCAGGTGCCTGCCCTCAGGCTCCGGCCGGATCTTCCTCGACGGCTGCTTCCTCAGATACGATTCCTACAATTTCTTCAACCAGAGCGTCGACAGATCGGTGGACGCCGTCAATTGCAACAGCAGCGTCGTCAGTAAAACCGACGGCAACGGCGTGGGATTTCAGAATCGCGTGCAGAAGCTCGTTAGGAACGTCAGCGCGAGCGCGGTGGCGCGTGGCGGACGTGCGGCGGGTGGGAGTGCCAGCGAGGGGGTCTACGCTTTGGCCGAGTGCTGGGAGAGCTTGAGCGCGGGCGCGTGCAGGGAGTGTTTGGCGAAGGCGAGTAGACAAGTGAACAAGTGTCTGCCGAGTAGAGAAGGGAGGGCCATGAACGCTGGCTGCTATCTGAGGTACTCAACGGTCAAGTTCTTTGATAACAATACGGAGATCGGCGCACCTTCTAACGGTGAGTCTGCTGTAATAACAAATTCTAAAGATTTTATTATTCCTTAAGTGCCTGAAAATGGTATAAGTTTTCTTGTTGGATGGATCCTATTACCAGCTTATGTTTCGTTTGGGAGCATTAATGTTGAGGAGGAGGATTTTTTTCCTCCTAAATTCGAATGGTTTTCTCTTTTTATGATTTCAATTTCCGCTGGTTTCTTCTTTATTACATCCACTGGGCGCTGCTATTGAATATTAAGCTGCTGCCTTTGTTTGGTATGTTTCTTCGATTCACTACTATTTTTATGTTTCTCGGCGCATGACAATTGGCTCGAAAACTTGATTTCTTCGACCAAGATGTCATTTTTTAATGGATAATTTGATGTCATATTCTTGACTGATCTATCGCATTTTCTTACAGGGATCTCTAGACAAGGAAAAGCACTGGCCATTTCTTTATCTGTGGTGGCATTCTTCATGATCTGTCTCTTTGCGGCCTACGCAATCTATGAAAGATGGAGGAAAAGGAAACTCGGTAAACGACTAAAATTACTTCTGCTAAAAGCCTAAAGCTAACTAACAGAATATTAACTAAACTGGGTACTAATTACATGCAGCGCGTGCTAACCTCGGGAAGATATCGTATTCTTACAATAAGTCCAATCTGAACTTCAAATACGAAACCCTGGAGAAGGCTACGAACTACTTCGACCCATCAAGAAAATTAGGCCAAGGTGGAGCTGGTTCTGTATATAAAGGAACCTTACCTAGTGGAAAAACAGTGGCTGTTAAGAGACTCTTCTTTAGCACCAGACAATGGGTAGATGAGTTCTTTAACGAGGTTAACCTCATCAGCGGAGTCGAGCACAAGAATCTAGTGAAGCTTCTTGGTTGCAGCATCGAAGGCCCCGAGAGTCTTCTCGTTTACGAATTCGTACCAAACAAGAGCCTCGAGCAATATCTCTTTGGTGAGCGCTTTTGGGAATATAACTCTTAGCAGCAGCAGTAGTAGTAGTAGTTATTGCTGTCTTTTTCGATTGCCAATTGGTTCTCAACAATAGTTTGTGTTTCTTGAACTGGAAAGAACGTTACAATATCATCGTTGGAATGGCTTTGTGTTGTGTTGCATGCAGATAAGGAGAAGACTCATATTTTGAACTGGAAAGAACGTTACAATATCATCGTTGGAATGGCTGAAGGGATCGCCTTCTTACACGGAGGTTTGGAGTTACGAATCATTCACAGGGACATTAAGTGCAGCAACGTACTGCTTGGCGAGAATCTCGAGCCCAAAATTGCAGATTTCGGCCTCGCTCGAAGCTTTGCAGCTGATAAGAGTCATTTAAGCACAGGGATCGCAGGCACATTGTAAGCCAAATAAGAAAAAAAAAAAACAAAACCATGAAACTCATATTTCTGTAACAAAGCAACATTAGTATTATATTTATTTATACATCATAAATATAACGCAGAGGATATATGGCGCCCGAATATTTAGTAAAAGGACAGCTTACGGAGAAGGCCGACGTTTACAGTTTTGGCGTGGTGGTTCTTGAACTCGTGTGTAGTAGGAGGAACAATGCCTTCGTTGAGGATTCAGGATCTCTTCTGCAATCGGTAATCTGAACGAATAGATAAATCTCTCTACAAATTCGAGCTTCGTTCATGGGATCAAAGTTCTTTCGTACTCTCAACACAGGACATATAAATAAAGGAGATTGATCGGTTGTTCTTGCTTTTCTTCAGGTGTGGAAACTGTACAAGACAGAGAGATTGCCAGAGTCAGTAGATCCCAACCTAAAAGGCGAATTCCCACCTACGGAAGTATCGAAGGTTTTGAAAGTCGGGCTTTTGTGCACGCAAGCATCAGCTTCTCAAAGACCATCCATGGACGATGTTGTCCGAATGCTTACGGAAGATAGCTGCGAAATCCCAGAGCCCAACCAACCGCCGTTCTTGAACACTGGGGCATTGTCGGTTAGCACGACTCGATCTTCTTACAGCGTCAACAGTTCGACGATGTCCAACGAGATGGCGAGGGCCGGGACTTCTTACCAGTCCTCCGACTCGTCAGATTTCCGAGGGCCAAACCAGAAGTAAGCTGCAGTAGTGGTGGCTCAGGCAAACACTTGGACACACAAGTATCATTTACTTAAGTCCATTTCTTAGTTGATTGAGTGAGTGATTTTTACATTCTGAGGAAGTCCAAAGTTAAAGAACCGTTTTTTTTTTTCAAGAATTGGCTTAAGTAGAAGAGAGCAGTTTGGACTCAGTATACATACTGCCCTGTTTGGGGTGTAAAATCTCTCCTTTTTTCGTTTTTTGGTTTGAATTTGTAGAGGCAATACATCGTTTATCTTTGATAGTGAGATTGATGAAATGTGCGTAAATTGGAAGTGGATTGTCAAAATATTACTACTACTGGTGAGGTTTGATTATTCTTTTCCCCATTCCATCCCATCTTCTTTTGATATGCAATTTGGACAGCTCAACGCTTCTAATAAATTTTTTTCAACACCGATGATCATCATACTTGATATTTCAACAACTCTCTCTCTCTCTCATATGGGGGAGTAGGGACTGTGCTTGTGGCAATGAAAACAACAGCTGACGGCAAACAGCCTACACAGTCATTAATGAAAGATCGTATTTTTTTTTTCACTTTGCGTTGGGAGTGAGAGTGAAGTGAAGATACACAAAAAGGAGGTGGGTGGGTGAGTGGTGAGTCAAGATCACACACAAACAGATATTCATCGCTTTCTTATTCACCTTCTTCTTCTTCTCTAACAAGTGACCTTTGTCACTCACACCATTTGAGAAGAAGTGGAAAAGAAAGAGCGAAAGACAAGAAGTCAGTCAACCCAAGTCCGCTCCATTGATTTAAGGCTATTCAGAAATAAAAGGAAATCTACCGAAACTTGAAAATCATAGCATGGCTTCACAGAGAATAGATAGTACAGTATTAGCTGCTGAAAGATTTTCCGTCAAGGAATGGTGTGGCGCTGCTGGCCTGTTAATGCAAATCCCTTGATCTGATCGTGAATGGACGGTCTTGATCTCCTTAATTTTTCTCCTCTTTTCAAGTCAACGACCGCTACTTGGGCTCGAAAGCCCATTAAATCGGGTTTATTCCGTTACGGTGAGCGGGTGAATAATCTGTCCCCCAATCCCGTCTCATTTCATGTCCCATTTTATTAAAACGATTCTTCAAAAAATACTCCATTTGTTCATTAATACATGTCGTTTAAGGATATTTTACATGCATATTAAGAAATAAAGTAAAAAATCTCCATTATACCCTTACTTAATTATGCTATCTAATTTAACTTAATATTTTCTATTAAAGATAAGGGTAAAACTGGAAATAATCAATACTGTTTATCTTAAAACTGTAAACGGTCATGTATTTAAAACAAAAATAAATTCTAAAACGACATGTATTATGGAACAGAGGGAGTATATGATATGAATATTAAATTGATCATCATAAAACAATTAATAAATTGAATGTGTTTATTTATTTTTATCATATAAATCAGATGAAATACCAATGATTTTATGATTTGGTGGAATATATAATTAATAGAATTAATAATTAAAAAAGAAATTTTGTGAACCGTAGGATTTAAAATTCAACTGATCTAATCATTTGGGACATAGAGGCGACATAATTGTGGGACAGATGATTTCATGCGGACGGCGAGAGACCTTATATTGGGCTTTCCGGCCCAACTAAAAGTTTCCGTGACTAGTTGCTCTTAGGTTCCGTTTGCTTTGCGGAATCCAACGCGGAAAAGAAAAGGAAAATATATTGATACGCATCGGATCATTGAACATTACGTTTCGCGTATCGTACCATAACACATTTTCTTTTCTTTTCCACGCCGAATTTCGCGTACCAAACACACTAGCGTACCAAGAAAAATAGCGATTTTGCTCACTTAGAGATGCAATAACTTGCCCCAAAGGACATGACAATTTATTTGGTTGATTAGGCTAATTTAAGAGTGATGTGATGTATTTTCATCTAGCCCAGAAATTAGTCTCATGCCGTATCGCATGGCTGGTGGTAAGTCATGGTATGGATAGGGACAGGAAAAAATGCAGTAACTTGAAAATCAGAAGGAAAACGAGAATGCATAAATCTCACTATAATTTAATTAATCAAAGTCAAGTAAGTAAAATAATAAACGAATACAACCAAGTGTCATACTGTCATTAAGAATTTATCTTTTGACCAAATAACAAGCAAGAGGTGGAGTTAGAAAAAAAAAAAAAAAACAAGCAAAGAGGTGGAGATTAAGCAAAAAGTCCAATTTTTTTCGGTGGTTAAACTCTATTGCGGTGACGATTTTGCATTAAATTCTAAAATAAGAATTACAGTGAATTGATTATTAATAAAAAGACATCGAACCAAACCTAGGAAGGAAGAGAAAGAGATCACCATCGTATACTTCCACTTTCCAAGTCAAGTATTCCTTACGCTTCCAATCCACCGACTCATTGTCTTGCCTTGCCTTTACACGGATTTCTCTCTCGCTCGTGATTGATTGATTCCCAATCTGATTCGCCGTCTTTCTCTTTCTATTTACTCATCCGTGACAATTTCACGGAAACCCACCCAAGACTTGATACGACTATTTTACCTTTTTAGCTTTGCTGATCAGCTTTGCGTAACTAAGTTACCCAATCAAACAGTCTGCAGCAACACGAAAGCTAAACCACGTGATTATCATTTCAATGTAGTGTGCGATTCGTCGGCCGATTTTCTTGTGAACTGACGAACGACGATGAGAAGATCGAATTCGCATAAGCTTCACCACAGATGGAAGCGGAAGCTTTTTGCTGCATTGTTACTTGTGTTTTGCTTGGCTTCTTTCCTTTTGATGGAATCTCAGTACGCTAATATCAAGCCACTGTCGCTTATATCCCCTTCGTCGTTACAAAGCTCTAAAATCGCCTTCCTTTTTATCGCTCGGAATCGGATTCCGCTTGATGTGGTATGGGATGCGTTCTTTCAGGTAATTCCTCCGATTGTGCTTCGTTCCGCTGTTTTTTTACAACTTATGTTGCAGCTTGCAGAATCATGTAAATGCGTGCGGCAAGATTTCATTTTTAGACTTTCTGGAGTTTTGAAGGGAATGGCTGAGTGAGTGTGTGGTTACTACTTACAGCCATCATCGAGTATGATGTCAATACGAAAACATGCTTTGATCATGATAATGGTTTCCATTATTACATTCCTTTTCTGTTTTTAGCAGCCTCAAGTGATAGGTTCTAAAACAGGTGTATTTTTGTTTTGTATAGGATCATTAATTAGTTTTGGACTTGAGGAGTTAACCTTTTAGGAAATATGACTGTAATAGAAATTTGTTGTGCGGCTTTCTATTAATGAGAACTCAAGTCATGAATTTGGTGTTACATGCATTCTTTGGTGGGCGTTATTCATTTTCACTTCTCTGATAGATGTCTTAGTTTTCAAATTGTAAATTCCAATGAGCATGATGTTTGATCCATTTCGAACAGTCGATCCTTACTTGCTGGTGTGCGCTTGATTTTCCTATCTCTTTGTATCGTCTTTTTTGCAGGGAGACGATGAAGGAAGGTTTTCAATCTATGTCCACTCCAGGCCTGGTTTTGTGTTGAGCACTGTAACCACAAGATCAAATTATTTTCTGGATCGTCAGATCAATAACAGCGTACAGGTTTGTTCCACTAATGCGACAAATGTTCGTAGCATCTGTTAATATCAAAACTTGACTGGATTCATCGAATAAGTATATTTTCTTGCTTACCAGTCTTGGTTACTTATTATCTGCTTGTTTAAGAATCTTCATCTATTCAATGACAAGATAAAGGCATCAGCTGGTTCTGTAGCGGAAGTTAAAATACTGTATTAGGAGCAAATATTGGAAAAAAAGAAAGAACACTAGAGCCTAGTCATCGATATTGTGTTATGCACTTCTTTCTTTTTCGTGGCGAAGTGTATATTCAATGGTAGTGTTTTATATTCAGGTAGACTGGGGGGAAGCAAGCATGATCCTGGCCGAGCGTATTTTACTTCAAAATGCCCTTAGGGATCGTCTAAATGAGCGCTTTGTCTTTCTCTCGGATAGGTAACTGTTGTTTTAGTTTTAGTTGTGAGAGTTCTTACAATCCCAAGGGTCAACCTTCGACTTCGAGTGTGGCATATGACTTTCCGAAACTCAATACAAAATAACGAGTGTATATCGAGAAGAAAGCTGAAGTTACTTTCTATATCTATGACTATCAAATCATCAAAATATTGACGACATCATTCTTCTTTGTGACAGCTGCATACCTTTATACAATTTCAGCTACACATATGATTATATATTGTCTTCCTCGACTAGTTTTGTGGACAGGTTAGTGAGTATGTTGAGTTGATTGTAATCTTAAACACAACACTCATAAACAATTTATTGTGGATTTCTGCTAGTATTTTCTGTTTCTTCAATCATCTAAGGAAAAAAATTAACTGAAAATGTAATATAGCTCTTTCGTTTTTTTAATGTTCCAAGCAGCTTCGCTGACACAAAAGAAAGTCGTTACAATCCAAAAATGCATCCCGTGATACCTATTGACAACTGGAGAAAAGGTTCTCAGGTAGTGTAAGCTGTTGCTTTGTAAGACACAGCACACATAATAAAACTCTTTTTTTTTTTTACTTAAAGATGGTTTCCATTTGATGATGAAAACTGGCGAAAGAATAGATTTTTATCTGTTGCTGCATAGTTTAATTATAGCTTTTTTTACAGTGGGTTGTCCTTACAAGAAAGCATGCCTGGATTATAGTTAAGGATGAGACCGTATTTCCCATGTTTCAATGGCATTGCAAGGCAAGAAAAGCTTTTCTTAATTATTAGTTCTTTTGTATGTGACCATCGTATGCATAGCGACCCGATGTGCTTGCTACCCTGTTTCCATGAATTTCCATTTCGAATCTTCGTTATCAATTGAACTCTGGCACATTGGTCATGTGTATATTCTCTCTCCTCCTTGTGACAGAAAAAATCTTTACCAGAGTTTTGGCGCGATCAACCCCTTGTAAGTTTTTTTTTTTTGCACGGCTGTTTGAGACAACCATGCCTAGTTCTGTGGTTGTAAAGATTGCTGGATGATGCTTTATTAAAATATGCGTTTCACGTTGTTTGAATTCGGCTGCTCTTCGACTTGTAGACAACAGACACCTCAAGACAACATAACTGCATACCAGATGAACACTATGTTCAGACCTTGCTTTCCGTAAGCTCTCTCTCTCTCTCTCCATCTCTATCTCTCGTCTCTCTCGGATAGTGCTAACCAACCAGTAATGTAAGTTGTCGTTTCCCCGTTTCCTTTTTTTTTGGAAAAAAATATCAGCATGAAGGCCTCGAGAAAGAAATCACAAGAAGGTCACTAACTCACAGTTCATGGGATATCTCGTCGTCTAGAGACCCCGAAAGACGAGGGTGGCACCCTGTAACTTACAAACTGGCTGATGCTACCCCCGAGCTTATCAAGTCCATCAAGGTAATCAGTCGTAATATTCTTCTTCTTGTCCACGTCTTTTAGATCGTCGTAGAGGTCATTCATTACATTATATGCATGCATGGTTTTAATTCTTTCAGGATACAGATAACATATATTACGAGACAGAGTACCGAAGAGAATGGTGCACTAGTAAGGGTAATCCCTCCCCCTGTTTCCTCTTTGCCAGAAAATTTACACGGCCTGCTGCCTTGCGGCTTCTTAATACTGTGAGTATATATTTTTTTATTCCTTCCTATCTATCTATCTATAAAAATCTGCTTAAAGTGAGCTCTCCTATTTTCCTTTTAAATTTATCACTTGAATTCAAGTCTGCTCTTGGAGTTTCCACCAAAAAGGCAGCAAGTTAGAGAGCAAAAGAATTGAAGGCAACCCAAGCCAACCCAACCAGCCAAGGATGGATAATTCGAAGTTAAATATATGTATGTAGATCATCTTATGTTGGTGTGGGTGGTGTAATAAAAAAAAAGGGTTTGCCTATTATGTGAACCAATCATTCATAACAAAAAGGCATTGTTCATATTGTTTTTCCTTAAGGGGTCTTTAAATAAGACACGTGTTGGGCTGATAATGTTGCTTACGTATGAACCAATCATATGGAATGGAACTGTAAGAAAATATCAGCTCACTCTCCATCGATTATTGATTCACACTGCACCGGCGGAGAGAAATGACAGATAAACCACAAAACTAGAATTAAGAAGAAAGAAGACAAAAGCTTTCATCACCGTTGCAACAATGGCAACTTCGGTCTCCGCCGGATGTTATTCACTGCGAAAGGTGAACATTCTCGCGCCTAGTCTTCTTCTTTCATTTCGTGTTTTAGTTCGATGTAGAGTATGGTTTTTTTCTTTAATGTGGTGTAACTGTAGACCCAAATGCCGCAAATAGTGTGCAAAAAGAAGGAGAAAGACAGAGGCGGACATAATAATAACTATCCTTATAAAGTCATCGAAATTACTCCGCCGCCCAAGCACCTCGGCATTCGCTGCTTTCCTTCTGTGAGCATATCTTTCCTTTCTCCTCTCCGTTTTTTTTCCATTTGATTTTACAGTACGATGCTTGCTGCAGTGAATTGAAACGGCGAACTTTTTCTTTTTTTATGTATTCTCCTTTTTGATGTATGAGCAGCTGAAAGAATTTTAGTCATTAGGTTTGTTAAAACAGGCACGTCGTGATTTTCCCCTTCTCATTTTGGCTATTTATTACCTATGCACCTTGAGGCGTATCCAAAGGTACAACAGGGGACAACATAAAATCATATGCTCGGATTATTACTTCAGAAGAACTAGCACTTTGCTCGTTTCTCTGTTTTGATTACGAGGGATGGCTTGTTTTCTTTCCGTATTGAGTTGAGTCTAATATATATACATCATCCTTGTACATAAATAAAGCATGTTATAGTATAATGTCAATAATACAAAGTATGAATTGCCTGCAACTGCTGGGAGCATAGTAGGATAAGAGATAACTTGCTTCATTTCCAGTACTAAGATCTCTGTATCCGTTGGAAAATATGAGCATCTGTTAAAGTTTTTATTTGGCTGGGTTGATAATAGACTTGTTCACCCCTCCCTGTAAGTAGTTGTTTTATATCATGCTTTTGCAGAACTTGCAATGTGGAGAGAGTGTGACTATAGAGGGCCAAGCCTATACTATATCAGCTGTGACTCACAGGTATCAGCTTAGGAAAGGTAAGTACGAGCCCAGTGAGAAAAGGCTTGATGTGCTATCAACTGGAAGGTACATATTAAACTTGTATTTGGAAAATTTGCTCCAACAATCTTGATCTTCTTACCCTCTATTTATAAGATAGATGCTCGACTGACTACTATTAGATGCACTTGTATGTAAATTGTTAAGCCTTCAGGTTATATATAAATCATTACAGTGATCTGTGAGTATATGTAATTTTGTCGTTCGTTTTGATACTTCTTCAAGGTTTAAGAAACACAGCTTTTTCAAAGACGTTTTGCCGTTATAGCTTCAACGAGACACAGCCTTTGAAATAATCGCGGGGAATAACAATGGCGGAAAATTAATTAATGGTGCATCACGATTCACGAATCACGACTAGACTACAGGGAAAATAAATAGTGTAATTTAATTATGATATGCAGTCCACCACACTAAATCAGTTCTTCAAGTACTCTGAAAGGCGCTATCTCAACAAACTAAAAGCGCAATGAGAATCGCAACGCTTTTATCGACAGTACTACCTAACCGGCAATTCCCCCTTCATCAAGTCATCGTCTTCTCCTCACCCTTCACCAGCCACATTCCGCTACTATACTCTCATAAACCTCGCGGTCGTAGCATTCTTTATTTCTCCACGCGACTTTGGCTCTCCACCATGTCGACTGAGCCTTCCGAGAACGCAATCGTCGGCGATGAGAACGCCAAGTACGGATTCGCGAGGAGCGAGATGTACGAGAGCAGTCTCCGAAACACCGTTGACCCGTACGGCCGCCACGTGTTCCTCTGTTACAAGTCGCACGACGCGTGGCCTTCGAGAATCGAGGATACCGATGCGGATCCGCTGCCTAAGCTCCTTGCATCCGCGATTAAGGCTCGCAGAAATGAAATGAGTGTTAAGGTGCGCCATCCGCTAGTTAGCTATCAAGACCTTGTCGTTAGTTGTTTATTTCGGTCGATTTTGTCGGTTGATCTGAAGAGTCGCAGATTTTATTGCTTTTAAGATTTTGCTATTCTTGAACTGCTATATGTATGATTGTATCGGATACGGTCATTCACAATTTTATCGTGGTGAGTTGAATCTTGGTGGTTTAGACTACTATTTGGCTACTGTTTCTCGGTGCAGTGTGATTCTACTACATCTACGTGTTTTTATCCTCTTGACGATTGGATTGCTGTCTCATTTTATTTATGATGTGGTAACTTTATGATTGGTGATTTTTATTCGTAGACTCGCTTGACTATATGTGAAGGAGGAGACGAAGTAAAGCTTTCAGATGGAGATGTCTTGATTTTCCCTGAGATGATTATATACAGGTAAGCAAGCATGTCTATGCTTCTAATTTGTTCTCGTGTGCTAATATGTTTCCAATTCTAGTATGTTGCTCCGCTTCTTGACCAATGAATCGTGTTTGACATTCTGACATCTGGTAGGCCTTGCATATCCCATTGAGTTGTTGTACCTATAGGGACTGTGGATAGCTTTATATAGTTATATGATATGTGATATTCATTTCTATTTTTGGGATTCACAACTTCTGTCTATTTATTCTTTTTAAGGTGCTTGAAAGACTCAGAGGTGGATGGTTTTGTTGATGATGTGCTTGTTGGTGGCAAGCCATGGGCTTCTGGAATCCCGGAGAAACTAACTGGTTCGTATGTGTTTGTCTGTGCTCATAACAACCGTGACAGAAGGTGTGGTGTCTGTGGCCCAGTCCTGATCGAGAAGTTCGTGGAGGAGATTGGCATCAAGAGTTTGACGGATCAGGTACATGTGACTCCTTGCTCGCATGTGGGTGGCCATAAATATGCAGGGAACGTTATAATTTTTAGTGCTGATGCTGGTGGCAAAATTGTGGGTAACTGGTAAGGATGTGTTTTATCATTAAATAACTGTGTATTTTTTTTCTGGATACCTTTCAAAAAATTCGGTGCTGATTATTTATGTATCTGTTCCATTCCATGTGAATCATGCAATGGTTGACTGTTCGTTTCCTTCACGGAGGTATGGGTACGTTACACCAGATGATGTTGGCGAATTGCTGGATAAACAAATTGGCAAGGGAGAGATCGTCGAACGGATTTGGAGGTATGTGTATCATATCAAGCTCTCTCTTTCTCTTTGGACAGCGAGTTTGCTTTTCCTCTGCTTTTGTTTAGATTATATTTTTCGGATGATTCCAATATACGATTTTGCCAATCTGCAGGGGCCAAATGGGTGCTGATGTCGTCAAAGAATCCGAAAAGGACAGCGAACCCAAAGCAGCCAATGGATCGCATGGGGAGAAGGAGGAAGAGTCTCAAGATGGGGAAAAGGCGCCTGAGAGTGCTGGGGGCTGTTGCCAAGGTGCTAACAACGGGGTTTCATGCTGCCGCGATGAAAATGCGGAGCAGAAACCTGTTAAGAAAGCAATGGGCGGCTTCTCCTTTGGCAAGTTGGAGCAAAATCATCTTCTTACAGGTGTTGCCGTTGCTGGAGCTGTGGCTGCTGTTGTAGTTGCTTACAGTGTTTACAGAAAATCAAGGTGAAGTGATCCTCGCGACATACATTTCTAGTTTGACGTCTTATTGTGCAAATTGCCTGCTCTCCACTTCATTCTATATCGTATGAGTTCGGCACTCGCTAGTAGATCAACATATAATCTCGAGCTGTACTGCTTATGTAGTAGCACTACTAGTATAGTATGGATGGTGAAGTATCCGCTCCCTACCTAGGCTATTGTTTGTCTGTGTTCTTAAAATCATACGTAAGACATTGTGCGTGCTTACAAATACGGTACCTTTGTCATTGACATGAAGGAATTGCTCGCTTTCCGCCTCTTATATTCTGGGTGGTGCTTCATGTGGGGTTTGCTTGTTGTCTTCTAGATTTAAGAAAACAAATAAATAAATCTTCTTTTAGTGGAGGGAGTGTACCAAAAGTTTTGCAAATTCTAGAGGTGAGTTGGTCCTCAATCCTCTCTTCTCAGTAGTGCCTTCACCTTCAGTGTTTACTATACACACAGTGCGTTCGTTTTTCATTGAAATGCCACGCCTTTTTTCTTACCATGTGAGTGCGAGTGACTTTCAACTGTCTTTTCCTAAAGAAATGGTTCAAATTGATACTAACCTCGCAAAATGTCATTTTATCGGTTTTCATTTGGGAAAGTTTTCCTTGATCTATTTATGCCAGCTCCAAATTTGGTATAGTAGTAAATTCATTGAGCAACTACCAACCAAAATCGAACCCAGGTCTTGCACAGAAAAAGGTGGAGGAATATAATACCATTATACGTAACGTAATAAGCATAGCCGAACAAATAATCGCATATTAAATTATATCTAGGACTTCATTATTTTGTCTGAAGCTACTAGTTCAACAGCCGAAGTTCCTAGCTTATTTATCAATGAGTTTTTTTGTCTACTTATTAACGTGGGCAATGATAAAAGTATTTTTGCTACTGGACTCATATTCCATCGTTGTTTCATTTATACGTGTTACGGACTATATAATCACGGCGAAAGAGTTATTTATGAGCGTTTTGATAGAATCTGATGCAGTGCTGTTCAACGACGTAAAATGAGAAATTCATATTTATACGCGCAAAGGGAAAATCCTTCAAATTTATTGTAGCGACGAAGCATTAAGACATTGGAAGCATCATCATCGTCCTCATCATAGTAGGCTTTGTTATTGGGAAACGGTGTTTACAGCGGATACATTATTTGATAATCATGATTCTTTTATTTGTTCCTGCTCATAGATCAGTCAGTCAGTAGCCTTTAGAATAGAGAAAGCAGAGATGCCCCAAATTTCTCCTTTGCTTCCTTGTCGAAAGGATCCTCGCCGAGATACATGTAGATGAAAGCTCTGCAAAGCAATTCACTTTCTACCGTGCTCACGGTTTCGTCCATAACTGCAATTTTTTTTAATCTTGAAAGGTTTTCATATTCTATTTACCAGCTGCTATAAGCGAGACGTTTCTTATTACCTTTTGTTTGGAGTTCATATCCTCGACGCCTAGATATCTCAATAATTGAACCGGGCGTCAGCTTCATGTCATCTGATGTCTGTCCCATGATCCTGGAATTCCCAAAGCAATATTCAGGTAATATTTTTTTTTCTGCCTCTGTGTGTTTTATGGGGCTGATTGCATAATAAAATGGCCTATCTATAACATACATTTTTGTGAGCTCGTCGTCTTTCCCTCCCGTGAGCTTCTTAATGGCAGAACCTAGTCCTTGGTCGAAGCTTTTCCTAACCATGCTCATGGTTAGGCCAGAAAATACGATGACCAAACGAACCATCATCCCAACGTCAGAGTCGATCACCGTTTGATACATTTCTTTACTTGGTCTGGTTGGTGCTTTCCCAATTTTAGTCTTTAAAAGCTCTCCCATCTTTTCATTATCTGCATATAATCCTGCATTTCGCCACGTATCAGCTATTGATTTCTTGTTCGTGTTAACACGCATGATATATATACACACACACATAGATCAATGATAGTTTCTTGTTTGTTTGTTCTGACGTACCAAAGCCATATATCTTAATAGCAAGGCCGAGCATGCTCTTCTTCCTCAAACCAACAGCGTTGAGCTGCATTCCATCACAAAGTTTAACTGGAAACGATACTCCAGTCTTGGGCTCAACCTCTTCTTCTTTCACGGGGGGCTCTTCTGCTTTCACACTATTCTCAGCTTCCTTTTCTTCATTAATTTTTTCACACTCGTTAACTTTGCGATCGGCTATATCATCAACCTCCTCTTTCTGCGCTGGTTTGCCGCTCTCGGGATCAATCTCTAGCAGCAGCTCAGCCTTTTCGGAGACTTCATGCACGGTGGGAGCCATATTTTCTGGTAACTTTCAACTACAGTAGTTTGAATTTTGATCGAGTACGTGGATGATGTTTGATGAATCAAACGGTGGGTATATATAGAAACATTTGGATTGCTAGCTCTCTTGGCTTTAGCTAAACCTCGATATGAGCACTGGGTCGATTCACTTATTGCATTTATATTTCAATGAATGCTCTGCTTGAATTGAAGATGGCATTTTCTTGATAAGGTGCGAGTATCGATTTGTTTCTGGATATGTGATATTGTGCTCTTCTCATGAAATGTTGTATTAAGAAACATTGCATAAGAAATTACACGAATTAGAATGTTGTTTAAGTCCTACCATCAGTGGGTTTGGGCCTGGATATGATTGGACGATGACTCCTAAGTCCTAAGCCCATATACGTTGATTTAAAATAGGGTTAATTACAGTTCAGGCCCTAGTAACATTTTTAACTTTTGGTTCAGGCCCCATTCGAATTTCATTTAGGATAAATGACCAACTTTTTGAAAACTAAGCTGTCAGGCCCTAAAATGACGCAAAATGACATGTTTAACCCTGACATATGTCAAAATTACGCTGTATACCTAAATAATCCGTTCCAGCCAATTATAACAGTTCGGCGCTGAAAAAGAACACTTTCTTTCACTTGGATAACAACAGTCTTATATTGAGTACCATATGTCGTCTATTTAGTAACAAATGACGTCACAGAAGTAACACAATATTCAAAAATAATACCGCTTCCTGCAACATCTTTTGTTAATGTGTTACTGCAAGAATCGGTATTATTTTTGAATGATGTGGTACTTTTGCGACTTCGTTTGTTACTAAATAGACGTCATATGGTACTCAATACAAGACTGTTGTTATCCAAATAAAAGGAAGTGTTTTTTTTCAGCGCAAAATTGTTATAATTGTTCTTTAACCCTCCACCCGACCATCCCCCTGTTTTCCTAGACAGAAAATTCATCATTATAGGGAGCAATGCTCGATCAGTGGAAAAAATTGGGTTCGATAGTACGATGTAATAAATATGTCTGTTAATAACATTTTACTGTCGATAAGTAACGTCTTATGACGTTAAAATAACACTTAAGGTTTTTACGGTAACAAATCAGTATAATTGTGTAACAGTTATAATTGTTCTTGACCTCTCCACCCGATCATCTGCCCCCTGTTTCCCTAGACAGAAAATTCATCATTATAGGGAGCAATGCTCCTATAATGGGTTACCAATTTTCAATCTCGAAATGGGTAATAAGATCGAAACGCTAATGATTCGATCTTTTATAGAAAAACGCTAATGGTCGTCGCGTTGAGTTTAGGGTTTACGGTTTAGGGTTTATGGTGTAATACCGCATGATGGAAAACAAAACAAGGTGTTAACAATCGATTGCGCTCGATCTGTGTGAAAAATGGGGTTCGATAGTTCGATGTAATAAATATGTCTGTTAATAACATTTTACTGTCGATAAGTAACGTCTTATGACGTTAAAGTAACACTTGTGGTTGTTACGGTAACAAATCAGTATAAATGTGTAACAAATCAGTATAACTGTGTAACATAAAACTGACGTCAAATACATTTCAGAAATCACTTTTATTAAGGGTAATTTCGTCAAATCACAGTTTTCGGTCCTTTTTACTCAATTTTTCAAAAAAGAGGTCCTTAAAACTAAAAAAATGTCTGACAGGGCCTGATCCCTAATTTTAAAATATTCTGGGGCCTGACACAAAATTTCCCCTTTAAAATAATAATCGACTGGACAAGTTAGTTATTTAATGTCACTTCACTCAATCAATTCAAATTGAATTCAACTCAATTCAGTTCTATTTTACCAGCGACGCTTGGGTTGCTATGCTAAGAATCAAACGTAGTCGTTGACTCTTGTATTGCAAAGTATCAATCTAATCAACTCAAACCATACTTCTTTCGACTCTCAAAACTTAATATTTTTTGTATTTTGTCAGGATAAGATATGCAATTCGTGGTTGATTTCTAATTAATTAAACACAAGCTTGCTTGCTGCTGCTTTGCTTTCTAATCACTTTTGATAAGAAGACATAATAAAACAATTATAATCATGAAGAAAATGGGAATCTAAATCTATAAACAAGAACTTGCATAACCCAACCATGATCTGCTTGTTTGGTGTTATTGTCTCCTGTATGGATATCAATTTCCATGTGCATTACATTGTTTAATAGCTAGCTAGCCATTTTTTTTTCCTTTCATATATCTATTTGTTACTATTTTGTTTTATTTATGTATTATTGTTGGTAAGGAATATTTATATTTAAAAGGAAAAAGATGGGAACTGTTTGGTGACGCGGACTACAGTCTGAACAGCGGCTTTATCTCTCATCAGAGCAAACGCTACTTAAAAACCATACCCAACCATATTCACGCGGTGAGATGTCTTGTCTTGTGCAAACTCCATAATTTCCTTTTTTTTTCTTTAGCTTTTCTTTTGTCTGTCTATACTTTCCTATTCGAGATTTTCATCTGCTGTGTTCCTCAGTTGGTTTATTTTATTAATTGTCTTTCTGGTCCCGATAACAGTTGATCTGCTCAGCAGAAAAGAACTAATTTTTTGGAGGTGGGGATTCTCTTTAAGCATGTGGGATTACATTCTTCAGCGTGTACGCACGGAATTTGTAGTCCTTGTGATCTCTGTGCAAGATTGAGGTTATGGGTTTATACTTTAAATAAAGGTTTATTAGATCTTCCTCAATCTATTTATTGATCTGAAAAGCGAAATCATTCTGTAAGGTACTGATGTGGGTGAATGTATGTGCAGGTAGCAAAAGTTATCATCTTTCGGTGCTGGTTCAGTAAATGAAAGTGCTCTGTTTCGAGACTGAGTTGTAAGAGAAGTGCGTGGATAATGGGATCTGGGAACGGGTATTATTCTGAAGCAGAGCTCAGTTTAGACCCCAAATGGTTGATTGATCCGAAGCTTCTTTTTGTTGGGCCAAAGATAGGAGAAGGAGCACATGCCAAAGTGTATGAAGGAAAGTAAGTTGATCCGAAAAAAAAAAAAAACTTGTTTTCGACTATGTTTTGAGGATTTATCTCCCGGTTGGAATGATTGTAGTGTTAAAGATAGATAAAACTTGTTTACTTTGTTGACGATTGAAGTTTGGTTCCGGTCTACTTCTGATGATTTTGTTTTTCGCTTCGAATTAATGCTGTAAAGATCTCACTTTTGTATGTGGAGAATCTTCGAATTATTGGTCCTTTTTTCTTTCAGGTATAAAAACCAGAGTGTTGCCATCAAAATTGTAAACAAAGGCGAGACAGCAGAAGAAATTGCCAAGAGGGAGGCCAGATTCGCTAGGGAAGTTGCCATGCTTTCAAGAGTTCAGCACAAGAACTTAGTTAAGGTTGTCCAGTTATCGCCAGATGAGTGATTATGCAGCTCTTTTTATATAATTTTGATATTTTTTCCCCTTCCTCTTCAGTTCATTGGAGCTTGCAAGGAACCTGTGATGGTCATTGTAACCGAGATTCTGCTTGGCGGGACACTTCGTAAGTACTTGCTAAACTTGAGGCCGGGCTGTCTTGATATGAAAGTAGCTATCCTATATGCCCTTGACATTGCACGTGCAATGGAATGCCTGCACTCTCATGGCATCATTCACCGCGACCTTAAACCTGGTAATGGCTGCTAAAGTTCTTGACTTTTTATGTCCGCAATCTAAACAGACAACATAAGAGTAATAACCTGGCGACTGTGGGACTTGGATTCATCCTTGACATGATATTTTGCCGTGCCTATTCTGTGTAATTTAGAGCTAACTACTAGTGCTTATAGCTAATCTGGCACACCAATTTTAATTGCTCAGAAAATTTGCTATTGACGGAAGACCGTAAAACTGTGAAGCTAGCAGATTTTGGTTTGGCAAGAGAGGAGTCGTTAACTGAAATGATGACTGCTGAGACTGGAACCTACCGTTGGATGGCTCCAGAGGTAGTTCTAAAGATTTTCATCTCTCAATTTCATGTCTCAATTTAATGTTGTGATTTGCAGCTGTACAGTACGGTAACGCTTAGACAAGGAGAGAAGAAGCACTACAACCACAAAGTGGATGCGTATAGTTTCGCCATCGTTCTGTGGGAGCTTATACACAATAAACTACCATTTGAGGGCATGTCAAATCTGCAGGCCGCCTATGCGGCTGCTTTTAAGGTAATTATCGATTCCCTTAAAAACTGTTCAATCTATTCATTCTCTCTGTTCTGTTCTGATGATTCGGTACGTGGGCACACACACGTTAAACGGAAACGTTATTTTTCAGAATGTAAGGCCAAGCGCTGATGGTCTCCCCGAGGATTTAGCTAGAATAGTCACTCTATGTTGGGAGGAAGATCCCAATGGGAGGCCTAATTTCACTCAGATCATACAAATGCTTTTACACTGTTTATCTACAATTTCGCCGCCTGAGCCAGCTATACCACGCAGAATCTTGACTTGTGGTTCAAACACTGTTCTTGCGCCCGAATCACCAGGTACAAGCTCATTAATGGCCAAGAGGGACGACGCAAATGGTACGCCAAAGACCCCTATGGAAGAAAACAGCAACAAGCCAAAGGGATTTTTCTTCTGCTGCTTTTGAAAAAGTTCAACGAGTGTCTGTTGTACTGTAGCAAGTTAAGGTTTCTTATATTCGACAGAAAGAGTAAAAAGGTTGCTGGGATGGGTTTTTGCTGTAAAAATAATGTCTCCATCCAAAGGCCTTCACTCCATTATAGTAACTATATCAAGTGTTACACACTACTTATTCTAATTCTAATTTGACTATGTTTGATCAATCTGACGACTGAAATCTTAGTTTTCTCATGTGAGATGCGTTAACTACTACTACTACTACCAAGACTAATTCCAGCAAAATTTCATTCTCGTAATGGCAGTTCTACATCAACGATAAGAAAATTAAATCAAATCACAATTATTATTCACAATGGAACAGCGGTTGATATACTACGTCACACATCGGTTGATTCAAACAAATGAAACAGCAGCACAGCGCATTCAATCACAAGCAGTCAAGACTTAATTGGACAGACGACTTGCATTCTTAAAAAAGTAATTCACAAAGAGAACATCGTAAGAAGACTATTTTACTATATAGACAATCAGTTGCAGCATCCTCCTCTTTGTGCAACTGCTCCATCTCTAGGACCTGCAGGACCTTGTGGCCGGCCATAACCTACTTTGATACCTGATGACTGCAAATTGTCCCACAAAACATGTTAGAAATTAAGCAGGCATGTCAAGCCAAACCATGATTGGAAGTGAGTAACGGAATGAATTGCATTATTACCTCATTGGATACGTCGAAGATGCCTTCCTGGATGTTCTGAAGTATCTTTGCTGCAGACTTGGTGAATGCCTGTACATGAATTGATGTTTCAGAATTGTGTTTGGAAGCATCATCGGTGTGGATAAGGCTTACCTCCTCAACATTTTGTGCTGTTCTTGCAGAAGCCTCCAAAAAAAGAAGCCCATTTTCCTTTGCAAATTGTTCTCCCTCCTCCTTACTTACAGCTCTCCGGTGAGCGAGATCACTCTTGTTTCCCACGAGCATGATAGTCATATTTGGGTTGGCATGCTGCTTAGCATCTTCCAGCCAGCTTGCAAGGTGGTTAAATGTTTCTCTCCTGACGAACAAAACAAGTGATTTGGCATCATACATAGATAAAAAAAAAAGTATGAATTAGCAAAAGAATGCTCAAGCCGGAGACCCAAACTTGCCACAGCAGAGATATCTGCTTTCTACAATTGTTAACTTCGTTTACCTAGTGATGTCATAAACCAGAAGTGCGCCAGCTGCTCCTCTGTAATAAGATCTCGTGATGGATCTAAATGACTCCTGGCCAGCCTGAAAGAATATAACCGAATATAATACATCTGAACTACAATACGATAGCTTAAAAGAATCAAGCCTGGTTTCCAGTCACCGAGGATATCAACTAGAAATCACAAGGGACAGAAACCTACAATCACGATACAGAGATGATAAAGTAGCAACAACAACAACTTCAACAAACTGGAATCAAGATAGCAACAAATTAGCATACGTCCCAAAACGGATTGTATTGTACTGTACCCCAGACTATTCCAAGAGCAGCAACCCTTTCAATTTTGAGTTTTACCACTTCACCGATACTATTTGAAAGTCCCGAGTGTTTAACTTAAAGCTCGCTATACAGGGATTAAGAAAAAGAATATATGATAGAAGATGAAATTACAGTGTCCCAAATCTGAAGCTTCACGGGCCTCCCATCTATATTAATCATTCGCGCACCGAATTCAACCCCGATGGTGAGATCATGCACCGGCTGAAACCTCTTATCCGTGAATTGCAGAAGCAAGCAAGATTTCCCAACGCCTGAAACCAAGATAACTCTTTCAGTAATGGAAAATTTATGACAATACTAATTAATTCTTCCATTTACCTGTATCTCCAATGATTATGTACTTGAAGAGATAATCGTACGACATGATAATTGCGTAGCTTCCGATCAAATATTGAGCAACACGGCGACGAAACCCAAACGTGTTGGTCTTTATGCGAGCGCTTGCGTCTATAACAAGATTGGATGGATATGACCGAGTCATATAATTTGGGCCGTAGATAACCTCGTTTGGGCCTAGACCCAAATATAAGCCCAAGATTTATACATATAATATTATAACACGACAAAGCAAGAAAGATGCTCGACCCATGGGTCCCGCCAACATGGCGCCTTCATCCGCCCCGCCGCGTTTCTGCCAATCATTCTCAATAAAATAGTTCATCAAATCTTTTCCTTTGCTAGTAGAAGGATGAGCAGCGGTTCTTGGAACACCGTTGAACTGGAATTTCTGTACTACGCTTTAGGGTGGATTTCATTTTTGTCATGGGCGCTGTGCTTCTACCCTCAGGCCATCTTAAATTTTCGGAGGAAAAGGTCGTACTTTCCTTTCTTGTATGTTTTCAATTTTCATTACCTTTTTTTTTTATCGTCCCTGCTCTTTATTATGATTCTCTGTGCAGCGTTCGTGGGTTGAGTTTTGATTTTCTGGTGTTAAACTTTATCAAGCACTCATCCTATTTAGTGTACAACGCCTCTCTGTTCTTTAGTCCCTCTGTCCAGCGACAGTATCGTGAGAAGTATGGTTTTGACCAGGTTTGTTTGCTGCTTTGGTCTATTTTATTACTGGCAATAAACTTTATGAAGTGAGTGTCTTTAATTTTGACTACTAAGCATAACGCATGTCTCTTATTGCTGCTGTAGATGATACCCGTAGCTGCAAATGATGTGGCTTTCTCTGTGCACTCCGTTCTGCTGATCGTTTTAGCCTTCTTGCAAATCGCAATCTATGATGTAATACTATCTATGTTCCCACTATCATTTTATCTCGAGCAATACCAGAAACGATTATGAAGTTGTGGTTTTGAATTTGCAGCGAGGAGATCAAAAAGTCTCCAGGATTGCGATTGTTATTGTTTCTGCAGCGCTGTTTTCGATTTCAGTTTGTGTTTTCGTAGCTTTACCGAACCATTCTTGGTATTGGCTTATCTCCGTCTTCAAGTAAGATGATGCTGTCCTGTTCTTCTGTAAAACTTCCTTCTCTTACGAAAGTTAGTTGCCTTAATACTCACAACTCACAAGATGCAATACTGATTCTTCTGTCTGGTCTGAATTCATAGCACTTTGCAAGTGGTTATGACAACAATCAAATACATTCCTCAGGTTAGTGTGACTATATTATCATCTTCCTTTCATCCCAGTTTGAAAAAATAAACAATTTGGCAATTCAATGTTTATCTTGTGCAGGCATTCTTAAACTTTCAACGTAAGAGCACGAGGGGGTTCAGTATGGGCTACGTTACGCTTGATTTCACTGGAAGCACCATGAGTTTTTTCCAGATGGTGGTCGAATCAATCGATCAAAGTAAGTGAGTTGTCGGCTATGGGATGTGTATTTTTCATTCACTCGTATTTCATTACATCATTTACATCAGTCTCGAAGAAAAGAAATAAACTTTGACCCCATCCGCAGGATCTGCAGTGAATCTTTATGGGAACATGGGAAAGACTTTGCTGTCACTGGTGAGTATCTTCTTCGACGTTATCTTCATGATCCAGCATTTCATCTTGTACCGTGATTCTGGGAAGACGGATATTTCTCCGAAGGAAATTGATGATGCTTTGAGCGAGAAACCGTTCGTTAAAAACTCAGATGAGTTGGATGAAGATGACGTACCATGAGTATTCAGAGTTGCTCGATTGATCTACACCTGTGAAGATGGGTTGACATGTTGTAAGATAGGGAATATCTGTACTGATGTTGCGTGGTTCATGTCCGTTTCTGAAAGAAACAACAAAAACATTCATATAATCTTTGTGTTTTTGCTGTTCATTACAACATTGAAATGTTATTATCAGAATTACGTTTACTGCAATTTTTAAATCTCAGAATATCTAGATTGGCTGCAACTGAGCATATCACTGAATTACAAATTCTGGATAAAATAAGGGAACAAAACAAGTCTTACCTGTTAAATGATGGTAATTAGTCATCTTGACCACGTGGAAAATGAAGAAAAGTTCATTCAAAGACGTAATAAGTTTTGATGACTATAAATGAATAAAGACTACCCAACAAGTCATATATGGACAAGAGTTAAATCCTTTCTTGGTTTATGTGTGATATGATAAGGATTTTGTGGACGATTTGTCTGCTTTAGTGTGCGATATGTTTTTTCTTTTTGGAGGACTACACGCTATATATATGTAATCGATCCTATCATGTAAGAAAATGAAACATGCAGTAAAACATCGAGCATGCAATACTCGACGTAATATTCCACCACTATTATTGCAAGACTTCAGTTCTGCACTTAACTAAAAATTCCAGCAAATTTGTTATCAGAGCCACGATGACGTCAATACCGTCGTTATTCCAATATTCTCCGAGTCAAGTGCCGATCTTCGAAGGGGAGCACTATGATTACTGGAGTAGCCAAATGCAAACCTTCTTTATCTCGTTGGATCTTTGGGAAGTGATCGACAACGAAGAACCAACCCAAGACGAGAGCGAGTTCGACGAAGAAGATGAGGTTGAAACAGCCAAATTCGCCAAAACCACAAAGAAGACGACGCTGAAACCATCAAAGCACAAAAGGAGTTATTGCAAATGCACGAGAATTTGATGAAGCAAACTTGATTGAAACGGAGATGAAGAGCGAGGGAAACTTAAAATGTAAAACTGTATTGAAAAATCAGAGTCATTAAGTTACATTATTGGCGGGCTATATACAGTGTTAACTAATAGGCTAAAGACTAAAATACCCTCACGATACAAAAGTCACAAAAGCCCATAAACTAATACATGCAACTCAGCTTAATTCTGTTCAGCTCAATTCTGCTCTTGAGATCACAGTCAGCTTCTTCCCACATGATCTTGACAGCTTTTGCCTGGTAATTCCAATACCCCCCGCAAGATGGACGGTATGGTATATGTTCATTACGGACCTCTTGGACAACAGATTGGTAAGAATGGAAGCTGGTAAAGGCTTGGTAAAAATGTCTGCCACCTGCTTCACTTCGAACTGGCAGCAATTTAATATTCCCTATGCGGAGATGATGTCGGATAAAATGACAATCTATCTCGATGTGCTTGCTTCTTTCGTGGAATTTGGGATTAGAAGCAAGTTGTATTGCCGAGCTATTATCGCAGTAGATCACAAGGATTTGTTCTGAACTGTTGCCAAGCTCGAACATTAGCTGTTTGAGCCATAACACTTCACTCGTTGCAGACCCCAATGCTCTGTATTCAGCCTCAGTTGATGACCTCGCAATTGTTGTCTGCTTCTTCGCCTTCCAGGAGATCAGATTAGTGCCAAGGAAAGTGCAAAGACCTGTGACTGATTTCCTAGTGTCTGGACAAGTAGCCCAATCCGAATCCGAGAATGCTTTTATCTGCAAATCAGAAGAAGAAGACATGAATAAGCCTTGACCAATTGTGTTCTTAAGATACCTGAGTAGGTGATGAGCTGCGGTTAGATGCGATGTTCTTGGATTACTGATGTATTGGCTTAATTTGTGTACAGCAAATGTTACATGTGGCCGTGTAAAGGTCAAGTACAATAATCTGCCAACAAGTCTTCTATATTGTGCTGGATTCTGTAATGGGTCACCATCTGAAGCAGTCATCTTAATCCTTGGGTCCATGGGTGTTGTACTTGGTTTAGCACCCAAGTAACCTGTCTCTTCAAGCAATTTTAATGTGTATTGCTTCTGAGATATATATATTCCTCCGCTGTTTCTTGCCACTTCTAGTCCAAGAAAATATTTCAATGAACCTAAGTCCTTTAGCTTGAAAATACCATGAAGGAACTGCTTCGCTGCATTTATCTCTTCAAGTGATGGACCTGCAAAGATCATGTCATCCACATAAACAAGAATAATAACCATATTATTACCAGTCCCTTTGACAAATAGAGAATGGTCGGCCTCAGTTTGTCTGAAACCAAAGTTCTGCAGCACTTGGGACAACTTTGAATTCCATTGTCTCGATGCCTGTTTGAGACCATATATTGACTTCTTCAATTTACAAATAAATTTCTTTGAGCCGTCTAATTGCAGCCTAGTGGTGTATCCCGGTGGGAGATCCATGTACACTTCCTCGATTAAGTCTCCATTTAAAAATGCGATGTTGACATCCATTTGAAAGATATGCCATCCCTTTGAGGCTGCTAATGCTAGGATCACCTTTATTGTGCTTGATTTAGCTACCGGGGCAAAAGTGTTTACATAATCAACTCCCTCTTGTTGATTATACCCCTTCGCCACCAAACGGGCTTTGAACCTTTCAACTGTTCCATTAGAATGGAGTTTAACCTTGTATACCCACCTACACCCAATTGAGTGCTTTCCTTGAGGTAGGATGACCACTGACCATGTTTTATTTTCTTCTAATGCCTGTAGTTCTTCATCCATGGCTGCCCTCCACTGATGATGTTGAACTGCTTGGTGATAGAACCGTGGTTCTGATGCTGTAGAGACTGCCAAAGTAAATCTTTTATATTGACTGGAAAGGTTATTATGAGTACAGAAATTTGAAACAGGATATCTCTCTGTTGTGGCTCGGCAACAGTAGTCCTGTAGATAGGAAGGTGGCCTTGACTGCCTAGATGATCTTCTCATTTGTTGTGCAAGACCAGAATTGCTTGCTGTATCTGAACTGTCCACTTGATCACTCAAATCTTCTTCTGTTGTCTGATCTGTAACTGCATTGTGGCCTGCTTCACCAAAATCTTCCTCTGTTGTTTCACCAATATCAAATTATTGAGTTGGATCTGTGACAGTATCTGCAATATCTGGATCCAAATCTTCACTGGCAACCTTAGGTAGAACAAAGTCAGGGAACTCTTCATTCGGCTGTTTCTTATTCATATCAGCCAATGGGAAAACATGTTCATGAAACCCATCCCTAGTTACATAGACCTTCTTAGTATCTAAGTCTAGAACCTTATACCCCTTAATTCCATTGGGATATCCCAAGAATATACAAGCTCTGGCTCGTGGGTCAAACTTAGTTCTATTAGCAGCTAGGGTAGAGGCATAACATAAGCAACCAAAACATTTAAAAACAGCATAATCTACTGGTTTATGATGTAGCAACTCATAAGGTGTCTTATATTTTAATATTCTTGAAGGGATCCTATTGATAAGAAAAGCAGCTGTAAGGATACATTCATTCCAGAAGATCAAAGGCAGCTTGGACTGGAAATACAATGCTCGAGCCATATTGAGAAGATGTCTATGTTTCCTTTCAACAACGGAGTTCTGTTCAGGAGTTTGCACGCAAGAAAATTGATGAAGTGTCCCTTTATCCTTCAAGAAATCTGTGAATTGCAGCTCTTTGGCATTGTCGGACCTTAGCACCTTTATTCTAGTTTTAAACTGGTTTTCAATCATGTTGAAGAAGAAGGGAATAATGCTGGCCACATCAGATTTATTCTTCAACATGAATATCCAAGTGTATCTTGTATGATCATCCACCAAAGTTAGGAAATACTTGTGTGATGTGTGTGATATAACATGAAACGGTCCCCATATGTCACAATGGATGAGATCAAAAGCTGAACATGCAATTTTATTCTCAGAATCAAAGGACAATCTTGTTTGTTTAGCTAAAGGGCAAACCTTGCAAACATCATGAGAAACAGAAACATTTCTACAGTTCAACTTATCTCTGACTTTATTCAAGATATCATATGAAGGGTGGCCTAATCTCTTACGCCATACATCTAAGGAAACTGTAACCGAGGCAGAGTTTGTCATAACATGCTTATCTAATTCTGCATTATTCACTAAATCAGAAGTATCTAGCAGATATAGTCCTTCTCTTTTGTTACCCTTGCCAATCATCAACTTCTGAGTTGAATCCTGAATGACAAAGTGGTCACTGAAAAAAGTCAAAACAACATTGTCAGAGGCAGTTAAGGAACTTACTGATAGCAGGCTGAACTTGAAAGCTGGAATATACAATACTTCATTCAAAACTAGATTAGTCCCAATTCTGATTGTTCCTGCATGATCTACTCTTATGGACTGATTGTTAGGTAAAACTACATAGATGGGATTTATAAAGTTCAGTGATTCAAAGATTTCAAGGCAGCAGCTTATATGCCTTGAGGCTCCTGAGTCAACAAACCAGAGTTGTTTATTGTGCAGATCAGGTATATTAAAGGACAAGCACAAACCTCTGGATTTACCTGTCCCCTGCATTGGCTGATCCAAAGATTGGCTGGCATTTTGAGTGTCCTCTGATTTGTTAAAGAGCATCTTGAACTGCTGTAGTTGCCTTGGATTCAGCTGCTGAACAAAGTTCTCTGCCATGACAGTGTATCCATCTGTACTCTGTGGTTCAAGTGATACCTGATTAACTCTTTGACCTTTAGGCCTTGGATTCTGCTTGAGACTCGGTGGATATCCATGCAACCTGTAGCAGTTGTCTCAGTGTGCCCTTGATCCATCCTTTTTGGGGTTGAAGCTTGGTTTTCTGTTCTGCAGATAATTGACTGGAATTGCAGATCCCAGGGAGTTCTTGGCCAACAGAGACATGTGTTGTGCGGCCTCTTTCTGGTTGCTGGCAGCTTCTGAGATTGGAGCTGAGGAGATTGCTCTCTGTCTCTCTTCTTGAGCAATCAGAGAAAAGACTTTATTAATTGGTGGCAGAGGCTCCATCAGTAATATTTGCCCTCTGATATGCGCATAAGACTCATTGAGTCCCATGAGGAAAGTTATCACATAATCCTTCTCAAAATAGGATTTCAGTTCTTGAACACCTCCACAGGTGCAAGTTCCACAGGTACACGATGGTCTGAAGTTAGTGAGCTCATCCCATAGAGTCTTCAGCCTTGTGTAGTACATCCCTGTGCTCGATTGATTCTGGTAGTGCCCTAGCAACTCCTTTCTCAGCTGATAGAATCTCGGTCCATTGCTTTCTTGGAATCTTTCTTGAAGATCAACCCAAATAGCTCTTGCAGATTCAGCGTACAAGATACTCGCCGAGATTTCCTTTGATACTGAATTAAGGATCCACGAAATTACCATATCATTGTTCCTTTTCCACGCAAGAACCAATTTCTGATCGGTCTCCAATGGTTTGTTGATAGTTCCATCGATGAAACCCCTTTTGTTCTTGACAGATAGTGCGATCATCATTGATCTGCTCCAAGACGCATAATTGTCCCCAACAAGGCGTTGATGAACAAGAATCAGCCCAGGGTTGTCCGTGTGATGGAGATAAAATGGATGAAGCTGATCATCCATGACTGATTTCTCGATTTGAGGTACACGCGAATCAGTGTTACTCTGATTTTCTTGATTTGATTCCGCCATTTGAAGCTTGATTTGTGTAGAATTTGCTGAGAATTACGATCGGCGCAGCTGATGAATTAAAAGTGCTCTGATACCATATTGCAAATGCACAAGAATTTGATGAAGCAAACTTGATTGAAACGGAGATGAAGAGCGAGGGAAACTTAAAATGTAAAACTGTATTGAAAAATCAGAGTCATTAAGTTACATTATTGGCGGGCTATATACAGTGTTAACTAATAGGCTAAAGACTAAAATACCCTCACGATACAAAAGTCACAAAAACCCATAAACTAATACATGCAACTCAGCTTAATTCTGTTCAGCTCAATTCTGTTCTTGAGATCACAGTCAGCTTCTTCCCACATGATCTTGACAGCTTTTGCCTGGTAATTCCAATAGGAGTTGAATAAGAAGGATGCCATGGTGCTACGATATATTCAACAAGGCGTTGGAAGATCCATTTTTCCTCGTATCTTTGGTGTTAAAAAGGCGAAAGATGCGTGGAATATTTTGAAGCAAGAGTTTTAAGGAACTAAAAAAACAATCACCTTGAAGCTACAATCTCTATGGCGAGATTTTGACAATCTCAAGATGGACGAAAGAGAGACCGTTCGTGAATTCTCATCTTGGACCACGGAGATCGTAAACAAAATCAAAAGTTGTGGCGACAAGATCTCAGACAAAAGAGTCGTGGAAAAGGTATTGTGATGTCTTCCTCCAAAGTTTGATCATGTGGCTGCCGCCATTGAGGAGTCGAAGGACTTATCCAAGATGACCATATACGAGTTGACGGGTCACTTCTAGCGCATGAGCAAAGAATCAATTGGTCGATCAATCAATCAACCGAACTTGCTTTCCAATCCAAACAAGTAAGCCGGAAGGAGAATTCAAATCAAATGAAGGAGTACTCCAAGGGCTGCCAAAATCAGAAGAATAAAAATTGGAAAGGAAAGCCATCTCAAAAATTCGGCGAACAATCTTCCAAGTGTATCATCTGCAAGAAGACGAACCATGAATCTAAAGATTGCTACTTCAGATGCAAAAGATGCAAAATTCCGAACCATTCGCAAAAGGATTGTTGGCATCAAAAATCTGAAGAAAAGGAAGATGCAAAGTTCTCCGAGCAACCGAGTGAAGAAACCCTCTTCTACTCAAGTAACGGTGCCGAATCAAAGAGTATGTGGTATTTAGACAGCGGGTGCAGCAAACACATGACGGGCAACCGTGACCTCTTTGTTGATCTAAACGCGAGTATCACTTCTCAAATCATTCTCGGGGACGAATCTCAAAGAAGGGCTGAAGGAAAAGGAACGATCACTGTTCAGACGAAGAAAGGAGAAAGGAAGCTCATTTCAGACATGCTTTACGTACCGAATCTATCACACAACCTTCTCAGCGTTGGCCAACTCATTCAGAAGGATTTCTCTGTTCACTTTGAAAACGGGAAATGCCAAATTGTCGAGAAGAAGAAGAACATGGTCATCGCAAATATCGAAATGAAGAATAAAATATTTCCTCTTTCGATACCGCTTAGCCACAATCATGCACTTAAGGCAGAAAATTCAGATTTGTCACGTTTATGGCACTTACGATACGGTCATCTAAATGAGGAGGCGTTTCATCTCTTGAAAGCGAAAAACATGGTTATAGGACTTCCTAATATTCACAAGTCGAGCCATGTGTGTGAAGGTTGCATCTACGGGAAAATGCACAAGCTTCCCTTTCCGAAGACTTCTTGGCGAGCCAAAGCACCGTTGGAGCTAATTCACTCGGATATATGTGGTCCGATGCAAACGCCGACACGGGGAAACAAGAGGTATTTTATCCTCTTCATCGATGATTATACGCAGATGATATGGATATATTTTCTCGGTCAAAAGTCGGAGGCGTTCTCTACCTTCCTGCGGTTCAAGGCACTTGTCGAAAGACAAAGTGGTTTTCTTATAAAGGCGCTAAGGACAGATCGAGGAGGAGAATATCTCTACAATCCATTCTTGGAATATTGTAAAGAAAATGGAATTAAAAGACAACTCACGGTGAGTCGAATGCCACAACAAAATGGTGTCGCCGAAAGAAAAAAACCGAACAATTGTTGAAATGGCTAGGAGCATGTTGAAAGGGAAGGGCGTTCCAAACCAATATTGGGCCAAAGCAGTCTACTCGGCTGCCCATATTCTCAATCGATCACCTACGAAAGCTGTCCAAGATAAAACTCCGTACGAGGCGTGGTACGACCAAAAGCCGAGAGTCGATCATCTTCGAGTCTTCAGCAGTGTGGCTTTCGCTCATATTCCTTCTCAAAGCCGCGGGAAATTCGACGAGAAAGGTCAGAAGCTTCTCTTTATCGGCTATAGTGATGAGTCCAAAGGATATCGTCTATTGAACCCAACAACAAATAAAATCATATTGTCGCGAGACGTTATTTTTGATGAAAATGCAGTTTGGTACTGGAGAGTAAAATCGGTGGATCAAATCACTTATCTTAATCCATCATCATCTCAAATTTCTCCGGCGGATCAGAAGTCGAGGAAAACTCGACTCCCCCTTCAAGTCAAGAAGACGACGACGACAACGAAAGCCCTCCAAGGAAAACACGCTCGATACGAGAACTTTACAGAACCACTGATGTTGTGCTATTTTCCAGCGAGCCTCAAACATTTGAAGAAGCATCGAATGAAGAATGCTGGACAAAAGCGATGGACGAGGAAATCTCTACGATCGAAAAGAACAAAACATGGGAGCTCGTCGACCTACCGAAAGGAAAGAAAACAATTGGGCTGAAATGGATCTACAAGATCAAGTATAACGAGAAAGGCGCAATTCAAAAATACAAAGCTCGGATCGTTGCTAAAGGCTACTCTCAAAAGCATGGAGTCGACTTCACCGAAACATTTGCGCCGATGGCTCAAAACGAGAAACTTCAAATTCATGATGATGCTGAAAAGGCTGATGATAATCTTTATCGGAAGTTGATCGGTTCGTTGCTCTATCTCAACACTAGACCGGACATCACCTATTCGGTTAGTCTCCTATCTCGTTTCATGAACGAACCAAGTAAAATTCATTTCGTTGCCGCAAAACGTATATTGAGGTACTTAAAAGGGACCAAAGGTCTTGGCATCGAATTTAAAAAGGAAGAAAATTTTCATCTGGTCGGTTATAGCGATAGTGATTGGGCCGGTTCGGTGGATGATCGAAAAAGTACTTCCGGCTATATTTTCTGTCTTGGTTCTAACATAATATCATGGAGCTCAAGAAAGCAAAAATCAGTTGCATTATCTTCTTCGGGGGCCGAATATATTGTTGCTACTGACGCCGCTTGTGAAGCAGTTTGGCTTAGAAAAATCTTGAAAGATTTAAAGTTTGAGCAGAAGGAACCAACCACGATTCACTGTGATAATATGTCAGCAATCGCGATGACGAAAAATCTCGTGTTTCATGCAAGAAGCAAGCACATCGAGCTCGTCATCATTTAATTCGAGAATTGGTGACTCGAGGAGAAATTCGCATGGAATTCGTCAATACAAATGACCAACCAGCGGACATGCTAACCAGGCGATAACAACCGAGAAGTTAGAGAAGTTAAAGAAACAAGTCAAGATTGCAAATTACGAGGGGTGTTAAATGATGGTAATTAGTCATCTTGACCACATGGAAAATGAAGATAAGTTCATTCAAAGACGTAATCAGTTTTAATGACTATAAATGAATAAAGACTACCCAACAAGTCATATATGGACAAGAGTTAAATCATTTCTTGGTTTATGTGTGATATGATAAGGATTTTGTGGACGATTTGTCTGCGTTAGTGTGCGATATGTTTTTTCTTTTTGGAGGACTACACACTATATATACGTAATCGATCCTATCATGTAAGAAAGTGAAACATGCAGTAAAATATCGAGCATGCAATACTCGACGTAATATTCCACCACTATTATTGCAAGACTTCAGTTCTGCACTTAACTAAAGATTCCAACATTACCAGCAAGACAAGATTATGGGGTATCTTTACTGAATTGATTTGTTGCCTGCTCTGAAGCTTTACAAAGTCTTAAATAATCAACAGATGGAGCAAGAAGCGCGACTTGGGCTTTTGACCAGAAAATGAGCCCATTAAGGAGCCCACTTAAGAGCCCAGTTCTTGGTTATTCAGGCCCGTTGAGACTATTTTTATTTAAAATATGATATCTTCTTGGGGCCGGGTTGTAAATAAAACAAACAGGTATTGTTTATTTGTTTTTTTTTTTCAAAACGATAGCATGTATTTCAATAATTTTTTTTTGTACAAAGGCTTAATAGCCCCCAAGATCTTCCTGCAAGCAAGAGGAACAGGCAAGATAAAAGCTCATTGGGTATTTGTTATTTCATCAAGCAAAACAACAGAAGAACCATCACAAACAAAAGCCCCCAAAAGCGGAAAAAACTCTCAAAAAAGAGAGCACTCCCATATGAGGAGACTGAAGCTCTCAAAATGAGAGACAAAAGGAGAAACAAGAAAAGGCAGACAAATATAGCACATTTACTTGAAAACAGGTACTGTTTATGACAACACAAGGTTTTGACATCAAGTAAAACCAAATCACTGGCAGGATCAAAACGGGATCCATGCTTTCGTATATTGCCATAGCGAGCGAGATAAAGGGAACACAAAGATGTGCGGAAAAGTTAGTCGTCTTTCACATTTTCAACCACTTGGGCTTGGTCATCTTCTTCTCTTTTGGCTTTTGCTCGACAGAAGGGCTGGCTTCCTTCGGTTCGGGTGTCGGATGCTGAGGCTCAGAACTGGGTTCTGCTTGCTCAGCCAAGTACTCGAGACCTTGCAAAGACATTACATCCTCTCCAAGGAAGGGGCCAGATAATGTTGAATCATCATTACCTATATTTATGATCAATCATATAAGAGAACTGAAAATCACAGAGATAGATGGAAGGTACTATCAAAGAAACATGTCTTTGTCTCGAAAGAACATTGGCATGTGATGGCACTCGACCTTTTGGCATATCGTATGCAAAGTAGACAATAGCCCCCGGTACAAAGCCAGCAGAGTACAAGTCCTGAGACATGTCCTTCAGTTGCTTTTTGGGAGGCGTCGTATCTGTTGAAACGATTACTGCTAAGGCTTTGTGCTCAAACAATTACATTGAAACGGAAAACATGGAACAATACACTCACATAGATAAAATGGAACTTCTGGATGAACAATGACCTTCTTCATTAGATCAACTAAGCTTTGAATGGTTTCAGACGGATGAAATGATGCCTCTAACGTATGATTGTCAGGGAAACGTACTCTAATCACAGCCTTATCAAACACCAGAGAGATAAAGACAAGGAGGAGATAAGGCGACAACCGTCATAAGATTTAACAGCGCAACGTTGCTTAGCGGACGAAAAACATTGGTCAATAGGACTACAAATACAGTACCTTGGTCATCTTCGATCTGCGGGAAGCCTCTTCAGCTTCTCGTATCTTTTTCGTCTTCAAGTGTTTATCTTTGCATCACCAAGACGTGAAAATTCAGACTTTTAACTTCAATAAAACAAAAATGGAACGCATTATCAATGTTACCTTCTTTTTTAGTTGCTAGAAGGCGGTAGTAGTCTTCTGGTGTGAACTCATAAAAGTCATCTGTCTCTTCTGAAGCTATCACTTAAAGACAGAACAATCGAACATTTATCAATTAATATCCAGAGGAATCAAAGGATACAAATACAGTAATAATTTTAATTATACCCACCCATATCAGAGGCATCGCTGCTGGGAGTTGCTGAAGCTATTGTAGTTTCAAAGACTCGAATTTCTCGTCCATATTTCTCTCTTGCAGCCGCGAGCTTAGCCTGTATACAAGGGGACACGCGAGGTAAGAAAAGCAACTAATCATCAATGGATAAATTCTATTACATGAATCGGTTCAGCAAAACGATCGACTGCTGCCACTAGTTCAATCTTTGGATAGAGCAAAGGGCACAAGAGAATTCGAAAAGCTCATCCAAAAGATCACGACTTACACACAAGAAAACACGAATCCTTAACGAGAAATCTGATAATCAAAATAAAACCTTGGCTAATTCTGCATCCATCTGCGAAGCAGCTACGAATCTTCTGCGCTTCCAAGCAGGCAAAGAATCAATAGTCATCCGGTAAGTTCCCTTTACGCTGTTTTTTTTTTTAATTATTTATTTTTATCCTAGTTGAATTTTGCTTGATGGGGTGGACAACCGATCAAAACGCTACGCGGCTGGGTCGGAGTTCAGATTCAAGGCCCAACTATCTTAATATGTCGCCCTACTTTTTTATTAGGATTCATCCGTCGGTTCGGTTCGGTTTCTTCAAAATTCGGTTCGGTTTTTCGGTTTGTTTTACGTATGCTTAATCCGATATCCGAACCGTTTTAATTTGGTTCGGTTCGGTTTTTTATAATTCGGTTCCGGTTTTTTGGGTTCGGTTTTTCGATTTTATCAACAAAAAAAATATTATGAACTGAAAATAGATAAAACAATTTATGGTTATTAAAAAACAAAGAATATTTATGGAACGTGACATGTAGGAAAATAATTCAAAAGGCCGGAAAAAAAAAAACAACATGAAAATGGAACAAAATCTAACCAAAATATAAAAACATTCATTTGAAGATAATAGAAATTATTTGGGAGAAAAATAGTATTTGATTGGTGAGGAAAACATTTACCAAAAATGAAAAAAAATTATACCAATGAAATTATATTTACTGTGTTGTTTACGTTATGCGAGAAAAAATGATTTTTGATATTTTCTATTTTTAATGTAATATGATAATTTCAGTTCGGTTTTTCGGTTTTTTCGGTTTTACGTATGCCTAATCCGATATCCGAACCATTTTAATTTGGTTCGGTTCGGTTTTGTACAATTCGGTTCGGTTTTTTCGGTTCCGGTCTTTTCGGTTCGGTTATTTACGGTTCAGTCGGTTTTTTCGATTTTTCGTTAATTTGAACACCCCTACTTTTTATAGCAAATCTGACTGTGTTTGGTTTATAGATAGGGATGACAATGGGCCGGGTCCGGACCAGACCCGCATCGGACCCGCCCCTAATGGGCCAGGTGTTTTTAAAATAACCGGGTATGGGCGGGTAATGGATTTGAATTCTTCTACCCGGCCGGGTCCGGGGGCGGGTCCCGGGTCTTGCCAAACACGCCCCGAGACCCGACCCGAAACCCGCCCCGAAAACATATATATTATAATTTATTCCGTTGTTAAGTTATATAATGTTATTGTTAATATTATGAATAAATAAATTGGTTGGTTTAATGCTAGAGGTTTGGTATTACAAAGGTTAGGTTGCAGGTAGGGTGAGCGCGGTGCGGTTTGGGCGGTTTTTATCGAAAATTTAACCCGACCCAATGTATTGCGGTTTTCTAAAATATACCCCAAACGCGATCAAAAAAATCTTAACCCGATAGATTGCGGTTTGCTTATGTGCGGTTGGGTTGGGGCGGTTTTGCAGTTTTAATATTTATTTTTATCCTAACGAAAATTAAGGTTATATTCTAAAGTATAGATAGATCAAAAAGGTAATCATTAACCTATTTACAAATATAAAAGTTTATATACAGAAATGTTATTATCGTATTAATAAATAATAGTAAGTTAATAACAAATAATAAAAGTCCGATAAGAAGTTTGATTAGAAGCTCATATTCCTTGTTCACAGTCGGCTTTTGGTAAAGCAACTAAAGCAGGTGCCTCATTTTGATTTAAAAATTTCCCTTATTAGAAATAAATTTTTTATTTTAAAAATTTAACTTGACTTCTATAAACATCAAGTGTTATAGTTCTTGATCTGAAGTCCGAATAAGGAAGGAGGGTTGCATTGGATAGATACGTAATTTTTTACTACATAATATTTAATTTCTTTTAAAAAAATCATCAGTTAGAACTTAGCTTTACGCAACGTGTTATGATTAGGCCATGTCTTTGTATCCAATTCCCATTTCGAAGAAGAAAATTATTTATTTCAAAATTTTAACTTGCCTTCTATAAACTTCAAGTGTATAATTGTTGATCCATGTCCAAATATAGGAGGAGAGTTGCATTGGATAAATATATAAAAAAATTTCACTACATAATATCTATTTCTTTTTTTATGAAAAACTCATTTAGAGCTTAGCTTTACGCAACGTATTATGATGAGTCAGATGTTCTTGTATTAATAGTAATTAATATTCGCAACTATTATGAGTTATATATATTATTTTATGAAATATTGAATAAAATATAGTAAAATTTTAGTATATTTTTAAATGCGGTTGGGAGCGTTTTATGCGGTTTTAAAATACAAAACCAAACCGATTGCAAAATATGCGGTTTTACTTTTTAAAACCCAACCAACCCATCAAATCGTTAACCCGACACTTGCGGTCTGGGTTGGGTTGGGTTGGGTCGGGTCGATTGGGTGGGGCGGTCCGACGGGTAAAATGCTCACCCCTAGTTGCGGGTTCTCAAGCAATGCATTTCCTTTATTTTATCTTTTAAAAAATAAAAAGAAAAGAAAAATAGAAAAAAATCAATATATCCGGGTCTGGCGGGACCCGGTTCGTTCGGGTCCAGCCCGGGGCGGGTTCCGGGTCCGCCAAAAAATAATCGGTTCGGGTCTCGGGTCCAGCCAAACCCGACCCATACCCGACCCGTTGCCATCCATATTTATAGATCCATTTAAGGAAAGGTTCAAGCCCGAAAACAATAGGGGGCGTTGATACGTGGGTATAGATAGTTATGAGTGTGTATGAATAAGTTACCTCGTGTTTGTTATCAGTGTATAGCCATTGTATGGATGGTTATACACGTCTATTACAAGGATTTTGGTTATAAGCCTTGTATATGCATACACACCTTTAAGATGGTTATGAGGTCGCTAATCCATACACACCTCACACATATCTATCAAACACAATTTATATCATAACCCAAATAATTATTACATACATATCAAACATATTAAAATACAATATCAACAAAATCCTTGTATAGCCAACACAAATAACTTATACCCATGTAATCCATAAACATTGATATCAAACGAGCCCCGGGCTCAAATCCAAGATTTGGTTAAAATAGGGTTCCATTTAGGATTAGATAATAGAAGGGCCCGTTTAATATTTTCGAGCTTTATTAATTTTCATGGGCTTTATTTAAATAAACCAAACATTATAGTAACCCATTTTCTAGGTTAATCCAAAGCAAAGCAAAGAAGAGCAGAGCATAAACAAACGAGGTTCGTGAAAAAACTCGACGGAGATAACAAACGGTGTGATGGTGGCCGGCGCATTTGAGACACTGGCGGACCCACGTTATTGCGCGCGGTAGGGTCACACAAAATTCAAATCCACGAAGTTGGCCCAAAAGTTGCTACTTCCGAAATTAATGCTCATGTCATACATATTCACTTCACCCGTCCGCTGTGATAAATTGCTGAGAACCAATTTGAATTTGTATCAGAAAAGGTACTACCTCCATGCAATTTAAAGAAATTTCAGGGACCTTGTCCAATTTTAATTTTCATTTTCAAACTTTTTTCTTTCTGTACGTAGAGAAAAAGGAAAAGGGGATGGATCATAAACGGAGAACAAGAAAACGAAATCCCAACCGGGAACAAAACAGACGAACTTAACCCCTCCGTTTAACACGTTGAAGGTTGCTGCCTCTCTTTGTCGAATGACGATGGACAGGGAGAAAGAAAGGGAGTTGGAATTAGAGAGTGCAATGTACACCAATTGCTTGTTGCTCGGATTGGATCCGAGCATAATCGGCCTGGCTTCGAACAATTCAACTCCTCGGGTTGGATTTTTTCGTCACTCAAACCCTAAATTAGGCGAACAGCTCCTCTACTTCATACTATCTTCTCTTCGGGGTCCATCTCAGTCCGCCAAGGCAAGATTAACTATTGTTGTTTTGTACTTTTTCTTTTTAAGTGTGTACTCGAAGTGTCACAAGTATCCTTATCATGAGCTTTGGATCTCATTTGCGGACAGGATTTTGATAAGGTGTGGCCGATTTTTGATTCTGCTCAGTCCAGGGATTTTCGGAAGGTAGAAGAAGTTCAAATTTGTTCGATATTTGTATTCCACCTATGCTTGTTTGATTGGTGTGATATTCTTTTAGGTTGTGCAAGGAATTATAAGTGATCTGGAGTCGCAAGGAGCATTGCCGAGAAGCAACTCTAGGGTGTCATCACTTGCAACTTGCTGCGGGCCAAGGTTAGTTCCAATTTGTGTTCAATCTTGGTTACATGGGTTGACTTAGGTAGAGGACGGTGTAGGTGTCATTGGACTTATAGCTATTGAATTATTTTACTGAATCATGCGAGTATGCTGTCAATTTTATATGTACCAATGTGAGGACACAATTTCGGTTTGCAAATGTCTGTATCTTAATAAAGTAATCAGCTCGTGGTGTTCAATCAGTAATTTCATTTTGTTTGGTTGTCTTCAAAGATTTTCAATGCGGATTTGACTAAGGATAGTATACCGATTTATTCAGTTGCACCTTCAGCATGAGATCATAGATGTAGTTGGTGGTTGTGAAAACTTGGATTTGAATCGAGAACAAGCAGCTCTATACTTTTTTCCTTGGAATCTTGATAAAGATTGAAAACTTGGACCTTATTGGCAAAAAACTTAGTTTTGCAATATCAAATGTTGAACTTCATGAAGGAACTTAAATGGCGTGATTATTTTGTAGCGGATAATTTGATTGGCTGAAATTTACTGCTTGCTACCAGGTTTGTTGAGCTCTTATGGCAACTATCCCTGCATGCTTTAAGGGAGGTTCACAGGCGCACATTTGCAGCTGATGCGGCATCAAATCCGCTGCCTGCGCCATTGACTGATGTATCTTTCTCACATGCAGCGACACTACTTCCTGTTACCAAGGTTATTGATTTGATTGCTTCTCTTATATTTTTTGTTACTACAGGCAACTCTACTTGTGAATACAGAGGTGGATGTATGTTTTTTTAACTGTAAACAGGCTAGAATTGCTCTTGAACGAAGAACATTCCTGAAGAATGCTGAGACTGCAGTTCAAAGGCAGGCTATGTGGTCGGATTTGGCTCATGAAATGACAGCAGAATTTCGTGGTCTCTGTGCTGAAGAGGTAACATACATTTTGTATGGACCATATTAGGTATCGAAATATGTGATAGGTAGGATTTTGGAAGGCAAAACATTTGCGAAACTCTTCTGGTTGTATTCTTAGGCATACTTACAACAAGAGCTTGAAAAACTTCATGAATCGAGAAACAAAGTGAAATTGGAAGGAGAGCTCTGGGATGAGCTCATATCTTCCTCAAGTCAGAATTCTCATATGGTTCAGAAAGCCACTAGCTTGTGGGACTCATTGTTATCTCGAAAGAGTGAGTGTGATTTGCTTTTGTGGACATTCTCATTTTCCTTTCAAGATTTCGTTGTGTCTAGTTTTTCACAAAATCTTTTTCAGTGAAAATTTCATGCTTTTCTATATTTTATAAAGGTTGTCGCCATTCTTGAACAAGTTAACTAACAGGCTAAAGGAAAAAGGACAAAAGTGATTTGCACAATTTGATTCAGCCTCTTTTGAGATCCTTTATCTGGGACTAACTTATCAAGATGTTTGATCTTTTTCGGTTTCTTTAAGTTGGAATTGGATTATAGCTTTCATATATCATTCACAAATATACAAGAACAAAGTGTTGGAATTGGAATTCGAAAGTAAACGGTTAGTGTAGCTCATGTATAATAAATTTTCAGCATCTGTATTGTATAGGTCAGCATGAAATTTTAGCGTCAGGCCCCATCGAGGATCTTATAGCACATCGTGAGCATCGGTAAGAATTAAGATATCTTAAATTGATATTTCTTACAGATAAGCATTCTCCTTGTCTACCTAATGTTTGAAATTTTATTGCCAGATATCGCATTTCTGGCTCATCTTTGGTTGCAGCAATGGATCAAAGCTCCTCACTTTCAGCCAACAATACGTCTCTCTTAGAGAAGGAGCAGAACGAAAACTCGCAAGGAGATGTAGACAGACAGAAAAGTTACTATATTCATGACAATGAAGACAAAGTATCTCGGCTCGATGAAAGATGTGCGAGAGGACAATCTACCGTGGATATTGCCGAGGTTTTGCGACGTTGGACGCATGCCTTGCAACGAATTCATAAGCAGTCACTGCAATTGGTATGCTGCTTTTGACTTTCATTGATCATTTTTGGCATGATGAGAATAAATTAACTGTGTTACATGTTTCTGCTTTAGCGTGATTTGATTTGCAATTATTACATTAGCCTCACTGGATGTTAAGATTGGGGATTGTTCGGTTACCTCATTTTTCATTTGGTTTTTGCTGATTTGCCGGTTAGATGGCTAACGGCTGCGCCAGAAGATCCAAAGAATCAGCTCACCAACTATAATCTAATATACTTTTGGGGGTACCTGCGAATTAATAAATTAACCAACCATTTTATGCTTTCCTTCGTTTTATATGTTAAAACTCAGTGTTGAATACATAACTACATATATGAAGTGTAAACCTAAATAGAAGGATCAAAACTCAAAAGCTGATTGTCCAAGATTTACATAAAACCTTAATGAAGATAAATTTTTAACGGCACTATAAAAGACCGAACTGAAGGTAACTTATAACTGGATATGTAGTGGAAGAAACTAATTGACTTGTTTTTAATCAAACGGTTTGGTTCGACTTTAGTTAAATGGCGCGATTGATTTTCCCCATGTTTATGTCCCATTCTTCGTGGTAACCATGAAGCAACATGCTGTTATTTACCTGTAGGCAAAAGCAAATGATGGACAGGGCCCTGAGCTTCTAAGAAATGTTCGTGAAGGCGGTAGCAGCAGCCATGCTGAATCTTTGGCTGCAACACTTGCTGAGCACCGGCAACATCTAGACAGCATACAGGTGATTGATGATTTCAATATACCACGTCTCCTCTGAGGCAGATAATATCGATGTTTTTCTTGAAGTTGAAGCCCACAGAATTTGGCTTTGTTAGCTTTTCTTTTGAACCTTCTTTTGTATCTGGACCTTCCCACCACGAGAAATTGTAATAGTAGTGCAACATTGTACATATCTGAAATGCTTCATAATGATGGATGATACGCACTGCAGGTGCTCATCAATCAATTGAAGGGTGTTGCTCCAACTTTAAAAAACTCAATCTCCGAGCTTTCTGAGGAAGTTGACAGCATATCATTGAGTGTTCCCTTCGATATCAAACTAAGATCAAGTTCACCTTCCAGGGCTCAGAGCAATCGGAGGGAATTGGTGTGTTAATCTTTATTTCTTGATATTTTTTTTTGGGGATGATCTTCGTCTTTTACTTTATTCTTGTTCTCTTTTCTAAGTGATGACCATTATGTCCAGGAAAGTGCTGCCGATGAGGTTTCTGAAATGAGTTCTAGAATCTCATTGGTTCAGCTCGAAAAGGTATCAGATGGTCCACCTACTTTGAAACTGCCGCCTCTATTTAGTTCAACACCGGTTGTTTCACAAAATGACGGTACCATTATAGATAAAACGATGCCTGTAGGACAGCCTCCTCAGAACAGTCACAGTGATCCATTGGAAGGTTTGTAGTTTCCTGGTTTTCCTTATTGCATGCATGCAATTCAATTTTTTTTTCTTTCGTAATTAATTTAAATCTGCAGATGAAGATGCTGCCTTTCTACAAAACCTGAAGAGATCTGTTAGACTAGCTGCCCTTTCATCTCGACCGTCCAACACAGATTCATCTCAAGACAGTCGATCTGAAGATAGATCAGAGCACTTCTTTGTACCATTTTCTGGGTCTGGTTTTTCCCATCATCATGGACAAGATAAGAAACATAAAGTACACAAGAGAAGGCAGTTGCCCCCATCTCAAGCAGAATCTGTGTTATATCAGACTGATGCTAAGGACGTCAATTTTGGGAGCGAGTTCAGTGGAGTGAGCGAAACATTAAATGATTTGGACTCTTTGGATGGTGTGAATGGTTTCCTGTCTGCTGCTGGTTCAGATTCATCTGTTTATGGTGCTCCTAGGCACTCATCATTCTATGACATTGATGAAGCTGTGGATGAAGTATTCTCGCCTCCTCTTTTGATGGAAACAGCACTTTCAATGGACTGTTATGAGGATTTACTCGGTATGCTGACTTTTTACCTAATAACAATCTTAGTTGCATATCTTCTGAATAAATATCTTCCGATACCTTTTGTTTGACAATCGTTTGATCAAATTTTTTTCATTACGCGTTCCATTCCAGCTCCCTTGTCAGAAACTGAAACGGATCTGATGAAACATTAAGATTACGATAGTGGGCAGTTGTTGTAGAAGACATTCGTTTCATGGAATCCAGTCGCTCAGAATCCCCTCATGTCAGCCGCGACCTCACAGAACTGAATACTAATTGCCTGATATATCCCACAAAATGGTGTGTGTGTGTTGATGGGGTTTGGGGCGTGCATGCTTTTCCAGTGTAAATACATTGACAACACTCATGTATTATTCTATTGTGCATCGGCGTGACTCAGTAATGGACTGGTTATTGCTTTCGGCAATGTGTGTAGGAAAGCAATTCTTTTGGACAATCTAGCAAGTATTATTCTTTCGTTTGGTTTTCTATACTAATGAGATTGTGTTCCTGCTTTTTCAAGAGTGGCTCTTCGTCTCTCTTAAAAACCTTGTTAACTGGTGTGATCACGTGATGTGACCCTTGTCTTTATTCATGGGAATATTTATTTACTTGTTCTCTTGGGAAGAAATCAAATATGACCAACAATAATATTACCATTAAAGTTTTTACCACTCTAACGAAAGAGGTGACCATTAGATACTACAAGCGAGATTCTGGGAATACCGACAAAAAACTACTGTGGTAATTCTTTCTTGATAGAAATGAAAAAAAAAAAAATAGATGAATAATGTGATTGGATGATGAAAGCAATCAAACTCAGGCAGCAAACAATCAGGCATAAACCTTGGACTAGCCATATGGTTGATGATTAATTACACGTTTTATTGACTGACTATTTAATATGTATGTTATATGCATATATGTTCGAGATATATGATTTCTTTCCATAATCCTCGGGCGGTGATAATCCTATGGCGCGTTATCTTTTCGTTACCTATTTCAACCTTTAATTAACCATTATTCAGTTGTAAAGCAATTCTGTTGACTTCAAATATAAATTATTTATAAGTATCGTCTCTTCCCAAGGTTGAACCTGCTATATGCTTAAATTTTCAACTCTTTGATCCACAAAATCAATTAGGTTGCGTTTGGATTGATGTATTTGAATTGAAATCCGTGATTTGAAATTATGAATTCTGAAATCCAAATTTTAAATCCAAATCCACCGTTTGGCAAAAACGTTAGGATTTCGAAAATCCGAATTTCAAAATGTCATCGAGCTCTCGAGCCGGCTTGAGCCATCGGTCATCGAGCTCGAGCAGGCTCATCGAGTTCGCGAGCCGACTTGACTCATCGGTCGTCGAGTTCGCAAGCCGGCTCGACTCATCGGTCGTCGAGCTCGAGCGGACTCGTCGAGCTCGCGAGGACTCATGTCGTCGAGCTCGCGGGTCGGCTCGACTCATCGTTTATCAATAATAATAATAATAATAATAATAATTTAAGAAAATAATCACGGCAAGATTTGGTATTTCGAAAACGGACCATTTCCGATCGAATTTCAAATCCATCAAAATACAAGCGCTCGGATTCTCCTCGGATTTGGATGAAATCGAAATCCAAATCCGAGCGGTTGCCAAACGGGTTATTTGAATGAAATTCGGATTTCAAATCGAAATCCCCCAATCCAAACGTAGCATTAATGAGTTGTTGAGCATATATTTCCCTTATGGTCAGTCAATGCATATAGTAATTATTATGTAAAATTCGAGGCATTTCCTAAGAAAATTTCAGTCAATTACCAATAAACTATTGTCATATGTACTATATACATAAAATTGAACGACGACTTGAAACTCTTGTTTATTTGGTTGTGGTCTTGCCGGCGGCAATAGAATGAAATGGTTTCTTGTGAATCTCTGGTCGGCGGTAGATGAACGTCGGATTAGAGATAGTCAGAAGATGGAGTGTTATCTTCGTCTGGATTGTTGATTACAAGCAGATACAGTGTGTGAGGATCCAGTAAATAAAATTGCTAGAACGATTATGAGCAAGCACAAGAGGATGAATAATTCTATCCACAATCTGTTGAAATTATCCATGTGATTGTGAACGTCGTAGGATCAGTCGAGGTGTGTGTTAGATACACTGTCCGTAAGACGAAATTGCCCTGATATTCAGTGCTTTCGGTTAGCAGCGATCGTCCCAATATACAATTGCATTTTCTTAGCTCATAATCGCAGCACAACGATTAAAGTTTTTCGGCGAATCATACTCGAAAATGAGTTTTTCTTGCTTCGGGAAAATGGGGAGTTTGGAGAGTGAAATATGTAAATTCGTGGGTTGGAGTGAATTGTTTTTCCAACTCATATAGGGGCCTATTTATAGATTTCTCGCAGGAACTTAATCGCAAATTCAAAAACTTGCTGGACCGCTTCTGTCATTTTTCAGGGGTCTGAAAGAGATATTTCGAAACTTCTGGACTGTCGGTCAATTTGTCGGCCCGCGACATGCCCGATTCTCGGACCGACATTCCAATTCTCCGGCATGTCCCACCGCGGCGGCCCGATTCTCTGACCTACGGCCCGAGGCGCCTGACCGACACCCACCGATGGTCCAGAGTCCTTGGGCTGGGCGGAATCAATCCAACAGTCCACTGCGGCCCAATGGATCATGCCACTTCAGCTGGGCTGCCCAATGCCACCTCATCTTCATCTACACACTCAACATACACTGTGCCATATCACAAATGACATCACCGTCACCCTCTCTCCGATGCGCCTCAAAGCGCCATTGCGCACGGCCGTGGGCGCGGGCTCGGGCTCGGTGCTCGTCGGTGCGAGGCACCGACTTGCACCCGGGCTATTATTTGGGTCAAAACTCACATAAGCCTCTCAAGCCCACTTATACCCACTTAAGCCCATACACATGCCAATTCCTTTTGATGAACCCACATGGATTTCTATATTTATAGTGAAGATTTTCTTACTGTCTAACCAGTGTGAGACACTTTATCCCCCACTTTTAGGGTTGGCAGTGGGGCAGGGATTCCCCGTCCCCGCCGGGATCCGCCCCGAACGGGGCGGGGAATTCCCGAGATTTTATCCCACGGGGTGGGGACGGGGAATTTTTCCCGCGGGTATCCCCGCCCCGCCTCGAACCCTATTTATATATTATAATATATAATATTAAATTATAATTTAAATAATATTAAGATAATATCAAATATTGATTAAATAATATTAAATTAATACAAATAATATATAAAACTGTAATTTATATAATATTTATAACAAAAAATATTCAAATTTATATATTATATTTAAAATATTATTTTTTTTAAAAAGGAAATTAAATCCCCGCGGGGACGGGGACTGGGACAATTTCGTCCCCGAATGCATCGTGGGACTGGGACGGGGATTAGATCCCCGCCCCCGCCCCGCACCATTGCCATCACTACCCAATTTTATACACTATCAACCATTTAATGATTATTGGGCCAACTTCGAAAATTAATTTCTCATTCACATCGTTAGATTTTCCCTGAAACGTAGATTCATAATCTTTCAACGGTTTCTCATTTCGACATCGGATGGCTTCCCGATTTAATTAAAAACTGGGACAATTTTTTTTTTTTTTTTTGGTACGAATAAGATTCATTACCACACAAACAAGTTTTTTGACACAACACCACACCATTCCCACCAAACCATCAAACGCTACGCTCTAAAACGTGTAGAATGATGATAAAGAACACTCGCCGAACTATTGACCCTCGCACGGCAACAGACTGAGAGTCTCACACGCATCACACTAGCAAGCCTTCGAAACAGCCCCTCAGCATCCACCTTGGGCCCTCCATTCATCCGACCATTCCTCTCCACCCAAACTGGGACAATTTTTATTAATGGGTCAATCACCCCATTTGGGCCAAGGCCCATTTGATCTGAACCCAACAACTCTCTCGCAGTAAAGTCAAGCAGAAAGGTCCGTCCAAAAGTATGTACGTATATAAAAGCTCATCTCATTCCTCCCTCCCTCGCTCATCATAAGATATAACTACACTTCGTTTTCATAAATACGTCGGTTCTCTTCTGGAGCAGCTAGCTATCTTCTTATAGATCGATAATTTCAATGTTACCAATTAGTTTTCTTTATATATATATATATATATATATATATTATATACACATATTGTATGATCTTTCTGTAACAAGTATCAGTCACAAATAGGCGGCACCTAAAATAAAAACCTTTGTCTCGTTTCTCTCACTCCCGTTCTATTTCTATACCGAAAACTAGCAAGAACGCAAGTGAAGTGAAGTTCACTCGCCTCGCCGCATTTTTTTCCGTTAAGGAAGTAACGCATCAACCTAAGAATATATAGGCCGGAAAGTACGGCTGTGGACAGTGGTGGGGGTTCTGCAATATATATTATATATACAGGCACATCTTATATGTTCAATACAGAGCGAAGACAGACGCCAAGAAACCAACGCTGCTGCAAGTAGTTCAGTTGATGAGTTCATCGGTCAGAACAAAATTTGTTCGACGAGAATGCCACTGGCTGGTCATTCCATTCATTTAGGTATATCTCTGGTCGCATTTTAGAAAATCAATACAAAATCAAGAAACATATATAAGTCGATCATAGAATCAATAGATACATGAAATTCCGCCCGAAATAAGAAAATACCAAATAAAATAAGCAGCACCTTCCTCACCTGGGAAAAGAGAGAATGCTGCTAATTGACTTTGGTAGTGCGATCTTTACAAAGCATATGCCACTCCTGCAACACGGCCACTTGAAGAGCTCGATGTTCCACTTCCTCGGGAGTTAATTTGAAAAGGGTCGTAGGTCCCTTATCCTCTTCTTTATCCTCCTTTTTCTTCTCTTCTTCCTCTTCTTCTTCTTCCTTCTGTCCTTCATCGTCTGATTTAGGTGATTTTGGACGAGGCCTTGCTGCTTTTAGAAGAGCGATTCGTTCCATTGAGATCCTCAACCTCTCCGCAGCGGCCGCCTTAACATCATCTTCCGGCATATACTCGACGTCCCCATCAGTTAGATCGTCCATAAAGCCCTGTAAATCTGAAGCAATCTCCTTCGTTATGGATGCATCAGAAGCTCGAACCACAAATTTGCATATCATCATAGTGGTTTCATCTCCAAGATCCACGTTTCTGCTCACTTCGCTGGCGCCAAATATCATCACTCCAACAAACCCTCCGTACCATGTCTTTGCAGCATAGCACAGCTGATTAAAAATAGCATATTATTATCTGAGTGGAATTGTTTGCGGAGTATGTAAGCACACCATCCACATGGAAGAAAAAAATGAAATAAGACGAACCTGAAATCCTGCAACTGTCCGGATAATATGAGAGCAAACTTTATGAAGAGGCTTAGACGACAGAGATTTTAGTCCAATGAGGAACGGAGACTCTCCGTATTGTTGTGCTGCAGTGGCCTTAAATCCACTTCCTTCGTACGTGTACGTACCAGTGCACTCAACTATAGCAGGTAAACTAGGCCACAAACGGAAATACTCGACCGGCGATATTTTATGAGGCAAAAGAAGTTCACTCAGGGGAATTTTGTACGGCTGACATCTCAAAATCACTGGATCTCCAATTTCAGGCTTCAGACTTCTCTTTTGTCTAACAATTTGCGCATCTTCTTCAGGGTAGTCCCCTTCATAATCTAGTGGAGCGCCACTGCCATAAAATGGATAGTATAGGACTTGGACCCACAGGGCACAACGCTCAAAATGAGAGACACCAACAGTGACACTGCATGGTACCGGCTCCTGATGATGAAAAATTTGAGTTGAAATGGTATAACAAGTGGAATGCAAGTACAGTTACAGAACGAATTAGATGATGCAGTCAATTGAAGATTTTAATAACATTCACTAACACATATTCAAAACCAACTTTATTTCCGACGCAAAGAAAAATGACCACGAGCGCTTGTATAAAAAAGAACACCTGCGAATTCAGATCGCGTAACTGCCGGACTGCTTGAGAAGACCCATCCATGAAATAGAGACCACCCGAAAGTCCAACCCGAATGTCCACCTTGCTTAGTTCAATCTCTGTGAGGTTCAGTACCTGTATCCATTTACAAAATAATCCCTAGAAATTAGTGATATGCTAAGGAAGGAAAATAGCTCAAAAAGTATTTTAGTAAGAAATGGAAGACCTGTTTTACAAACTAAATGCAGGTCGTCCGAGAAGGAATACAGCCAAAGAACTAAAAACTAACTACAAAATTAGCAGAGTGCACACAGTGTAACCTTGAGATGCAAAGTAATTCGCCCATCGTTGGGATCCGCCAAGTGATATCCTTCAACATAGCAAGGATCACTGCTACCAGTCAAAGTTATTGGTGTTGGAGGTACTTTGATCAAACCAGAGTGAGTTCCTTTTGTCAACAACTGAGTTAACTCGTTGGATCCGGTCTCCATAACTCTAGGACAGCCTTGTGAATCAATCCTTCAAGTTTTCGATCCTGTGCAGCAGATGAATCATAGAACTGAACTGTTAGCTTGTGGTGGCTAAAGGGGTAGTCACCTCTGTCTTCACTGACCCCAGACCATCTGGACAGAAACAGATATCAAAAACTTATCAGACAACCACATTGAATGATATACTGACATAATTTTCTTAAAGTGAAAAGTAGCATCATCGGCATTATCAGTTATGTATCTCATGTTAAACAGTTGGAAAATCTTTAACATAACAAAATTTTATTATATAAATTTACAATAGAATGCTCACTTGTCGTCTGGATGACTAGAAGCATATTTAATTCTCTGTAGCATTAAACGGCATTGGTGTTTATTGACCGAGTCAGCAGCGGGATTGCTCCTAAACTCTTCAAGCTCTTTCATTAGCAATTGCCCAGCCCTTGCATTACGTGACCCCAGACGCTGTGTACATAGGAGAACTGCTTGAACATCTTGAAGCCGATTTGTAGTGCTTGCAGACGAGTCGATGTTGAATAGAACCTTGCGAATATTTGATACAATAATATTTAAAGGGTCCTCAGGATCATCAGCAAGAAGCGGGTCTAGTCCCTCCAAATCGATATGTTCTGAGATAGCCCAAAGCAGACGTGCACAAATTCTGGGTGTGTTAACCTGCCAAATACATTTATCATCACATTCACAATATAGGCCTTCAATCCATCATGAATTAAGTGCCAAGTAAATCTAGGAAGATACTGAAAGGCACAACCAGTACACACAATCATAAAATGAAGCTTTTGAGAAGGTTACAGGAAAATGCAATGCAATAAAATCACTGAAGTTTCTAGATAACATGAGATTAGAAGTCTGGGCTCAAGTGCAGTCGATAACGTTTTAAGCTCAAGCGATAAATCTCAGACAGAATATAATTTAGAAAGCTACAACAGACCAACCTCTCGGAGATCCTTAACAAGTTCGCGCTGCAGATTCTGTAACCTTGTCTCATTTAGTATTTGATCTTGAGAAGCTCCATCTTTAACTCTTTTTACACCACCTCTGGTATCAAAAATATGACAGAGTCTAACAAGCAATTTCAAGTAGCAATCAATGGCATATGTTCTCCCCTCACAATCCCATTTGACGCACGGCCGACACACTTCAACCACTTCCAGCGCAGGTTCTGTCCAGTTCATTGCACCATAACCAGTTCCATAAGCTAAGGCTCCAATTACTCTGCTTTCCATGCCAGAACTTTTCTGTTCCAACAAAGGCAATGACAACTGGAAACAGCTTTCTACCAGCATGGCAACTAGTTCTTCCCTAAACAAGCTCTTACTAGAGACACTATTGAGGTCATCCTTTATCCTCGCATCTTCAAAGAGTGACGTAATATCTGTTCCTGCAAGAGGCTTCTGACCACGGCGAACACTCTCTTTTGCAAACAAATCAACACAAAGAGCAGTTCGACAGATGCAAGCCAAAGCATGCATTCGATCTGATTCTGCTCTCAAGTTTCTAACCATAAGAAGCAGCTTCTTAAAAAGTGAAACCTACAACAACAAACAATTCCATGTCAATTGTGATTCAAACTGTCACTTAATAACATACACTGGCATATTTCCATGTCAGATACTGATCCATACAAATTAAATATTTTAACTCAAGACCCACATAGAAGCTATTTTATTCCTACCATGACATTAACGGTTATCAATCAATCAATAAATAAAGATTCGCCATGTCACCTGCATGCTTAGATCAAGAAGATGCAAATTAGTGACAACAGCCCTAACAATATTCTCCCTTGCGGATTGGAACTCTTGTCTATCCCAGAGAGTTAGAATTGCAATAATCGATGAGGATGCCCATTCGGGCTTCCCTCCCGGCACATCAGCCAAGTACAGCATATTAATCCCCACCTCAAATATCAGTGCAGGATCTAACGATGAAGCCAGAAATGGTGCTAAGTGTGATACAACATCTGAAACCCCAACAAACCTCTCTGCCTTAGCCACCTCATCACCACCACTCTTCTTACGATTATCCCTTGAAAGCTTCCTAATAACCTCAATTGAACCTGATGCTACAGCCTTGACACCATACACCAAAGGGTAGACCGTGGCCCTGAAACTCTCCATAGGCAAAACCAATGACCGCGACATTAACACATTCCTCTTCGTCCACACGAAATCAACCATTGATGAGATCCAATTTGATCTAATAGCAACTGAATTCTCTGTATCAACTAACTTATCCCCAGCTAAACGACTCATCCTCTTGGACTCAAACTCTTGAAACAATCTACCTACAGATTCAAACGCCACCTTGGACACATTGTCCGATTTATCAAGCATGTTCCCTGCTATCCTATTCCACCAGTTGGAAACCCTATCCAACAAGTTAATGTTATTCTCGCAGAGAGTGACCAAATCATCACGCGCCAAAATGCAGCCCAGGGTTTCGGTGATCGAAAAGCGTAAATTATCACTGGTTGAGTCGAAACAAGAAGAGATCTGCTTGTTACAGTCGTGGATTAGCTTGGAAAGCCGGTGGGAGGGGATGGCGGCGAGTATGGAGACGGCTGCGGCAGCGACGTCGGGGTCGGGGAAGTCAAGATCGTTGCGGATTCCGACGCAGACAATCTCCCATAGGTCGGCGGTGAGGCGAGTTGACCGGATAAGGTCGAAGGCGAGCTTCTTAGATACGGCAGAGGCCGGCGAGGCGACGATCTCCTCGACTGCGGATTTAGCAAGGACGGAAATGTCGCGTCCGGCAGCGGATTGCTGGAGGGCTTGGAGGAGGGCGGAGGATTGCCGGAGAGCGTCGTTCGAGCGTAAGTCAGCTTGGATCTGAGCGAAGAGGATATCCATTTTTAACGGTTAATCCAGGTTTCAGATCGGCAACTCATATAAGCAAGCGAAATGGATCGAATCGATGGTAATAAAATAACGCCGGCGGTCAGTGACGAAGTCGCAATGGGATGTAAAGAAGTTGCTAATCATATAAGTTGAATATAATTGCACCTTTTTTTGTGCGCCGTGGTAAATCTTTTCAACCTAAACTAAGTCAAACTTAAACAGTGAATTCCTTATGAGGTCCTTTCAAGTTCCTTATCAAATCTTCCTTTTCAATATCCATCTGCGAAAAAGTTGTGTAATTAATACCTCAACAGTGAACGGACGAAAATACCATTTTCTGAAATTAAATTGGACATCATACCAACTGTTTTGATTATTATACCAATTGTTATTCTAATTATACCAACTATTATCATTATTATACCAAATGATATATAGTGTACAAATTTTGTTGGTATAATTACGACAACAATTGGTATAATTTATACAGTTTCTGGTATAATTTCAAATCAGTTTGCATATCGTCCAATTTCACTGTATAAAATTCAAAATAACGTTATTTACTGGTATAATAACCAAAACATGTGGTATAATTTTTACAATTTCTGGTATAATAGCAAAATCAGTTGGTATAACGTCCAATTTCGTTGTAAATTATAATAACGCTACTTAAATTGGACATCATACCAACTGTTTTGATTATTATACCAACTGTTATTCAAGTTATACCAACTGTTGTCATATTATACCAATTGGTATAGTGTACAATTCTGTTGGTATAATTACGACAACAGTTGGTATAATTTCTACAGTTTCTGGTATAATTTCAAAATCAGTTGGTATAACATCCAATTTCACTGTATAAAATTCGAATAACGTTATTTACTGGTATAGTAATCAAAACATATGGTATAATTTCTACTGTTTCTGGTATCATTTCAAAACCAGTTGGTATAATTACGTCCAATTTCGCTGTAATTTATAATAACGCTATTTACTAGTATAATAACGAAAATATATAGTATAATTTCAACATTTTCTCATACAATGTCTAATTTTGTTGGTATAATAACTATTTTTTTGTATAATTCATGTGAAAATAATTATTCAGCTTTTTTGAATATGTGAGACAGGGGTATTTTCGTCCATTTAATGCTAAAAATGGTTTTTTAAGTACTGAACAGGAATAAATTTTCAAATGGATACTTATAAGGAAGATATAATTCGAAGGGTATTTAAAAGGAAGTTGAAATGTTGAAAGGGACTGATAAGGAATTAAACCTTGAAAAAATATAAAAGGACAATTGCCTGCATATACAGAAAAAGAGTTTTCCAGATATATTCATAAAATACAGCAGTTCTATTATCAAATCTAATCCCCCATAACGAATAATCTAAATCACATGAAGATGAAGCAGTTAATTGTTCCTCATTCTCTCCAATTTTTTCTTCAAAACTTTGTGAAAGTCATCTTCTGAGAGGGACAACATCTGATTCAACAGCAACAGAACTCCAGATTCTCTCATAATCTCGTACCTAGGTTTGATTCTCTCTTTCAAACTATAACCAAAATACTGTGGAAATTTAATCAACTCAGACTTAGGATACACCATTGTCACGAAGAAGTCCCACTTTGGCTTTAGATTATCCAGCAAGCTAAAAGTATACAGAGCTCCATATTTCGAGATCATGGTTGCAATGTCCTCTAAGCTGTATCCTTTCTCCAAGAAAAATTCGGTCAATGGCTTTAAATTACCCTCAATGCTCAGGCCAAAGGTTTGAGGAGCTCGAGAGAGTAAAAGGGCAACGTCAACATTCAAGGAGCAAAAATACTCAGCAGTAGGCCGGAGCTTATCTTCCACACTGTAACTTATAATGTTCGGCCATCGAGTTAAAACCTTACCGACGTTCTTGGCAGAAAGGCCAACCTCGTAGAGAAAGTCGACGGTCGATTTGAGCTTTTGCCTGCTATATGTAAGGAGAGGAGGGAAGCGATATATGACTTTGGCCCATTTATCCTTATCCACACCCAAATCTTCAAGAAACTCCATCGTAGGGATCAAGTTTTCGGTTAGACTAATTCCACAAAGCTGAGGCCTTTTGGTCAAAATAATTGGAATGTCTGACTTCGGGACGCCTAGATCGAGAAGGAATTCGACGACTGGCTTGACTTTGCCGTCCAAGCTGTAGTATGCAAAAGCTGGGAACTTGCGTATGATTTCCCGAATAGCTTTAAGTTCCATGCCGAGCTCTATGAGGTAAACAACGTGCGCAGGAAGGTTCCGCTGCGACGCAACTTCGCTAACTCGAGCTAGAGCTTTCAATTTCCTGGATTCACGAATATCAACAGAGGTTAAGGAGACCGATCCAGTTGAATTCTCCGGCCTCGCTTGTTTTGGGATATTCTCTTCAGGCTTTCCCTGGAGAGGTGGATTTGGAAAGTTTTCGATGACATCTGTTAGAATAGCACCGTACTCCTCGAAGACGGTTTCAAGATAAGGTATGAGAGCATCCCTAATCTCAAGGGTTGTCAGTTCCCGACCTGCAAAAAGAAGAATACACGTCGCATCGAACGAAATAGAGCGAACGGTGACTAGTGGGGATTGATAGAACAAGAAACCAGACCAACTAGGTAACGAGACTTATGGACAGAGTGAAGACGTGAGACTAGGTGATCAACAAAGGCATCTGACTTGTTGATGGTTCTTGCTGCCACAGTGTTACTAAGGCCTTGTTTTTTCAAGAATAAGGTCAACACAGCCTTGGCTTCTTCTTTTTCTGCTGCTAACAAGGTTGGAGGAACGTGTCTAGCACTAATTGAGCCATCTAGACCAGATTCAGCTTCAAATAAAAAGGAATACAACTGTTTTAGTTTCCGCAAACATGGCAACTGATACAGGAAGCTACATAGTTGAATAAACCCTTGGGTTAAGGCTAAGAATTTGAGACTTACCACTTGCGCGGGGACAGAATACCTTCCGAGGGGGGGTGTGCCGTAATGATCTGACGCAAAAGAAAACCCAAGAATGATTGGTATCAACAAGTACAATAACAATATCGCACGAGAAACGCACACAGCTACATGATTCAATCGAGGCGACGATGCACCAAGTGAGTATAGTCATACTGAAGGTAAAAAAAAAACTCAATCAGACCAGCAAGAGCAAAGCAAACATTACATCGGACAACCTTCTACCCATTTTCTGTTGATGCAAGCAAGATATACAGCATCCCGTTTGTTTTTATTCCAAAACTGTATAGAGATACAGCGACGGAACCATAGGGGTGTGAGGGGGTCGACCGACCCCCCGGCGGCCGGCGCTAGAAGGGTGGTTGGTGGCGTCCACATTGATTTTTTTTTTTCAGAAGATTGGTGTGGAGTGGACTGTAGGAAGAAGATTAAAGAAAAAAAAAACTCCAAAATGAGACTTCTTAGTGGGCTGAATATTTATTGGACTATATTTTAAATATATTATATACTTTTACCTAGCTAGGCCCATGCTATGTAAATTACTAAAATCCAACATCATTCATTATGAGCTGCCTGCTGATAACATACATCTTCTGTTCTTCCCAATCCATCATCCATGGCTTCTTCAGCTGCTGCTGCTGCATTTGAGGATAAGCAGCAAGGTGCTTGCTCTGTTCCCTCCCAGACAGCTAGTAAATTTACAGGTTTATATGTTATTGTGATGTTGTGATTTCAGGTTCTACTGGCAAGAAGAGAGTTGCAGTGATCGGAGCCGGTGTTAGGTTTGTTGATGGGATTGTGTATTCTTTTAATTTTGCTTTAGTGGAGAATTTCTGTTCTCTGACCGACAATTGGTTCTCCATTTTTGTATAAAGTGGGTTATCGGCAGCGTATAAGTTGAAATTGCACGGTTTAAATGTCACCGTGTATGAAGCTGATGAGAGGACAGGAGGGAAGTTGAGAAGCATCTCACGCGACGGTTTGATATGGGATGAGGGCGCCAACACTATGGTAGGTTAGATTTAATTCCTACCTGACTATTGTTATTGCGATTGTTGCATTTCCATACTCGGTCTTTGTTTTAATTTTAGACCGAAAGTGAACCAGCAGTGGGACTTCTGCTCGATAAGCTCGGTCTTAGGGATAAACAACAATATGTAAGGACGTATCTTTTTCTGCAGTTCTTTTCTGTTATGACCTTCCTTGCTGTGGTACGTGCCTTGCTTGTCGATTAGTTTGTCCTGTTTCCCGTAACAACGGTAATAGGAGATACTTCTACTTCTATTCTTATTCTGTGACTAGAGAAAGATGCATTAGTCAATGTTCGTATGTTGATATTGATTTGCAATCGTCATCGCAATGCAGCCTCTATCACAACAAAAGCGGTATATAGCCAAAAATGGAGTGCCTGTACTAGTAAGTACTCCATCTACTTGCATGTGGACTGACCATGAACGCTTTGATGTCTGGTTTCTATTTAGCTGATTACGCGCTTTATTCATGACATGACAGCTTCCATCAAATCCCGTTTCGCTGGTCAGTAGCAATTTTATATCTGCAGGCGCAAAGGTTGCGTTTTCTGTTCTTCGACAGTTCCATTTTTTTCTGAGCAAGCTCTTAGCCTTATTCCTGATATATTCTGTCTTTCCAGCTTCATATACTTTTGGAGCCATTTTTGTGGAAGAAGAAAAATATTACGGAGGGGGTCGATGCGGAAGAAAGGTATCGCATGCATTGGAATTTTACCTATATTGCTACGATTTACCTAAAAAGCTTGAAGGGGTAGCATATTTTCCTTTAGCTGATAATGCCAGATCTAGAACCCTTTCGATGCGGGACAAAGCAGTGGGGTTGTGTTCGATTTTGCTGCGGATAATTGATGTTCTCATAATAGAATAAGGAGGCATATAGACACAGTGTACGAAATAGAAAACAAATCGTAACAATTAAGGGAGTAACTGTAAATCAGCCGAGCCGAGCCATTTCTTGGTCGAGCTCAGCTCATTTACTCCCTTAATTGTTACGATTTGTTTCGAGCTCGTAGAGATTTCAAGCTCAGAGCTCGAGCTTTTTAACAAAAATAAAAATAAAAAAGTAATAAAAATAAAAAATAAAATAAAAAAATAAAAATTAATAAAAGCTCGCAACCCTGTTCGCGAGCTTTCGAGCTCTTCTATCTGTGCTCAAGCTCGAGCTCGACACAATGAGCTCGAGCTCAACACAAATAAGCTCAAGCTCAATTATGAGCTCGAGCTCAACACAAATAAGCTCAAGCTCAATTTTACCGTTGTCGCGCGGCTCGTTGAGCTCACGAGCCGGCTGGCTCATCTTTCACCCTAGTAACAATACCTAAAATTAAGGACAATAAATGATTCCTATCCTCATCAATTTCTTTTTATAAAATAACGTGGAAGTTGATCTGTGTTGCCCATGTACAGTGTTGGTGCTTTCTTCGAGCGTCATTTTGGCAAAGAGGTACCTTCTGCATCCATCAATAAGTGTTTGTCATTTTTAATTTCCTACATATCATTTGGTGGGTATTTTTCTCCATCCCTGTAGTTAATGAAGGAATGCAGTACAGCTTTTATTCAATAAACTATTCTACTTGATTGGTCTGTCTCTCTGTTGGGTATACAAAAATTTAGTACGGCATTTATTGAGAGACTGGCAAAGTATATCCGTTTACTTGCTCCGATGTGCTTTTTCTTTTAAATTTTTCTGGCTTGTTGTGCGAAGAATGAGGAACTTGGATAACATCCAATGTCATCAACAGTTTAATGTGGTCATGTTTTCCAGAAAAAGTACCAGCTGCATGATATTTCGAATTGATTTATGCACTTATTGTATTGGGCATTTTCTTTAGGTCGTTGATTACCTTATTGATCCCTTTGTTGCTGGAACCAGCGGTGGAGATCCAGAGTCTCTTTCTGTGAGTTTTTCGGCACCTACTGCTCTTTCGATGTAAACATTGTCCGCACAGACGGGCATAGCCCGAAATAAAACATATAAAAGTTTGAAGCTTATCTACTCTTTCATTTTCATCGTCTGTCATATCAGGCGCTTGAGCCAGGTTGTCTAAATTAGAATGACAGAAAACTCTTCTCTCTCTTCAGATGCGTCATGTTTTTCCGGAGTTGTGGAATCTTGACAAAAGGTAAATTACACTAATCTGTGGATCAGCCGTGCTGCTAGAGTTTACTATGAACCAACCTCATTACTTAAGTGATACAATTGTTTTAGATCCATGACAATAATATCTGTTGCCACTGCGAACATTTATGTACTTTGCAAATAGTTTTCTTCCTACATTCATGATTAAATTAAACAATACCGTTCGATTGGCAGCACTCTAACAACATGGGTTTTGTATACGATATCTTCTGCATTTTCTAGGTTTGGCTCTGTAATATGTGGTGCAATCCAAACCAAGTTATCTGCCAAAAAATCTGCTACAGGCAGGATACAGAATAATGCTGCAAATAAGAAACCCAAGAGTGGCTCTTTCTCATTTCGGGGGGGAATGCAGGTAGGACGAAATCTTCGTGTACCACCAACTTTTCAGCTTTTTATTCAAGTGTTTTGCAAACATTTTTTTTTTATATATATAGATTTACATTAAAAAAAGATGTAGCATTATTTCTGTGAAAAAAAATAGACCGACGGAAAATAGCTTATATCAGTTCGATTTCTACACTCTGCAATAGAGGTTCTATGGGGATAGGCTGTTATTGGTGTTCCTGTCACAATGTATGGTCTATCTCCTGTAGGCGCTGAAATCTATTTCTCGAAACAATGTTGTTTATCTGCAATTCTAAGCAGTAGTACGTTGGCTTGGTAACCCCAGCCATTGTTTTTTTCTTTTTCTTATCATTACTTGTTCCTTAGCTTTTCTGATGTGATTGGTTCTTCTCCACAGGCACTCACCAATGCTCTATGCAACGAATTTGACAAAGATGAACTAAAACTTCAATCTAGGGTGCTGGAATTATCTTGCAGAAGGAGTGAGCTCTCTCCATTAGATTACTGGTCAGTTTCTTATAAATCAGATGATGGGAAGCTTTCATGCCAGGAGGCATTTGATGCTTTAATAGTTACAGTAAGTATGCTTGCTTATCTGTTGTATTTCCCAATGATGGGGCTAAAATATTCACTTTGCCGTGCAGAAAGACTTGTATTTTTGTAACCTAAAATTTCTGTTACTAGGCCCCACTTTCTGACGTTAAACAAATGAAGATCAATAGAAGAGGAAGCCCATTCTCGCTGAACTTTGTTCCCGAGGTAAAACGTTTGTATTGATTCTTCGAAACACATTTTGAAAGTAACCTCTCTTGGAGAATATGTACAATTTTCCATATTGATCTTTGATCATGGACTAACTATTCGCTCGTTGTGTGAGTTATTTCTTTTATTGGATTTCTCTTCAAGGTTCCTTGCCACTATCCCTCCATAAATACCATAACGAATGAAGCATTTGGACATCTACAGGTTGGTTATTTGCCGATGTCTGTTGTAATTACCTCATTTAAGAGGGAGAGTGTCAAGAGACCACTTGAAGGTTTTGGAGTTCTTGTACCTTCTAAAGAACAACAATATGGTTTGAGGACACTGGGTAATGCTTGACTGTTGACAACAGACTTCAGTGTTGTTGTATCTCTCACATCATATTTTCTGCGAGCAGGCACCCTTTTTTCGTCGACGATGTTCCCTGACCGTGCGCCCAGCGATGTTTATCTCTACACTACTTTTGTTGGAGGAAGTAGAAACCGAGAACTCGCAAGATCTTCAACGTGATGATAGTTCCACTACTTTCCTTCTTAATATGGTATCGCGATGATTTACAATTTTACATGCAGATTTTAATAATTTGTTTTGTAACAGGGATGAGCTAAAGCAAATAGTCTCTGAGGATCTAAGAAAGTTGTTGGGTGCAGAGGGAGAACCTGCATCTGTAAAGTAATTGTGCTCAGTAATTACGAGGCTTTTTCGCTTAAAAAATACTTCCATCATCAGATAAACGTGCATGTGATATTGATTACAGCCACTACTTTTGGAGTAAAGCATTTCCTTTGTACGGGCGTACTTATAATTCTGTTATCGAAGCTATTGATAAGATGGAAAAGGATCTCCCTGGCTTATTTTATGCTGGTAAATCCCGTCACCTCCACATGTTTCTCTCCGATCCTTGTCAATGTGTTGTTTTTTTCTTTATTTCCTATGAAAGTAGACTAAGATTATTATGAAACATGGTAGAGGAAGATGTGAGTCTTCGATGAGTAAGATAATCTGCAAGGTTTTAACAGGAGCAAATCAAACTAAACTGACCTTGTTTGATTCTTAGTTTGAAGTTTCCTAGACATTGTGAAATTTTTGAAGTAATTTGGAAAATGCAGTAAGAGCTTTTCTTAGCGCAATGGTAGATTCAGATTCTTTCCCCATATTTCATCTTCGATTTACTTATTCAGGAAACCACAAGCATGGGCTATCAGTTGGCAAAGCAATATCATCCGGGTGGGAGGAAGCTGACCGCGTAATCTCCTATCTCAATTCTTCTTCTTCAGAGGACACCAATTAGATTCTGCGGGAAACTTGTGTACTCAGATAAATGGTAATGTTTTACTGCATTTTCCAAGTTTCAGAATCTATTGGCTGCAAATACGTATCACTCATCACTAATTTGAATTACAGCGTAGAAACAAGTGGGGAAGGGCAGCCAAATGACGAACGTATTGAATGAAGACAATGACATTTTCTTGAACTTGGTAGTCTCGGTCATATTATATGTGGTATATCTGTATTTTAGTCGTTCTACTCTCGGAACCATTTCATTGACATGCATCAGAGTTTTCCTTCCTGAAGTCTCTATTTATTTTACTGCAATAACAAACATTCAAATAGCATAAGGTTCATATGATAGATATAGCATGGAACAAAAGTCGACGATGATGGGCTTAATGGAGTTCATGGTTTGAATGGCTCTAACGTACGTTTCTATAACCGTGTAAATGAAGTGGAACTCACAAGATCAAATGAACTATATATACATCTCATGAATCAGCAAACAATGAAATCCCTCCGAGAATCCCCTACATTCTTGGTTGACTAAAGTTGATGCTGCAGCAGCATATCTTCTTCTTCGTCCATTATGACGAATCATCATCATCATCGTCATCATCATCATGATCTATGGCTATATACATCTGCTGCCCCCATGATTATTCTTCCAACTCTTGGTCAAGAATAAGCTTCTCAACCGCGACGGTACGATACAAACCGCCTTAGCCACTTCATTTTGAATTGGTCAGTTATGTTCGCCTAGGCCCCAGCCCACCCTCAATCCCGACGACATAAATAATTAATATTAAAACAGCAGTTCGCATTAATCTTGTGTATTGTGATATTGTATATATGTTAGATAAGAGAGAATCAAGTAGGCGGAAAACGGAACTATAGATTATGGAATGAACGAACTCATGTGAGTCCGTGGGTCGTTTTAATACAAAACCAATTTTGTGCATGTAATGTTTCTCCCAATAAATCACTTCGTCTTTTATCGGAATTATCAAGGTACGATTAGAACATAATTCTAGTTTTCCTCATGTCAAACAATCTAGACAGAGACCAGTAGCATGCTAGGCCTAGTGTTTGGATGTAGTTGATGGGCTAAATCTTTGCATCTAGATGTAGGCCGATAACATTAGGGAGGCTTGGATGATGCTGCGAAATAACCCATATTTCAAGATAAGAAAGAACGGATAACCAAATCAAATTCAAAACCTTCGCTACACTTGTCATGTCAATAATATCTTTCGTAGGAAATACAATATCTCCGCTCCACATATATTTACTTCGATACAGTTTCAAATTGATGCGTGCTGAGGTGTCTGCTGACTCTTGACAACGATAATAGAACCAGAAGAAGTTCTCGCGAAACGAATACCTTGGGACCTTAAATCTGTAACTGAATTTGGTTGGTACGTCGAAACTCTCAGAAGCAGCATTCCTCCAATATGCAGCAGCAACAAAGGGCCGTTAAACTGCAACTCACAGAAGAAGCTGATTAACAATTACATTACATGCTTGTTCGTATGAGATAATAACAAAGTTGGAAAAAAGTGCAATTCAGATTATTGCATTGACGGTGTAACGAAGATGCGTCTTCTCTGTCAACTGAAGATATGGAAATGAGTTCGAACGCTAATTTTCATTTTGGATTCAACTTCAAACAAAATGCAACATAACATATCACAAGTCGGAACAGCAAGCACGAGCCAAAGTTCCCACACAAACAGCTTCACAATAAGCGCAAACAACAATTGTACCTATCGAGTGCATAAAAAAAACCAACAAAAAAAAAAAGAACTTTGACCGCTATTCAAGCTAGAGCTTCCCCAATTATCACAAAGGTTTTCATCAAAAATCTTGAATATGAATTGCATACAGTTAAGAAAGAAGGGAAGAAGAAGGGCATCCATAATGAAAGCATACCAGCCTCGTAAAAAGGACGAAAGACCGAACGGACCATCATCGTGATGATGATGATGATCACAATGATAAGCCAGCGAAGGAGGAGGAGGATAATATCCAACAACTCCAGGTTGATTGAAGTATCCTTGATACCCACCACCACCACCGTTATTGTACGGACCATATTGCTGTTGCAGCTGATGGGGTGCCGTGGGCGGTTGGTATGGGTAAGCAGTAGGATACGACGAATAGGAATTTGCCGCATGGTGATCTTCGGAGGAGGGTTGAGGTGGCGCTGATGGTGGAGGGTATAACGCCCCGTACCCTAATGAATGATGCAAGTCAAAACAGATTCAGAGGGATTTGAGAGACACCGAAAATCCATGATAGATGTATCGATTTGGTCAATTCACCTGGACGAGGATAGGTTTCCTGCGGCACCTTTTGGTAGCTCATTGTTCTAATTGAGCCCTTTGTTTTCCCTTCTTCTCCGACGAATTTTGATCTGAGAATGAAGGGGTTGGATTCTTCTTCTTATTATTATTTATGACTACTAGGTTTTGCCCCCGTGCGATGCACGGGGTAATATTCTGTCATGAAAATTGAACAATTATTCAATTAAGATGGATTATCTCTTTCATTATATACATCAATCATTCCATTCGTCATAAAAAGCGGAAAAGTAACTCCTTAATTTAAATAACGCGAAACATGTTTTTCATCAAATACAATTTTGTTCATAATAAACGACGATAGGGTATGTTGGTCGATGGTGTTGAAAACACTGTAGTATACTATGTTGGTGAACCCGTTATCTTCTACGTCGTCTTCCTTCATGCTCATAATATACTCATAGGAGAAAGGTTAAATCTCTTTTCCTAAATCATGCATATCACTTTCAAAAGCTTTAGTCTCAGATAATGTAACAGCCCAGACCTTGCTCGCATTGATATTGTCCGCTTTGGGCGTTAAGCTGCCTGGCTGAGGACGTCTCAGGTGGTCACCCATCCTGGTACTACTATGCCCCAGCACGGTTAACTACGGAGTTCCTATGAACTTCCACCCACCCGCACAGCTTTAAAACGCGTCAATGGGAGGGTGTCCACACCCTTATCTTAGGCGTGCTTCGTTCCCCCTCCAATCGGTGTGGGATATCATAGATAACATAAATGGTAATTCTCGAATTGGCTCCATGATACTATGTTGCAACATTACATTTAAATCTCTTCCCGAGCAAAAGTGTACCATTCCTAGACTCAATATTTTATGTTATCATTCATGAGATAGACACCAGCGTCATCCATAGGATGCAGATCAAATTCAAAGTCCGATACCAAAATTTTATGGAAATGAAGAAGTTTGTTTTGATCTAGTTGTGAAACTTCGTAAGACTGATTCAGTGTAAGACTGCTTATTTGTGTGCCTGCACTTGAAGAAGGCTGCAACAATTTGTATGACTGCAAACTTCGTAGGAGTGCTTCAGTATAAGACTGCGAACTATAAGACTGCTTAATTGCGCTTTGGCAGTTTTGGAAGACTGCAGTAATTTGTAAGTGTATGACTGCGAACTTCGCAAGATTGCTGTAACTTGTAAGAGTGCACGGCTGTGAACTTCGTATGAATGCAGTGATTTGTAAGATGTACGACTGCGAACTTCGGAAGACTACTTCAGTGTAAGGCTACCTACAAATGTAAGACTGCTAACTTGTGCGCCTGCAATTTTGGCAGACTACCGTAATTTGTAAGACTATATGAATCCGAAATCATTAAATATGTGTCTACATATAAAGTTTTATTATGGCGCATGTCAAATAAAATAAATAATCATAATTTTGCATGATACATGAGAAATTATTTTTAATTGACATGCATCATAATAATATTCTAGCCGTGTATTGTAAAGAATGTCAAATATATTTTTTATACGTGTAACAATATAAATTGCACTATACATTAGAAATAATTTTGATTTAACGTGCACCATAATAATATTTCAGTCGTGTATTGTGAAGAATGCCAACATACGTTAGAAATTATTTTTACTTCATCTGGACCATAATAATATTTCAGTCGTGTATCGTATAGAATGTCAAATATATTTTTTATACGTGCAACAATATAAAAAATATTGCATTATACATTACAAATTATTTTTACTTGACGTGCGCCATAATAATATTTCTGTCATGTATTGTAAATAATGTCAAATATATTTTTCTCTACGTATAACAATATAAAAAATACATTACAAATCATTTTTGTTTGACGTGCGCCATAATAATATTTCAGTCATGCTATGTGAAGAATGCCAACATATATTAAAAATTATTTTTTACTTGATTTGGGCCATAATAATATTTCAGTCGAGTATTGTAAAGAATGTCAAATTTATTATTTATACGTGTAATAATATAAAATAATTTTGCATTATATGTCAACTTGTGATCTTTGTGAGTCTTATTTTTGCACGACTGTTATTAAAGCAGTCGTGTAATTAAAGGGTTTGTCCTAGAACTTTAGGTCCAGGTATCTTGTAAGGCTCATAGTTGTGCGATTTCTCATCATACATTTTATTTGCGCTACTGACAAACTACTATGGAAGACTTCATTTAATTTTACTACTGAATACAAACATCTGAACGTTGGCATTCTTCACAATACACGACTGGGATATTATTATGGCGCATGACAAATAAAATAAATAATAATAATTTAGCATGGTTCATGAGAAATTATTTTTAATTGTCATGCATCATAATAATATTCTAGTCGTGTATTAAAGAATGTCAACTATATTTTTTATACGTGTAACAACATAAATTGCACTATACATTACAAATCATTTTGATTTAACGTGCGCCGTAATAATATCAGTCGTGTATTGTGAAGAATGCCGACATACGTTAGAAATTATTTTTACTTGATCTGAGCCATAATAATATTTCAGTCATGTTATAGAATGTCAAATATATTTTTTATACGTGTAACAATATAAAACATATTGCATTATACATTACAAATTTTTTGTACTTGACGTGCGCCATAATCATATTTCAGTCATGTATTGTAAAGAATGTCAAATATATTTTTTTCTACGTGTAACGATATAAAAAATATTGCATTATATATTACCAATAATTTTTCTTGACGTGCGCCATAATAATATTTCAGTCATGCTATTGAAGAATGCCAGCATATATCTTAAAATTAGTTTTTACTTGATCTTGGCCATAATATTATTTCAGTCGCGTATTGTAAAGAATGTCATATATATTTTTTTATACGTGTAACAATATAAAATAATATTGCATTATATGTCAACTTGTGAAGGGTATATTTAATCATGATCTTTGTGAGTGTGATTCACGACTCAGGCTGGACCGAGACCAAAGAATCTTATGCGAAAGGTTATATAAAGGCATCTACTTGTCAACCTATTCACCAAACAACCAAAATGATGAATGTACCAAAAAAGACAGAAAAACAACCAAAATCAAACCCCATATGCATTTCTTTCATTCCGTCTCAAATTACAATTAGCAACATGAATGTAAGAGAACTGTGTGAAATTGAGATTATAATCCTTCCAAAACACATAGGTAAATCTACATAAAGCCACATAATAGGCAAGAAATAAATTGCAGAAATTGAAGAAAAATAACCTGCTCCAAACCTTCGAAAGCTCTCTGTCAACGCTTCTTTAGGATCAACGGAAAACCCAAAGAAAATAAGAAAAACAGAAAAAGAAAATCAAGACAGCTAAAAAATGGTCCAAAACAGTGCAAATTTAGAAACAAAATTCATTCCTACAACACTGGTGGGATTAGAATCAACGTTCTCATAAGTATACATCTTAGACAAACACTAAACAAACTTCATAAGCAAACAGCAGATCTCTCATAAACCAAAGCTTCATCATAACACAAAGAAAGCCAGAGACCAAACCGAAAGAAGCACAATGAAAGAACCATCTTCTTCAGTTAATAGAGGCAAACCCAACAAACACAAATCAAGAAATTGGAAGCACTGCTTACATATATATAGATAGATTAGTTCCTCTATACATATTCTTGAAGAAATCCCCACAAAGCCTACGCCTTTGCCCACCAAAGATTCGACCTTCAGACAAATCACGAGGACTCTACTTCAGCGACCAAGAGAGAAACAAACCATGTCTTCAAGGTGACGAATATTCACTTTTTTGCTCGTCTTATCGTCGATAAAAATCGAATCTTGACCCGCCCCACCTCAATTACCATCTCCTTGAGCTCGCTCGGAAGAGGGCCTTTCTCCCAATTCATCAAAAACTGAATTCAGAATGAGAGCTGGGCTGAGCACCATGCACCAAACCCTGACCCCAGAAGCCTCAACGATCCTCAACCAATCAATCGCCGAGGCGGCGCGTCGCAACCACGGCCAGACCACGCCCCTCCACGTGGCAGCAACCCTGCTGGCCTCACCTTCCGGCTACCTGCGCCATGTGTGCATCAGATCGCACCCCAACTCGAGCCATCCTCTTCAGTGCAGAGCCTTAGAGCTCTGTTTCAGCGTGGCCCTCGAGCGATTGACGACGGCTCAGCCAGCCTCCCATGAACCGCCGGTTTCTAACACTTTGATGGCGGCGTTGAAGAGGGCTCAGGCTCATCAGAGGCGGGGTGCCCCTAGCAGCAGCAACTTGTCAATCGTTGACAACTGCTGCTCTCACTTAAGTTGTATAACTAAAAATTATAGAGTGAAGGCAAGAACATGAAGTTCATCTCGGCCGATTGAAGAGACAATCATTTACTCTGGCTGCGCCTGAGTGACAATCATTTGCCATTATTGTTTCCTCGCCTTCATAAATTTTTGGTCCATCTTACTACCTTTGTGGCGCAAACTCCCATAAGATTTCAACCTCGGCGAGCAAACGGCATTCATGTGAGGTTTGATGTTCTTTAGGAGGCAATGAGCATGGAAGCGTGTATTTCATCATATTTTTCGTGTACGCAAATCTTCACTATTCGGCATTGGAATACGGTTAGCATCAACTCTTTGATGAACGAATCGAATCGACAAAGCAGTGAACCAATAGATAACTGAAACTTGAAAAGTTATGTCCAAAATTGACAGAAAAAAGCAAGTTGTTACTTACCTTCTTTGACTCTGCAAAGCTTGGAAAAGAGGCATTTGATTCTTCTTCTTGAGATACTGTTATTACGTACATAGGTTGCACAAATCAGACGATTCTTTTTCCCAGAAAGGTTATGTTTTTGTCTTTGTTGATGAACAATAAGTAACCATAAAGAATAAAAACTGGTTCTTTTCTTTCCTTTCATCGGCCAAATCAAGTGGTGCTTGCCGAAATTTATCTAAATATATTTGGAGAAAATAAAAAAAAAAAGTTCACCCACAACTCCCATTTCGTTGAACCACCAAAAAAATGGTACAAAAAAAATTACGAAGCAACAAATCAACATCTGTTTTTTTCACTAATCATCTTAGGAAATAAAAATCGAAAGGTAAACAATCATAGCCACGTGTCACCTTTCCGGCGAAGTGAAGGACGCGTTCTGCGGCGACCACCCACATCGTTCTTCCCCATGGTGTTCTCTTGAGCGTACTATCTATCACTTTTGGCCATTTCTCTATAATCAAAATTGCGTAACACCAAGAACTTCCCAGAAATATAAAAAATCTATGAGAACAATTAGAATTAGAAGCATTCTTGATAAAAAGCAGATAATTAGAATTAGAAGCATTCTTGATAAAAAGCACTCAATTTGTCTCGGGCAGAGGTAGCTTACAACCAAGAACTGCACCACAGGTTCCCATAACAATCAATGAGGACATGCTTATACAACATTGGGACGCCACACGTGCATAGTTGTATATTGTTATAATCCATGCTTCATTCATATGGGAACATTTGTTAAAGGTTTTGAATACACATTGTATGTTTCATAAGCAAAACGCTGTACTCACTGTAAGGTATGATCCTTACAACCTAAGACCATTTTAGAAAATGAAGGATGTTAAAGATTGGATAGATCCAAGAATTATAAATTTATATGTAACCCTATAATCCCATTTCAAATATTTGGACAACAAAAAAAGGGAAATAAATTATACCTGAGGTAGGTTTCCTTTCCAGTACCTTCTTATTTACCAACCATTGCAAAGGCCTACGAAGTTGAGAATTTACTCATGTAATAAAGATAATCATGCAAATTGAATCTGACAAATCAGCCAAACATGTTCTAATGATTTAAGTTTTTAAAACGTCCAACAAAGTACGGTAGGAAAGAAATAACTAAGCTGGGAACTAACAGAGAAACAAAATTCAGTATTCTTCCTAAATCGCAGAAAAGATTTTGATCTAGTAAAATGGAAGGAGAGTTGTAACATTGGAGCTAGTTGGCTCAATACAATTCAATGAATCTTTTTAAGTAGATAGTAGACGATAATAGCAATATAGAGTTAGTGGTTTCTCAAGCCGAACATTACCTGAAGCAGACACAAATTCTACTAAACCGCGCTCAAAGGAGGTCGAGTAGAAAGCACTGACACACTGCTCTGACTCACTGTCGTTTCCTATCAATGATATGTTGACCTTCAAAGCGCCTTGCGATATCATTTGAACGTTTACTCCGGCCTTACGAAGGACATGGTAAGCCTACTAAACAACCACAAACAATCCGTTTCAAAACAATTAGTGCAACAGATACAGATGTTAAGCATTCTATCAAAGGATATCTATCTTATCACCTTCTCTAGTATCAGTGATGATCTTGCTGCCCTTCGATAATTGCTGAGTCGGCGGTTTACGCGGCGAGAAGCACTTTGAATAAGTCCCCTCTTTGGAACAGAGCGCTCGAAGTTCACACAGGGTTTGCTGAATCTCAGATCTTGGACTGTGCGAAGCTTTTAGTTACTTGCCATCGTTCTTCCATGCGGCTGATCACAAGCTCAAGGGAGCTTATCGGAAGTACTCGAGTTCAGACAACAAAGGCGATGTTGCTTTACTACCACCTGCCAAATCTCTTCTTCTGGCACAGTGATTCATTCTTTTTTCTTTTTCTCCCAAGCTCTGATCTAAAAACAAAACAGCAGTTCCCCCGCGAGGGAATTGATTTCTTGAGGACTTGTTTGGTATTTTAAAGCGAATCAAACTGATTTCTCATAGTGAATGAATAAAACAAATATGCATGCACCAAGTCAAAATCCATCAATGCACAATGATTAGTCAATGTAAGAATAAAGTTAACATGACCATTTACGTTACATACGAACTCTGTAGCTAAGTTTCTTTGCCAAAACGATTTTGGATGTCTTTGAAGGACACTGTGGCTGATCCTCTGCTCTTTGCTCTCTGCTGTGAGGAGTGTTCTTTCCATCAAGTCATGTATATCACCTCTAATAATAATAACATTAAGTTCAGTAAACCTCAATTGCACACAGAAACATGTTATGTTTTTTTTTGACCTGGAAAGTGGCTGGGATGGTGCCATCCTCAGCAGGAAACATTGATTCATAAACAGCTGCGGTGGCTAAAGCAGTGTCTCTCTTCAGAACCTGATCGATGATGAAACAATGAATCCAACGTGTTGTAGGTTCATTCTTTAAAGCAAATATCTGAAGAGAATGAAAGTTTCAGACAGAGGGCTTACATGGCTTCGTTGCAACAGAGCGTTGGTTTCACCCATCGAGCGGGGATGTTCTATCAAGTCAAGAGCTGCCTTGACGAAAATAGAAAAACATGCAATTAAAAAATTCGTTCCAAACATACTATTGTAAAAACATTGCAGAAAGAAGTAATCTACCGTTGTTGTGTCTCTTCTTGTTCTGAAGAAGGTTTACAACTGCAATTTTCTCGAGTTCTTCCACCACACTGCAATTTAATCAAATTCCTGTTCAAAAGAAAAAGAGGGCAAAAAGCTGAAAGAGGGGAAACGAAGGACAAAGCAGAGTCAAATACATACCTGTTACACCATACAAAAGCAGAGTTCTTCGAAGGATCGTTCGATTGCCCGTTGAATCAGATCTCTTGTCCAGAGCTTGGAAGGATCGAAGTACCAATAGAATGCGCCGTGTGCTCAGCTTGTGACAACACTTGCAACACCCATCACCGCCGCCGCTGCCTCCCTCGCCCACCGCCTACTGACCCTCCGCCGGCTTCATCCACGTCGTCTCTGGACATCAAGAAAATCAAGCTGCTGCTTCTCTCTGTCGCGATGTCTTTAAAAGAAAAGGCCGTGGAGATCTTATTTTTTTGTGACGGTTCAGCTTTTTATTAAATTAGTACAGAAAATCAAATTAATGTATTATATACTAAGAACATGGACATATTAGTCTGCAATGTCACATACATCCAACGAAAAAGTAAAAAAATTCTCACATTTTCCAAGGGGGAGGGGGCAATTTTTGCCACGTGTCATCACAATAGGGTCTCTATCCTACTTTTATAGTATATAGATTAATATATTTTTATTATTATGATACTAAATGAATGCGGTAAGTGTATTTCGTCGGACGAAAGATCGTCCATTTAGTCTTAGTAAAAGGAAGAAGCGAAAAAGTGACTAGAGATATATTTAGTCGATATTTAACTTTTTTAGTCTTACTATATGATCAACTAAAGTTAGTTCAGCTCAATTAGGAAGTTTGAATTTTCGAAACAACGTATAAACATGTGGAAGTACTTTCTAAAGTTAATTAACAAATGCAAGCGTAATTGCAAGCGAGCTTAAGTACATGTGATTCGTTTGAAGGTCGAATCCACGCGATGCGATGTTCTTCGTTCGCATGTTGAAATCCGTCTACCTTGCTTTGGTGATAATTGTTTGTACAATTATTGATCTTTCTATTCCCAAATTTTTAGCCAAGCAAGCCAACATGAAATCGGAGCAAGAGACAATCACATGTAGACAAGACAACTAAACTACTCGTTTAGTACAAATGTTTTTTTATTTCAGAGAATCAAAGACTGCGTAGCCTATCATAGAAAAGAGATGGCCTGATACAAATCAAACAGAGACAAGAAAGGTTGTGTATTTTAGTTTTACTAACAGCCGCCTAACTGTAAGAAAATTTGGGAATTATAATAATTGGGCTTTTCTGTGTTAATCATTACCCAAAACTAAAAAAAAAATAAAAAAATCAATCAAAGCAGGATTGTTGATGTTGTTGAGTGAGTAAGATGGGACTCCTTATCGATTGGCTGGCTTTCTTTTGTGCTAAATGGCTGCCCACATTCAACGCCTTGAAATAGAAAATGACCATCGCAGTTTCGTCCGCATTGATTTCTTCTGCAATCAGCCTCCGCCATGGATCCTCCACCACCACCACAAACTCCGACAAGTACGTCTCAGCTATTTCTTCATCATCATCATCATCAATTCCAAGAATACTACAACATGGAGGAGAAGCTGATTCGAAGAAAGGTACTCTTATCCTCCACAACAAGTCCATACAGTCACAACGGTTGAAAGATTACTTCGACCAATGTCGCGATTTGATCGGTAGATCCGACGGTGGGCCGCCACGATGGTTCTCACCATTGGAGTCTGCCTCCCACCCACCAGATTCTCCACTCTTGCTCTATTTACCAGGTTAAAATTACTCAAAACCTTTATCAACTAGTAGCAGTAGTAGTAGTAGATTAGCTGCTTATCCGAATACTATACCATATCGACATTGACCATCATCCATCACTATTTGCATGATAAGCGTCAAACACTTGTTCTAACCATGCGAAAAGGCAGCTGCTCTTGTTTCCTAATGTCCGTTATGTAGTAGACCTTGGGAGGGACTTGTTCCCTTTCAGGTTTCTATCTTTTGATCCCTCTCTTATCATTTTTCCTGCATCTTCATTACGATTCCTCTCGTCTCTTCTGTTGTAGGGGTTGATGGAGTTGGACTTGGAATTTTAATGCATCATGAAAGACTTGGAAAGTAAGTTATCAGCAATTGAAAAGTTTAAGTCCATGCATTCAAGTATAATATCCCCTCGTGACTAATTCCAGTTTTGTTGATATGTATTTGAAGGATTTTCAATATATGCTGCTTGCACATTCCTATTGCAGACAGAACTCCGTTTGTAGGTGTTCACTAAACTATTGCCTCTCCTAGCCAATGAAAATTGGCTTGAATAACCACATGCAAGCGTATTTTGAATGCTACATAATGTAGGAGTTGAAAACATATTTAGAAATTTTTTTATAATTCCCATTCCCAGACCTGGTGAAGATGGTTGAAACTGCAGTCAAAATTGAGAACTTGTGTGCTCCAAATAGGCCGATATATCTTGTTGGAGAATCTATGGGGAGCTGTATTGCTCTAGCTGTTGCAGCAAGAAACCCCGATATTGATCTTATACTGATTTTAGCTAATCCAGGTGATCTATATTTTCCTATGCATGATGGATTGTATGGAAATTTCAAAGACTGGCACTCACCTGCATAATCTTTTAGCGACATCTTTCAGCCGGTCACAAATGCAACCGCAGACTCTTATTCCAATGTGTTTAGTAGTGATGCCTGAGGAGCTGCGCTCCAGCTTGCTATATGGGCTGTGTTTGCTATCAGGTTTTCTTTGTTCAATTCTCTGTCAGCATGTGCTTGACATGGATCTATTACCATTACATTTATATTTGACCACGGATTACGAATGTCTTCACTTGCTAATACTTACCAACATTGAAATATGCCACTCTTCTCTTGGTGATGATTAGGTATTCCTTTAAAGATAGTGGGGGATGCCATAATAGAGAAGCGGCTACCTCTGCAGCAAGTGATCAGGGAGATATTTAAGGACACTACAGCAATTGCATCATACCTTTCTGTAAGATTCAATCATAGGATGTAGAAATTTTCTGTTTCATGTGTGTTTCTCAATGTCCTATATCCGAACATTTAACAACATGCTACATAATACGTTGATCTTAGTCAACGACCACATTGGTGACCACATGTTTGAATCTTTAATTCACAGGCCCTGTCTGATGTCCTGACAACAGATTCACTTTTGTGGAAGCTTCAACTGCTCAAATCAGCTGAAGGGTATACCAATTCACGACTCCATGCTGTAAAAGCTCAAACCCTGATACTTGCCAGGTGGTCAATCCTCTCTATCTTATCCGTGCTATTTATATTTGTAATAATATCAGCACTCTATGCTCTATACTGTTTATTATTATATTTTCAGCGGACAAGATCAATTGCTTCCAAGTAAAGAGGAAGCTGAAAGGCTTCGTAGGAAACTGCCGAAGTGTGAAGTCCGTACATTTGATGCCTGTGGCCATGCCCTCTTCCTGGTACAACTTACAATTCCCTTATCAGTCTCCATCTTCTGATATCACAAAAGGGGATCATCCCTAGTATGTGATCTATTTCATGATGTACGTGGTTAATTCTCCCGTAAAATTTTGCTTTATGTTGATTTCGGGATGACACAGGAAGATGGTGTAAGTTTAATGTCAATCCTAATTGGTGCCAGTATTTATCGCCGCGGAAGATGCCACGATTATGTATCCGATTACGTGCTGCCAAGCCCTTCAGAATTTGAGAAAATCTATGAATCGCAAAGGTGATTTATGAAACATTAGAAATCTTTCGCAACTTTTGGTTAAGCAAGTGAAAATTTTCTGCGTCCGCATGTCGTATGCAAGGTCACAGGTGTTCCTTCAACTTCTCCCCTTCAACTTGTGGTTGAACATTTGCATGGAATAGTATCATCCTTCTTTATGGTTAATCGATTAGCCATTAAATGTTTTCTGTAAGTGTAGCTAATAGGATTTCTTGTAAAGCAGATGGCTTATCACTCTGACTGACCCTGTGATGCTATCGACTCTGCAAAGTGGAAAAATTGTCCGCGGTCTTGAAGGGATCCCTCTCGAAGGACCAGTACTATACGTGGGATACCACATGCTGCTCGGCTTAGAACTTACCCCGTTGGTGGCCAATTTTTGGATGCAGAAAAACATTCTTCTGCGTGGAGTGGCACATCCCATGATGTTTACCAAATTGCGGGAAGGGAAAATGCCCGCTATCGCAGCGTTCGACACATTTCGGATCTTTGGAGCGGTTCCAGCATCAGCAACTAATTTCTACAGGCTCTTCTCTTCGAATTCGCATGTTCTGCTCTATCCTGGAGGAGTCAGGGAAGCTCTTCACCGAAAGGTAACATACATAAACTGAAGAACCATATTTACTGATGTTATTCATGTGACAAGCTCCTCACCGAATGTTTAATATTTTGTCGAGGTTATCTTTAGTATTCTAATTCCTCGTGTGAAAAGTTCAGGGGGAGGACTACAAATTATTCTGGCCAGAGCAGTCCGAGTTTGTAAGGATGGCAGTGAAATTTGGAGCCAAGATTGTACCTTTTGGTACCGTTGGGGAAGATGATATTGGCGAGGTAAGTTTGTACTTGATTTGACTACGTAGAAATCTTTGTAGAAGCTTAACCAAATAATTTTCTAGTATTTATTATCATTCATCATAGGACATGTATTACCTAGATTCAACAAAATTTGTGCGTTACTTGGCTTGCTTGAATGTTGTTCTATATCATCTTTTCAGAATCATTCTTGGATGGTGACTATTCCAATTATTTCTGATGCAGTTGGCAATTGATTACAACGATCAAACGCAGATCCCATATTTAAAGAACGCCATAGAAGAGTTGACAGAGGAGGTCGTGAGATTGAGGTAATGTCTTTTTCTTTTCTTTTATGCTCGAGCAGATCAATGAACCTATCCATAGTGTTTCCCTTATTTATGATTCATCTGTGATGTTAGGGCTGACGCTGTGGGAGAGGTTGCTAACCAAGATGTTTACCTTCCAATTATTCGACCAAAAATCCCAGGCCGTTTCTATTACTTTTTTGGGAAGCCAATCGACACACAAGGTGATCATTTTCTTACATAAAGAAATAGAAAAAGTCATCAACCAATTTGTGTGTTTGTCTAGTTCGTGAGATAAATATGATTTTTTGCATTCGTTTTGCAGGGAGGAAACATGAGCTGCAACGGAGAGAGAAATCTCATGAACTGTACTTACAAGTAAAATCTGAGGTTGAGAGGTGTCTTTCCTATCTAAAAGAGAAAAGAGAGAACGATCCCTATCGTAACATATTTAGTCGCCTGGCTTACCAAGCCACACACGGTCGAGATTCTGAGGTGCCCACATTTGACCTCTGATTGTGCATGTTCGACTTCAAACAAACATCAATTGACGACTGACAATATAATAGAATAAACAGCGGTCGGTCTACTCCATGTGTTGTAAACAGATATTTGTAAGTCTTTTATTTTTAACAGATGTAGAAAAATTATGATTGTTCAATTGATACAGACTAATTGACGGTTTATCCTAGCTCATCACTCTTAATATAATAAAATATATGCAGCAGTCAATCCGATGTAGGGAACTGAACTTTTTTAGCCATTTATTGTTTTGCTTCGACGTGAACTTATCTGATTTGGCATACATATCTTGCAGATAGTATGATATAAAATCTTTTATGTTTTGTGTATTTGTGATCGATGGGCGTTATATTAAAATCCGTGTTTTCGATTGGTGAATATTGCTACCCTATTTTTAGTATAACATTAGTCATCAACATAAAAATAGCGGTATAGAAAAAGAAAAGTTTTTCATCATTTTCTTCTCTTAACATCCTCCCGTTCTTTCCATCGCTCTATTGGTTTATTTCTGTTTTATTTTAATAAAATATTCAATATCATTCTAATAAGACTAAACATAATACATGTTTATTTTTCATTATTATAATTTTTTACTTCATTTTAGTAATATGTTAATTGCATTAGTTAATTCTGGATATTGCTTATTACTGTATATTGAGTAAAGTTTCCATTACTAATTATATTTCTAAAAATATAAATATTGAGTATTTTTAGGGATAGATCGAATTTAAGTTTTGCTGTTTTTTGTTTTATAAAATTAATTACAGTAACATCGATGAGTAGGGGAACATTCTTTTTAGTGTGGAAAATAAAGTTAGTGAAGTGGTGGGAAAAGATTGTCGGGATAGTGTCTTCTTGATCATAATTCGCATCACATGATTTCTAGTTGAAATATTAATGCTACTCAATTAATAAGAGGATGTAGGTACGTAGAAATTCGACCGAATTAACTATTTTGCATGTAGTTAGTGGGGCTTATTTACCATCGGTCTTCTTATCAAGTACTTCGGATCGATCCTCAAAGATCATTACAATTTTTAAAATGTGATCATTGATCAAGATGCTACTAATGCAAAAACACATTATATGTTGTGGCTCTTAGAAGAGGGCGTAGTGGCTGATCTTAAATGTTAACCCAATGTTTTACATAATCTATTCTATAGTCAGATTTCATCGGCATGTACGTATACATAATAGTGTTTTTGCGTGCTATCTAGTGGAATTGGAGTCCATATAAACAAACAACAAACATTGCTTTCTTCTTATACTCCTATAGTTAGTACCTGCTGTGTTATTTTATTAAACCTAATTATATATAGCGGATCGATTAAGAAAGATAAAAAGAAATCGTGAACAAATATATTAGGCAGACGATAAGAGAAGAGTGGTGGTGGGGGTCTTCTCAAACATACGCAATGCAAGTGATCATCTTTAAATATTTGGTCCCCTATTTAATTGTTACTAGCTACACCTAGATAAGGTCTTTTACGCTTTCTATAAATGCATACCATCTTCATTGTTTTGATTCGTTCAACCTGCATGCTAATATGGAATGCAGTTACTAGCTCCAATAAAAATATCCTTCACGTCCGACGATTCATAATTCATCTCACCCTAGCTAGCAAGCAGCTTATATTTATATTATATTATATATATGTATGTATGTATGGTTATGAGGGTAGCAATTAATCACCATATAGTATTAGTTATGTGTTTTTTTCCCCTAATAATTACTTGTTGATCTCTTCTACATGCATATGCACGTACGCCAAGAAAAATGAAGTAATTAAATTATTGCTCAATCTACCTAAATAGTAATAATAATAATAATGCATTGCTACTGCTACTCCAATAAGTTAGCAAAACGAAGTGTAGTATGTCTTCTTCCTCCTTTGGAGCGAATTGAGAGAATGGCTCGTGGAAACCCAGTGGTGATCTTCAGCAAGAGCACGTGTTGCATGAGCCATGCAGTAAAGCGTCTTTTCAGCGGAATGGGAGTGAACGCAACTGTGTACGAACTTGATGAAGATCCCATGGGATGCGTGCTCGAGATGGCTCTAATGAGGATGCTCGTAGCAAAATCATCATCATCATCATCATCCGTGCCAGTGGTGTTCATCGGGGGAAAGCTAGTCGGTCCAGTCGACAGAGTTTTAGCCTCTCATATCAATGGCACACTTGTCCCCCTACTCAAAGACGCTGGAGCACTTTGGCTTTGATCATCTCCATATATTAGTAGTAGTTAATCTCTACTTCGCTAGCTAACTTTAAACAAGGTAGATATGGTATGTACATGTGAGATTTTATTGGTTAATTCGGTCTCTAAACTGTACCCTTTTATATTCTAGCTAGTAATATCCCCAATCATAATTAACTGTTGCACCATGCCTTGATGGACAAGGAGAGTCCGTAGATAATTATATAACATTAATTCACGTTGTTGTCCTTAATTTTCATTACTTTTTTCAACAACACTGAACTCCGCGCACACACATGCATTTTGCTTAAAAAGTAACACTCATACTGTGGATTTTTGTTACTTGTTGATCTACGTATACTATCACGCTTGATTGACTCGCGGCCATCCGATTTTTAAATATCCACGTCTTAGTTTTTGAATGGTGTCACACGTGAGACGTTGAAATTATTTGTCGCACATCATGAAATTAACTTTACCAGAAATATATAAATCAAAGAGCTGGGTATCTCCTATTATTAATTGATTTTAGGTTGGAAATCATCATTGATAAAGATTCGCGATCGGATTTGTCTTCTTGGATCGGCAGCCAAGCACTCATGTCAATATATTATTATTGTTAATTGTTATTATTATTATTTGGACCTATAATTGTTATATGAAGTGATCATGGAACGTATATTATGATAATTCTCATGTTAGGAGAATTACAATGAAGATGGTATCCATTTATAGAAAGCGTAAAAGAGACCTTATCTAGGTAGCTAGAGTAACAATTAAACAGGGGACCAAATATTTAAAGATGATCACTTGCACAGTAGACGACCCCCACGCCCGCCGTTCTAGTTTCCGTATGATTAATTCAAAAGTTGCTCCAATATTTTTTTTTACCTCCCACTGTAATAATTGATAGTCGGTGGTGCTAACGTTGGTGCCGATCTGCTGATTGTTGCTAAAGAATGTCATGAAGTTGATACTAGAATCAAATCAGACTTTGTGAACCTTAATGAAGTGCTCTTTTTTTGCCATTCGTTGATATTTGATATGGACTTTTGTTACCTTGTTAAGATTTTTTAATATCTGCATACCACGTTTTGAGGGATTGGTTGAATTTTATCGTTTAATATCTTCGGTTTGATTACCAAGCAAATAACATTCTGGTAAACAAGAAAATTGTTGAAAACATCGTCCAAAAATAGCCAAGCCAAACGCTGTGTACCAACCATTGTTGTTATGGTCCAACAGCCGCTCTTTTAGCTTTATCTCGCAGCACAGCCGACGTGATTTAACTCATCATCATCATCTTCTTCTTCTTCAATCTCCCCGGTTTACCAAACATTGCTGGGGAGATCTATCCAATCCCCAGCCACCTATTGGGCTTTTCCACATAATAAAGGCCAAGAATTTGTTGATCGGTCGATCACAAATAACATTTGTTAGAATGGGTTCAATGGTGATGGAACCCACCGACATCATTTCGTACGCAGAAATCTATCTCCCGGGGGAGAATTATACGTCCATTTGCTTGCCGTTTGGGAAGATCAATTCAGGGGGCATCTTTCATGGAGACAGCCCTTTGATTATTCAGTTCCACTCCTTTTGGCTCAGCTCTCCCTGGCTTCGTTGGTCATTCTCTTCACGTCTTCTTTCTTTAAACCAATAGGCCAACCATCCATGGTTATACAGATTCTGGTGAGAATGCATTAAAGTGACGTTCCATGGACTTTGCGTTGATATCTGGATTTCTCTATCGACAAAACGAGTAACGTAAATTTCTTCTCTTTTTTTTTTTTTGGCTACACGAACCAGGGTGGCTTAATTCTTGGTCCATCATTCTTGGGGAAAATGGCTGGATTCACGGCAATATTGTATCCCTTTAAAAGCCTAATTGTCCTCGACACATTGGCAGTATTCGGGTACATGTTCTACTTCTTCTTGATCGGAGTGCAAATGGATCCATGGGTGATAAAAAGAATTGATAGAAAAGACATCACCATCGGCATATCGACCGTGTTTGTGGCAATGATCTTAAGCATGTCTGGATCATTCTCCCTAATCAAGGGAGGTGTCCATATGGAACCAGATATAGCCAGCTCACTTCCGCCTGTGGGAATGTCAAACTCCGTTCTTGCTTTCCCGGTCATCGCTCACTACCTCACGGAAGTCAAAATGATCAATTCTGAAGTTGGGAGAACAGCTCTGTCAGCTTCTCTAGTCAGTAACATATTCAGCTTCTGTATCGTAACTTTCTCTATCACTACAAATCAGAGTGGTGGCGTGGCGTACGAGACTCTCCAGACGGTTGTTTCAGGGATCGGCCTAGCTCTGATCATATTCTTTGTCATTCGACCACTTATTCTGTACGCATTGAAAGAATGTTCGGAGGGAGAAACCATGAAGCAAGGGTTCATCTTCATGGTACTTGTAGGAGTTCTGCTGACCGGCTTTTGCAGCAAAGTGGTGGGGATCAACGTTTTTATTGGGCCTTTGCTTTATGGAATAGCAATACCAGCGGGCCCACCGTTGGGTTCGGCACTCGTTGATAAGCTTGACCTTATCACTTCTTGGCTCTTCATGCCCCTTTACTTCGTGAAAAATGGTTTGGTCACAGATGTCTTCTCAGTTAGACCAAAGAACTTCGTTATAGTGCAGTTTGTGATACTCACTGCCTGCACCGGGAAGTTTCTTGGAGCCTTGGTTTCATCGTTGTACAACAGGGTACCATTCATGGAAGCAATTCAAGTGGGGCTGATAATGAACGTCCAAGGCGTTCTCGAGCTAGGGATGTTCAAGATAATGAAGCAAAACCAGGTGAGTATATTTTACTTATTTCTTCCGCTTCTGCTTCTTTCTAGTTTCTTCTTTCTTCTTATAAGTTGTCAGCAGTGCAGTTGATACACGAAGAAGCATTCGTGGTGGCCTGCATATCCATGTTGCTAGTGACAGCCATTGTGACGACATTGCTAAGAAACTTGCACAATCCTTTGCGCAGACATGCGAATCGTAAGAGGAGAACAGTTATGGACTTGAAACCGGACTCTGAATTCCGAGTAGTTGTGTGCATACACGAGCAGGAAAATGTTCCGGGCGTTATTCACCTCATGGAAATGTTAAACCCCACCAAGGGCAGCCCCATCATCATGTGTATGATCCACCTGGTTGAGCTCGTCGGCCGCGCCCATCCCATTCTTATTCCCCACAAACTACACAAATTGAATTCTCGCAAAGCCTCTTCTTCCCGAAGCATCATCAATGCCTTCAAAAACTTCCAACAAAGGTATCAAGGAATCACGACCATCCATCCTTATACATCCATATCTTCCTATGAAACCATGCACGATGAAATATGTGAAATGGCCGTGGACAGACGAGCTTCTCTCATCGTCACTCCATTCCACCGAAAAACAACCACCAGCAGGCTAGGGGAGCTGGCTATATCGTCTGAATCTGGTATTAGAACCGTGAATGAAAACATCCTTGAAACATCCTCTTGCACTACTGCAATTATCATTGAACGAGCAGCCATGAATCATCATCATCAGCAGCAGCAACAGCAACAGACCTCTAGACCACCACCTGCGGCGGACACAGAAGAAGAAGAAGAGTGCAGCAGCAACACTCTGCTGTACCGTGTCGCTGTGTTCTTTATCGGTGGCCCAGATGATAGGGAAGCTCTTGCTATAGGGGCGCGAATGGCATCCAACACCAGCGTGAAGCTAGCCATAGTACGGATCATCACGAACGCCAACATCTCACCCGAGCATGCAAAGGAAACCAAGATTGACAATCATGTAATAAACGAGATCAGGCGCCATTTGGTTGGCAATATGAGGGTCACATACATGGAAGACCAAGTCAATGACGGAACAGGGACGGTTGCCCTCATCCGTTCCATTGAGAATCTTTATGAACTCATAATAGTGGGACGAAATCACGATACAAGATTGCCTCTCATGCATGGTTTGGCAGATTGGAGCGACGGCACGGAGCTTGGAACAATCGGTGACATGTTTGCTATTGAACAAGATACAGACAGTATGTCTACCATATTAGTGGTACAAAGACACAATTACATGTCGCATGTAGTGCCGCAGAACGGAGCTGGGCTCTTTGCATTCAGGAGAAGTATTAGAGAAGGGCCAACTGCTCCACTTCGAACAAGTGCAGTATAATAATGTTAATCAATCCAATGACATTAATTAATATGAGATCATCTATCACTTCCATTCCCTTCATCCACGCCATATAGTTTTTCTTTTACTAAAATTTGAATGACTCCGACTTTTGGCCCTCATAACATAACAAGCAGTTATTGTGAAAGAAATGAATTATTGTTAAGAAAAAACATACCACGTAAACATTTCAATAACACCATCGAGGTTCATTTCAAACTAAGCAAAATCAACTTTGTATAATGTTGTACAATGTACGGAACAAAAGGGGTTGGTTTTGTCTCAAGGGACGTAAATGAAATACGACTATCACAATGTATACTGACGCCCACATCACGACCCCCATTTCTGTGCCCACACTCTTGCTGTTGCCTTGGTTTTCTCCTGCCTCTTTTGGTTAGAATCTCCATCTCTTTGATTGTTATTGGTTTGATGGTTTTGCCTCTTGTGATCATGCTGGTCTATTATTTAGTTGATATGCAACAACTTGTCATTTTTAACATCCAGCTTATCAGCTTATTCCCACCCGGATTTTGCATTCAACGTGCACTTTGAGTTTTTAACGTCTATGAATTATGATATTCAATATTTCAGTTATATATATATATATATATATATGTGTGTGTGTGTGTGTGTGTGTATACATATAAAATGACATGTCAATCATTTACAAATGATGCAATCTGTCTATCTTTAAAGCTGATTTATTGCTAATGAATTATGGATGCACCCTGCCTTCTCTGTCTCAGGTTGAGTTGGAAAGGTGAAAGATTATTTTTCGATGACAGTCCAAAATCTTTCTACAAAACAACGAAATCAACATTCACTAGCAGAGACGTACAAAATCTCGAAAGTTATCGATATCCAGAGACTAAAAACACATAGAATGACTAACCAACATAAATGTGAACTCCAATAGCAATAAGAAGAACAGTGATTATTGCAGTGAATATGATAGTATGAACGAGTATGGATATCCCACTGGTTTTCATGTTGTTGAATTCGATGGCCTTGTTCTTTCCGGGGAGCTGAAAGAGCAAACCTGGAGACATGACAACGAATAATATGACTGCTATCAATACTGGGGCCAAATCAGCCATATATTACTATTAGATAGTTTTCTTCCTTCAAAACTCCTTCTCTCCTTAATTAAGAAAGATCTCTCTTTCTAACACGTATGTCCTAGATACAAGTGAGTTATAAAAACAAGTGGAAATGTGACATTGGATGTGTCGATAGCTCTCTCGTGATCTCCGATGCCGGCATGCCCACATAGAATAAACAAACATGGCATGTCATGCCAAAATATCTAGCTTCTTGATAATAACGAGTTGGTATTTATGAAATCCAAACACAATAAGATGTTATAGTCATCCAATCTAATATTGAAAGGAACCGCACCAACAAATAGTTCTAATTCAAAAGGTTTCATTGCAAGTTGTTCAGTCCAGTAATCTTTCTGCGATTTATCAACTAAAAACAAAAAGAAAGATTTGATTTTGAAAGGAGGGAGAGAGAGTGTTGATGCAAGACATTGTTTAGAACAGTAAAGCAACACATATGTGAACAATGCATATTAATGAGGTGGAGCGGATCGAATCAGACAGTTGGGTATAGATGAACATGAATGGCCAGATTAAGAACAGCATACAAGACATAAGAAGATGAGGGTTTGGTTTCCTGCTTCTTTGTATTCATTGACCAGGGCGATCCTCATCCTTCCTTTCCTTTCTTTGCAAAGCAAAAGAAACTTGATTATTATTGACTTACTATTTGTTTGTTTTTTACAAACGTTATTCTCTCCCTCGAACTCTCTATCATTCCAACGTATTGCATGTACAACGCAAGATTTAAAACAAAGAAAAAAAAGTCGATTAATAATTATTATTATTTCATAAATCGATGATATATAAATGTTATATGATCGCATATGTCTTCGACGTCCCATCATCACGAAATATATAATACGTCTCTTGACCCTCAGTTATCAATCAATCAAACTACACGTCATCTGATAATTGCCTCCTGAGGAGTACTACTTACAATTATATAAAATCGTTTAAGAATCGAAAAAAAAAAAAAGAAAATTAGTGGAGAATGAGATCACTATTATTTTGATATGATTATGTCGATATAAATAATTAAATATTGCATACTAGAGTTTGAAATCCAAGACAATCATTTATGCGAGCTCACGTCTGATTAACCTTAAATGTCGGCAAATGAAGGAATATACTATGTTATGAAATCGCGCCTATTATACAAATGTAAACTAAAGCCTTTTTATTTTATTAATAAAGCTGATCATTAGGTAGACCTTATCAAATACTTGCTACTACTATTATGTTTGTCGAAACATAGACGGAGCTGATCTGTCTATGATATCTCTAAATAATAATGATGCGAAACACACGCAGTTCGTAGTTATCTAATGGGTGTTGGGGACAGGGATACACATATACTGCTAGCTAGTAAAGAAAATTTGATTGCTATACAATAATATAATAAAATATGTATATATCATCCCACTTGCCAAAAGAGAAAAAACATGAGAAAAGGAAGGCAAATGCAAGTCGTATTGAGATTCATCAGCATCATCCGTGAACAATAATCATGTTGATGGGCAAAACCAAAACCAAAAAACATGTTGGCCTATTTCTAGTTCTTTTTCTTAATTTAATAAGAAAACGTACATGACTTGCCGATGATGAGGATAGAAATCTGACCCGTTAAAAGAAGCATCCTTCGGCGACCCTTTGAATCAAGAATAACGCATCCATCGGAAAGATAAGAGCAGAATCTTATTGTTCTCTCTCCAACAAAGGAACAATCGCATCCTTTTATTACTGAACCATACGTAGCCAAAAAAAAAAAGATGTCTTTTCTCGGCCAGAGGATCTCTTCGTTTTTCAACAATAGATGGCTCGTTTTTGTGGCCGCAATGTGGATCCAATCATGTGCCGGTGTTGGCTATTTGTTTGGTAGCATCTCACCAGCCATCAAAACTTATTTGAACTACAATCAGAAGCAAATTGCGAGATTGGGTGTGGCCAAAGACTTAGGTGACAGCGTCGGATTTTTGGCTGCTAGCTTATCTGAGATTTTGCCTTTGTGGGGTGCTCTCTTGACTGGTGCAATTCAGAATTTTGTCGGCTATGGTTGGGTTTGGCTCGTTATCACGGGTAGAGTTCCAGTCTTGCCTTTGTGGGCTGTGAGTATCTACTATCTATCTATCTATCTACTTTTTTTTCCTCCGATCCTTCGCGTTTCGCTTCTCTTTGTTTACTCTTGGAATGATATTTTTCTGAAACCAGATGCTACTGACTTGCTTCATCACGGATCCTTTATGTCAGGCTTTCTTTTCTATATGATGAATATCATCACTATAATGAGCTTTAAAAGAATTCGCTGTTTAAGTTAACACGATTGTAATTGATATTAATGTGATATCTTGAAACTGCTTCTCTGGGGTATTAATTGTGAGTTGATTGGTTGGAAGTATAAAAGTTGAGTTTTTTTTTTTGTATTATGTTGGTGTTTCTCCATCCATTGACCCAGATCTATTATACATATTGGATCGGATGAGAGACTGCATAGTGCACTAGGGTCTCTTTGAAAATCTTTCTAGTATGGTGCATTTGATGTGCTTCTGCTTGGGTTTTCTTCCTTTGATCTAGTAATACTTATTTAGGTTGTTTTCTGTATTTTTATACGCAGATGTGCATTCTCATCTTTATTGGAACAAACGGCGAAACATACTTCAACACAGCAGCACTAGTCTCATGCGTTCAAAACTTTCCCAAGAGTCGCGGTCCTGTCGTTGGCATTCTAAAGGGGTTTGCTGGGCTTAGTGGTGCGATTCTAACACAGATTTACACCGTAATGCACTCTCCAGACCATGCTTCCCTGATATTCATGGTCGCGGTTGGGCCAACGATGGTGGCCATTTCTCTGATGTTTATCGTGAGGCCAGTTGGAGGCCACAAACAAATCAGATCATCAGATGGGATCAGCTTCTCTATCATTTACAGCATATGCCTCCTTTTGGCTGCATATCTAACGGGGGTCATGCTTGTACAAGACCTTGTCGATCTAAGCAGTACGGTGATTACGACCTTGACTGTGATCTTATTTGTGCTTTTGGTTATTCCTATTGCGATACCCGTAGCACTGAACTTTTCTGGGGAACAGAGATCAGCAATAGAAGAGGCGCTTCTACCCGACGCATCGAAACAAGGGTCAAGCAACTCTGAAGAATATTCTCAGGAAATCATATTTAGTGAAATGGAAGATGAAAAGCCCAAAGAAGTGGATTTGCTTCCCGCTTTCGAGAGACAAAAGAGAATTGCACAACTTCAAGCAAGACTAGCCCAAGCTGCTGCGGAAGGTGCTGTAAGAATCAAGAAAAGACGACCACACAGAGGGGAAGACTTCACTTTAATGGAGGCATTGATAAAGGCAGATTTTTGGCTTATATTTTTCTCTCTTCTCTTGGGTTCTGGGTCTGGTTTGACTGTGATCGATAACTTGGGCCAGATGAGCCAGTCTTTGGGTTATGATAACGCGCATGTCTTCGTCTCGATGATCAGCATCTGGAACTTTCTGGGCCGCGTTGGCGGTGGTTACTTCTCTGAAAAAGTCGTCCGGTGCGAGTCCAGACTAGTTTCGTAATAAAAAGAATCGATTCTTCGACTCACTTGAGTGTTTCTTTGATTTTAATTTGTTCTTTTTTTTCTTTCTCTTGCAAATATTGTGATACAGGGACTATGCATATCCAAGACACATAGCCATGGCAGCTGCACAGGTAATAATGGCAATTGGGCATTTCTTCTTTGCGATGGGTTGGCCTGGTGCAATGTACCTCGGAACACTTCTAGTGGGAGTAGGCTATGGAGCACACTGGGCAATAGTACCAGCTGCTGCATCGGAGCTCTTTGGATTGAAGAAGTTTGGTGCACTGTACAATTTTCTTACCGTAGCAAACCCCGCTGGTTCCTTGGTGTTCTCAGGCGTCATAGCGAGTAGTATTTATGACAGGGAGGCAGAGAAACAAGCGCACGGGGAAAATCATATCTACCGCAGTTTATCATCTTCTTTTACTAGTTACGTTCGTCTTGAGGAGCCGTTGAAGTGTGAAGGTATCGTTTGCTTCTTTCTAACGTCGCTGATCATGTGCGGAGTTTGCATCGTTGCTGCTATTTTGAGCATGATTCTGGTGTACCGAACAAAGACAGTCTACACTAATCTCTATGGTACATCACGAAGATGAAAGGGTGAGGTTAATGATGCCTACAATACGCATAACGAAGATCCCATCGTCGAAGAGGCGTTGCGTTCACTAAGTGTAGCCTATCCTACGGTAGGTACTTCAACGAAACAAACAGGGTTGATTGATTGATTAGTTGATGTTGTGGTGGCGGTGGTAATATTGTATGAACATGTTAAAACCCCCTATTCTTTGGGTCCCTGTAAATCTCTGGCAGAATTTTGATGCCAAAGATCAACCAACCACTCTATTTCGGAGCTATAAATTGAATGTACATTTGGTAGATGCAACTCCTAACATACACAGGCGAAGATGAATGACAGAATAGCAACAATGTAGAACAAATCCCAAGTCCAGCATGGGTAAGCTTCCTAATAACATGCTTACACAGATCTCACATGCGACAAAAAGAGAATTGTGCGGGACAAGTGGAAATCGATGATGATTATGATATATAGAAGTTTGAACTTGAAGAAACATGTTGATGAGAAAGATAAAGGGGAGATGCTTGTGCACATTGGATTATTCGCTCATCAGGCTCGACTTTTTTCGTAGCCGAACTAAGCGACTGAGAGTGAGGTCTGAGAGGCTTCTCTTATCGATAGTCTAAAAATCTACTTTCCACGCCTTGCCTTATATGTTGCTTTTGTGCTACGAACAAGTGTTTCTTTTTACAACTATTAATTACTTTAACCTAGGGCTATAAATGAGCCGAGCTCGCCTCATTTTCTGGGATCAAGCTCGAGCCCTTACCTTAGCTCGAGCTCGACGAGCTTTTCAGCTCAGGGCTCGAGCTCGAGCTCATTTACAGCCCGATGAGCTCGAACTCGAGCTTTTAATAAAAAAATTAAGAAATAAATAAAAATAATATGAATATAATATACAAATAAAAATTAACAAAAAAATAAAAAAAGCTCGCGAGTCTGCTCACGAGCTTTCGAGTCCACATGATTGGGCGCAAGCTCGAGCTAAACATAAGTGAGCTCGAGCTCATTTATATCGAGCTCTAGCCCAGCTTATGCATGCCGAGTAGGCTCGGCTCATCTTTCACCCTACTTTAACCACAACTTCAATTCAACTGCTATCCGTCATTAGTAACCAATACCAAAATGTTTTGACCACGAAAATGATTTGATTGATGGACTGTCTTTACCTAAAGCCAAAAAACTTGCAACAAAAGGGAAAAAAGGTTGTATCAAATATTAACTTACCAGCATATCACGTCGCAGCAAAGAACATGAACTACACCAATCAACACAGATACCAAGTTTTCTTTATTTGGTTCAGCCGCATAAATTAAAATAACATGCGCTCAAACTTAACCCCACACAGATTCTGCATCCCTTATCCACTCAAAGGAAGATCAATCATTTTATCGTGGAGGGGATGGTGGTGGAGGGAGATTAGACTTTGCAAATCCCACCCATGCAACTATTCCAACTGCGAGGATTATCCAGCCAAATATGTCATATTTCAGATCACTGCTTTTGCTCTTCTTCTTACTTTGAGCCTGCACATTGGATTATTCGCTCACCAAGTGGTAACATAGGTCATAGGTGCTATTCAAATCAAGCTTCTCCAGCAATAAACCTTAGGTGTTGAGATTTGGGAAGGGTTCCAATGAATTCAACATCCTAATATTAGAGTGAAACATTCAAGAACAATGCAAACATCAAAAAAGGAGGACTCACCTTCGTGCTAGGTGATGATGACGACCCAGGTGCTGTAGCCTGCTGAGCTAAACTGTTCTTGTGGATCTCAACATGCAGCTCAGGAGCCTTCAAATTTACATAAATGAACGAATGTTTTGACACAGATTTTTACATAGACTGTAATATTGCTACACCACCATACAAGCTCATAATAGATTCAGCAGCATAGATATAGATGTACCTTTGGAGCGACTTCTAAGGATTTCCTATAGAGTTCATTTTGTGGTTCCTACTCCCAAAACAGCACATAACATTTCAAGTTAGGAATGATTTAGCAGCAGTGCATAACAATATCAATTTAACTGGGCTTACAATTTCAACAGCTTGCTCAAAATATTGAGTTGCCTTATCGAAGTAATCCTTGGCATCATCAGAATCCGGTATCAGAAATGCACTAGCGGTATGTGCATTCCCGAGACACCACAACGCATCATGCTGTTTAGGATTAATGTTCAGAGCCTCCTCGAGCTTGTCAATAGCATCTGCAAAAAGATGAGATAGCTCAGATTCGGTGAGCAAAAATATAATCTTTAGGCTCTCTTTTTAGGTTCACCAGCGAGGCAATACAATATTTGTCACAGTCGAGATCACATTCAGATAAAATCCGTCAGGATATCAATTAAGTCAAAACCCAAGACAGGCGCAAATAAAATACCGCGCAGAACAAAGAACCATGCAAAGCTTCACATCGTGCCTAGCAACAGAAAGAAAGCAATATCAACAAAACAATCGCACCTTGAACCATCTTATTCGATTCAGGGCCGTTCTGAAACTGAGATAATTCAAGCAACACTCCTCCCCATCGTGTCAGATTCTAAAATGAACAAAAGAAATATCAGCAAATCAAACCAAAAGCCCAACCAAAACAGCAAAAAAGAATAGAATATATAACGCAAATCCACGAAAAGAAGGTTCAGAATACGTCGGCATCGAGAGGGTTTTTCGCATAGGTAGCTTCAGCTGTTCTGCGAGCCTGCTCGAAGAAGAGGAGACGATCGAAATCGCTCGCCATGTCCATGGTGTCGTAGACTGACTGAGGTCAGAAATTCTTCTAGTCATCTTCCCCAGTTAATAAAAGCGTCGTTTTGGTTTTGGGCTGAAAAATATGGATTATGGGCTTCACTTAACAAAAAAAGTCGAGCCGACGTTATTAATTCAGTAGCCCCATTGGGATGCCCATGATAATCATCACATGTACTTTACCCTAGATTACCTTATTACCATACCTGAAAAAGTAAAATATTATTTACCAACTGTCCTAAGTTACATTGTTATACAAACAGAACAAAACAAGAAGCAATAATAATATAAATGAACATAAGCAAAAATGTAATTACCTACTTTTTTGGATAGACTTAATTAACGAATTTAACTTACCTGAGCGTCGTAGGACATCGCCTAACTCGGCGCAAGTCCGTATTACGTGTTTGTTTGTATAAAGACAGATAAGTTGCTAGAGCAGGTTCAAGCTGTAAATGACTCAATCGAGCAACTATTGGATGACAATCAAGCGATGCAAAATTTGTATTCGATGTGCTTACACGGCCACCAAGAAGATTGCCAGCTTGAGTTCTCCGAAAGGGACTTGGTATTGCAGCTGGATGAATTCTTCAACAATATGATGATATTACTCGAAGAACTATCTTTGTAAGTATTAAACTTGTAAGTTTTATAACAATTTATGCTGTTGATTTTATTATATTCTTTTGTTTATAACTTAAGGTACAGGAACAAATAACTGAAGTTGAGCATTCGGTCCAATTAAGGCTTGAAGGTGAAAAGATGAAGCTCCGCAAAGTTGAACTTGGGATATCCATTGCACTATTATCCATTACTATTGGAACGCTTATAGCTGGAATGTTTGGGATGAATTTCAGGTCCACAATATGTTCTGACCAGAACCACAGAGGTTTTGAGATTGATGCGGCTTCCGTGTCGGATGCCTGCGTAGTAGTTTTGTTTTCATTTTGCTGTATACGCGTGGAAGAAATCTTATGAATCTTAAGTGACATCGAATTAATGCTAGTCATCTTCCCTAGTTAATAAAAGCGTCGGTTTTGGTTTTGGGGCCGAGAAATATGGACTATGGGCTTCCCTTGTTAAATCAATAATTTATTGAAACTAACAAAAAAAAAGTCGGGCCTTCATTATTAATTCAGCAGCCCCATTGGGATGCCCGTGATAATCATCACATGTACTTTACCTTAGCTTACCTTATTACCATATTTGGAAAAGTAAAATATCATTTACCAACCGTCCTAAGACCATCTCCAACAGTCAACCGCAAACGCAAACGCATTTTGCAATAACAACCGGTAGTTTGCAGTAACTGTTCTCCAACAGTCAACTGCCAACACAAACACAAAAGAATATTCCTGTCATGTTCCATTTCGTACCAACTTTTATAACTTTTTGTAATTCGTAGTTTATCCAACAATACAAAGATTAAGAGAGTTTACCACGATTTTGAGATGGAAGAATTGAATCCGTGGGGTGTTGTGCGTGCGTTTGTTCTTGATAGGGTTGAGAGCATTCTTAAAATTTCTCTTTCTGTAATAAATTCACACACAAGACCCACTCAATGTGTGTTAGGGTTTTAGTACATATACCACATGTTGGTATATTGTACTTGGGCTTCATGAAAGCCCATTACAAATAAGCTCACTGGGCTTTACAAATAAAAGCCTAGTTCACTTAAATAAAATTACAAGGCTTAGATAAAATAATTAATTGAACACAATAAATAATTCCTAACAATCTCCCCCTTTGTGTTCAATTTGCAATTAGCGCTGGTTATCTTCGTCTTGTAATCGTCCTGAGCCCTCAAAGAACACGTATCAGAGTTGCGTTCGCAAAAGCGTTTGCATGCGTGTTCTTCTTCAATCACATCCTCATTTGTCTTGTCTTCTGACCTCTTCTTTCAAAGATCTTCAAGCTCACCGTCTCGTGAACTTCTTTTCTTTTAAGTGTTCAAAGCTGCTTGTTGGATCGTATCTTTTTGTGTTCAATCTCTCCCTTGGATAGTCACCACTCCCCCTACATTTGATCAACCTTGCGTTGGAATTAGGGATTTCATTAAACTCGAAGAACTGTACACGAGTCGGAAGCTTTGATGCTTGAAGTCCATGCTGAAGTTGTTGGTTGTATCCTAGATTTTCATGTCTGATCTCTCCCTACAACACTGGTACAACTCCCCTTCATTTGTGCAACCTTTCTACGTTGTGATGGGTTGTGATTGGGGTGTTTCCTTAAAATCGGAGAGTCGTACTTGAGGTGACAACTTCAATCGTTGGACTATGTGGTCTCGGCTTGATTCTTTGACAATGCTTGAGATTTGGCATTTTCTGATCTATATTGCACTTTCCTCGTGATGTTGCCCCCTTTTGCTTTAGTATTCCTTTCCCCCAAGAACATCGAGCTGGGGAAATCGTCATGGGAAAAAAAAGAACATCGTCCTTGGCAAGAAGATCGCATTGTCGGGACAAGATAATGGAGTTGATTGGTAGTCACGATTACTCTACTTCTCGGTGTCAGATTCGTCGTCTTCGAAGGAAGTTGTCTGGTTCCGAAAGAAGGTAGGTGTGAGGTGTACTTTCCGCAAATGTGTTTGGGCTCCTTACGATTATTCATTCAATTGCATGAGAGCCTGTCTTCAGAGTGGTTGGCGCGGCAGAAATGGTGGATACTCAGGTTAATCTTCTCCTTCAATGGAGTTGAAACATGGTGAATCTTCTTCTTCGTGGCGCCAGATTCTTCATCGCCGAAGGAAGTTGTCTGGTTCGGCCTCGGCGAAGCTTATCTGGTTTTCGAAGAAGGTGTACGTGGGGTGTGTTCTAAGTTATGCCGAGGCTCTTTTGGAATATATATATTTTAAGTGTTGTAGAGCCTGGCTTCAGAGTGGTACGCTCGGCGGAAATTGGTGGGTGGTCCGACCTGTTTGTTTATACGTATTCCCTTCTCCCCCTCATGGCGATTCGTGTTAACGAAATCGGCATGCCTGTATCGGAGATCAAGAAGGACAGAAACGACAGGTCGGTAAAGGTAATAACCAGACGGAAACACTAAGGCAATCCGCCAACACTGCTTCAGAGACAAACTCTGAGACGTGGCCTATAATGATAGGGCTTGAGAAACCGAAGCCACATAGGCATTTCGTTTGCATCGCTATTGAGACTAGCTCGAAGAACGATGGCCTAAAACCGTTGTTGTTTTGACCTTGCAACGGTAGGACTTCCTTTCGATCATCGAAGCATGTCGTAGTAGGACATGTCTACGAAAGTTCTAATCTGGTCACAAAGTCCAGATAAGGAAAAGTGTATGTGTCCTAGAAAAATATAAAACATTTAGATAGTGAGGACACCTAGACTCGATGTGTTCAAGAACGTTCAGTGGTGTGGGGCTAAGTACCACTTAATTCAATATCTCCCGCTTCCAAGTGAAGCAGTGATAGCATACGTGGCTCCCCGTGATTTAATGAAACATCGGTCTGTTGGGAGATCGATGAGTGGGTAAGGCTCGGTTGTGCAAGCGCCGTTGGACCTAATGCGGCGACGTCTACCTGGGAGCTAATAAAATTAGCACATGTACGTATGGGGCTTGGTCCGACAATTTGTGAGGTAAGAAAATTTTGTATCTACCGTTTTTCGGTCTTGTCAAGATTTTTCAAATATGGGTAGCTATATGAGTTTGAGATCGTCGCTAACACTCGGCTGTGTTCCGGGGTTAGGTTCAGTTTGGTCTGACTGAACCATGGGAACTTGAAATCCATACATCCGGTACAAAGTGATGTGTGCTGCTTGATTTTGGTCAGCAGTTCGGGGCAGGTCGGTTGAGGTTATTCTCGAGTTAGCACTAGAAGCCACCGTCGCCTTTTGGATTTCTTGAACTCTCGAGAGTTGCTTGTTTTTTTTTTTTGTTGGAGTCCGTCTTGGAGATCGAAGTGCTTGAGGGGGCAGTTTCTTTCTTTGTTCTTCTTCGCCCCTTTTTTTTTTTTTTGCATTTCTTTTCCTTTTTTTATATATATATAGATATAGGTATTATCGTATTAATAGTATATTATATATTATACTACGTACATATATGTGTATATATATATATATATTTTTTTTTTGACCATGCGTCTTAAAACTGAAAACCTCCCCCTCAACAGATGCAACAAAAGACGGATCAAATTTATCTTTCGAATCTCTTTCCTCAAGTTCAAGTATTTAAGTTCGCTCCCCCTCAAAAATTTAATAATTGCTCCCTTTAACACAAATATGGGAGTGCTTCCCCCCTTTTTTTTTTTTAAAAAAAAGAATTGCTCCCCCTCAAATTTAGCTCAATTTAAATAAAATGGTATCTACCAGTTTACCATGGAATATGACTAATCAATATCAAAATCTTGCAAGAATTCAAAATGTACAATTTAAAAGATACAGGCATTTATCAATTCAGCTCAGATGCATACGTAAAAGTTTAAGCAAAAAAAAAAATCCTTTAAGATGTATGCATAAAGAAAATATACCTTGGGTATTTATGCATTTCAGCTCATGTATGCATGTGAAAATTTGGACTTTAAAGTCTTTTAAAAGCATGCATAACTAATGTACCCTATTGTTTTTCAAAGTAGGTAAATTGAATTTTCAACTTAAAATGCATGCAAAAGTTACAAAATGATGAATATAGAATTTACCTACGTTTCGTTGCTCGCATAGCTAGTCGTGTCTGTGGAGCAGCTCGAGATACCATACACGCTAGGAGCTGCTCACGGTACAAGCCAATCAGGGTTGTGGAGCAACTCGAGAGATACCAACCATGTTGGGAGACGTAGTTATATCACTAGGTGGTTTTTGAAAAATTTTCAGAGAAGAATGTACCGAGTTTATAAAATGGGAGCTTGGGTTCGCGAAATAATCTTGATTCGTAAAATAGAACTGGATTTGAGAAGTTGGATCGCGAACTGGACTGGAATTTGGATTCGCAAAGTGGATGGGTTCGCGAACTGAATGATTAACAAATTCGAACTGGTTCGCGAAGCTGGAGAAGGTTCGCAAAACGTGAGTTTCAATGAAAAGTGAACTGAGTTCGCGAAACTCCCAGTTCTTAATCTGACTCGCGAAACTTGATGACATCAGGACAAACGTGATGTGCAAAATTTTCCTACTGATCAAACGCACAAAATTTAAAATAATGACCGACAACATCAATTTGACCAGATCAACCAACCTAATAAATACCAAATCGACGAGTTTCTCAAGGTCGATCTTTGCGTAAATCAAGATCAGAAAACTGACGAAGAAAGCATCGCTTTCTTTCGCGGCGCTGAACCCTTAGGTCAAGAATTCGTCTAAATCATTGACGATTTTTTTTTTTTTAAATCATTGATGATTTTTTTTTTTTTGTCGGGACCGTAATGACATTTTTGTTCAATTCGTGCTTATAAATAGACATAGCTCAACCCTCACCATAACTCCATAGATTAACAAAATACTCATCTTGAATTTTCTTGTTTTCGCAATTGTTACACGATGAATTGGAGAAAGCAGGAAGAAGAGAAGAAGCTCAAGGAACATGCAAAGTTAAGACGTGATTTTGAGCATAACTTGAATATGCTGGTTTTTGAGATTTTCCTTCTTTTGAGCTTATTCACTGTTTTACTTGCTATTCTGCTTTGGGTCTTAATAGGGCATACGAGTATTTGAGAGTTGTTTTATTTTGCTTATTTTGAAAATGTAATGTTCGTAATGAGTGTTTTTGCCTTTTGATAATGTAATGTTTGGAATTTCTCTCATGATTCGCACTTTGATAGTGGGTCTTATTTTCAAATGGTTGTCGAGAGCTGATTTCGAAGTCATATTTCGAGACAAACTTAAGCACTTAAGGTGAAATCAAAATTCGACGAATAATGACACAATTTTCTCCAGAACTTAACTCCATACATTGATTAAACATTTAGAATCATTACCTAAACTCGATTAAACACTGAAAAACATCATTTAAAGTCGATACATCAGCAAACACGAAATTAGTAGTTTTTGAAATGGCGATTTGTGAAACTGTAAGGTTGCAAAAATCTCTCGGTAGTCGACTAAAATTTGTGAAATCTATAAAGGTTGACGTTCTATTTTGCGAAGGGAATTTGGCGTTGTTCGATACGTGAAGCGGTCAGCAAGCGTATTAGAGCATACTAACTCAACTGAACTGCGCGGGGCTAAAGAAAAAATGAGATCGAAATTAGACCGTGAAGGTTTTGAAAGACAGGCCCAATAGGGTTCGCGAATTGATTTCATGTCAACTTCATCAAATAGAGTTTGCGAATCAGATGATTGAAAAATTGAAGTATTGGTTTGCGAACTTAATATTGACGAGTCAAAATTGCTGAATTGAATGTCAATTGGATTCGCGGAACTAGATGCTGAAAGAGTGAAAAAGTTAATTCGCGAATTGTAAGATAAGATTTATTTAACGATCAGTCGCGAATTTTAAGATTTTGGGCTCACGTTGGGCTTTCAGTACTCCCCCTTGATTTTCTAAAGAAAGGTCCCTCTGAATATAATAATTTACGAATTTTTTTTTTTTTTTTTGGAACCTTATTTTAGCATGTCTACTAGGATGAGGAAAGCAGGAACTAAGTGCAGTTCATCCTAGATATCACCAACGTATTAGGTATGTTATTCATTTGAGCACGTATGCATATTGAATAGATCATGAAATTTTATTCATATTTAGAATTTTACCAAATTTGTTAGCGTGAAGTTAGTTGCTCGCGTCTCATCCCTTGATCATGTATGTGGAGCAGCTTCGTGTACCGTACATGAGGGAATTGCAAAATCAAACTAGAGGGTTTTAGGTACCCATTTAAAAATGGGTCCACCTCTGTTATACTTGTTAGTCCGTAAAGACTCTCTACCTAGCCTAAATTTATCATAGTCAACGGAAGACTTACTATCACGCACAGAGTCATTAAGTGTTTCTAGGGCTTGGATTTGGGTTTCCTCAGTCTTAAGCTTTGGAACCCATTTTTGTAGGAGTGGATCTCTCTTTGTTTTGGCTTTAGAGACGCGTTTTGGAGTTTTTCCTTGTTTTGTGGGTTCCTTAGCAGTTTTTATTTTTGATTGTTTCTTTTTCTTTAAAGACGTGTCTTTTGAAGTAGTTTTGTGAGCTGGTTTGTAGAAACGGTTATACGTGGGAGAGTGATTTTTGGAATGAAAGGATGAGTTTTGCGATACATAAGGAAATAAAAGTGGTACAGAAATTTTTGGAGGGAAACAATCTATAACAAAAGACTCGTTAAAATCGCTGGTCTCCTTCAAAATATCTTCCTTTTTAACCCAGACTTGACTTTTCAGTGACTCTTTTATGGGTCGTGAAAATTTCGAACTATTTGAGCAAAACATTTTGTCATGCGAAGTAAATGTATAAGAAAGTGAGTGTAATCGTAATTTTTCTTTTAGTGAAGATATTTCCTCTAGAAGTTTCTGCCTTTCTTCATTGAAGGACTTTCTCTCTCCTTCGAGAGTGGAGTGTAGATCACTAATTTTCTTTATGCAGTCAGGCATATACCCTGCTGCATACTTAGTCATCGGTGCCTCACTCGTTGAATCTTCTGAGGTGTTTCCTTCACTTGGACGTGGGATATCGGACTCAAATTCTGTTATTGCGGGACAACTTCGATCTTTATAACTGTCATTTAACTCTGTATAATCAAATGATGTTTGAGTTTTACTGTGTGTTGGTGTCTCATCTTTACTTACGAAAGACATGAGATTTGCCAGGCAACCTGTCTGCATGAATTTGAGATCATATAGATAAGGTGCACTTGATATGCCTTCTTTAACTTACATGGGTTTTCAAAACCTAGTCCCTTATAAGGATTGTAAAAATCAACGTTAGCTGGTTTGTTCAAAAAGATCGTTTGTTCAGATTGATCTCGTCGGGTTAAAAGGTCCTCCAATTTTTTTATTTTGGAGTACAGTTTTTCCCGTTCTTTACAGAGTAAGTCATATTTTATTGTAGCGTCCATTGCCTGATCTCTATGAGATTTCATTTCTTTTTCCAAATCCTTGGCTTTAGCTTCGGATTTTTGCACTTGTACTTCTAGCTTAGCAACATTTTCATTTGCTACAATTACACGATTTTCTCACATGCATAATCATATCTAAATTTATCTAATACCACTAAATTCTTTTCTAGGTTAGCTTCTAGTTCCTTGATTTTTCTTTTTTCTTGTTTGTTAGATTTATATAAAGATAAAAATTCATTTTTCATCTTAAGTAAGGAGTCATAATCTGCATCGCTTACCTCAACTATATCAGAGTTGCTGGCGAGTTCCCTTTCTGAGTCACTTTCTTCAGCTTCAGCTGCATCTACTTCGTCGTCCAACCTAGAATCCTGTTCACCCATCCAGACCATTCCTTTCTCCTTCCTGTTTTTCTTCAGTTCCTTGAAGTATTATGCTTAAGGCTTTTACTTATCGTTTCCTTTTGGGACACCATGGACTTTAAAATCGTCACATGTGACTTAGAATAAGTATTCGCCTTTTGAGGTTTGGGAACAAGATCGTTTGTTTGAATACTCTTATCCTGTCTAGAGAAAGATATTTCTATAGCACGATCATTTGGAACATGTAAGGGCTGGGAGTTTTTGAGATTTGAAATTTCCTCTAAAAGTTTTTCCTTTTCCGCTTGAAAACCTACTCTTTCCGATTCCAGGGTTGCGTTTAATTCGGAAATTTTACTAGCAACCATCGGAATTTCCAACCATGAGATAGGTTTATTACGATATAAATTGTTCCCCCATCAAGCGCTGAGAAAGAATTTTGGTTGACTAGTTTCGCAATAATTTTCTCTAAAGGGATAGCTCTAGTGTAACAGTTATTGCGGTAATATAGGCTAATCTCATATTGTTCAGTGTTTGCATTCCACACAGTTGCTTTGAGTTCAAGATGATTTAGCTCATTTATTTTATGCTTTAATTCCTCAATTTCCTTAGCTTGAGCATCCATAATAAATTTTTAATTTAAGTTAATTATTTTCTTCAAAAATGACTTTAGAACGTTCAATTCCTAAAAAATTTGTTCTGTCAAAAGATAGCTTGAAGTTTTTGTGTGCACTGTGAAAAATTTGAGATAATTTCGACAATTGCGTGAAGATTACTAAAGCTTCTCTAAATTTGCCAATAATGTCCTTAGTTGATTGTTGGATACGTGATCGTTGACACGCTTTGTGGATTTGAAGATTTTGTTTTGTTTTTTTTTTTTTTTTTTTAATCAGTACAAAAAGGCTTTAGTGTTATAATTAAAATTTTTTTTTATTGACTATATATAAATATATGTATATATATTTAATATATTTCGTGAATTGCTACAGTAACTGTGTTTCAAAGGTTTCGCGAACTCGTACAGTGATTACGAATTGCTACGCAAAACTGCTTCAGTGAATTCGCAAAACTGCTATGCATTCGCAAAACTGCAAAGTGAATTCGCAAAACTGCTACAGTGAATTCGCAAAACTGCTACAGTGAATTCGCAAAACTGCTACAGTGCCAACCCGCAAAACTGCTACAGTGTCTGCTACAGTGAATTCGCAAAACTGCTACAGTGCCAACCCGCAAAACTGCTACAGTGTCTGCTACAGTGAATGCGCAAAACTGCTACAGTGAATTCGCGAGCTACAGTGGCTGCTACAGTGCCGACTCGCAAAGCTGCTACAGTGCCGACCCGCGAACTTGCTACAGTACATTCGCAATGTGAATTCGCATACCTTTTATTATTAATTTTTTTTTTTTAAATTGCTACAGTTCACGAATTGTTACAGTAATCGCGAACTGCTTTCTCACGCACAAATATCAGAAAACTGATCTCCAAACCCAGAAAATTGTTCAAGAAATGTTTGAGAGATGATCTTTAACACTTATATCTACAATCCTAAACACTCAAGCATCATCCAAAACACCAAAACATATCAAAATTTTCGAAATAAGTGCAGAACTCGAAGAACACCCAAAAAAAATTTCAACAATTTTCTCAAATCCGAGCGCGTTTGGCTCTGATACCAATTGTAATTCCTAGTTTATCCAACAATACAAAGATTAAGAGAGTTTACCACGATTTTGAGATGGAAGAATTGAATCCGTGGGGTGTTGTGCGTGCGTTTGTTCTTGATAGGGTTGAGAGCATTCTTAAAATTTTCTCTTTCTGTAATAAATTCACACACAAGACCCACTCAATGTGTGTTAGGGTTTTAGTACATATACCACATGTTGGTATATTGTACTTGGGCTTCATGAAAGCCCATTACAAATAAGCTCACTGGGCTTTACAAATAAAAGCCTAGTTCACTTAAATAAAATTACAAGGCTTAGATAAAATAATTAATTGAACACAATAAATAATTCCTAACACTTTTCAATACCAACCCTATATTTTACTACTTTAAAAACTAGCCACAATATTCTTATAATTTTGAAGTCATTATTTGTACATATTAAAACATAAAACAAAATATTTATTAAAAATATCGAAATTACACAACATAACAATTAACATACATTGAGATACACGTCGTACAAATAAAATGTAAAAAATTATATTTGTGGTCAAAACAATATTTAATTATATTACATATAAATAAAATATAAAAAATAATAATAAGATGTAAAAAAATTGGTACTAAAATAAGTATCAAGGTTAAAATAATTATTTATTATATCAATATAATCGTAGTATACAATTTTAAAATTTTTATATGTTCGATTTAATAATCAGTACAAGTTAATGACTTATTTGCAATTTTAAAACATCAAACGCATTTTTGCGCTCAGACGTAAATTTGCGTTCGAAACAGGAGAGAGAAAGCAACAAACACATTTTGCGTTTGCGTTTGCAGTACTGTTGGAGTAGTTTTACTGCATTTTTGCGTTTGTGTTTGCGTTTTGCGGTACTATTGGAGATGGTCTAAGTTACTTGTTATACCAAACAGAACAAAACAAGAAGCGATTATAATATAAATGAATATAAACAAAAATGTAATTACCTACTTGTTTGGATAGACTTAATCAACGAATTTAACTTACCTGAGCGTCGTAGGACGTCGCCTAACTCGGCGCAAGTCCGTATTACGTGTTGTTCGTATAAAGACAGATAAGTTGCTAGAGCGGGTTCAATCTGTAAATTTCTCAATCAAGCAACTATTGGATGATAATCAAGCGATGCAAAATTTGTACTCGATGTGCTTACACGGCCAACATGAAGATTCCCAGCTTAAGTTCTCCGAAAGGGACTTGGTATTGCAGTTGGATGAACTCTTCAACAAATGTGATGATATTACTCGAAAAACTATCTTTGTAAGTATTAAACTTGTTAGTTTTATAACAATTTATGCTGCTGAGTTTATTTTATTCTTTTATTTATAACTTACTGAAGTTGAGCATTCGGTCCAATTAGAGCTTGAAGGTGAAACGATGAAGCTCCGCAAAGTAAAACTTGGGATATCCATTGCAGTATTATCCATTGCTATTGGATCGCTTATAGCTGGAATGTTTGGGATGAATTTCAAGTCCACAATATGTTCTGACCAGAACCACAGAGGTTTTGAGATTGACGCGGCTTCCGTGTCGGTTGCCTGCGTAGTAGTTTTCTTTTGTTTTCATTTTGATGTATACGCGTGGAAGAAATTTTATGAATCTTAAGTGACATCAAATTAATGCTAGTCATCTTCCCTAGTTAATAAAAGCGTCGCTTTTTGTTTTGGGCCGAGAAATATGGACTCTTAAATCAATAATTTATTGAAACTAACAAAAAAAGTCGAGCCTTCATTATTAATTCAGCAGCCCCATTGGGATGCCCGTGATAATCATCACATGTACTTTATCTCAGCTTACCTTATTATCATACCTGGAAAGTAAAATACCATTTACCAACCGTCCTAAGACTATCTCCAACAGTCACCGCAAACGCAAACGCATTTTGCAGTAACAACCATAGTTTGCAGTAACTGTTCTCCAACGGTCAACTGCCAACGCAAACACAAAATAATATTCCTGTAATATTTCATTTCATGCCGACTTTTATAACTTTTAAATATCACCCATATATATTACTACTTTACAAACTAACCACAATATTCTTATTTTGAAGTCATTGTTTATACATATTAAAAACATAAAGGAAAATATTTATTAAAAATATCGAAATTACACAACATAACAATTAAAATACATTGAGATACACATCATACAAAAAATATAAAAAATTATATTTGTGGTCAAAACAATATTTAATTATATTATATATAAATAAAATATAAAAAATAATAGTAAGATATAAAAACATTAGTACTAAAATAAGTGTCAAGGTTAAAATAGTTATTTATTATATCAATATAATCGTTGTATACAATTTTCAAATTTTTATAGGTTCGATTTAATAATCAATACCAGTAAAGAGCTTATTTGCAATTTCAAAACATCAAACAACATTTTTGCGCTCAAACGCACATTTGCGTTCGAAACAGGAGAGAGAAAGCGGCAAATGCATTTTGCGTTTGCGTTTGCAGTACTGTTGAAGTAGTTTTACTGCATTTTTGCGTTTGATTGCGGTACTATTGGAGATGGTCTAAGTTACATTGTTATACAAACAGAACAAAACAAGAAGCGATAATAATATAAATGAATATAAGCAAAAATGTAATTACCTACTTGTTTGGATAGACTTAATCAACGAATTTAACTTACCTGAGCGTCGTAGGACGTCGCCTAACTCGGCGCAAGTCCGTATTACGTGTTGTTCGTATAAAGACAGATAAGTTGCTAGAGCGAGTTCAAGCTGTAAATGACTCAATCAAGCAACTATTGGATGACAATCAAGCGATGCAAAATTTGTACTCGATGTGCTTACACGGCCACCATAAAGATTCCCAGCTTGAGTTCTCCGAAAGGGACTTGGTATTGCAGTTGGATGAATTCTTCAACAAATTGATGATATTACTCGAAAAACTATCTTTGTAAGTATTAAACTTGTAAGTTTTATAACAATTATGCTGTTGATTTATTTTATTCTTTTGTTTATAACTTAAGGTACATGAACAAATAACTGAAGTTGTGCATTCGGTCCAATTAAGGCTTGAAGGTGAAAAGATGAAGCTCCGCAAAGTTGAACTTGGGATATCCATTGCAGTATTATCCATTATTATTGGAGCGGTTATAGCTGGAATGTTTGGGATGAATTTCAAGTCCACAATATTTTCTGACCAGAACCACAGAGGTTTTGAGATTGATGTGGCTTCCGTGTCGGTTGCCTGCGTAGTAGTTTTGTTTTCATTTTGCTGTATACGCGTGGAAGAAATCTTATGAATCTTAAGTGACATCGAATTAATGCTAGTCATCATCCTTAGTTAATAAATGCGTCGGTTTTGGTTTTGGGCCGAGAAATATGGACTCTGGACTTCCTTTGTTAAATCAATAATTTATTGAAACTAACAAAAAAAGTCGAGCCTTCATTATTAATTCAGCAGCCCCATTGGGATTCCCGTGATAATCATCACATGTACTTTACCTTTGCTTACCTTATTACCATACCTGGAGAAGTAAAATATCATTTACCAACCGTCCTAAGTTACATTGTTATACAAACAGAACAAAACAAGAAACAATAATAATGTAAATGAACATAAGCAAAAATGTAATTACCTACTTGTTTGGATAGACTTAATCAACGAATTTAACTTACCTGAGCGTCGTAGGACGTCGCCTAACTAGGCGCAAGTCCGTATTACGTGTTGTTCGTACAAATGACAGGAAGAAGAATATCATTTCGAGACGAAGAAAGAGACAACCATTCTTTTTTTTGCGTGCATCAATAGAATTATTACAATGCAAGAACTTTGGTTACGTACCGACTAAATGAGATGAGAAGCTATATCCACCATGCTAAGCTAAACAAAGTTTGTCCCATCAGCCCAACCCAGTCCAGCCCAGACCATGGCCCAACTCAAAGCCTACTCGACCGCAGGGCAAGGCAAAGGCAAGGGAAGGCAAGGCAAGGGAAAGCAAATGCTAACCTAAGATCATCTCCAACCGAGAAACACATTCTCAAACTCAAACGCATTCACAAACTCAAAATGCAGTAATTCATCCTCAACCGGTCAACTCATTCTCAAACTCAATAGACTATTTTGTGTAATATTCATTTCCGCACAAATTTTTACAAATTTCAATACTACCAACATATTTTTACAACTTTTCGAATTAGACTACAAATATTATTTTAGATTTAATCACAAAAAATTAATAAGGTTAATAATAAAAATATATTTATACATGTTTATTAAAAACAGACAACATCCCAAATCGAAACTCAATCACGGGCTAATCCGTTAAATCAACTGAACTAATTAGCATGAAGTAATTCAAAGGAAAAAATACAGAAACTCGCCTCGAAACGCAAAATAAATTAAAAGATGCCTTCGTCTGCTTTTTCTTGATAAGCCTTCGTCTGCTTTTTCTTCTCTATTTTCTTGATAGCCTTTGTTTTTTCTGACACACAAATAGCTTTCTCTGACATACAAACAAGATAGAAAGAAGGGTCAATTCGAAATCAGGTCCCATTAAGGGTTTGATTTCAAATTCAGGCACTGTTTGAGAATTTTTAGGTTAAATGACCCATTTTGTGTGGTGTAAAAAATTGGTATAAAAGATATATGAACTAGTATAGAATGATCGCTTTGTGTTATAAACTTTTAACATACTGGTATGTCAGAGCAATAAAGTGGTAATGGAGAAAATGAACTGGTATCAGATGATCATAAACTGGTACCGAATTATGGTTTTGTGTTGTAAAATTTCAACATACTAGTATGACAGAGCAATGAAGTGGTACTGCAAAAATGGGTCCTTAAAACTAAATTTTTTTGCAAGAAGGTCTGAATCCTAAATAATACTTATGTGAGAGCATGAATGAAAATGCCCCTAGAAAGAAAAGTAAGGACTATAAATGCAAAATAAAAAACCCAATCGTATACTAACTGTTTGAAATGCAAAGTAAGGAGAGAGATGATAGGCAACGCATACTAGAAAAAATCATTTCTTCAGGTAATGATGCAATGATAATGAAATTACAAAACTAGTTGGATTTTTAAATCTATTACAAAACTAATCAACATTTTTAATTCTAACTATTTTTATTTTCATTTTAACCATGAAAATGCTTAAAAATTACAAATTTCATTATTCCTATCTTCGAATAGCACAACACTTGTTAATAATTAAATTTTTACCCCATATTATTTTAACTCAAATATATTAAAAATATATTACTTAAAGAAATAATCAAAAGAAAAATAAAATTACTTGGCGTGCCGTGACCTACTCTTCCTATCCTACGCGAGGTCGATATCTAGAGCTGTCAAAATGGGCCCGGCCCGTAGCTCTCCAAAGCCCGCCATGGGCAGGGCGGGTAAGCCCACCGTTTGGCAGGCCGGAAAATTGAAGGCCCGCCATGCCCAATTAAATAGGTATGTTAGTATTTCTTAGCTTCGATTTTAAATTTACTCAAGTTTAATAATATAAATAAATTATTATTAAAAGATTAGATTTAATTATAATTAATTGCGAGTTTAAATATTTAATTTTTGTTATTTTTTCTTTCTTATTTTTTTGATTTTTTTCTTATTTTTTGAATTTGTTTTTTATTTGGGCGGGGCGGACCTTCAATTTCTAAGTCTGACTGTGCGCTTACCCGCGCCCGCCCGCCCAAGGCGGGCTTTGATGGGCTACGGGCTGGCCCGGCCCGGTGACCCGTTTTGCCAGCTCTAGATATCGAACTCACGTGGGAGTAGTAGGTCACGCCAAGTAATTTTATTTTTCTTTTGATTATTTCTTTAAGTAATATATTTTTTAATATATTTGAGTTAAAAGTTGGGGTAAAATTTTTATTATTAACAAGTGTTGGGCTATTTGAAGATAACAATAGTGAAATTTTATAATTTTAAGTATTTTCGTGGTTAAAGTGAAAATAAAATAGTTAGAATTAAAAAAGTTGATTAGTTTTGTAATAGGTTTAAAAAATCAACTAGTTTTGCAATTCCATTATCAAAATAACATTATTTTGTAATTCTCTCATGATGCAATTCCCGTCTTTCACAAATTATTTCAAACCCTATGTTCTTATTCTAATTGTGACTATTCCTTTGTGTCAAATGTCGATTCAGGGACGGAGACATCTCTTTGCTGAGAATAGATGGTACAACCGAATATAGGATGGTAATCTGACTCTCTTACCTGTAGAATCACCAAGGTAAAAAGTCATGTAGATATATTTGCAATTCTTATTTTTTTTCGCAAAAAAGAAACACATTTATGTTGCCTTGTGCGATCATTCGATGCGATCACCGAGCAGTTTCTTTAGCAATAACACTTTTTTTTTTCCTTTTATGTTCAAGCCTCCAATAGTTTATGGTCAATCTTTGGTATTCTTATCCCTGCAATGTGAAATTAGTGGAGCGGGAGTTGTGGCATAGAGAGGAAAAATGATATGTGAAGTTTTATGTATATGGTTTTTGGTTTGGAATATGATAATGATTGCGAATAATCGGCATGAAAATAGTAAATATTTCTCATTTCCATCCATTTCTAAGAAAAAAATTCTGATATTTTACTGGGGTGTGTTGCCTTTGTTTATTGCATGTAGAGTAGATTAGATTCAATATTTCAGTGGTGATCTATTTCGTGTCCACAATTTCTGGAATGGAAGGTGCTTAGCCATACGGCATACATGTCTGGCTTGACACGAGCCAAGTACTTTTTCTTTCGTCATTTTTTGAGTTTCTTATGGCTTGCTAAGTTCAACGTTGTAACCTATATCCTGCTAACATCTTGTGATGAAGCTGGAGCAACAGCTTAAAAATATTGAACTAGATGCAGATAGTTTTTCATTTTTGTCTTATTTAATCCATGCATCATCCCCTTGAAGGTGGTGTTGCATATGGATTTAAGAAACCAGAAGAGGAAGAATTCGAACCATTGTTGTACATTTGTAAAGGAAAATGGGCAGGGATATAAGAGCCTATGAAAGATAGTATTTCGAAATATATCGTACATGCTGACAAACTTGCATTGTTGTCTTATGCATCTTTGGAGATATATATCATTATATATTAATATGTGAGTATTTTGAATGTGAATGTTTTTTTTCCACTCGGGTTTCACTCCACTTGCATAGTCCTATCCTAACTGAATCACGATGATGTGTTTATTCTTGACACTAAAGAGAAGATATACCGGTTAAATGGTGAGAAGACATTTATATCCATTGCACCTCATATGTTTTTTCAGAAAATTCTAAGAGGAAACCTTTGACAATTATGTATTTCGTTATTGTTAGAAAATTTATATTATAGTTGATTTTATAAATTTTATGTGAATGAGGAATTGGGCTTCGAAATTAAATATTATTGGGCTTCGAAATGGCCCAATAACGGCCCGACTTCTAGAAGGCCAAACTTCTAGAAGGCCCAACTTCTAGAAGGCCCATGTAGTGGCTAACCACTACTCAAGTCCATGGCTCAAATTGAGTGATGGAATGGTTAAAAATCACTCCTCAAGTTAATGGCTTTGATTAAATGTTTGAGTTGGTTAAAAACCACTCAAACATTATGTCATCTTATTAAAAAAAAAATTATTTCTTTAATAAATTTTGGGTTCTATAAATAGGTGATTAAGCATAAGAATTAAACACAAGAAATAGAAAGAAAAGAAAGTACAAATATCTCTCAAAATTAGTTCTGCTATATCGCTCTTGTTCCGTTCGCTGTCGGTGTCGTTTTTGTGCTAAACGAACGCCGAGATTTCGAAGTATCCTGGGAAACAGACGCTCGTCAAAACCTCTAGCACATACGTGAGGGAGCGAATCTGTTTTAAGGAAATTGTGTTCGCACAATCTTCGAATATTTTCTTTTCGGTTCAATCTAATTTCGGGTCTATCGTTCGTGGATCTTTGAGAGGCGAGGGTGCGTTACAACAATATTTTATTTCCGGACAACAATCTTAAAACAGACCGACGATCCCGCAAAGATGTCAGACTATGTGGACTTCCTCAACAACCAAGAATCTACGGGAAACGAAGGAAACATTGACGTTCTCCCTAATACTTTTATCCCCACTGCCATACCTGTGGTTACGAAGCCAAACGTACCGGTCAACCACCTGGAGAAGCCAGAGAAATTTACGGGGACAGCCTCGACGTTCAAAAGATGGCAACAGAAGATGCTCTTCTACCTCACCACGCTGAACCTGGCAACATACCTGAAAGAGGTCGAGCCTAAGGTGAACGACGGCGAGACGAACGCTGAGATCGTGATTGCTGTTGATGCATGGAAACACTCTGATTTCCTGTGTCGTAATTACATTCTGAATGCCCTAAGCGATACTCTGTACAATGTGTATGGTGCGGTCGCTACGGCAAAAGAATTGTGGGAATCATTGGACCGTAAATATAAAACTGAGGATGCCGGCACAAAGAAATTTGTTGTCGGACGGTTCCTTGATTATAAGATGGTCGATTCCAAGACTGTGATCAGTCAAGTGCAAGAGATCCAATTGATCTTGCACGAGATCCATGCAGAACGGATGGTTCTGAGTGAATCTTTCCAAGTTGCTGCTATTATTGAAAAGCTTCCGTCGGGCTGGAGAGACTTCAAAAACTATCTCAAGCATAAGCGCAAGGAGATGTTTTTGGAGGATCTGATTGTTAGACTTCGAATCGAAGAAGACAACAAAAGGTCGGAAAAGAGAGTATCGAGCTCATCTGAACCGAAAGTAAACATGGTGGAGCATAGCTCTAAAAAGGGCAAAGGCGCGGTTAAACCCAAAGCGAAACTTGGGGCGACCGGAGGCGTCTAAGCCGAACTATAAGTTCAAGGGTAAGTGCTTCAATTGTGGCAAACTAGGCCACAAGTCGTCGGACTGTCGACTTCCAAAGAAGCACCACGAGGCCAATATGGTGAAAGACATCACCAAAGAAGTTGAGGACTTGAGCCTCGTCGCGGTGGTTTTGGAGGTAAACATGATTGGGTCGAATCCACAAGAATGGTGGATCGATACCGGTGCTACACGTCATGTGTGCACGAACCGTAGACTCTTCTCTACCTGTGAGCCGGTTGAAGGAGAAAAGATCTACATGGGCAACTCGACTGCTGCTACCTTCGAGGAAAAAGGAAGCGTGCTGCTCAAAATGACTTCCGGGAAAATATTGACGCTGAAAGATGTGTTATACGTTCCGGAGATATGAAAAAATCTGATTTCGGAATTCTTGTTGAACAAGCATGGTTTTCGTATTGTTATTGAATCCGACAAAGTGATATTGTCTAAGTCGGGTGTGTTTGTTGGTAAAGGCTACGCCTGTGATGGTTTGTTCAAGCTCAATGTAATGACTATTGTAAATGAGAATGAAAAATGTTCTTCCGTTTACTTGCTTGAATATTCCAATTTGTGGCACGGTAGATTAGGTCACGTTAATTTTGAATCGATACGTCGATTAATTAACATGGACCATATTCCAACATTCGAAATTAATTCGAAATATAAATGCAAAATTTGCGTTGAAGCAAAAATGACGAGATCGTCTTTCCCTTCGGTAGCAAGAAGTACCGAACCGCTTGAACTGATTCATAGCGATTTATGTGATTTGAAATACGTTCAAACACGTGGTGGCAATAAATATTTTGTAACATTTATTGACGATTGCACCAAATATTGCTATGTTTATTTGCTTAAGAGCAAAGACGAAGCATTAGAGAAATTCGTTCTCTACAAAACCGAAGTTGAAACGCAACTCGGCAAGAAAATTAAAAGATTGAGAAGTGATCGAGGCAGAGAATATGAAGCGCCAATTGGGAGCTTCTGTGTGGAACATGGTATCGTCCATGAATTGACCGTCCCGTATTCACCTCAATCAAACGGAGTGGCCGAACGAAAGAATCGCACATTAAAAGAGATGATGAATGCGATGTTACTGAGTTCAGGTCTACCGCCTAATATGTGGGGCGAAGCTATCTTGTCGAGTAATTACCTATTAAATAGGATACCTCGAAAGAAAATGAATAAAACTCCATATGAGTTATGGAAAGGAAAGACGCCTTCGTACCAACATTTGCGAATGTGGGGGTGTTTGGCGAAGGTAGCTGTACCTACGCCTAAAGCGGTGAAAATTGGTCCTAAAACGGTGGACTGTATTTTCATAGGATATGCACACAATAGTACGACATATCGGTTTCTTGTATATGATTCCAAAATTTCGGATATACACAAGAACACGGTCATGGAATCGAGGAATGCGTATTTCTTTGAAAATGTATTTCCTTGTAAATCCGATTATGAATCCGGTACATCTAAACGAGATGATATAGAAACCGAGATTCCTAGTGCGGTTCATGAGATTGAACCGAGACGAAGCAAGCGCGCCCGAATAGAGAAATCTTTTGGTGACGACTTTGTTACATATTTAATTGAAAAGGAACCACTAACTTATGACGAGGCAGTGAGCTCCGTGGACGGGCCTTTATGGAAAGAAGCCATAAAAAGCGAGATTGATTCTATTTTGCAGAATCATACTTGAGAGTTAGTTGATCTCCCAAAGGGATGTAAACCTTTAGGATCAAAATGGATTTTTAAAAGGAAAATGAGACCAGACGGGTTTGTAGAAAAGTATAAGGCCAGACTTGTTATCAAAGGATACAAGCAACGCGAATGCTTAGATTATTTTGACACATATTCTCCTGTGACGAGAATAAATTCGATAAGGATGATACTTGCTATCGCGTCCTTAAGAAATTTGGAAGTATATCAAATGGATGTCAAAACAGCTTTCTTAAACGGTGAATTAGACGAAGAAATCTATATGGAGCAACCCGAGGGTTTTCGTGCTCCGGGAACCGAGAAGAAAGTCTGTAGATTGATCAAATCTTTGTATGGTTTGAAACAAGCCCCTAAGAAGTGGCACGAAAAGTTTGATCATGCAATGATCAACTACGGCTTTAAAATCAATGAGAGCGATAAATGCGTTTACTCAAAGGAAACAGGCGATGACTACGTCATTTTATGTCTGTATGTAGACGACATACTCATTGTTGGTAGTAACGACAAAATGGTCTAGTCTACCAAGGATATGTTAAATTCAAAATTTGACATGAAAGATATGGGACTTGCGGACGTGATTTTAGGAATTAAAATCAAACGAACGAGTAGCGGTCTTGTTTTGAGTCAAACTCATTACGTAGACAAAATTCTCGACAAATTCTGCAAGGGTGATTCTGGTGTTGCTAGAACACCTTTAGATCGAAGCGTTCATTTGTCGAAAAATCGCAGCGAGGCTATTTCTCAAGTAGAATACTCCCGGATTATCGGAAGCTTGATGTATCTAATGAGCTGTACTAGGCCAGATATTGCTTATGCTATAAGCAAACTGAGTTCGTACACGAGCAATCCGAGTGCGGATCATTGGACCGCTATAATACGGGTTTTGAGATACTTACGGTATACTCGAGACTATGAATTACACTATGATCGATATCCGGCGGTGTTAGAAGGCTACACAGATGCGAACTGGATATCTGATATGAAGGACTCTAAGAGCACAAGCGGTTATGTGTTTACACTTGCTGGAGCTGCTGTGTCTTGGAAATCCTCGAAACAAACGATTATAGCAAGATCCACTATGGAATCCGAGTTCTTTGCCTTGGATAAATGTGGAGAAGAAGCTGAATGGTTACGCCATTTCTTGGAGGATATTCCTAAATGGGAAAAACCTGTGCCGCCTATATGCATACACTGCGATAGTCAATCGGCTATTGGACGAGCACAGAGTACTATGTATAATGGTAAGTCGAGACACATACGTCGTCGACATAATACCATTAGACAACCGCTCTCAACTGGAGTTATCTCGATTGATTACGTGAAATCGACGGATAACATTGCGGATCCGCTAACGAAAGGGTTAAATAGAGATGCGGTTGAAAGGTTGACGAAAGGGATGGGCTTAAAGCCTTAAAGTATAAAAGTGTTAAGAAGAAAAACCCTACCTAAGTGACTGGAGATCCCAAGATCTAGGTTCAAAGGGACAACCTAATCTTAGTACTTGGTATCACTGTGGGGGATAACCCCGCTCATTCCTGTCAAGAAACAGTGATTATGGAAACAGGCTAGCATTATGATGCTTTAATGACTATCATAGAGTATTGATAGAAAATACTCGCGACGTGAGAAGTCACCTATGTTAGGGAGAAGTGGGGCCGCTTCAAAGGAGAACTGAAGGCTTAGTTCTTTAGAAACCCTCGCAGAATCAGGACGTGTCCATGGCCGTACTGGACAAAACCATGAGAACGGAACAAGAGAAAAATGGTCTCTGTGTATTGTACGTGGATTCGTTTACACGAAAAGCGGGACAGTTCAAAGACATCGTGTTCTACTGGACTGCAGTAAACTAAGCGTGCATACAAGGAGGAAGTTCAAATGGTAAAACATACTATCCTCTATGCAAAGTATCATTAGATTAGCAGAAACTTTAACCAAACAATTCTCATTCATGTGGGGGATTGTTAGAAAATTTATATTATAGTTGATTTTATAAATTTTGTGAATGAGGAATTGGGCTTCGAAATTAAATATTATTGGGCTTCGAAATGGCCCAATAACGGCCCGACTTCTAGAAGGCCCAACTTCTAGAAGGCCCATGTGGTGGCTAACCACTACTAAGTCCATGGCTCAAATTGAGTGATGGAATGGTTAAAAACCACTCCTCAAGTTAATGGCTTTGATTAAATGTTTGAGTTGGTTAAAAACCACTCAAACATTATGTCATCTTATTAAAAAAAAATTATTTCTTTAATAAATTTTGGGTTCTATAAATAGGTGATTAAGCATAAGAATTAAACACAAGAAATAGAAAGAAAAGAAAGTACAAATATCTCTCAAAATTAGTTCTGCTATATCGCTCTTGTTCCGTTCGCTGTCGGTGTCGTTTTTGTGCTAAACGAACGCCGAGATTTCGAAGTATCCTGGGAAACAGACGCTCATCAAAACCTCTAGCACATACGTGAGGGAGCGAATCTGTTTTAAGGAAATTGTGTTCGCACAATCTTCGAATATTTCTTTTCGGTTCAATCTAATTTCGGGTCTATCGTTCGTGGATCTTTGAGAGGCGAGGGTGCGTTACAACAATATTTTATTTCCGGCCAACAGTTATCATCTAAAGATCTCCCATTCTAAATGTTGCGTATTCACTCTGATGTTCTTGTTGTCATCGTTTTGGAATCAAAGTCTTGATGCTTGCTTGATTCACTCTTGTTAGGATCGTGGACCGGGTGTTAGAGGGGGGTGAATAACACCGGTCACCATTTTTCGCTTGGGTTTCACGTCCGGTTAGAGAGTGAAACCGGTTTCCAATCTTCAATCAAGGCCAAGTGCGGAATATATTAGGCTTGATTGTGAATTATGTGAGGCGGTTTGTGTATGTGGGTAACTTTATTCGATTTTGGTGAATGGAGGTGGTTGAGGCAATTTGTCGAACACTTTGAGTGTGGATGTTTGGGTATGTGTTGTTTCGGTTTGTAGAAGAGGGGACACGATATTTGTTATGGAAGTTCGGAGTTAACTCTCCTACGTCTCCCCTTCTTCTTCGCAAGGAAGGTTCACTAGATCTTCAGTTATACACTCACAGTACAACCTATCCGCTGACATCAGCTTAATCTAGTGAATCACCTAGACAGCTTTTTACAGTCCATCTCTTCCAAGAGCTTTTTAACGTCCCTTGGGAACTTACGGCACCCCGCAAGGTCAACCGTAAACGTTGTAGGCAGCAACCTCACAACCACTTTGATATTTTACGTCTCTTAGCTAAGACGGCACCATTCTTTCTTGCCTCGGTGCGAAGACTACATACACTTGTTTATAGTCTATGTGCTAAGACTGTCACTCAACTAGTCTATTTACTCTCATCTCTCTAATGTGTGAGTGAGGTGTGTGTGGATTTGAACATTGTAGCTCTCTCTCTTTTGTAACCCACACACTTGGAAGAACTCTCTTGATTTTTCTCTTTTTGCTCTTTGTTCTTCTCACTTGGATCTCTCTTTTGATGTGTAGTTGTTTGCTCTGAGATCCTTAGCTTGTTTCTACCCGTCACTGTTGTTTTTATAGGTCTTCCCACTTTGAAATAGCCGTTAGACTCAATAATATACCCGTTGGGAGCCTTTGTTGACTTTGGTCAATGTTGTCAGCTTTATCTATCTGTATCTCTGTTGCTGCAGTAAAGAGCTGTACATTAGTCAACAGTTGACCAGTCAATCCAGTCATTGACCGGACCAGTCACTGACCGAACCAGTTAATACAGAAATCGACCAGTCAGTCTAAAACTGGACCAGTCCAGACCGAAACCGACCAGTCAGTCTGAAACCGGGCCAGTCCAGACAGATACTGGACCAGTCCAGTTTGACCAAACCGAAATTGGGTTGACCGTCAGTTGACCAGTATTGACCGGCAGTTGACCGACCCATTTTTCGCCCTGAGCTCATATTTGATATCTGTTTTTCGAAGCGAGCTCATCTGCACACTCAGTAAATATATTAGTAATACAATTACTAAGTTTTGTGTTCATCAAACCGGATTGCTTAGATATTTAAATCCTAACAACTCTGACGTTCTTGCGTCATCTGAGAAAACCTTGTGATTGCTTGAATTTTGATAAAAATGACATGGATACTTTAGATTTGGCGGTTGCTAACTTACTTATACAAATTTAAACACGCGCATTTCACGTGTAAAAACTAGTTTATAATAGAAATAGATGGAAGAGTAATAAAACATCTAGACAAAACATATACACAAACCTAAGAAGATAAAAAAGATCATTAAATGGGAGTTATGGAAATTTAGACAAACTTGAATACAAGAAACCAAATCAAAGAATCCCAAAACGAGGAAACGATAACCGAAAAGTAAACAATGTTGTCTTTAGGCAAACAAACGATAAATATCATGAGCAAAAGCATCATGGAACTAAGGTTGCTTCAGTAATCCATGCTGGATCACCACTGAACTAAGCAAAATGAGCTAAAAACTTAACTTCCATAGAATGAAAGAGCACATGCTTATATTAAATTTCAGAAGAGGTCAACTTTCTTCTTTTGCAGGTCTCGCATCTACGTCGGCATCTTATAGAAACCATCTTTCTTCATTTCGATCACTCGAATTCGTCATTGGAAGAAGACGATAATACTAGAGAATTTCACTGTAATAAGAGAGATATTAGGATCAAGAGGGTTGTTGGAACTAACTTAGCTGGCTCCTCTGTCTTTTTTTTTTTTAGTTTTTGCCTCATCATTTTGTTGCAATAGTCATTAAGTTAATAATTTGCGCACGGTACAGTAGTACATTCACTTGCGACTCTGCCTCGTACTTTGCCACTCTTTATCATTGGCAAGAAACAAAAAACTTGAGGCTTTCGTCTCCTATTTTCCATATTACATTGTCAATGTCTACTAAAGGCTCGTTAAGGAGCTAGATGAATTTCTACTATGTTTGTCTTCGTTGCCTGTGGCAAGCCAGTTCATTATCAGTTTATTGACCAGTTAGTTAGTTGGGATCGGAGGCACATGTGACCATATAGAAAAAGCTTAGCTTCGTACTTCTTTTCAAAAACAAGCAAATTAAGAACATAAAAGAAGCCATGCGTGTTTGATAGAAGATTAGATGCATTGAGGCAAATGATTAATTTAACTTCGAGGTTCAACCATTACTTTTTATTACTTAAAATTCCAAGATGAGATGGGAAATTATATAGCATGATGATTATTAAAACACAGCATGGTCATATTGACGATGCCTAGCATAATTTTGTACAAATAAACTATATATATATATATATATTCATTCACTCAATGATTGGTGTAATGACCCATTTTTCAATAGTAAAACATTCTTTCTAGTTTTGGTATTGGTGGTTGGTGTAATGATATATTGTATTTGGTAAATTAGTGAATTTGGTTTTTACTTTTTACCAAAGGAGTTATTATTTCACATATGCTTTGTTACTGTTATCTTACCGTAACTTTTGTGTTGCCTACTTGCCTTCCCATCCTCACTGGTTTACATATTTTTCGTATGTCATAACCGTAATATAATAATAATATCCTATATTTTGCGTCACTCTATTCTCTTCGTCTTTCTTCACCTGTCAAGAAAGCAAAAACCCAAAGCATATGTCCAAATCTTTTGTCTTCTCTCATTATTCGATTGCTTCTCTTGTTAAAAAGTAGGGTTTCCAATATCGTATATGTCTTGAACTTTCTCTTACGACGAGTTGAATCTTGGGAAATATTGAGATGCAGTGAAGCTACGCACTCAAAGCAAAACCCTAATTTCATTTTTCTTCTAAGCATCGTGGGATTACTCTCTAGGGTGCCAGGAAGTAACTGTATTGGATGAAATTTCGATACAAATGCCTGATTTATAGGTAGCCATAGTTTGTTTTCGAATTTTTAGTGCAGTATACTGATCGTTGAACTTGGTCTTTCCAATCATGTGACGCCTCGTTTCTCTTTGGGGTTTGTCTCACTTGGTGGTTGGAATAATCTGGTATTTACTTACTAGAAACATTTTCGTTCGGACTTTTGAAGGGTTTAGTTGAAAGATAGAAAAGGCGAGATGGAAAAGGAGCATGAGCTGATTCTGTCATGTGCAATTTTGGGGGTGTTGTTCTCTGTTCTCAGTTCAGCTTCTTTTGCCATACTGTGGTTGGTAAATTGGCGTCCCTGGCGCATCTACAGGTTTATGCCATTAAGAATTTGAAAGACTTATATGGTTAATCTTCCAAGTATTATTGTTTATTGTGGATATCACGTTGCTTTAATTTGTGTTCTTGTGTTTGCCTAAGTAGTGCTCCTCTTGATTATTAATTGATATATCATTGGTATTAAGTGGGAGAATATGTTACTCGCAATTGTCTTGCAATATATGTTGATTGTTCCTAATGATAAAACTATGAAGGCATGAGAACAGCTAAACTTGAGGTTTCGATTATTTTCAGACTTCGGAGCATGATTCTTAAAGTCAAAGAAGATGCAAGTAATGTTGATTGCGTCCCTGATTTTTAATATCACCTTCTTGTTTTTCTTTTGGAAATAAAATATAAAATTGATAAACTGTCTATTTGACAAGCTTTTTAGATGACCTGGTCTTCAAACAAGCATATGATACGATGATATATTAAATGTTCAATGGACTTGTACACCCATATTATTGCCTCCTGACTACGTCTGATTTCAATGAGAAAATATTTGCAGTTCTCTTCATATGGTCTGTATCTAATCTATTTGGTTTATGTTCCAAGATAATGTAGAGTTTACTCACATTTATTGTTGCCCTATCAGTTGGATCTTTGCTAGAAAATGGCCAGCTTTCGTAAATGGGCCTCATCTGGGAATTCTATGCGGCTTTATTTCGCTCTTAGCATGGATGATTGTTGTTTCACCAGTTGTGGTGCTTACACTCTGGGGATGCTGGTTGATCACAATCTTGGGTCGAGATTTAATTGGATTGGCTGTTATAATGCCCGGAGTTGCTCTACTCCTAGCATTTTACTCTGTTATGCTCTGGTGGAGAACACAATGGCAAAGCTCAAGTACGCGTTCTCTACACACATCTCTTTGCAGGGAATCTAGTGTGCTTGCTTCTTCTTTGATTATAACATAAAAATGCTGCTTTCAGGTTTTTAAACTCTTGTATGCACTCTGTTAATGCGTTGATTTTTGTGGAAAAATGTCCAGATTTCATTTATTGACGATGAACAATGTAGGACCTGTGATTTACATTGGATGTCTGTACTCCTCTTTTGATGGGCAAGAACTAATTTTCTTACTATCATGATGCATTGATACGTACTGGACTTTTAGTGTCATCTGTAGTCTGTACCATCTGTACTGTACCCAGAACAGGTACTAAATATTTGTTGCATTAAGGGAAAAAGAATATATTTCGTGGGCTTAAAACGCTAAAAGTTCGTGGTGGTATTGTCCTCGTCTTATTATGCAGTATACGATCTGTATGACTCATCTCTCTTGCTGGACAATCTCGTATGACTGAAATTTCATGTTTTGCTCCTTGACCTATGTCTAAGCATTCAAGACGAACGAGTTAAGGCCCACAAATCATCTTTCGTTGCTTAGTGCTTGAGTCACCTAGTATGTAGGCATTGCACACCCCATGGCTCATGTTTCACACAGTTATCAATCATTTCTAGGTTCACGTATACCATAGTAGTTGAATGCTTTATGAGCACTTATAGTAGAATAAAAAAGGCAGTTCCGTGATCTATGTGAGATACGTGTTGTCCGCCATCTCTACTCTAATACTGGTTGGTAAATCATGTGCAGGGGCTGTGGCTGTTCTTCTTTTACTTGCTGTTGGATTACTTTGTGCCTATCAACTTTGCGTCGTGTATGTTTCGGCTGGTACAAGAGCATCTGAGCGTTATTCGCCTTCTGGATTTTTCTTTGGTGTGACTGCGATTGCCTTAGCGATCAACATGCTCTTCATTTGCAGAATAGTTTTCAATGGTAAGTTATTCCTTTGTTCTCTATTAGACATCACATATTTTGTAACCTCTTTCTTATCAATATGCACAGGAAATGGGTTAGGCATTGATGAATATGTGAGACAGGCATATAAATTTGCTTACTCTGACTGTGTTGAAGTAGGTCCTGTTGCTTGTTTGTCAGAGCCTCCAGATCCCACTGAACTATATCCTCGACAGTCTAGGAGGCAAGTCTTGCATTTCAATTTTCACGCCTGCGTCCATATCTGAACTTGTGTTAACTTTTTTTTTTTTTCTGGTGATTTAATTAGTGATGTGAACCTATCTGAATGTACTACATATCTATGAAATCTTCAATGAAATAAAGTTGCCCTGTCTGCCTCAGATTTATGCTCATGAGCTGGCTTGTATTTCGCTCATTTAATTTGGCTTCTGCAGGGCTTTGCACCTGGTGCTTCTCTATTCCGGTTCCCTTTTAGTTTTGCTCGTATATTCAGTCCTATATGGCCTGACAGCCAAAGAATCTCAATGGCTTGGAGCAATTACATCGGCTGCTGTAATAATTCTCGGTATGTCTTTTGTTTGCTTTATAATATTACCTTTCTGTATGCCAGATGCTAGCAGAGCTGGTTTAATCCAGTATTCTTGTACTGCCAGATTGGAATTTGGGTGCATGTCTTTATGGATTTGGTCTTCCTAAAAGTCGTGTTGCTGCACTGTTTGTTGCGGGGACTTCACGCGTCTTTCTGATATGCTTTGGAGTCCATTACTGGTTTGTGTGCCATCCCCCTGACTGATATCGTGTTTTTTTTATCCACTTGACTTTTCTATTCACTGTTTATCATAGGTACTTGGGACACTGTATTAGCTATGCGCTGGTGGCGTCTGTTCTACTTGGTGCTGCTGTTTCACGACACTTGTCTATTACAAACCCATCGGCTGCGAGAAGAGATGCGTTGCAGAGTACAGTAATTCGCCTGCGACAAGGCTTTCGTAGAAAAGAACAAAATTGCTCATCCAGTTCGTCAGAAGGATGTGGATCAAGTGTAAAACGGAGCAGTAGTGCAGATGCAGGCCACTTCGGTAGTAGTAGAGCGCCTTGCCCCGGTGATGTTGAAGGAATCCATAGTGAAAAGAGTATGTATGATATGGACAGTGGGAGACCTAGTTTTCTGTTGCACAGTAGTTCTTGTCATTCAATAGTCCAAGAACCTGATGTTGGGCCTTCAAATGTAAATAAAAGTTTTGACCATAGCAGAACTTTGGTAAAATGTTGTAGTAGTGGTCTTGAAAGCCATGGTGGAGAGTCAAGTACATCCAATTCTGTTAGTCAGAACTTGGACTTGAATTTGGCGCTTTTGTTCCAACAGAAGTTGAATGATCCAAGAATCTCGTCCATATTGAGA